>CM060202.1:9414986-10683914 GCA_030562195.1 Nipponacmea schrenckii
TCAGCAAAAAACGAAAGACATTTTAAGCTTTCATGTGATTTCTATATTTGTGAATATTTTGAAAACTCCGTTAAAAAACAAATATTAAGTGTTACTTATAATGACTTAATTAAAACAACAAAAAAACATCTTAGTTCGTCGACCATTAGGTGGTTGTATATCAATATTACTCATATTTCATATTGTTGTACGATTTTAATGTACTTATTATGTATTGTCTTTATTATGACAACAATATACCATATAAGTTTAAATATCTATTTAAATACTTCAAAATCAAAATGCATACTAGTAGTTCAAGTTCATCGACAAATTGCATTTTATATGCCTTCGAACAAGACGACTTGTCAAAACAATCCATGAATGCATCATTGAATACGGGAAACCCTGAGTTTTCGATGCAAATCTCTATCATTCTGCCCGAAATTTGACAGCTGTTCAGCTGTTGTTGATGACATCAATATCTCCAGCATTCACACATAGCAAACTCGTTAAATACAGATTCGCCTTCGTAAACTGTGATTTACAGATTCGTTTTCTTCTACGTAACTGTGGCGTTTCTAGGAATTATTAGCTGGAAAGGGGCAAGTAGGGATCATGGAAATTTCAAGATGGGTAATTCTTTAATATTGATCGGTACAATTGGTCGTAGAAGATTGTGATCGATCTAATGGTAGGTATACACTAACAATAGTTAAATCAGAAAGTCTCTGACTACCTCTTGAAGTAAGAAATTTGTTCTGGTGACAATAGATCCAAAATTTTCTAGCTGATATTTTCTATGCCTTTGGTAATGTATTCGTCGACCATTAGGTGGTTGTATATCAATATTACTCATAATTTATATTGTTGTACGATTTTAATGTACTTATTATGTATTGTCTTAATTATGACAACAATATACCATATAAGTTTAAATATCTATTTAAATACACACCTGATCTCGTTAGAATGCCTTCAAGTGGACTCAAATCATTATTGTGGCTTTTGAGGATTAAGTTCACCCTCCATTTCTATATATTAGTATATCGAAATGTAGAAAATATAGAAAAAATGAGTGGTTTACTATGAACAAGATTACGATAATGTCCAGTCTCTATTCTGTATTTTCGAAAACGACAGAAACATCACAACGATGATTTAAAATGTCTATTACCTCTTCCTGGTATCGTAGAACACTGTCAACCGCTGATGTGATGCCATCAATATCTCCAGCATTCAAACATAGCAAACTCGTTAAATACAGATTCGCCTTCATAAACTGTGATTTACAGATTCGTTTTCTTCTACGTAACTGTGGCGTTTCTAGGAATTATTAGCTGGAAAGGGGATCATGGAAATTTCAAGATGGGTAATTCTTTAATATTGATCGGTACAATTGGTCGTAGAAGATTTTGATCGATCTAATTATAGGTATACACTAACAATAGTTAAATCAGAAAGTCTCTGACTACCTTTTGAAGTAAGAAATTTGTTCTGGTGACAATAGATCCAAAATTTTCTAGCTGATATTTTCTATGCCTTTGGTAATGTATATCAATATTACTCATAATTTATATTGTTGTACGATTTTAATGTACTTATTATGTATTGTCTTAATTATGACAACAATATACCATATAAGTTTAAATATCTATTTAAATACACACCTGATCTCGTCAGAATGCCTTCAAGTGGACCCAAATCATTATTGTGGCTTTTGAGGATTAAGTTCACCCTCCATATCTATATATTAGTATATCGAAATATAGGATTAAAGTAGAAAATAAAGAAAGAATGAGTGGTTTTATTAAATTCGGGAAAGGGTGTTGGGGTGAACCTCCCAAATGTACAGGCCTTGGGAGAAACAAATACTTTTGGATAACGTGTATGGATCTGCTGGGTGTATTTTTCTTACGAGATTATTGTACATGTACCTGTTATGGACAGGTGTCTTGTTTACTATGAACAAGATTACGATAATGTCCAGTCCCATGCAGTTAAGCGCGCAACTGCCTCTCCTGGCATCTCCGTGATACCACGTTGTACGGCGTTTGAACCAGTAAGCATATCATGTTATTTCTTGCAAATGCGACCGGTATGTAGATCGACTGTTCTAATCAAAATGCATACTAGTAGTCCAAGTTCATCGACAAATTGCATTTTATATGCCTTCGAACAAAACGACTTGTCAAAACAATCCATGAATGCATCATTGAATACGGGAAACCCTGAGTTTTCGATGCAAATCTCTATCAATCTGTCCGAAATTTGACAGCTGTTCAACACTCGAATTACCATTCTGCATAAGACCAAAATCTTCCTAGATGTTCTGTGCTCCCTGTTGTAGATTAACAAAGTGAAATGACTAAACCAGTCTGTAGCTTTACTCAAAACTTCGGACATACTACTGCCAGACTGAACAGTCTCTATTCTGTATTTTCGAAATCGACAGAAACATCACAACCATGATCTAAAATGTCTATTACCTCTTCCTGGTATCGTAGAACACTGTCAACTGCTGATGTGATGCCATCAATATCTCCAGCATTCAAATATAGCAAACTCGTTAAATACAGATTCGCCTTCGTAAACTGTGATTTACAGATTCGTTTTCTTCTACGTAACTGTGGCGTTTCTAGGAATTATTAGCTGGAAAGGGGCAAGTAGGGATCATGGAAATTTCAAGATGGGTAATTCTTTAATATTGATCGGTATAATTGGTCGTAGAAGAATGTGATCGATCTAATGGTAGGTATACACTAACAATAGTTAAATCAGAAAGTCTCTGACTACCTCTTGAAGTAAGAAATGTGTTCTGGTGACAATAGATCCAAAATTTTCTAGCTGATATTTTCTATGCCTTTGGTAATGTATTCGTCGACCATTAGGTGGTTGTATATCAATATTACTCATAATTTATATTGTTGTACGATTTTAATGTACTTATTATGTATCGGCTTAATTATGACAACAATATACCATATAAGTTTTTTTAAATACACACCTGATCTCGTTAGAATGCCTTCGATCTATAGTAGGTATACACTAACAATAGTTAAATCAGAAAGTCTCTGACTACCTCTTGAAGTAAGAAATTTGCCATTTGTCGACGTTATATAGGTAGCTTAATTATTTTCGTTAGAAAACGATGGTACAGACCTGTTTGGTGATGGCTTGGGAAGTTCAAATAAATGACTCAAATGTGCAGACGGTGGTTCGAATGGATGCTCCACTGAAAATCTATGATTTGACATGTGCTATGATGTAATATGCACAAGATCCGCTTACTACTCCAGGACAAGAAACAAGAGGGGACAATCCTTCCGCAAATAACAATGAGAAACTGTCCAGACTAGCACCTACTTCTCCCAGGTGTAAACAATGTCGAAGATCTACTTTGATTAGAAGTTGACTTAGTTTGATTGCATTTAATACCATCATTGTGTTTAGTGAGTTACTGAAGTTTTGGTACTTGTGTATTTTTTTAAAAATTGTTATATCGAAATTATTATCTGTATTTATTTATTTTGCATTTTTTTCATTTTCATTGTATTGTCCCATGGACTGGATGTTATAATAATATATATAATATATAATATTTTATTTCATAAGGGCTTTAAGTCCTGGGACTTATAGCCAAAAAGCAATCAAAATACAAACATCATACAAGAATAGAAAATAGAAGATCGGCAATTACATGTTATTTCGGAACGAGAATGCTAAATAAATATACTTTGCAATATTAATCTGGGTATGTTTATCCTGACAGGACATCAGCTGAACAAATTTTAATTGGGTTGGATAATGACAATAATAATTTGGGAGTAAGTTAGAACGGATATGATCATACATTGGGCAGACCAAGAGGAAGTGAAATTCGTCCTCTATGTAACCACTTTGACAAACATTGCAGGTTCTAGAAATACGAGGGATATTTTCATATCGCCCAGTCTCTATTGACAAACTATGAGAAACGCATCTCAGTTGGGTCATTGAGACTCGATATTTTATTGGATATACATTTTCTAAATAACTTTCTAAGCAATGGTACTCTTTAAATAGGCTATAATTATAAACTTTGGGCGAGTTACAACAACTTTCTTTCCAACTTTGTAAATACTGATCTCTAATACGTTGTTTGATTCGAGGAAAGTTTGGAATTATACAGGCTTGGTTATCCCATAAGTCTTGGAAGCCCAAAGACTGGAGTAGGCACTTAACTTCAAAAGCCCAATTACCACTTTTACAATTAATGTTGTTAATTACATCAAGAAACAAAAGTTGGTAAACTTGGAATTGTAATGACGATTTATCGCTAATGATATTTATCCAGTATTTTATAATATTTACAAGTCGTGAACTTGCAAGGGGGATTCTTCCCAGTTCACCATAAACAACGCTTGAATGAGTGGACTTTTTAACGTTAAGTATACGCCGACAAAACTGCAAGTGGATACTCTCGATGTCCGGACACTTATGGAAACCCCAAACTGCAGAGGCATATGACAGTATCGATCCAACGTAACAATCGAATAGTGCTATTTGTCTTCTGATATTCAGATTGACATTATCGAAAATATTAAAAAGTAGGTGTAGGCCCCGCGATCCCTTTTGAGAGATAAGCTTCTGGAGTGTGTTAAATTTACCATTATATGACAATGTAACTCCTAAAAAGGTGAAGGTTTTGACACAATCCAAATGGTTCTTATCATAATTGAAATTGTATTTATCTAACTTTGGACAACCTTTCTGGAAAACAAGAATTTTGGTTTTATCTATATTCACAGTAAGTCTCCATTTAGAGCAATATGAGTGTAAATGATCTAGTTGATTTTGTAGGCCTTTTTCTGATTTCGAAATAAGGGTTGTATCGTCTGCATATAAAAATGCAGATAGAATGAAATTTCCAATTACAAAGGGGTCAACAGAGTGTTCATTCAGAAAAGACCCAAGGTCATTAAGATACAGAAGAAACAGAAGAGGCGACAGATTATCTCCCTGTTTAACACCACAATAACTGGGAATATAGTCCGAGAACTCGCCATTATATTTGACGCAAAGCTCGACACTTTTGTACATTGATTGGATACATTTGATCATTTTATGACTCACGCAATTTAAGTATAATTTTTGTAATAGGAGGCATCTGTCGACTCTATCGAATGCTTTGCTAAAATCAATGAATGCACAGAACAGTTTCTCACCTCTAGATAAAGAGTATGTGATTATACTGTGTAAGATAAATATACAATCTTGAGTTGATTTTTTAGGTTGGAACCCAAATTGAAAAATGGAAAGCAACTTTGTCTCTTTGACCCATGCAAGTAGTCTATTGTTGATTACTATTGAGAACAGTTTCCCAATAGAGCACATAAGCGTTATACCACGATAATTATCAACAGCATTAGGATTACCCTTTTTTGGTACAGGTACTATAGCACATTGAGACCATTCTGATGGATACTGTCCACTATCATAAAGTAAGTTGAAATACATACACAGAGAATGGGACAATAGATCAATATTAGATTTCAATACCTCTGGTATCAGTCCATCGATTTCTGCACTCTTACTATTTTTCAAATACTTAGCTGCTCGTTGTATGTCATGTTCAGTGAAGACTGTATCCGACAGAGGGTCATCAATGGTACTTTTATTAGACAAATCAGAAACAGAGTCATTTCCGAAACTAAAGACTGCACTAAAGTGAGCAAAAAAATCATTAATTGTAAGGTCAATTGAGCCGCTTACAACATTTGTTGGTTTACGAAAATTGTTGCATATATACAATCACTATCAAACCAGATATTAGTATTGATAGGTTTTCTCGAGTATGTTTTACCTATTTTGCGGAAACCACCAAAACTAATATCGAACAAATATTTACTTAACTTACTGTTAAGATTATTAATCGAGACCACATGTTAGACAAGACCACATGTATTGGACCAGTAAAATCAAAAGTTTGTTATTGTTATTATTATTATCACTATTATCATCTTGTATATTGTAAGCATTCAAAAGCAACCTCATTTTTAAAAAAACCGATTTTCTCATAAGTAATAAAAATACAAAGCCTCATTATATTTCTAACATATTTCAAAAATTTTCCCTCAGAAACATGATGTATTTTTTGACATGAAGTGTTACAAAAGATCACAATTTATTGGTGCGACCTTTAATAATATTTCATGTCAGTCATCCTTATTGCAAACAGGAAACTAAAAGGAAGAAGCAACTGTTCACATCCTATTGTATTATTTATAGCTTGCAAAACTTTAAAGGCACACTACTTGAATTTTTAAAAAATTGGCCAAAATTAGTCTGAATACATCAGTAGACTTAGCTGGTGTAAAAACTGTAGGTCAGCATTCCTCTATAATTCTAATAAGTCCCAACAATTAAGCAATAATAATAAAAAAATAGTAATTCTGAACACGATTGACAGCCTTTTTAAAAATAATTACAAGTTAATGTGGATATATCATGTTATTTAGACATTTTATTCGTTAGTAAGATAAAGTATTCCTTTAGTTTTAATATTCTGTAATATAAGTACAAATGTTCATTGTGACGCCATATTTTGATTTCCTATCAGAGCACCATAACCTAGTTTCTTTCATGAATGAAATCTTTAACTTCCCCATTTCATACTTTAAATATCAACTGAAATTACTCTGAATTCTTCATTGAAACTATTGATCTCTTGCCTGGTATGACAAGTGTTGCCAACTAAATTTACAAAAGTGGCATTTATCCACCCACTTAAAAAATTAAGTAAATTTAAATTCACCAGACAACTAAAAAGTTATTTCTATCATGTTCATTTTTTTGAAAATTGTGAGAAAGGTTAATAAAATTCGATATAATCCTATTTGGTCGATGAGAGGATAGAAGCACTGTCTGATAATAATACATTGTATACGGGTCTTATTGATCTTTCAGTTTATAAACGCCAAAATGTATACTGTGATTTATTCACTTCCGTGACATTAAGGGTATTAATTATGTACATACAGCTATATGTTAGTAACTTCTCTCTTTGTTTATTTTGGTTGTAGTTCTTTTCATATCTTTTTTTTTTTTGGTTTTTGTTTTTAAGCTATAGATCTTGGTATCTATATTCTATACCACGAAGTGCTTTGATCTGCCAATAATTAAGAAGTGTTTTTTAATAATTAATTCGAATAATAAATGTGTAATATTCGTGTTTTAATATAGAGATCCTATTCGTTATTCATGGTACCTGGTAACAGATAAATATGAACAAGAGAATTGACTTTAGAAAATTCATGTATATTTTAAGAACTGGTATTAAATATAGATTGTAGGTCGCTATGCCATTGTTGGATGTTACATGTAGCCTATACACGTTACACGTGATCCGATTTAAAATAAAATGAAGTTTATGTAAACTACTATGCTATGTATCATGCGTGCAGAAATACAAATGTATTTAAAAGGACAGCATCATGAATTAAGCAATTAGCTAGAATCTCCTAGAAACTTTGACTTCGTTATCTAATCTCATTTTTAATATCTTTAAATCGTGTTTTACATCACATAAGATAAGATAATTATCACGATTCTCTTATTAAATATCATTAATGGTCTATTACAAGAGCGTGCCCCATTTGTTAGACATCCCATTAGTTAGACATCTCAATTGTTAGACATGATTGAATATACGGTGTCCTCCCATTAGTTAGATGTGCCATAAGTTATCTCGCTCCAAGACCTGACAATGATGTACGTAACTCTATTTGCAATTTATTTGGCTTCGTTTGATAATATTGAAATATGTTATTTTTGGCGACTTTATTGTTAATTTCTTCTCAAAATCAAATTCTTTCTTCATTCATTAGACTATACATATCCTTGATCTAGAACAAGACAGTTATAACTGAATCAACTTGATACGATGCGTCCGGAAGTAAATCTTTATTAGATCTTATTTAACCAATTTTTCTAGATACATTTCTGAAACCGGAACATAAAATGGAGTAGGGTTGGGTAGCCCGCTCGCAGCACATGCTCTGACGCTTTGGCAATTCTTTTTTTTTTATGTATGTTTTGATGTCTGATCGTCTCATGCGAATGTACTTGTCTATTCCTTGGTTTTTTTGGTCATGTACTTGATCGCAGAATGATGAATCTGTCCATTTTATACACATGTACTTGTGTATTTTAAAACTAATTGTACATTGAAATGATATATGGTTTTTGCTGTCATGTACTTGATCGCCGGAAGATAAATCTGTCCATTATTTACACATGTAATTGTGTATTTTAAAATAAATTGTACGTTGAAATAATACGCGATTTTTTGCGGTCGTGTGCATGGCCGCGGGAGCTGTATATTACATCCATTTTATAAACAAATTGTAGGTTGAAAATCTGTCCATTTCATGCACATGTACTTGTGTATTTTTAAACAAATTGTACGTGGAGTATTGTATATTTATTTTGTGGTCATGTACTTGATCGCCGGAACATATATCTATTTTTAGTATTTCAAACGAATTGTATATTGAGATATTATGTATTTTCGATTTTTTTTTTTTCCCAATGTATTGCCCCATGGGCTGAATGTGAGACAGGACCATGTCCATGTGTATTGGGCCTAATTCTGACCCATGTAAAATAAAGAGTTTATTATTATTATTATTATAGCTTATTTCTGTAGTGACCACTGACCTGTGTATTGTTATCCCTTAAGAGAGCGAAACTTTCATCTTTCAAAAGATTAATATGGCAATATGATAAGGCTGACATGGACAGACTAAGACGGGGTATACTGGGTACTGACTGGGATTCTCTTGTTGATGAGTCCACCTCCGAACTGACGAGAATTGCCAGGGAAAATATACCTAATAAGTCTGTAATGATTCGGCCCCGTGATAACCCCTGGATGAATAACACCATCAGACACATGAGCAGAAAGAAGAACAAAATTCACCGGAAAGCTGTCAGATCGAATTCTGAAAATGATTGGCACCAATTTAGACTTACTCGAAATGAATACAGTGGACTCATTCGAAAATGCAAGAAACAATATTATGAAAAACTTGATGAAAAAAATAAGGAAAACAATAGCAATGTAAACAGTGGTTCAATTACATCAAATCTTATGTGAAGTTTCATCGGGGGAACTCACAGTTACCCACACTTATCAATGACGGGAAACTGGCCTGTACTCCAGCTGACAAAGCTGATTGTTTGAATACTTTCTTTATTAACCAATCACAGCTGGACACAATGAATGCACAACTCCCCCTCCTTCCACAAAACCCAAATTCACTCAATAACATCGAGCTAACCTCACAAGAAGTTAAAGACATAATACTAACTCTGGATACCTCAAAAGCTAATGGCCCCGATAATATAAATGGTAAATTAATCAAACCCCTTTCTCACGAACTTTCCACTCCGCTCTGTTCTCTCTTCCATCTATCACTCTCGCTTAACTCTGTCCCAATAATATGGAAATCAGCCAATGAAAAAACAATTTTTAAAAAAGATGATCCAACTACATGTAATCCTTCGAACTACCGCCCTATCCCTCTCCTCAGTATTAGTGCTAAAATCTTTGAAAAATGAATCTATAATCATATCTTTAACTTTTTGGAGATAAACCCCATACTAACAAATTTCCAAAGTGGTTTTCTGCACGGGCATTCTACAGTCTATCAACTAATAAGCCTCTCACACTTCTTCTGTCAAGCCATTGATCAAAGCCAATATTTAAGGGCGGTCTTCTGTGACATCAGCAAGGCCTTTGACAGAGTCAAGCTGTGGGAATCATGGGAGGTCTTCTCGATTACGACTACCTGAACAATAGAACTCAAAGAGTAGTTGTAAGTGGAACCTCCTCTGGTTCCTTAACCATTCCTGCTAGTGTCCCACAGGGCTCCGTCCTTGGTCCTCTCCTAAGTATAATTTACACCAACGACATCACCAACAACGTCAAATCTAATATCAGACTATTTGCGGATGACAATTCATTAGATCTTCGCATTGATGACCCGTACGAATGTGCTGCTGTTCTGAATTTTGACTTAGAAACTATAAACTGCTGGGCCAAAACTTGGCTGGTCTCCTTCAACCCACAGAAGACCGAACTCTGGCACTCACCTCAAAATATAATCCTGTATTACCTACTCTTTGCCTTGACGACACAACTATTGTGGATTTCTCTTCTCATAAACATCTTGCTTTTCAAAGAAATTGTAAGTGGGATTTTCACCTCCGTGAGATTTCAGCGAAAATTGGTAGGCTTGTTAACTGTCTCAGCTCTCTAAAATATCCGTAAGACTTTACAAACTATCTATACTCCCTATATTCTTCCCCGTTTTTAACTACTGTGGCGTTATTTGGGACAGTCTACAGCTTGACGCACTCTGGTCCATCTGTGGTGCTGTTAGGGGTCCTACCCATGCATTAGTATATCGAGAAACTGGTTTCGTTCCACTGAAAGAGAGGCGAAGACGGCAAAAACTCATTCTCATATACAAAATCCTTCATAACCTTATCCCTTCCTTTCTTTCCGAACTTATTGACTTTACTGTCCCCTCCTCTTATAACCTCCGTACTCAACCTCCTCTATCTGAAAACTACTGTAGAACCAACATTTTCTCCCAATTCCTGTATACCCTCTGCTATTAAACTTTGGAACAACAGCCCTTCACATCTTACCTCTTCTGATTCTCTTACTCTATTCAAAACCCGCCTTTCCTCAAACGATCCTCCTGTACCTCCCCCATATTACTTTGACAAGAGAATCAACCAAATCCAAGTTTCTACGTAACGTCTCGGATAGTCCATCTTGCGACTGTGGTCATCAATTCGAAGATACTGAACATTTCTTACTTCACTGCTCCTTACGTTTGGATGTCCGCAACAAATCTATGAATCTTCTCTCCGATCACCAAAAAAACATACATTCTCTTCTATACGGCTCTCATAATACTACTGAATCTATTTCTATCTTCAAACATGTTCACTCTTTTCTAAATTTTTCTAAGCGGTTCATCATCTCTATATAATCTATTTTAACGTTCTATACAAAATTTTTGTGAGGGTAGCACAATCCATATTTTAATATAACTTGTGTGTATACCTTGTACATAATGTATATATATGTTTATTATTATTACTATTACTATTACTATTATTATTATTATTATTATTATTATTATTATCATCATGTTTCATTTGTAAATATGTTTCTTATAAAATGATAATGTATCATTATATGTTATATGTATCATAATATGTTACTCCTAATATAACCTAATATTAGCCTGTTGCTTTATCGAATTCCTTTTTAAATAAAATACTGTTATATAAAATACTACATATACTGTATGTTTGAAAAGGTATTTCCATCAGAAACTTGATTCCGGTGTGGGTTGATTCGTGGGTTTAAAAAAACTGACAGACTAGAGTGGTGTATCAAAAGGCGAATGCTGGAATTGTTTCTGAACAGGTAGTAGGAATATCATAAAGGCTTATCAGAAACTGTGCCAGATTATACACAACCCGTTATACATGATTGCTTGGTTTTCGATGTTGCTTCCTCTATCTGAATACTGGTGGAAATCGGTTTGAAGAGCATCTAATTTATCGCATCGCTAAATGCAGGTTATCTAATCTTAGCTTTCTTTGTAAAAAAAAACAAATTGTAAGACCTTGAGGCACTCATAAAAGTATTCTAGGTCAATAGAAGTCAATAGAAGAACACGGAAATGCTCGTAAATAATTACATGTATTTGTACAGGAAAGTCTTCTGCTGTGTCATTGTTTACTGTGTGATTGATGACTAAGTACTATGTATACATATATATGTAGGTCTTCTTCTGCATCTTGAAGCACTATGACGTAACTCGATCTTTATAAAATCGTGGGTCCTTGATACAAAATAAGTTCATTTTAACAGAATCGTGTTTAAAAAGTCATGATTCCTCTTAATATATTCATGCCCCCTTTTTTACAATCCAATTTCTCTGTTAAAGAATCATAGTTTCTTTTTAAACAATCATACTTCTTATTAAAAGAATCATTGTTCTGCTATCAAGAAACACAATTATGCTATAAGCTTATAAAGAATCAAAATTCCTTTTTATATAACCATACTTCTTTTATAAAGAATCAAACTTCCTTTTTATATAATCATACTTCTTTTATAAAAAATCGTATTTTATATTTAAACTGTCATTATTGGTTTTGGAAGTCGATTAGATGCTATATTAAATTTATGATTAACGTGGAGACTCAATGGTCTTGGTGAAACTGATCGCAAAATGGCCTCGAGGTTATGTTTTCCTGATGCAAATTTTAGATTTGATTAGCAGGTTTTGTGTTACTGAAAAGGAAAGATAGAAAGAACACAAAAATCTCATCTTAAAACAACAAAATAGACAAAAATCAACACAATGAAATGAAAATCTCCATGTCTATTGTAATAAAGCCGTTTATTGTAATCTATTGCAATACTGGAACCAACAGCGGAGTTTTTACTATTATCAAATTCCAAATCGAAGGAAAAAGAAAGAAGATAAAACCAATCAAATTATCAGGCCAACCTGAGGGTTGAAGGCCAAAGTCTTGATTCCTGATTTTATACATTAGGTTAAATATGAGTTATCTCTCGATCTTTTTCGTTATGTGTCAAGTGATCAAAATTTAAGAGAAAGAAAAAAGGGTCTGTCAGTTTTTTTTTTTTGAGAAAGCGATTACATGTTCTTGGAACTTTACAAAAAAAGATCCGCCTTCTTGAATGGATGAAGGTTTGACCTTTGTGTTTTATTTTGCTTCAAATATCGTAATTGACGCTTGTACAAATTAAAACCATTCTGGGTGGGACTGAAATGAAGTTATCATAGTAATTCGTACACCTGTACAACTAGCTGACAGTAAGAAAAATCTAAATGAATGACCTCAAACGAACTGAAAATAAACTCATACTATTGAATTTTGTTTTTCTTTCAACCCAAATTATGATTTATTATCATTAACATTAGCTTGCATTCTTGAATACATGTAGTTCCAAATGGTTTCAAAACAGAAGTAGTCAAACCTCTCATAAAGAAAGCATCACTTGATCCCAAACTGCTTAAGAATTAGACATTTATTTCTAAGATATTAGAGAAGGTTGTCAAACAGCAGCTTGTTGAATATCTTGATCAGTTTGAACTTTTTGATGGGTTTCAATCAGCCTATCGTTCTGCACATAGAACACGGAAACAGCTTTACTTTATGGGCTAGATACTTTGAAATTACCATCCATTTAGGCAACATAGGAGTTCTGGTCCTTTTGGATCTTTCTGTGGCCTTCGACACAATTGACCACAGCAACCTGTTAAATAGACTGACAGTTGATTATCGAATAAATGGATCAACGTTGAAATGGTTTTCATCATATATGACCGGGCGATTTCAAATTGTCGAAATTACAAATGCTTCATCAAATCACCAGCAATAATCATGTGGCGTACCCCAGGGATCGGTTTTATGACCCATATTATTCACAATGTATACCAAATCTTTGGTTAACCTCATAAACGATCACAATCTACAGCACCACTTCTATGCCGATGATACTCAAATAATCGTCAGCTTTAGCCAGGATCCTACTAGTCAACAACTAACAATCAGAAATTTAGAATATGTCTTGATAACATTAAAGATTGGATGTTTGCTAATATGTTGAAGTTAAAAGACCGAACCTCTTCTTGTGGGTCCTACTCACAAACTCGACACTTGTAACTTAAGGTCTCTAAATTGGACAGTTCTGATATTCCTGATCGAAAATTGTTGCAAACCTAGGTTTACTGGTCGATTCGGGTCTCTGTTTCAATGACCATGTCAACAACATTTGTAAGATTTGTCACTTCCATCTGCGAAGGATTGCATCCATCCTCATAACACAAGATGCTGCCACTTAATTAACGCGATCATTCGTGCTATCCAGAATTGACTACTGTAATGCCATACTTACTGACATTACAGAGGAACAGGTATCTAAGCTACAAATGATCCAAAATCGGGCTACCCGAATCGTCACAAAAACCAGATCAAGATCAAACATTACGCCTGTCCTAAAAAACCTACATTGGCTTCGAGTTCGTCAAAAAATCAACTTCAAAATTTGGCGCTGACGTATAAGACTGTCAACAAAATAGCCCCAAAATATCTACAAATTCTGCTGTCAGTTTACAAACCAAACCGTTCATTAAGATCAGAAAGCAAACTGTTACTTGATGTTCCTCCATACAGCGATACAGTGCATCAGTAATTTGGAATACGTTACCGCAATCTAGTCGACAGTGTGAATCTATCTCAATATTTAAATCTAAAGTGAAAACTTGCTTATTCACTATCATTAACTCACCAATTGAGAATACTGCCATGCGCCTTGAGGGGATTGAATTGTTGCGCAATATAAATATCGTTATTATTATTATTTTATTATGACAAATTTATTAAGATGTTCTGCTTACCATTATGGTTGTAAAAGAACTGGTTAGTAATGTTGCTTTTTTTAATTCCTGAACATATTGTCAACGATTGCGTCGATTGAGCAAAAGATTAATTGTGCAATATTACGCATTGGTTTTTTTTTTTTTTGTGTTAATAGTTGCAGTCGACATTGACAGACACATTTGACACTAGATCCATACTGCAATCACTTGTATTGCACAATAAATAACAACCCTCGAATGTCCAGAATTTTCCATTAGTCAACAAATGTGTGAGAGTGAAAAAAGACTTGTATGTATATCTATTAAATGATATTAAGTCCGATTCTCTTTCGCTTGTTTTGATCGCCTTGCCTTTACGCATTTACACAGCTCCTTGTTATTATGTGAAGAAGAAAACCAATGTAGATCAATATTCAAAACCATTGCATACAATGGTCACTTAGTTTCTAAACACTGCAGTATGAAATATATAAATGATGGTTACATCTGTACGAAATAGAAAAATATCAGTGAATTATGCACAAAAAGGCATAAGACGTGATTGGTTATGCATGCCAATCAATATCAATTACGTATACATTAAATTTCGACATTTACGATTGGAATTACAAGAAAGCCTTGTATAAGTAGAGGCAATGACATAAAGGCAATTTCTAGGAAGTATGTTTACATAAATTTATTTACAAAGCTATAGACTTATAATAATATTAGAAATTATGAAAGATGATTTTCAAATGCGTATAAATCGATAATACTCAATTTACAGACAAAAACTAATCTAAATTAAAGATTTTTCTTTTCTTAACCCCAAATATTCGAAAGATAGGATTTATATATCATGATATGTAATAGTAAAATAACGTTTCACTTAACGGTAGTACGAAAAACAGGTACATACAAAGTTGACATGAACACTACAAAAATTCCAATATATCCACGCAATTTAAAAATTGTTTTACAAATACCTTTTACAATTATTATAGTTGAATAAATTTATAACTATTTTACAATTAAAATATATATACCATGCGCATTAATTAGCTAAATTGAATATTATACTACAATGTTATAGGAAGGAATATTAAATATTCTCGATACATAGACCATATGTTGCTTTGAAGCTCAAGTCATGAAAGATCAAATTTAATAATACAGTACAAGACGTATGAGATAGAAAGATTGTGTTCACAATATTAACCGCGGATACACGATTAAGCCTTCGAGGTCATGAGAGGGGGCCGTGGTGGATCATTTGGTTAGATGCTTGCTCGCTAACATGAGTGCAAGGGTTCGATCCCGGAAAAGGTCGAAATGACCTTTCGAATTTCTAAACCCGGTTTCCCACCTGTCAGTGATGCAGGTTGGAGGGACTGACATGGAAATAGAGTCTCTTTCAGATGTGCATGTTAAAGATCCCTCGCCAGTTTGAAAAATAATAGGCTGTAAAATAAATGTCGCTGTCCTAGCAAAATTTGTCTCATAGCACCCTGCGTTGCCCGTCATCATTAGCCCAATAGGTGCAGACGAGCAGTAAGTACAACATTCATTACATTTGACGTCATGAAAATAGCCAGAGCATTTCTTATTTTATAAACCAAAATACAGAAACTCAGGCATCTTTACAGTCCAATAACTCTTGATGGTTTATTCCCATGTCGCCCCTTCCAACTTCGCCCCATATTCTGCATATTAACATTTCGCCCCCTTTCCATTTCATCCCTTATACCCATTTTGCTTATTTCCCTATTTCTCTGGTTCGGAATGCTATGTGGGAACCGTTGCCGAGGTAGTGGTGGTCCAAGTTACTTATTAATTCCAACTGCATCTTTTAATGAGCTAGAATAGTAACTTTTCTTTGTCATTCCTCTAGTTCAAAACACGAAAACGGGGAAAACAGCCTTGACCATTATTTGAGCCCGGAACAAACAATGATTTCTTAAAGTGGTATTATCTTTTTTAAAAGAGGGAGTGGGGTGGGGAAATTGGAAGGGGTGAGATGGAAAAGGGACGAGGTCGAAATTGGCTATATGGACACGGGGCCAACTAAAAATGGGGTGAAATGGGGAAGGAGCAAACGGGAAGTCAAAATGTATGAAAGACAAAATTGTCATGTAATGTTTGAACGACATTTAAATGCATTCCAGTGTTTTGAAGTCGAAAACTTATATCCGTCACCATGAAAACAACAATTCCGAAACACACATCTAGTGATTAGGGTGGTGTAATTGGATTCCGGGACAATTATCAACTCCAAAAACACCATTGATATACAGAAATGATACCTCACACCTATTGAAGCTTCATTGTACGATATATATTGTTGGAATAATTACTCTTAATTGTCCGTAAACAACTTAAATATGTCTAAATGATCAATTTGAAACCTTGAATCAGGACAAAAAGGCTAGTAAAACGCCTTTTAAAGAGACAAAATAAAAAGTCACCTATTTATATCTTTTCATCCTAGTAACTTTCCACTATAATCATATTTCACACGCTCGGTTAGATGGTTGCGGTCATGATTATGAAGAAAATGTGGAAGGGAAACAAGGGGCAGAAACAGAGTTACTGTGAAAGATAATGCCCTGGGTTTCCAACTGGGAAAGCATTTTTCCATTGTGCCGACACGATCAAATGTTGGTATCGATGGGGTCGATACATGAAAAAGATTGGGCAACCTGGGTGTAAGCAGGAAGCCATAAGCCCAATATTGGGTTTTGACCCCTATCTCCTCATTTGATAGGAATGCAGCAGCAATAGGCGTGTTGTAATATTGAGGTGGAAATTAACAAGCCGACACTATAATACTTCCAGTAGACATAACCCATTATTATAGTATAGTATCCATCTCCATAATGTCGAGGTCAAACACAGTACTATATTAATTTATGGCATTATTTCAGAAGTAACAATAGACACGAAACTTAAAGAAGCATTATAATTATCTGTTTCTTAAAATCAATACTGTGGTTAATCCTCTAATAAAAGGAAAATTAAAGATTGGATTTATTTATCCTCAAAAATCGTGAAATATCGATTGTTATGGGATTATTTCATTTAATTTTTCCGTATAAATGATATTAATATTTAAGAAGACGAGTTTATAACCACATACGACGAGATAAGTATTTAAAATTTGATATTCGAATAGTGTTACCGAATATTGGAAAAGTTTATATCAGTGAAAATAGCTGTAAGACTCGTGAATCGGATTATTGATAACGGTATATGATTTTACCTTTAGTATATACTGGCGACAAGACACATTTCATTGGTTGACATCTCTCAAGCTCTATATATAATCTTTCATAATGGCCGCCGTCATAAACAATATAACAGTTTGTGAACCTTGGATATTTTAAAAATATCTCAATTGCAATTTCTCGGGATTTATTACATATGAGCTTTACCTTCTAGGTGGATTATCGTTCGAGCTTGACATGAGTGCCAGTAAGCGTAAATTGTGCCATGTTGTGTCTCAAGGAGATGGTTCAGATTCGGCTATATCAGGCCAATCAGAGTAAGTATCTGATTTGTATCTTGTAATTGCTTTTTATTCTGTAAAAGTATAGATATCTTTATATAAAAGTAATGATGATAATGTCATATGTAATATGGACTTTTGAAATCCAATTTTTCACTTACGTAACCTGTCACGTCGTATTTAGACGTACATAGATAAAAAATGTATGTATATATGTCAATGTCAGGTCGCGTGAGATCGCTGCACGAGTTTGGCCTAATTTGACACCAGTATTTAACTTGCGATCGTTTTCGTCTTATTCAAGCAATAATGCAATAATGTATTTGAAATTAAATCTCTTTAATTATAATAAATAAGACTTCAGTTGATGATTTATTTTTCTATTATGAAAACTTTAAATACCTAGGCTATAATTATATATATATAAATAATTAAAAGATCTATTAAATATATTTAAAGGGATACTGCGTCTTAGAGTGAACATAAAATTTTAGTTCTCAAAAATGGTCAATGTGAACTTACCTGGTGTCATAAAGTAAGAGAATCCCTGAAAAATCTGGAAAACTCTCAAAACTAAGTCATTTTTGAAAAAAACCTTAATCAATTTATTAAGCGTTTTTCAATAATCAACGCATATTTATGGTTAATAACTTGCTTTTTTTATATTTACTATTTATTTATTAGAGCTCTTATTGGCCAAGTTTGTCAGCTTATCTTGATTTATTATTAACTATGAAATTTACCCACCCACCCCCTCCATGTCAGTGATGCCTACCTGTCATCTCATGACATTAGCCAAATTAGGTGTTGAAATGTAAAACTCCATTCCTTTTAAACATAGTGAACAAAGCTTATTGTAAACAGACACTTTTGTTACTAAAAAAGACACAAATTTGCCTAAATTAGCCCCAGATGAAACTACTTTAACTAATAAATGAGTTTTGTAGTAGTAAATTTCCATCAAACCCAGACTATCAGGAACATGTGCCCAAAAATTGGCAACAACATTGGTTGGAATCATGCTTATTATTGAGGAAAAAAGAAATAAATTGAAGGCTTCCTGGAATAATTATGGCTTCTGATGATTTTTGAATTATCACATTTACAAGTTTGAATGTCTGATGATTCAAGCAACATCATTGTTAATATTAGAGCTCATACAAATGGTGATTTTTGACATTACACTGGAGCCTGTTTCACGAAAACTTAACTGAGGATGATTTTAGTGTATCTATGGTCAGATTGGTCAATCACTAAACATGAGTTTTTATTAACCAATCAGGTTACTGTATTTCTTAAAATCTTGATTGTATCTTTGTTAATATTTTGTGAAACAGGTCCCAGTATATTTCAGTTGTGTTCAAATATTGAACTATAGTACAAGCTAGGAAATAGCTCTGAAATTCACTCAATAGTAGTAGGGCCTACTGTCTTAGTGCTGTATGCGGTGCTCGTACTTAACCTAAACTTTGACTAAACCTTAGACTTATATCGAACTTTATATATGCACCACTTGATCTTTACGAAAGTCATTCTTACCTTTGTTTTTCAAATCTATAAGTGGAAAATCATTTTCCTAAATTTATTTTGATTCTAGCCTCAATTTAACTTAAGTCAAAGTGAGATATATGGACCTTGCTACCAACTCCATTTGAATGTTTTATGTCTTTCTAATAGAGATTGTTTTTATTCCTGTGAACTCCCGAAGCACGATAAAGACTTGAAAAACAAGAAGAAAGTCATTCTTTAATCTGATTTGACAATAAATGATGTATGGTATATTAATATAGGATGCTGAACTTCTTACTAAATAGTATTTCTTTATCTTTTTTGTTTTGGTGCAGATTTTCAAAGCCTTGATTGTCCAGGACTAATAATTCTATTGTGATTTTAATTGGTTTGAGAAACTTGAAAATTCAGTCTATTTATGAATTAAAGACACAACTATATTTTACAAGGATAACTACTTTCACAAGTCACACCCCAACAGGGATCCTTTCTACCAGTTGGTCCTTGGTAATGATCTTCCCAGATTATCCGTACCCAATTACAGCTGGCTTGACTGGAATTGTGAGTGAAGATGACTTATTATAGGTCATTGGACTATCACACGCCCATGGAGATTAGAACTCCCCTCCAAGAAATCTTGTATTAAGAACTACGGTTCTAGATCTGAGATTATACTAGAAGTCATGAAACACTGGAATAATTCTCAGAAATATATTTGAAACTCTGACATTTGTTCCAAAAAATAATTAGTACCATTCGATTCCTCTAGCAAAATGAGGTAGGGTTGTCTGACACACATCTTAAAGATAAGGGTGGGTTAAAAGAGTGCTGGGTATTGTCAATCATCCCACGATACGATACATATAGCGATACAAGGGTCAAGATACAAACGTATCACGATATGGGATATTAGGTTTAAAGTAACACTTTACTCCAAGGTTTCAATATTTTATAATTTTAACTCTTAAATAATTAAGTCTGTATGTCTATTAAATTAAATGTAAACTAAGTTATTAGAAAACAATGCGAATATAAGTTCGTGAAAGGAAATTTATGATGAGATGAGCTTGCATTCACGAACTAGTGAAAAAAATAACCACTTTTGAAAAGAATGCCATATATCATCATGTATCGATACACAAACTCGCGATACGATACACGTATTGTGGAATGTCGCATACGATACATCGATTCAACGATATATTGTGCCAGCACTATTAGTTTCTTGATAAATAAAAAATAAAATTTTGAATAATTTCAATAAATTTAATGAGAAATGAAATATCAGATATAAATAGTAGCCTACTGTTAGAATGTCTTTGTGTTGATAGAAATATAAACACAACCTTTCATAATCTCATCAAAATATGTTTTTACATAGCCCAACAAAACTTCATATTATGTCCAGCCTTCTGAGACTAACAGTACAGTTGAGGCTGACTTTTCAGTTCTCTAAAAATTGTTCTTTGTACTATATACATACTTTGTACGAAATAAATATATTATTAGCCAATACAGAACTTAGGAGATTGTGTGTGTACCAAAATGATTTCTTGATTCTCTATAATTGTCTAATTTGCTGAGATGTTAATGGTTAAATTTATATTAAGATATAAAGGAGTAATAAGGAGTACATTGTCATGTAAAAGCACAATTCATAATTTGTAGTTTCTGTTATTTATCATTAACCAGTCAAAACTTTGTGGATTGTTTCAGGCAGAAGCAATGGAGCTTACAACTCACTAATATTTTGAACTCCAAACCTTCATCTGGAACCATTGCATGCACCAGACTAAATCAGTCTTGAGAGTTATGTAAACGATCATGATATTTTTAAGTATAGAAAAGTAGTTTGATGAGGTCACACCTTTAAAATGTTTTATTACTGTGAATATTATTACATCACAGTATTGTCACCATGACAACAACTAGCTCCTTTGTTCAATAAAGTAGATAACCATCAGCATCAACATAATAATATTATACTAAACCCAAAATTCTTGTTGGTCTTTAATATACAGGGAATAAGAGTCATCTTCAAATTCAGCAACAATCAGAAACTAGAATTGCTTACAATTATGAACGTATTTCAAGAGCCTTAAAATATTATATAGGCTAAATTTGCAATTACCTACATCTAGACAATATATTGAATATCATTTGACCTAGTTTTCAAAGTCATAAAATAATTAGGTCACACCTTCCGTAACGGTTAATTATGGCGAAAATATGAAAAGTATCAATTTTTGCTGTATTTAAGTACACTTATCTCTATGAATTTTTTAAGTAAGCCAAATTAAAAAATATCAACTCGTAGACAATATATTGAATATTATTTGACCTAATTTTCAAGGTCATAGATTAAGTGGGTCACACCTTCCGTACCCGTTAAAGTGACCTAATTTTAAAAAAATCGAAATTTAAATAATTCGAAAGAAAAGACGAAATTTGAAAATCGGTCTCCAAAGAAAAGGTAGATAATGATCCATTGTATCTATGTGCTAAATTTCATCAAAATCGGTCTATCAGTAGTGTCTGAATTTCGGATTTAAGAAATTGTAACGAAAATTCAAAATGGCGGCCGATATGGCAGCTTGACCTAATTATTTAGGTCAAATCAATTACTATTGACAAGTTATTTATAAAACAGTTTTCACTTTTTACCTAGCAGTTATAGACCGGAAGTTACGTAATTACGTCATTTGAGGCTAAACCGGAAGTGGAATTTTTTTTTCACATTTTTTCAAAAATTATAAACATATCGCCTATCAACTGGTAAAGTTTCAAAATTTTACCATTTATATTAAAGGAGAAATCACGGTCTGAAATTTTTGCCGATGACCCTTGAATATTGAATTGCAAATCGTGGGTAAAATATTTAACCTAATTGCATAAAACCTATAATTATTAGTTGACAAATACATTGAAGTTTTCAAATCTGAAAATCCGGTCAAAATCGAACTGAAAATAAACTTGCTAAAGCAAAAAAAACTGAACTTCCGGTTCTCACTTCCTGTCAGAGATAGAACTTCCGGTTTTGTTTTATTTGATAATAGAAATCATTCTAAGATCAACTGTAGATTTAGAATTTCTGCACCTTTTACCAGTTTGTCTGCAAACTCATCCAAGAATTACAAAAAAAAAAAAATAAAATAATCCGAACGATTACAATACGTTTTCGCCAAAGTCGAAATACGTAATTAGTCATGACCTCTATGACCTTCTATTTACATCAGATTTTAATCTAATGTTAAGCTTATTAAGAACTACATGACAATAATTTTCATGATAAAGACGACGGACTAGGGTTCAACTGCCATCTGCAGAGACATTATATCCACATATATTAATGGTGGCTGGTGCCAATAAAAAATAATATAGAATATTATTGCATCTTTATTTTAAATAATATAGCCTACAACCATATTGGAAATATATCATAGCCATAGTTTGGTATTTCTTTACAGTGAAAAAAATATGTGACAGTAGCTGTTCAAGTGTCAAAGACCTACCGGTATTTACAAGAATTTTTCAAAAGATAAACTTTTTGAAACATATGGTATCCCTTCCCTGAAAACCAGTTTCTTATTAATGAAGTTATCAATTAAGAAACCTAAAAAGTATTTTAATAGGCCTCAATTTAATAAAGTCAGATGCTATCATATGAATGTATATCAAACAATATCAATAATCCATTAACTTAATGTCTGACCTACATCACTGACAGGTTGAAAGTCGGAAAAGTTGTGTTGGATAAAGAATTATTTCAACAAAAACAGGAATTAAAACAATTAATCTTTCAAATATCTCAAAACTAAGAAAATATGAGATGTAGTGAGCAGTGAAGCAAAATTAGAAAATTATCCCAGTTTTTCTGATTCCATCTAAAAAAAAAAAAACAGAATAGGCCTACAACTTGCCAATTTCTTAATATATGGCCAACATTTAACAAAACTATGAAATATTCTATATAGAATTACCATCTAGCCGAATCTTGCTGTATAACATTGTGAAGTTGGTGTGAAAAACAGACAAATGAAAGCAGTATTATTTAAATATTTCAAAATAGCCCAATTACCTAAGAGATCTTTTATTCCTACCTTTTTAGCATCATCGATACTTCCATTATTTTATGGCAAAGAATTGCACAGTAATAAAATCCAAAAACCTGTTGAGAATCTGCAAGCCTTTCTTCTTACATGTTGATAAATCAAAATTTTCCATTTGTGTTTTGGAATTAAACTTCAACATGGCTGTGATAGTCTTGATGTTGTTGTGGTAGTCTTGAAGTTGTTGTGGTAGTCTTGGAATGATGGTAGTTTAGTTGTCTTGAAGTTGTTGTGGTAGTCTTGAAATTGTGGTAGTCTTGATGTTGTTGTGGTAGTCTTGAAATGGTGGTAGTCTTGATGTTGTTGTGGTAGTATTGAAGTTGTTGTGGTAGTCTTGAAATTGTGGTAGTCTTGAAGTTGTTGTGGTAGTCTTGAGATTGTGGTAGTCTTGATGTTGTTGTGATAGTATTGAAGTTGTTGTGATAGTCTTGAAATGATGGTAGTTTAGTTGTCTTGAAGTTGTTGTGGTAGTCTTGAAATTGTGGTAGTCTTGATGTTGTTGTGATAGTCTTGAAATGATGGTAGTCTTGTAGTGATGAAGTTGTTGTGGTAGTCTAGTATTATTGGAGTTGTTGATGTTGTGATAGTCTTGAAATAATGGTAGTCTTGAAGTATTGAAGTTGTTGTGATATTGTTGAAGTTGTTGTGATAGTCTTGAAATGATGGTAGTCTTGTAGTGTTGAAGTTGTTGTGGTAGTCTTGTAATATTGGAGTTGTTGTGGCAGTCTTGATGTTGTTGTGATAGTATTGAAGTTGTTGTGATAGTCTTGAAATGATGGTAGTTTAGTTGTCTTGAAGTTGTTGTGGTAGTCTTGAAATTGTGGTAGTCTTGATGTTGTTGTGATAGTCTTGAAATGATGGTAGTCTTGTAGTATTGGAGTTGTTGTGATAGTGTTAATGTTGTGATAGTCTTGAAATAATGGTAGTCTTGTAGTATTGAAGTTGTTGTGGCAATCTTTATGATGTGATAGTCTTGAAATAATGGTAGTCTTGTAGTATTGAAGTTGTTGTGGTAGTCTTGATGTTGTTGTTATAGTCTTGAAATGATGGTAGCCTTTTAGTGTTGAAGGAAGTTGTTGTGGTAGTCTTGATATTGTGGTAGTTTTAATGTTGTGGTAGTTATTTTCATTGTCTTCTGGTTGTGGTCGTGGAAGTGAATATTATTTCATATAAAAAAGAATACTTTCAACTTGAACCACAAAACAAAACCCAAATCCAAAAAAACATATTGGCAAAATCTTGGTATCACCCAATAAACTTTTCATAATATGAGGATGAATGACAAACATAATGAAAAGTGTCATGTGTCAAGAAGAGATATGCTGCTACTTTCTGCTCGATATACATATAAACACACACACACATCCTTATGATTTCTACACAAAATTTAAATACTTTCATATCTATCATGATTGATTATTGGAAAATTTGACTATTTAGCTATTATTGTTAAGTCTGTTTACAATTAAAAGGTTATACAGTGGAAATTCTAGATTTACACTGCAATTAGGTACTATGCAGCAACCCTTTTGCATGACCAATTTATCATATTTTGGTTCTTTAAATAACAGCTGAGTTTTGGATTTTAACCTTATCCGCTAAACACCATGTCAGAAGTGAGAACACCTGAAAGCACTTGGTAATTGTGCTTGTCAGCTCATCTTGGTTAATTATTAACTATGAAATTTACCCACCCACCTTCTCCCTGTAAGTGATGCCAGTCAAAGTGGCTGAATGAAAAAGCATGATCAAGTTGTTTGACAGGTGGGTAATGCCACTGTCCGGACAAAATTTCCCTCATTGCACACTAAATGTCATAATGTGACATTAGCCTAATTAGGTGTTGAAATGTAAAACTCCTTTTAAACATAGTGAACAAAGCTTATTGTAAACAGACACTTTTGTTACTAAAAAAGACACAAATTTGCCTAAATTAGCCCCAGATGAAACTACTTTAACTAATAAATGAGTTTTGTAGTAGTAAATTTCCATTAGACCCAGACTATCAGAAACACGTGCCAAAAAATTGGCAACAACTGTGGTTGGAATCATGCTTATTATTGAGGAAAAAAGAAATAAATTGAAGGCTTCCTGGAATAGTTATGGCTTCTGATGATTTTTGAATTATTACATTTACAAGTTTGAATGTCTGAATACTTTCAATTTGAAACACAAAACAAAACCCAAATCCAAAGAAACATATTGGCAAAATCTTGGTATCACCCAATAAACTTTTCATAATATGAGGATGAATGACAAACATAATGAAAAGTGTCATGTGTCAAGAAGAGATATGCTGCTACGTACAGAACTATATTGTGATACCTGTCACCAACCGACAGCCATCAAACAAATTAGCATTTCAATGATAACAACCCAGACCAAACAGCTTATTTCATGCTTCACTCTGGTCTGGTAAAATATGTATTGCCGACAGCCACCACACGCTGAGACGCCGCTTTTATTAACAAATATGTATACAAATAAATGTAAAAACATTAAATTCAAATCATGACAATTTTAAACATAGAAACAAAAAAAAATGCTCACATGTAATACATTAATCTGAAATAAATAGTTCTATCTACATTATGTATATGAAAAATACAATCTCTTTCATCGGCAAAACAACCGCGGCCAGGAAAAAACCAGAGATCATAAAAACTGATCTTAACTTCAGAAAATAAAATAATCTGGAAACTGTGTCCAAAAACCAAATATAATTTTTGTTATATTTCTAGTATCGCTTGCCTCGAGAGAAAATGCTTGGACTTGCATTTATCCACCTATTATCTAACTTATAACATAAAAAAATAAGAGAACATATTAACATGTACAAACTCCAGATTCGACAAAACATAAACTTTTCTAACACTTTTAATATCCAAAAGAAACATAGGTGTTAACCAATTAGTGAGTGGCTAGAGAATGATTCACCAAAAATTCGACCCTCATTTATAATCTTCCGACCTTAGTTACATCACGTGATGTGATCCATAATCACGACAAATCGTCAATACAAATATTTCCCGCTATTCTTAGCAAAACACGGGAAACTTTAATTTCTGCTTGATATACATATAAACACACACACATCCTTACGATATCTAGACAAAATTGTAATACATTCATATCCTTATCAAATCCAATGTCCAACATTTAAAGAGAAGTTGTTATGGTTATCCATCTGCTTTCAATGCAACTCCAAATGTGTCTGAACAAGAATTGCGTTGATTTTTATAGCATGCATGTTTTTTGTATATTTTGTGTTTCCATGTTTGCTTTCCAATGTCGAGGTGTTAAGAAATATTTGTTTGTTCATTACTCTTTTAAATGTCTTTTTAAAATATTTCATTTGTTGCAAGTGCGTTTGACAAAGTGCCAGTTTCAGTGAAAGTTACTCAAACAAGACCGTCATCTACGTAATACACTGAACTTGAAATATCATTCAAACAAAGTAAGACAACATTTTTGTGTATGGAGGTGCTGGAATCTGTCCAACAAACTCAATGTTTTGATCAGTTTTGTTGTCTTTGTACGTGTAGCCAAAGTGGAAAGTTTACACAACCCCAATATCTTCAAGCTCTATGGTAAAGCTACGGCAGCCAGAATGTTCGGAAGTTCGAACGTAGAAGTTGTTTACAGATCAGGGTTCGAACAAACAATTCTGATCTTGATGTACTGGCGTAACACAAGTTCAAAACCACAAGGTTATGTTTATTTAAGTTTTTCAGTCTGTTGTTCGATTAGATTCACAGTCAGTTGTTACAGTGAACGCCTAGTGAGAGGACCTTTTTTTTCCTCTCCTCGGAATTACATCGTCATTGTTCAGGAACTGTGATCAATGGTAACTACGATTTTATTTCAAATAGGATTATGTTTTTTATGTTTCTTTAAATCAATTGTTGAAAGGGTGAAAAAGATTTTGATTGTTTTAAAAAAAATTCTGCATGTTTCTACACAAATTGTGTGTTGTTGTGTAATTCGCATATTTGTTTCCTTGTAAATCAAACTGATTTTTTTTAAACTTTGTGGATTTAGGAAATGGATACATTGTTTTAAGATCTTTTGCCAGTGTTTTTTGGTAAATTCTTTGTGTGGTTGTTTGAGCTATTTGTATAAATGTATTTTTCAAATTTGTTTCTATCTTGAAATCAAATAATCTTTCCAAATAAAGTTTGAAAATTATTTCTTATGTGTCACAAGTAAAGCCATTTATTTAACACAAAAAAACTTGTATTTCATGACAATCTTAAATATATAAAGAAAAAAAAGAGTCCTGCTCAAAGAAATTGTAAATGCCAAATCAGAGTATAATTAATGGGGTATATTTTCATGTATATTTTTTTTGGACAAAGAATTATAGGGATTGGAAAGAGGAATGGTGTAAATTGATGCTTTCAGTGTTCTTGATACACAAATAAGTTTAGAAAACCTCAATACACTACTTTGACAATTTCGGTCATTTGCAAGCATTATGTTAGACACAAATTTAGATGCCTCCTTTAATTGCTCAGATATAGATAACAGATGATAGTGGAAACCACTATTTTTTGGGAAATAATTCTACTTGCTTCCTGCTATATTGTCACCTGTGGTATTGAAGCATGTTGTGTTTTGTCTGTACTATTAGATGAGCTTCGGTGTGCATTTTGTGTTTTTTTTGGGGGTCATCTTTTTAAGCTTTTGGATCATCATTCTGATATTGGACTATATTTTGTGTTTTCTTTCTGTGCTTTTGGAGTGATTTTGTGTTGTTTTTTAGTGCTTCTGGACTGTATTTTGTGTCATCTCTCTCAGCTTCTGGACTGTATTTTGTGTCATCTCTGGGATCTTCTGGATGATATTTTGTGTCATCTCTTTCAGCTTCTGGACTGTATTTTGTGTCATCTCTCTCAGCTTCTGGACTGTATTTTGTGTCATCTCTTTCAGCTTCTGGATTATATTTTGTGTTATCTCTCTCAGCTTCTGGACTATATTTTGTGTCATCTCTCTCAGCTTCTGGACTTAAATCTATGTTATCTCTGGGATCTCGTAGACTATTTTTTCTGAACGTTGGAGGTCCATAAGAGTAGGATGTAAAGCTAAATTCATTTCATATCATTTCATTTAATTTTTTAACTTTGGATTATACTGTGTAATCTTTCAGAGCCTTCTGCACCATCTTTTAGGACTTAGGTCAATTATATGTGTCATTTTTCTGAGCTGAAATTTTTTCAATTTTAATGGAGTAATAAACATCAGATAGTGAATATGGTATCAACTCTAAATCGATTTTAAAATCATAATCTTAAATCAACATTATTGTACCAGATGTACATTTTGAATGTGGAAATCAAAGTCAATAACATAATTGAGGTATACATTTAAAGCCATCCATTAACACATTGATTATGACAAATATTGGTTTCCACTGAATTACTGTCATGCCTTCTGTCCAATGCATTGCAAATATAGTATCTGTAAGAAACATTGTGATCTTGACCTAATACTAGTGTTTTGTATTGATGAGTTTTGTTCAATATCAACTTGTTAAATAAAAATCGTGATCTAAAAAAATGCTATGGAATAAAAGAAAATCAAAAATAAATTTTAATTCTACATGTACTTGTCAATTTTGTTAAAAGTAAAATAAATTCTAAGATGTATCTTTTAAGTTAACATGATCAGTTCTATCACACACAATCAGGCATCAATTTAGATACAAAAATTTGATTAGCTATTTTTCCCATTGAATTTCAGTTTGACTAATCAAGTTTTGGTTTGAATTTCATAAAAAAAATTCATTAGCAGCAATTCAAAAAGTTTCAAATTTATTTAGATTGATCTTGCCAATGAGGATTGTTCTTGTTTGAAAGATCACTGAGATTTGATGAATATCTCTAGAATTGGCACAATGATAATATACAATTTAACTTGTGATAATTATTTTTGTAAAGTTGGTAAAAGTGAAAGCAAAGGTCAAATAATTGAAGTATTGTGTATTTTCGCTTTTTTTTTTCAATGTATTGCCCCATGGGCTGAATGTGAGACAGGACCATGTCCTTGAATATTGGGCCTAATTCTGACCCATGTTAAATAAAGACTTTATTATTATTATAAGCATTATATAAGTTAAGTTTTGCCAGAAAGCTGTCCCCTCTCTCTTACTCTATTAGAAACAAATTTGAAATAAGTCAAAAATACAAATACGATAAGTTAAAATTCTGTAGAATAACTCCTTGTAGGTATCATTGTCTCAAAACTGAAAATAGATGAGTTCTTTTTAATTTAATTAATTAATCATTATTTTAAATTTTTTAAGTCTACTTCTAATGAGATTCAATAATGAAGTGATACAAAAGTTTTCACTTCAGGTTATATAGAAAACAGCATTACCAAAAGTATCATGGCAGAAGCAATAGGTTTCCGAGCAAACTATAATTGGAAAAATAATTTTAATTGCAGGTTTGAAAGCCAGGCTAGTTTCGACAATAATGAAGCATCTTCCAGTAAATCAAGTAGCACAAAAAGGTAAGGGTCTTTTTGTTTATAGTTTCATTCACAAATTCACAGATTCAAAGTTAGTTTTCCATGGTAGGCCTACAGGTAGGTGATATTCTGCAAGATTTCGAGCAACCCGCTGGATTGTCTTGGAGAATCTGATAAATTATGTACAGTGAATAATCCATTTAGTCTTTAAATAAAGGTACTTTCTTCAAAATATTGTAATGGATTAAAGATATTGCACAGCCATGACCATAATTTTAACAATTTTCAATGTACGCGGCTGACACAAGCACCTTGTTGCTTAGATAATAAACTTACATTTGGTGTTGCAGCAGGCCTTTACTGTCATAATAAAATTTTCCTCTTGGTACACTGCATGGTGTTGCCCATCATAATTTGTCCATTAGTAAATCATTAGAATTTAGTTCAAACCATAATAACTATACATTGACTGAATTAATATTTTCATTAAAGAAGAGAAAATTTGAATCATCTTGTTTACTTCAATATAAACCAGCTATTATGATTTTTTTTTTATATTCCATAAGAAGCCTGAACAATTCCCGAAAAGAAAAGAATTGTCAAATGGTTTCCTAGTCTGAAAATGTCTATTTTGGGAAATGTACAGCTTCTATTTGCACTATTCTAGGGCTGAGTTTTCTTCTTAAAACCTTAAAGTGTAATTTCATGATTTCAAGTCTCTGGTTTGATATTGCTGTAAGTCTTACTGCTAAATGATAACTGGTTTCTTATATCACTATAACACACACTATCAAAGGGGCAGTTTGCAAAATTTCATTATCAAAAACATATTTATTTCAAATCTTCATTAACTTTAAGAGTATTATTTTCAGATTATAACAATATTGCAATTTAATTAAAAAAAATAATTGTTACTCCAACAGGAGATCTGTCTGTTTTTCTAGATCAAGTTTTCTTCTAGAAGAAACTTAATAAGCCTATTTTCCATAGCTTCAATTTTATGAGTCTGATAGTATTCTAGAAGTATTGTCAGGCAATATTTTGTTTACTTTCGAAGTGCAGACTTCAATAAAAACAAGAGAGTAGTTCACTGCCCTATTCATTTATTTTGTTATAAATTGTTTTGGTTTAATGAATGGTTCTGCTTCTGATCAGCATTACAGATATCTGCAGTGCAGTGTGCAAAGTGGGAATTTTTAAAACCACTGCAGTTGAATCATTAAAGAATGGTAAGAGTCAGCAATTTAAGAAACAGTCAAACATTAGATGTTTCCAGACTCATCATTCTACGTCATAAAATCTTCCAGAAGGAATTACCAAGTCCATTTCCTGTTTCACTCGGTGCAAGTCTTATTGTAAATTACTGGACTAAGGTTGGTCAGTTCACGTGATGACGTCAAACAACTTAAACCATAGTTTAGATAAACAAAAAGAGATTTCTGTCCACCAAGTTGTGGAAGTTCAGATAAACAAGGTCCGAGTTGAAAGAATGTTTATTTATTGATTCCTTTGCCAAGTCTCAAAATTATGGTTGGTGATTTATACCTTTGTGTTTGAAGAGTTGAGAGGACAGATAAACAAAACTGATACCCTTCAAAACTGAAGAGCTTCACACTTGACCTTCAGAAAAACACCCAATGGGTTAAGGTAGAAGCACTTCGTTCCTTCAACAGCTTCACAGCTTAATAGATTTTCATTTAAAAAATGTGATAGGTCTTCAGAAAACAATGACCAAATTTAGAAATTTGTTGTGACATGAAGATCTTGGGTGCGTTGTGTCAGTTAATGTTGATGTTGACTATCAATGTGGTTCTAAACCTTTCCTTAAGAAGTCATTTCAATATTTCAAATAATTTTTTGTTTGGTTGATGGTAACACACTGCTAGAAAATTTTAACTAGACATTAATCCATTGTTTTCTATCGCACACTTATTGGAAACTACCTTAGAAAGGCTTATATGTTCATCTTATAAGAAAGAATGATATACTTCAACTTTTTTTATCAGATTAGATTTTTTTTTTAATCCAGCAAATCATTTTATTGATAGTCAAGTCACATTTAGATCAACTATTTTCTCAAATATCTACAGAGGTTATATAAATTTTAGAATGGTGTAAATTAATCTAATCAAAAAATGAACTGTTTTTCATTTTATTCTATGTGAATATAACCAACTATTCAACTTGATGCATAAAAATAATGCTATGAATATAATATTTTATTATGTTGAAGCCGTAATAGTATCTAAGTATAGAATTATTTTTCTCTGATTTAAGTTGTGTATGCACTTACAACATTTCAGGAAACAACAGGACACAAAACAAGTGGATACAGTTGGATACAACCAGACACTTGGAAACTGTTTGGGTTAGATGTGTCCAGAAAATATGCAGGGAAACATATTATTTGAAGAAAATGGCTTTCTCAAGGAGAAAAAGATTTTTTTGTGGGGGTTGCTACTGTTGTTTTTGTGATAAAATTAGAGAGGAGGGGGAGACAGAAAGAAAAGACGATGTGGACTAGGCTCAAACTACACATTTACAGATATTGTAACAATATTGTCCGTGTCTTGAGGCTTATTTCAAGTCTTGCTATGTATATATATTTTATTAATAGATAACTCATAATAATAGATACTACACAATTTTTCTTGAGATATTTATGTCAATCATGTTATATCAGTGCAAACAAAAAAATAGTTTCTATATCTTAATAACTAATTTCAATTGGTAGAAGGGAATATTGTCTCAAGATCTCGTTAGGAGAGCCACTTGAAAAAGAATCCAGCTTTCCAACTACGACAAATGAATTTTAATGTAGTGCCTCCAGGCTTCTATATCAGAAAGGCTAAACCATAGACATCTGATGTTGGTTATGAGAATATTTTCTTGAATCATTGGTTCAAAGGTCAAGATATAATATTCAACAGAAAATATTTCTTCCATTGAAACAATATTTTTTTTTTACTGAAATATTACAGGTTCATCTAAATGTCAAGAGTTGTTAAAATGATCCCTATTCTCACAGTAAAACACATTTAACTAGTCAGCAGTAAAAATTTCGGCGACTTAGACCATTCTTTTGCCAGCACCATTAAGGGCAATAACTCACAAGAGCATCATCAGGTAGAGGTATTATAAAGTGCAGGATTTTCACAACTTAATAATTAAAATAACACTTTAATTTTCTTGCAGGAAAACGCGAAATGAAAGTGAAAAGAAAAGACGTGATCAATTTAATTTGTTGATAAATGAACTTTGTGCCATGGTTTCTATCAATAAAAAGAAAATGGACAAGTCCACAGTGCTCAAGTCAACTATTGCCTATTTAAAAAACCACCAAGGTAAGCTAGCATGATTAATCAATTCTATTAATGGAGTTTGAAGAAGAATTATGTCTATTTGTCCTCTTTGATCTTTGTTAAATGGATATCTAAGCTAAATGATTTAAACACGGTTGCTCTTAATTACAATTTGACCTTCTTCAGTTTGAAAGGGTTTCAAAAAGGATTATCTGGATACATTACCTTTCAGATGTCCTGCTTTATAACTGTGGTTCTTAATACATCCAAAGAATTTGACCATATTATGACATCATTATCTCGAATTTTTTTTTTTTGAATTTGAATAGTAGCCTACTCAGAAGAAGTCTTCCATAATGACTTCTTATGTGTTATATGTATCAACTATTAAATGCCATTCAAGGATCAAGTTGAATAGTATTTTGCAATAGTGGCGTCATATTTTGGTCATTTTTTTTGACAGTGACTAACAAAAATTATCAATATTAAGATGTAAATCACAAGAGCACAAATATAATCTATTACTATGCCTGATATATAGCAACACAGGCAAGAAAACCTTGCTTTGCTTTCAAAATGAATTTTTTGGCATTGCAAGAACATATAAATTCAGAATTAGAAACAAGCATGTAAAATTGGATTACTAAATTCAAAAATAGAAAATGATCTTGGCCATCAAAGTTTCTTCACAAAAGATATTTCAAAGAGTCAAATTAAATAATTCTTCTTTTGAATCTCTTTTAAGTACAACATGAAACCGTTTATTTTTGCACACAACAGTTCCTGTAAATATCCCACACTAAGACTACTTGACATGCAACACCCAAATCAATTGTTTTGCAATATATGTATGTACAAGTACATCTACATACATGTATCTAATTGGAGTAAACTGTTAAACATGATTTTCCTATACATAAAATATTACCGGTAACTATAAATCCCACCTACAATCTATGTATAGAACATCATAAACATTATCATGTACATATACACATGTACTAGAAATTGTTTTAGCATAAATATCTAATATTAATTACATGCAAGTAATGTTTATGTCATATACACATGTACTAGAAATTGTTTTAGAATAATTATCTAATATTAATTACATGCAAGTAATGTTTATGTCGTATACACATGTACTAGAAATTGTTTTAGAATAATTATCTAATATTAATTTCATGGAAGTAATGTTTATGTACATATACACATGTACTAGAAATTGTTTTAGAATAATTATCTAATATTAATTTCATGGAAGTAATGTTTATATACATATACACATGTACTAGAAATTGTTTTAGAATAATTATCTAATATTAATTACATGCAAGTAATGTTTATGTACATATACACATGTACTAGAAATTGTTTTAGAATAATTATCTAATATTAATTACATGCAAGTAATGTTTATGTACATATACACATGTACTAGAAATTGTTTTAGCATAATTATCTAATATTAATTACATGCAAGTAATGTTTATGTCATATACACATGTACTAGAAATTGTTTTAGCATAATTATCTAATATTAATTACATGCAAGTAATGTTTATGTACATATACACATGTACTAGAAATTGTTTTAGCATAATTATCTAATATTAATTACATGCAAGTAATGTTTATGTCATATACACATGTACTAGAAATTGTTTTAGCATAATTATCTAATATTAATTACATGCAAGTAATGTTTAGTACATATACACATGTACTAGAAATTGTTTTAGCATAATTATCTAATATTAATTACATGCAAGTAATGTTTATGTACATATACACATGTACTAGAAATTGTTTTAGAATAATTATCTAATATTAATTACATGCAAGTAATGTTTATGTCATATACACATGTACTAGAAATTGTTTTATCATAATTATCTAATATTAATTACATGCAAGTAATGTTTATGTCATATACACATGTACTAGAAATTGTTTTAGAATAATTATCTAATATTAATTACATGCAAGTAATGTTTATATTAATTACATGCAAGTAATGTTTATGTACATATACACATAAGATCAGTGTGATGTACATGTACACGTTTATGTTGTTGTATATTAACCTAAAACACTTTCTCACATATATGAACACACCTTCCTGGCAGTACATCCCATGTACATCCTACTTTTTATCTGTAATGTAATTACAAACACCTTCCCTTTTTTTAATGTGAATTAAAATACATATATTCACTTATTGATTAAACCATCAGGTAATGTTTAAATGATAATCCTAGCTTTATGCAGTTATTATTAATATTTAAATAGAGTTTCAAATATTGTGTTTATATAGTGAAAACAAAATATTTATTGAAGTTCTTATAATAACAAAATATGGTGTAAAATAAAGTGATATTGAAATACCTCTAATAGAGCTCAATACATCAATTGTAGAGTGATACAGAAATACCACTACTACAATAGAGCTCAATACATCAATTGTAGAGTGATATAGAAATACCACTGTTAAAATAGAGCTTAATACAACAAGTGTAGAGTGATAAAGAATATTATAAGAAAAATTTATTTTCAATAATATGAAGGTTTCCTTTAAAGTTCGGAAGTTTTCCTATGGAGTTTAATTTTTGTTCTGTTGATTCTATACAAAATATGTGCAAAAGTTCGCAAAATTCCCTTTGAATAATGAAAGTGTTTTAACTGCGGATGGAAATTTGAGTTCATTCATTCTAAAATAGATATTGAAGTGTGTTGACCTGAAAGATTGGTGATGTATTTGATAATTTCTTTGATACAATAACTGTATGGACTGAATGTTAACCCTTTAAGCTGTATTGTTTAATCCCCAATATATAACTAGAAACTTATATGATGTAATGTTAATATTACTGGTAACATGAACTTTTATATGGTGCTAGGGTATATTTCTTTATCTTTTGCTTCATTGTGCTCGTTATTGCCAAATTACACCTTTTGTGGAATGAAAATATCAAAATCAAGTAGATACTTAGTTCTTTGTAAGGCTATGTAAAACATCAGTACTAAGAGTTTACTGCGTATATCCTTCAATATCCGTACTAATATTTGTTCAATAGGAAATATAAAGAGAATATGTTGCTTTGGGATTGGATGGGCAGGATCATGTCATGTGCGTTCATATATGTGTCTAGATGTAACTGAACCCCATTCAGGTTTTATTCAGTGTTATGTTCAAGTTCAGTAATTTTATATTTTAACATGTAGGCCTAGAGTTCAGTAATTTTATATTATAACATGTAGTGAAAAGTATGTAGAAATATTTAAAGCTTTCATCATAAATGGCTCAAGCACATGTCTTTAAACCAACCTCCTCAAAATGAGGACATGAGAAAAATTTCCACTGCAGTCCAACTTCAGTATGACCATTTTTCAAGTTCGGTTTATATGTTTGAGTGACAGACAGGATATATACTAACAAGTTCTTAGAATTTTATTATACTTCAGAAGAAAAAAATGTGTGAAGGTAATGGATTATCAATAGAAATACGACAATAGAATACATTTGATATGGGTCTCGACACAATGCCGAAGGTTGCAAATTGACTTCAGTAATTCTTTACTGTAAGGACAATCCCCTTTAGCCTATTTGACACTGTACATTGTACACCAGCACAAACACTACCTTAACAAACACTACTTATTATTTACCAATTTAGACTGAAAAATTATTTTTTTGGGAGGGTTTTCGGTAGTTTACATTGTTCAGTAAGAGTATCTGTATGAGTAGAAATTTCCAGACAAGCAAATCTTTTATGGCAGTATTTCTAAGATATAGAAATTAAATTGAAATTAGAAGCAACATTTATTGACAGGTGCTTTGCCTATATTTCATATTAAGATTAAGTTGAACACACAGATTAATGAATTAGGTATGTAGATTTTTGGAGAAGGGTAATTTCAGTTGATATTTAAAGTATGGAAGGGGGAAGTTAAAAATTTCTGAAGAAACTAGGTTATGGTGCCCTGATAGGATTGTAACATCCTCTCCAGTCAGAAATCAAAATATGGCGTCACAATGAACATACTTGTATTATACATGTACAATATTAAAAATGACGTCACAATGAACATTACTTGTATTATACAATATTAAATATGACGTCACAATGAACATTACTTGTATTATACAATATTAAATATGACGTCACAATGAACATTACTTGTATTATACAATATTAAATATGACGTCACAATGAACATTACTTGTATTATACAATATTAAACTTAAAGGAATACTGCAACAATTTTTGTCTCAAACTTGATCAATAAGAGTATTTATTATATTCATTAGTTTGACTTACCAGGTGCCATGACTCAAGAATAGAATCCCCAGGTTAACTAAGTAATTATTTTTTTTTAAAAATGCTACTTGTGTTTCAAAATTACTTAGTTTATTAGATTATTACCGTACTTATTTTTATGGATTTATAAGATTTAAGGGAAGGGAGGGATTGATTCTCTATATGTAGATGAATAAAGAGGGCTGTATCGTTCAGTTTGAAACCAGGTAAGTCCACAAAAAAATAAAGACTTATTTTGGCCAGGTTTTAAAAATCTCGAGTGTTTGCTCATCCTTAAAGTAGTATACAATTGATCTTTTGGTAATAAACTGTAAAGTTAATATCAGGGAATATTATTACACAAAAATATCACTGTCTCATAAGGTTCATTTTTTTATAAGCTATGTCTAGGCCAAGAGTATGAAATCAAAAATATTGATTTTACATTGGCAGAAATTTGCTCTACTTTCTTAGGGATTTGAAAGAAGTAGTATATTTTCATTTTGTAGTCTCCAAAATATGAAAATGTTAGCTGAGTTATCAGAATAATATTTATCTGTTTTTTTAAGTTAAAATAACATCTTGTAATTTCTTAAGACTGCAATATATATAAAATATATAATATATAAGATTAGATACAGAAAGTAAATTTATAGTTTGTGGTATTTTTGAACAAATTATGCAATTTTCATGGATATCTTCTATAACTTTATACATATAATCAAGATCCAAATCAACTCCTGAAAATGGTGAATCTTTTTCTTTACAATAAAGGTTTAATGTAAGTAGTATATTTCCTATTTTCTATTCTCCCCCCCCCCCCCATTCCGAAATACGACTTTTGTTTTATTAATTAAAGTATTAAAAGCTTTGACTGTCCTTTACTAAATCCCTGACCCGATTGTTAATCCAGATTAAGTCTAGTCTATTGGTAACCAATACTATTATTTTACTATGCTTTTTTACAATCAACATAGCAGCAGATAAAAGGAAATATAAAGAAGGATTACATTTTTATTTCTATGAAATTTGAAAAGGGATCAGCACTATAACATGTTTTGAATCATTTCTAAAATTTAGGTTAAGAAAATCTAATCCTACTGTTAATCAGGTATTAATATTTCCTTCATTCAGCAGATTAATTCCAGGAAATGAGGCTGGAATTTTTAATTACAGTATTTTTGCGATATTATTTCCTTAAGGGGAGCTAATGTCATAATTGATATTACAGTCTGATTATAATGGATATTAGTTAAAGAGTTTACTAAGTTTATTTGATAGAAACTGGTTATCACTTTCAACAGTGCTGAAATTACTGTAAACTGTACAGAGCACATATCTTAAAGTATTGGTACATGTATTTCTCACTTCCAATTACTTTCTACAGTTATTGCTAGATGTTATCAATGCTTAGATTACTGCTTCTGACACATTCTCATATTTTCCCATTATTCTATTATATTGTAAATATTCTATACATATTTCTTTAGCTGTCTAGACTATTATTCTAGAAAAATAACTGCATTATTTTGTATAAATATATGTTTCCAATAGCCTAACAAATTATTCTCATTGTTAAAATAAAGCTCAATACATCACTTGTAGAGTGATATAGAAATACCAGTGCCAAAATAGAGCTCAATACATCAATTGTAGAGTGCTATAGAAATACCACTTCCAAAATAGAGCTTAATACATCAATTGTAGAGTGATATAGAAATACCAGTGCCAAAATAGAGCTCAATACATTAATTGTAAAGTGATATAGAAATACCACTGCCAAAATAGAGCTCAATACATCAATTGTAGAGTGATATAGAAATACCACTGCCAAAAAAGAGCTCAATACATCAGTTTAGAGTGATATAGAAATACCACTGCCAAAATAGAGCTCAATACATCAATTGTAGAGTGATATAGAAATACCACTGCCAAAATAGAGCTTAATACATCAATTTAGAGTGATATAGAAATACCACTGCCAAAATAGAGCTTAATACATCAATTTAGAATGATATAGAAATACCACTGCCAAAATAGAGCTTAATACATCAATTTAGAGTTATATAGAAATACCAATGCCAAAATAGAGCTCAATACATCAATTTAAAGTGATATAGAAATACCAATGCCAAAATAGAGCTCAATACATCAATTGTAGAGTGATATAGAAATACCACTGCCAAAATAGAGCTTAATACATCAATTAAGAATTTTTTATTGGTAGACATATATCTGTTAATACAATTACTGCAGTTACTGTAACTGTTAAAATTCCTTGTTTACAGAAACTTGGTCATGATCAATAATCAAGTCCACTCTGACCAGAGTTTTGGTTCAAATGACCATTGTTGAAAGTGATTTAATGTGTTGTTTTAGACCAACTGTTTTGTTTGTAAACCAGAAGGTATGTGGACAGGCTGGATTACCTGGTCAAATGTAACAGTGTACTGACGTCATTAAGACGTCATTCTCAACTACGATCAATATTTTTGGACTGTCTTTAACCTCTTCAAGGTCAGTTTGGATTACAGCCTAAAAGTTTTGAAGACTGAGTAGATCTATGCTTTTAACTTTGTTACATTTAAAATGAGATTTTTTATAGAAGAAATATGATTTTATTGTATGTATTTAGATTTCTTGGTAAAATTGAATTGCTTTATAAAGAAAAAAGTCATTTGAAATTTTTTTCCATTCCAATTCTCTTAAAATAACAATTAAATTGCTTTGAAGTCATTCACTGCAAATTTCAATTTTATGATCGGCATTACAAAATAAAATGCCAAAAATATGATATTATATTCTGTGTTATTGAAATACTGGGTACCTCAATTGGGCCATAAAATTTCTTACATAATGAATAATCATAACTTGCCGTCAGTTCTAATGTAACTTTGAATTAAAATGTAGAATAATAATATTGTTCTTGGCGATTATATGATACAGAAATATTAATACCTTAAGGGATTATTAAAAATATGAACTACATGTACTTGATAATTGATTTATAAAAATGAGACATCATTCTGAATTTAAAAAAAATTTTTTAATTTAAAACACAGGATTAGTATTATAAAAGATATTTTTTGTACCTTTTTTAACATTGTAAAGTTAATCAGGCATAAGACAGGCACCAGTTTAATTAGTTATTTCAAGAGAAGGTTTACCTCATTGTACACTGTTGATATTGGCTGTGCTCTTATTCTTGAAAGCTTAATATAAGATGATGTTAGTGTTCCAGACCACTGATTGGTCAATCCTAAAATGAATTTTTAAATTTGATTTTTTTATCCAATTAGATCACTGTATATCTAAAAATCTGGATTTAAATCTTAATTCAGTTTTCATTAATACAGGCCAAGCATTCATTAGCCCAAGTTTAAAGCAGAAAATCTTTTTAATTTTAATGATTTACTAAGAGACATCTAAGAGCTCTTATTAGACATGACTGGCAAACACTGATAAAACAGTCCCACATTAGCTTTTATTCTTCCTGGTTGACACTTTTTCAATATATGTATCGACATGTTCAAACACTATATTGAGAATGTATGTGCACAAATACACAATATATATCAAATAGAAATTATGTTTGTCCAGGATTTAATACATATGAAACTATTGGGTCTATACCAGCCAATCAAATATCACAGTATGCAGGATTAAGAAAGAAGCATTTCTCTGAATTTTGTGACAATTTTCCGCTATTTACACCTCTCAGTGAACAATAGCATTATTGCGTAATGTTATTTTGAATTAAATATATCTGGGTCAAAATAAAATTTTAAACAGGACCAGTCAAGATTTAGATTCTAGGTACTGTAGTCCAGACTCCATATAGTTGTTCTAATCAGCACATAAAACACGCTTCAATTTTGAATGTTTGGCTTTTTCAGGTATACAACTAATTTATATTTATTAGTTGGATTTACCTGGTGCCAATGACTAAAGAATAGAATCTCTATATAACGCAATGATATATCCATTAAACTTAATAATTATCAAAAAACGCTGCTGAGCATGATGTTTATAATTCAGATTAATTTCATGTATGTTACAAGCAAATAAGCATATCTGATATTACAATTAACTTTGTTATCACTATATAATGAATTTGAAACTGGCAGGCCATGTATACCACACCTTTAAAGAATTTTTATAACCTATTTTTAATTTAAAGTAATTGACTTTAATATGGTACACTTACCCGGTGATGTAATGTTATATCTATTTTTGGGTAGCACATCTGTAGCTGTTCTTTTTTTGCACTTTTCATCTTTATGTTTTACATCCTTGTTATTCAGATTTTGTAAAGGTTATTATTTTTATTAGATGAGTTCTTAGACATACATAGTTATGAAGTAGCTGAGCACTAAGTTAGGTTGACCTCACCTTTTGGGTGGCTTTTTTGTAAAATTAAGATTGTCTTGTCCTTGTTTGGTAGTAGTTAAATTTGTACCATTAGGGTTGTCTTGTCCTTGTTATTAGCTAAATGTGTACCATTAGGGTTGTCTTGTCCTTGTTAGTACACAAATTTCTACCATTAGGATTGTCTTGTCCTTGTCATTAGCTAAATGTGTACTATTAGGGTTGTCTTGTCCTTGTTATTAGCTAAATTTGTACCATTGGGACTGTCTTGTCCTTGTTGATAGCTGAATTTGTACCATTGGGGTTGTCTTGTCCTTGTCAGTAGTTAAATTTGTACCATTAGGGTTGTCTTGTCATTGTTGATAGCTAAATTTGTACCAATAGGGTTGTCTTGTCCTTGCTGGTAGCTCAATTAGTACTGTACAAAGTTGGATTATCATTCAATATGAACCATAATATCTTATAAGATTGAATCAAATTCTGATGGTTATAAGCTTGAAAATTTAAAAACTGAAACAACTTTAAAAACATATCTCATATTGGCTTATTGGATATTGATCTCAACACTTGTTTACCTTGTTCAGGTCAAGAAGTATTAGTACTGACTAAAGTTCAGGTCAATAGTAACTTTCTCAAATGGTCAAACTCAATGTTGTGCCAACTTTTTAATCAGTTTGTTTGTTTGTTTATTTGATCTCCAGTAAAAGCAAACTCAGTAGTGTTTAGTTATTGACTCAAACTATTTAGTAACTGTGTCTGAACATCATTTTGTAGTACTGTCTGTACAAACACAAAATAGGAATAGGCCTACTGGTTGTACTGCTATTATCATCAGTTACTAAAACTTGACTTTTTTTATCAGAAATTTTTTAAGAAATAAACAAGAAAATTGCGATATCCATTGGTATTGATTGACCATCATCATCATCATCATCAATATCATGAATACAACCCTTACACCTTTTTTTCATTTTCAGACAAGCCATTATCTTTATCTATAATTTAATTTTTCCATATTGCTGGTATATGAATTTTAAATGAATACTTAACTTAAAAAATGGATATAATTGGCCAGAATCATCCCTAAATATACTTCTTTCTTTTAAAGAAATTTTTCAAGTTGATATTTCAATTATTTTAAAGAAATTTTTCAAGTGGATATTGCATTTCTTTTAAAGAAATTTTTCAAGTGGATATTGCATTTCTTTTAAAGAAATTTTTCAAATTGATATTCTTGATATATAAAACCTGATAATTGGTTTAAAAGTTTGTTAGTAGTAGTGGTTACTTAATTGTCAGAGGAATAAAACTATAATGCAAAAAATACATACTTGATTAACTATTTTCGTCAAACAAAATCTTATAATTACACTTTTTGTCTTGAAACCAATTGTTTACTCTGTCAACAACCTATTGCCTGCCCTTGCTATTTGTGTCAACAAACCTATCGAAAAATGTTTGTTGCTAAAGGGGGATAAATCTTTTTTATTTGAGTAAATCAAACTACAGACAACATTGAACCAATAGAACATTGGTTCCAATACTTTACCATCCTAGACACCTTTTCAATATTCAAGATAAATCCATTTTGAGTTAAATAGATTAGGATCCAATAACACTTTTCACAACAACTTAAATTGACTATCATTAGTTAGTTGGATTGGTCTCAGTAATAAAACAATCCGTATCATGTTAAAGAGTTTTTCTGGCTATAGTATATCCTTTCAAACCTGATATCAAGGTATAGTGAAAATGTTTTTTTTGAAAAACAAATATGTTACAAATATTGGTATATTGGATGATATTTCAATTAAAATCCAAAGTAAGTAAATTTTACTCATTAATGACAAAGTCAATCCAAAGAAAGTAAATTTTATTTTCCTGATAGCAATCAAAAGTAATTGAGTTATTTTTTTGGGGGCAATTTTAAGTGAATAGACATATTTTTAAATAACAAACCAAGGTTAGTAAATTCCTCTTTTATTTTGGAAGATACCCAAAGTAATACTTGTCTGGTGATACTAGTGATTTTATTTTAGCAATGTTAAGTGAACAGATCATATTTTTTTTTCTGATGACAGTCCAAGTCAAGTGAATAATCTTTTTCTGAGTAAGTAAATTGCATTCTTATGATAACAAACCAAATTGTAGAAAGAATGGAAGAATCCAAAATTATACTCATATGATGACAAACCTACCAAAATAAATTTTACAAGAAAGAAACTGAATAATATTTGGAAGCCAAAGTATGTAGAGTTTGGTATTCTGGTAACAGACCAAAGTGAACTTCTTTTTTGATTTGCAATTTCAAGCAAGTGATTTATACTTATCTGATGACACCTCATTTGTCTTTTCTGGAAAATAAAAGTAAGTGCACTATATTTTGGGGGGGGGGGGGCAGTCCAAAGTAATAGATTATATTCTCTTAATAACAAACCAGTTAATTATACATGTACTTGTCTGATAGCAAATCAAAGTAAGTGAATTATACGTGTTTAATAGCAAATCAAAGTAAGTGAATTATACGTGTCTGATAACAAATCAAAGTAAGTGAATTATATGTGTCTGATAACAAATCAAAGTAAGTGAATTATACGTGTTTAATAGCAAATCAAAGTAAGTGAATTATACGTGTTTAATAGCAAATCAAAGTAAGTGAATTATACGTGTCTGATAACAAATCAAAGTATGTGAATTATACGTGTCTTATATCAAATCAAAGTAAGTGAATTATACATGTCTGATAGCAAATGAAAGTAATTGAATTAATCTTTTCTGAAAGCAAATCAAAGTAAGTGAATTATACGTGTTTAATAGCAAATCAAAGTAAGTGAATTATACGTGTCTGATAACAAATCAAAGTAAGTGAATTATATGTGTCTGATAACAAATCAAAGTAAGTGAATTATACGTGTTTAATAGCAAATCAAAGTAAGTGAATTATACGTGTTTAATAGCAAATCAAAGTAAGTGAATTATACGTGTCTGATAACAAATCAAAGTAAGTGAATTATACTTGTCTGATAGCAAATCAAAGTAAGTGAATTATACTTGTCTGATAGCAAATCAAAGTAAGTGAATTAAACGTGTCTGATATCAAATCAAAGTAAGTGAATTATACGTGTCTGATATCAAATCAAAATATGTGAATTATACGTGTCTTATATCAAATCAAAGTCAAAGTAAGTGAATTATACGTGTTTAATGGCAAATGAAAGTAAGTGAATTATATGTGTCTGATAACAAATCAAAGTAAGTGAATTATACGTGTCTGATATCAAATCAAAGTAAGTGAATTATACTTGTCTGATAACAAATCAAAGTAAGTGAATTATACGTGTCTGATAGCAAATCAAAGTAAGTGAATTATACATGTCTGATATCAAATCAAAGTAAATTGTAAGCATATGATTGGATTCCATAGTAACAATCCACTTTAAACTTCAATCCAAAGTAAGTAATTAATAATCATTTCATGGCAATCTAATTCGAGGTTAGCTCTGATAATCCTACTCCAAAGTAAGTAAATTGTAATCATACGATGTTGATCAATGTAAAAAAGTTTTTTCTCTATTATGAAGATAATCCAAAGTAAGTAAATAATATTATTCATAAAGCAATTCAAAGTAAGTCAATTATAAATTGAACATGTAAGTGAATAGTTTTCTAATGAAGGCAAACAAATTAAGTAAATTATATAGTAAGATAGCAATTCAAAGTAAGTGAATTATACGGTACTTATAAATCGAACATATGAGTACATTGTTTTCTAATGAAGGCAAACCAAGTAAGTAAATTATATAGTAAGATTGCAATTCAAAGTAAGTGAATAATATATCAATTGACAGCGGGTAGATTGTGTACTTATGATGGCAAGCAAAGTAAGTAAATTATGTTATTAAGATGACAATTCAAAGTAAGTTAAATCAAACATGTAAATAAATAGATTTTGATGAAGGCAAACAAAGTAAGTAAATTATATTATTTAAATATCAATTCCAAGTAAGTGAATTGTTTTTTTTTTAAGATGGTAAACAAAGTAAAAAATTATATAGTAAACTAGCAGTTCAAAGTAAGTGAATTATATTGACAATTGAAAGTAAGTAAATTGTTTTTTTTTTAAGATGGTAAACAAAGTAAAAAATTATATAGTAAACTAGCAGTTCAAAGTAAGTGAATTATATTTGACAATTGAAAGTAAGTAAATTGTTTTTTTTTAAGATGGTAAACAAAGTAAAAAATTATATAGTAAACTAGCAGTTCAAAGTAAGTGAATTATATTTGACAATTGAAAGTAAGTAAATTGTTTTTTTTGAAATGGTAAATAAAATAAAAATTTCAAGTAAAATAGAAGTTCAAAGTAAGTGAATTATACTTGTCAATTGAAAGTAAGTAAATTGTTTTTTTTTAAGATGGTAAACAAAGTAAAAAATTATATAGTAAGATAGCAGTTAAAAGTAAGTGAATTATATTTGACAATTGAAAGTAAGTAAATTGTTTTTTTGAAATGGTAAACAAAGTAAAAATTTCAAGTAAAATAGCAGTTCAAAGGAGGTGAATTATACTTGTCAATTGATAGTAAGTAAATTGTTTTTTTTTTAAAATGGTAAACAAAGTAAGTAAATTACAAAGATAGCAATTCAAAGTAAGTGAATGATATTTGTCAATTGATAGTAAGTAAATTGTTTTCTTATGATGGTAAACAAAATAAGTAATTATATAATAAGATAGTAATTAAAAGTAAGTGAATTGAAAGTAAATAAACTGTTTTGTTATGATTGTTAACAAAGTAAGTAAATTGTTTTGTTATGATGGTAAACAAAGTAAGTAAATTGTTTTGTTATGATGGTAAACAAAGTAAGTAAATTGTAATTTGATGATGGCAATCAAAAGAAAAATTATTTAATTCTTTGATGATATTGTACTTTGACAAAGTTATTTTTATGATTGCAATAAGTCAATTCTAAACCTATGATAATAATCTAAAATTAGTAAATTTTAACCTTTTGATGACAATACCAAGTAAGTATTAGCCAATACTCTTTTGATGGCTATTCAAAAAGTATGTAGATATTACTCTTCTTGATGCTGATCCAAAGTAAGTATTATGCTGTCATCATTGCTATTCAATAGATAATACTTTTAAAATGATAGTCCAATGTAAGCCAATTATAATTTTATGACAACAATCCACAGTAAAGTCAATTGTAATTTCGTAGTGGCAATGTAAGGCAATTTAATTATCATTGTATGATCTCAAATCAAACCAAGTAAAGTGTTCTCATGTAAGTACACCACAAAGAAAGAAAGTTGTTCACATATATGATTTCAATCCAAAGTAAGTACAATTTTGTCTTTATGATGACATTCTAATGTAAATAGTTTATGCTCTAAAATAATCCAAAGTAAGTAATTTATATCTACTTTACTAATTATTTACTAATTTATTAATTGTAACATAGTAATTATTTACACGGTTTAAAAAAAAAGTACATTTTAAAAATAATTTGAAGATATTGTGTAAAATTATTTAAAAATTCAAGTAAGTAATTATTCAATATCCAAATTGTATTTGATTGTTCTTTGATGATGGTAATAAAAATAAAGTAGTATAAACAGTAAAAAACAAAGTAAGTAAAAATCCTTTGTAAGTACATGATTGATTCTCCTGGTGTATAACTAAAATAGTAAAGTATTTAAATGAAAACCCAAAGACGGAAATTACAAAAATAAATTAAGCGAAACATTAAGTAAGTAAAGTATTCCTCGGATTACAAACTAAGGTAAGTAAAATACTCCCTTGATAAGAAACCAAAGTAAGTAAAGTATTCCAATGATTACAAACCAATGTAAGTAAAACATTACTCTGATTACAAACCACAGTAAATAAAGTATTCCTATGATTACATAATTAAGTAAGTAAAGTATTCCTATGATTTCAAACTAACGTAAGTAAAACATTTCTCTGATTTTACTATGGTTACATAATTAAGTAAATAAAGGATTACTATGATTACAAACTAAAGTAAGTAAAGTATATCAGTGATTTCAAACCAACGTAAGTAAAACATTCCTCTTATTTCAAACCACAGTAAATAAAGTATTCCTATGATTACATAATTAAGTAAGTAAAGTATTCCTATGATTTCAAACCAACGTAAGTAAAACATTCCTCTGATTTTACTATGGTTACATAATTAAGTAAATAAAGTATTACTATGATTACAAACTAAAGTAAGTAAAGTATATCAGTGATTTCAAACCAACGTAAGTAAAACATTCCTCTTATTTCAAACCACAGTAAATAAAGTATTCCTATGATTACATAATTAAGTAAGTAAAGTATTCCTATGATTTCAAACCAACGTAAGTAAAACATTCCTCTGATTTTACTATGGTTACATAATTAAGTAAATAAAGTATTACTATGATTACAAACTAAAGTAAGTAAAGTATATCAGTGATTTCAAACCAACGTAAGTAAAACATTCCTCTTATTTCAAACCACAGTAAATAAAGTATTCCTATGATTACATAATTAAGTAAGTAAAGTATTCTTCCAATGATTACAAACCAACGTAAATAAAACATTCCTCTGATTTTACAAAATAAGTTACATAGATTAAGTAATAAAGTATTACTATGATTACAAACTAAAGTAAGTAAAGTATATCAGTGATTTCAAACCAACGTAAGTAAAACATTCCTCTTATTTCAAACCTAAAGTAAATAAAGTATTCCTATGATTACATAATTAAGTAAAGTAAAGTATTCCTTATGATTTCAAACCAACGTAAATAAAGTATTCCTATGATTACATAGTTAAGTAAGTAAAGTATTACTATGATTACAAACTAAAGTAAGTAAAGTATATCAGTGATTTCAAACCAACGTAAGTAAAACATTCCTCTTATTTCAAACCACAGTAATAAGTAAATAAAGTATTCCTATGATTACATAATAAAGTAATTATATGATTTCAAACCAACGTAAGTAAAACATTACTCTGATAACAAACCACAGTAAATAAAGTATTCTATGATTACAAACTAAAGTAAGTAAAGTATTCATGATTTCAAACCAACGTAAGTAAAACATTCCATGATTCAAACCACAGTAAATAAAGTATTCTATGATTACAAACAAGTAAATAAAGTATTCCTATGATTACATAAGTAAAGTAAAGTATTCCATGATTACAAACCAACAAGTAAATATTCATGATTTCAAACCACGTAAGTAAAATTCTCTATGATTACATAACTAAGTAAATAAAGTATTCTATGATTACAAACTAAAGTAAGTAAAGTATATCAGTGATTTCAAACCAACGTAAGTAAAACATTCCTCTTATTTCAAACCACAGTAAATAAAGTATTCTTATGATTACAAACTAAAGTTAGTAAAGTATATCAGTGATTTCAAACCAACGTAAGTAAAACATTACTCTGATAACAAACCACAGTAAATAAAGTATTCTTATGATAACAAACTAAAGTAAGTAAAGTATTCCTATGATTACAAACTAAAGTTAGTAAAGTATATCAGTGATTTCAAACCAACGTAAGTAAAACATTACTCTGATTACAAACCACAGTAAATAAAGTATTCCTATGATTACATAAGTAAGTAAAGTATTCCTATGATTACAAACTAAAGTAAGTAAAGTATATCAGTGATTTCAAACCAACGTAAGTAAAACATTACTCTGATTACAAACCACAGTAAATACAGTATTCCTGTGATTACATAAGTAAGTAAGTAAAGTATTCCAATGATTACAAACTAAAGCAAGTAAAGTATATCAGTGATTTCAAACCAACGTAAGTAAAACATTCATCTGATTACAAAACACAGTAAATAAAGTATTCTTATGATTACAAACTAAAGTAAGTAAAGTATTCCTATGATTACAAGCTAAAGTTAGTAAAGTGTATCAGTGATTTCAAACCAACGTAAGTAAAACATTACTCTGATTACAAACCACAGTAAATAAAGTATTTTTATGATAACAAACTAAAGTAAGTAAAGTATTCCTATGATTACAAGCTAAAGTTAGTAAAGTATATCAGTGATTTCAAACCAACGTAAGTAAAACATTACTCTAATTACAAACCACAGTAAATAAAGTATTCCTATGATTACATAAGTAAGTAAAGTATTCCTATGATTACAAACTAAAGTAAGTAAAGTATATCAGTGATTTCAAACCAACGTAAGTAAAACATTACTCTGATTACAAACCACAGTAAATACAGTATTCCTGTGATTACATAATTAAGTAAGTAAAGTATTCCAATGATTACAAACTAAAGCAAGTAAAGTATATCAGTGATTTCAAACCAACGTAAGTAAAACATTCCTCTGATTACAAACCACAGTAAATAAAGTATTTTTATGATTACATACTAAAGTAAGTAAAGTATTCCTATGATTACAAGCTAAGGTTAGTAAAGTATATCAGTGATTTCAAACCAACGTAAGTAAAACATTACTCAAACCACAGTAAATAAAGTAATCCTATAATTACATAATTAAGCAAGTACAGTATTCCTATGATTACAAACTAAAGTAAGTAAGTATATCAGTGATTTCAAACCAATGTGAGGAAAAAATTCCTCTGATAACAAACTTCAGTAAATAAAGTATTCCTATGATTACATAATTAAGTAAGTAAAACATTTCTATGATTACAAACCAATGTAAGTAAAACATTCTTCTGACTACAAACCTCAGTAAGTAAATTATTTCCGTGATTTCAAACCAAAGTAAGTAAACCATTCCTCTGATTACAAGCTAAAGTAAGTAAAATATTCCTCTGATTAAAAACTAAAGTAAGTAAAACATTCCTCTAAATACTAACCAAAGTAAGTAAAACATTCCTCTGATTACAAACTAAAGTAAGTAAAATATTCCTCTGATTACAAACCTCAGTAAGAAAAGTATTCCTATGACTACAAAACAAAGTAAGTAAACCATTCCTCTGATTACAAACCTCAGTAAGAAAATTATTCTTATGAATACAAACCAAAGTAAGTAAAACATTCCTCTGATTACAAGCTAAAGTAAGTAAAACATTCCTCTAAATACTAACCAAAGTAAGTAAAACATTCCTCTGATTACAAACTAAAGTAAGTAAATTCCTATGATTACAAACTAAAGTAAAGTTTGATTACAGTCTAAAGTTTGTAAAATAATATAGTCCTGCGATGGTAAAAGAAAGTAAATTATGCTTCAAGAGACTGCCAACTAAGTTTGAAACATTGATCTATGATGTTAAAATGATGCATAGGGATATTGATTTAAAATTTAAAACTTGACAGGTTATGTTGTACAAGAGTGTATTTTCAAAGATGCCAAAGTATTCTGTGTTTTCTGTGTTAAAGCCTTTTCAAGCATACAATGGTTCTGGTAGTACAAAACCTTATCCATAAATTATCATAGATTATTATCAGAAATTCATGTAAATTTGACTACCTATCGTAAATTCTTATATCCATTAGATTATTAGTCATGTAAGTATCACCATTATCAGTTCTTATCACCATTAGATCATCAGACATATAAGCATCACTACCATCATTTCTTAACACATATAGTATAATTGATAATTAAGTGTAAGTATCATCGATTCATATCACCCTTAGGTCATATGTCATGAAAGTATAACAACTATCAATTCTTATCGTCATAACATCATCTGTCATGTATGATTAATAGTTTGGTAAGTATCAATATCATTTTTTATCACCATTAGATCATCAGTCATGTAAGCATCACTACCATCATTTCTTATCACAATTAGATTAATAATTATGTAAGTACCAGTTTCATCAATTCATATCACCATTAGTTCATAAATCATGAAAGTATAACAACTATCAATTCTTATCGTCATAACATCATCTGTTATGTTTGATTAATAATTATGTAAGTATCGCTATCATCAATTCATTTCACCATTAGATCATCAGTCATGTAGCCTATGCATCACTTCCATCATATTTTTTATATTCCTTCGGTCATTTTTCTGCTCAATACTTTTTCTGGTGAATACGTACTCGTATTATGAGTTGAAAAGTAAGTGTGTAAGTAAAACAATTCTTCACATCATCGTTGAAATGGGTGGAGTGGCTGATATATCTGCTATATTGAGAGGACAATATGATGATAAGGATCTAAAACTCAACTACTCAACTCAACTCAAAAACTTGCAACTGAAAACACATTTGATACACAATTTATTGATTTGTATAAGAATATTGCTCAAGTCATTGATATTTAACCATAACATATTCAATAAAGGTATCTTAAATTGATTTAATAGTTGGATCAGCAATGACAGCTTGTAACACTTCATATTCCTATCACAAATTCATATCATCAGATTGTCAGCCACATGAGTAAGATTACCATCATCAATTCACGTCATCAGATTGTCAGCTAATTGAGTAAAACTACTATCACTAAATCATATCAGATTGCTACGTTAGTTAGATTGAATTAATATCATCGGTTCATATTATCAGATTGTCAGCCACATGAGTAAGATTACCATCATCAATTCACGTCATCAGATTGTCAGCTAATTGAGTAAAACTACTATCACTAAATCATATTATCAGATTGCTACGTTAGTTAGATTGAATTAATATCATCGGTTCATATCATCAGATTGTCAGCCACATGAGTAAGATTACCATCATCGATTCACGTCAATAGATTGTCAGCTAATTGAGTAAAACTACTATCACTAGATCATATCAGATTGCTACGTTAGTTAGATTGAATTAATATCATCGGTTCATATCATCAGATTGTCAGCCACATGAGTAAGATTACCATCATCAATTCACGTTATCAGATTGTCAGCTAATTGAGTAAAACTACTATCACTAAATCATATCAGATTGCTACGTTAGTTAGATTGAATTAATATCATCGGTTCATATCATCAGATTGCTACGTTACTTATATTAAATTAATATCATCGGTTCTCATCACCAGATTATTATCCAATTAAGTAGGACTATTATTATTATTTCTGTTCGTCAGATTGTCAGCCACGTAAGTAAGATTACTATTATTGATATCATCAGATAGTTAGCCACGTAAGTGGGACAAGTAAGCATCAGATTGTCAGCCACATAAGTTAGACTACTATCATCAATTCTTATATCATCAGATTATCAGGCACGTAAATAAAACTACTATCATCAATTCTGTCATTATATTGCCAGGCACGTAAGTAAAACTATTATTGGCAATTCTGTCATTATATTGTCAGGCACGTAAGTAAAACTATTATCAGCAATGCTGTCATTATATTGTCAGGCACGTAAGTAAAACTATCATCAATTCTGTCATTATATTGTCAGGCATGTAAGTAAAACTATTATCATCAATTCTGTCATTATATTGTCAGGCACGTAAGTAAAACTATTATTAGCAATTCTGTCATTATATTGTCAGGCACGTAAGTAAAACTATTATCAGCAATGCTGTCACTATATTGTCAGGCACGTAAGTAAAACTATTATCATCAATTCTGACATTATATTGTCAGGCATGTAAGTAAAACTATTATCATCAATTCTGTCATTATATTGTCAGGCACGTAAGTAAAACTATTATTAGCAATGCTGTCATTATATTGTCAGGCACGTAAGTAAAACTATTATCAGCAATCTGTCATTATATTGTCAGGACGTAAGTAAAACTTTATCATCAATTCTGTCATTATATTGTCAGGCATGTAGTAAAACTATATTCATAAAGCTTCATTATATTGTCAGGCACGTAAGTAAAACTATTATCAGCAATTCTGTCATTATATTGTCAGGCACGTAAGTAAAACTATCATCAATTCTGTCATTATATTGTCAGGCACGTAAGTAAAACTATTATCACAATTCTGTCATTATATTGTAAATGGCAATCATCATTGCAGCCACATAGTAAACTACTATCATCAATTCTGTCATTATATTGTCAGGCACGTAATGTAGTAAAACTACTATCACAATCTGTCATTATATTGCAGGCACGTAAGTAAAACTATCATCAGCGATTCTGTCATTATATTGTCAGGCACTAAGTAAAACTATCATCACGACTGTCATTATATTGTCAGGCACTTAAGTAAAACTATTATCAATTCTGTCATTATATTGCAGGCACGTAAGTAAAACTATTATTAGCAATTCTGTCATTATATTGTCAGGCACGTAAGTAAAACTACTATCATCACGTCAGTCATTATATTGTTAGGCACTTAAATAAAACTATTATCATCAATTCTTTCATTATATTGCCAGGCACGTAAGTAAAACTATTATCAGCAATTCTGTCATTATATTGTCAGGCACGTAAGTAAAACTATTATCAGCAATGCTGTCATTATATTGTCAGGCATGTAAGTAAAACTATTATCAATTCTGTCCTAATATTGTCAGGCACGTAAGTAAAACTATTATCAGCAATTCTGTCATTATATTGTCAGGCACGTAAGTAAAACTATTATCAATTCTGTCACTAATATTGTCAGGCACGTAAGTAAAACTATTATCAATTCTGTCATTATATTGTCAGGCACGTAAGTAAAACTATTATCAGCAATGCTGTCATTATATTGTCAGGCATGTAAGTAAAACTATTATCAATTCTGTCCTAATATTGTCAGGCACGTAAGTAAAACTATTATCAGCAATTCTGTCATTATATTGTCAGGCACGTAAGTAAAACTATTATCAATTCTGTCCTAATATTGTCAGGCACGTAAGTAAAACTATTATCAATTCTGTCCTAATATTGTCAGGCACGTAAGTAAAACTATTATCAGCAATTCTGTCATTATATTGTCAGGCACGTAAGTAAAACTATTATCAATTCTGTCCTAATATTGTCAGGCACGTAAGTAAAACTATTATCAGCAATTCTGTCATTATATTGTCAGGCACGTAAGTAAAACTATTATCAATTCTGTCCTAATATTGTCAGGCACGTAAGTAAAACTATTATCATCAATTCTGTCATTGTATTGTCAGGCACGTAAGTAAAACTATTATTAGCAATTCTGTCATTATATTGTCAGGCACGTAAGTAAAACTATTATCACGTCTGCCATTATATTGTTAGGCACTTAACTTAATCATCAATTCTTTCATTATATTGCCAGGCACGTAAGTAAAACTATTATCAGCAATTCTGTCCTAATATTGTCAGGCATGTAAGTAAAACTATTATTAGCAATTCTGTCATTATATTGTCAGGCACGTAAGTAAAACTATCATCAATTCTGTCATTATATCTGTAAGTAAAATTCAGATCATCTATTCTTTAATCATCATAATAATTAATAAATAATAATAGTATTAAAATGTTTATTTTACATTGGTCAGAGTAAGGTTCAATGCACAAGATATATCCTGTCTAACATTCAGCCCATGATGTGGAAAAAAAAATACACAAATAGTTATAATGTACCATTTGTTTAAAAATGGACAAGAAAATTACACAGATTTCTATCGCTTTTAAAGAATTCTTCCCGGAGTTCTTTATAAAGCATCACTAACGGGGACTATGTTAGTGTATTGTTTTATTTAACCAAAATTGATTCCATCATCACCATAGACAAAACAAAGATTATTCTGTGTGTTTTTTTTGTCTCACATAATGCATCATTACTAAATCTACAAGTTAGAGAAGTATTACATAACAACGTCAATGTGCACCAAGTATGTGGGTGTAAATTGATCATATTATATCCCCGCATCATTATCCCAATCATATCGTCCAACACCCTAGTGCCAATTTAAACCCAACATCATTCAAATGTGGATCAATTAAATGGGCATGGATCATTAGTTCCAATACCACCTTTATGCAAAGCGAGTAAGTGAATGTAATTTCGAATAAATAACTGAATATTGTGAATTATGTTAATGTAGGCTAAGTAATATTTAAGGGCTCATCTTGCATCAGTTGATGTCCTAATCAATAAGATGTCAATAAGATATTTAACCAGGCCATTTATATTTAACAAGGAATATATCGATAATTGTATGTATTTTGGTGTTTAGTGTTTAGCGTCTTCTTACGCCGAAAAAAAAAAAAAAAAAATTGCCAGAATCCCATATCTAAATCAAGTTTATAGATGTTTGATACTAGAAATGAAATGTTCTTTCTACGTAACCAATAAATGAAAGAATAACTACTGATTTTCTCAATGAAAAATACATGTGCTATATTACTGTTTACATGTTTCTTATTCCACAACTACTACATTTACTTTTATATAATAATCTTATTTTTGTTTCATTTACACCAAAGAAGTGGAACTTAGAACTCGGTATGTCATTTGCATGGAGTTATTTCCTTTGAATTAGATTTTTTAAACCATATTGTTCAAACTCACTAACCATGTTTTTATACGCCCACATGAAATGGGGGGCGTATATTGTCGTCACCCACATCCGTCCGTCCGTCCGTCCGTCCGTCCGTCCGTCCGTCCACAATTGCTCGTAAACACTCTACACGGTGTAATTCTTGACGGATTTAGATGAAACTTAATTTGAGTGTTTATGATCACGCAAGGATGAACCCTATTGAAAATCAGCGAAATCGGAAAAAAATTAGTATGAGTTTGTGCCCTTGTTCTTGAATGGCTCGTAAACACTCTACAAAGTGCAATTCTTGACCGATTTTGATGAAACTTGGTGTGAGAGTATGTTATAACTCAAGGATAAACCCTATCGAAAATCAGCGAAATCGAAAAACATTTAGTATGAGTTATTGCCCTTGTTCTTGAAAACTCGTTCAATTTTAGCTTGTAAACACTTTTGAGAGAACAATTTTTAATGGATTTTAATGAAACTTGGCCTGAGTATTTGTTATCACCCAAGGATGAAGCCTATTGAAAACCAGTCAAATCGAAAAAAAATTAATATCAGTTATTGCCCTTGTTTTTGAAAACGCGTTCAATTTTTAGCTTGTAAACACTCTACAAAGCACAGTTATTGACCGATTTTGACGAAACTTGCTGAAATTGTTTAATATCACCAAAGAATGAACCCTTTTGAAAATAGCACATATCAAAATATATTTAATAGGAATTATTGCCCTTGTTCTATAAAATGTGTTGGATTTTTGCCTTGTAAACACTCTACAAGTCACAATTCTTGAGCAATTTTGACATAACTTGGCATGAGTAATCACCTAAGGATGAACCCTATTGAAATTCATTTAAATCGAAAAATATTTAGTATCAGTTATTGCCCTTGTGTTTGAAAACGCGTTCAATTTTAGCTTGTAAGCACTCTAGAAAGAACAATTCTTAATGGATTTTGATAAAACTTGGCTTGAGTATTTGTTTTTACCCAAGGATGAACCTTTTTGAAAATCAAATAAATCGAAATATATTTAGTGTCAGTTATTGCCCTTTTGTTTGAAAACGGGTTTAACTTTTTGGCTAATAAACACTCTAGAAGGTACAATTCATGACCTATGTTGACAAATCTCACTGAAATTGTTGGATATCGCAAGGGATGAGCCTAATTGAAAATTAAAAATATCAAAATATATCTAATATGAATTATTGCCCTTGTTCTTTTAAACGCGTTCGATTTTTGTCTCGTAAACACTCTACATGGCACAATTCTTGATGGATTTCGATGAAACTTGGTGTGAGAGTGTGTTATAACTCAAGGATGAACCCTATTGAAAATCAGCTAAATTGAAAAATTTTTTAGTATGAGTTACTGCCCTTGTTCTTGAAAACGCGTTCAATTTTAGCTTGTAAACACTCTAGAAAGAACAATTTTTAATGGATTTTGATGTAACTTGGCTGGAGTATTTGTTGTCTCCCAAGGATGAACCCTATTGAAAATCGAAAAATATTTAGTACAAGTTATTGACCTTGTTTTTGAAAACGCGTTCAATTTAACTCGCAAACACTCTAGAAAGAACAATTTTGAATGGATTTTGATGAAACTTGGCTTTAGTATTTGTTTTCTCACAAGGATAAACCCTATTGAAAATCAGATAAATCCAAAAAAATTTAGTGTCAGTTATTGCGCCTGTTTTCAAAAACGCTTTCAACTTTTGGCTTGTGAACACTCTAAACATTCCTTTTTGACAAAACTCGCTGAAATTGTTTAATATCAACCAAGGATGAGCCTTATTAAGAATTAAAAATATCAAAATATTATTAAGGGTGAACCCTATTGCAAATCATAAAAATACCGAAAAATATTTAATGAGTTGTTATTAGGTACAATTCTTGACAGTTTTTAATGAAACTAGAGATCCTAGAATAAAATAGGTTGGTAGGTTGAATAATTCATTCCACTTATTGTAACCTTACTGAAAAGTTTTTATTTGAAATAAATGCTGCCAGTGGGCGTATATTACCTTGCCTGGCAAGCTATCTTTGTTCATTTTAATACAAAGTGTAATTTTATCATCTACTACCCCCCCCCCCCCTTGCTGTAGATATTTATTTAAAACCAGTAGCTAATATAAACCAGGAACTACCATGCTTCATTCTCTTATTCTAGCTAGTTATGCTTTCAAATTAAACAGTTTTTGTGAATCATGTGCTGAAATTAAAACACAAAAGATTGAATATTTTCCTTTTTTGAAATAACTGTAATTGCTATAGAATAAGGCATGGCATTTTCTTGAATCATTAACATTAAAATTATAACCTAAAACCTAACATCTAACATAGTTTCCCACTAGCATCCCATTGTACAATTGGATATTAAGAAGCCAAGGCTTGAATGTTCAACAAAGCCAAATTAATATTCGGTATGACTAAACGTGTGTATATCAAGAACATATTTATTTACCTTTATATTTGCACCATTTAGTAGTCATGTAAATCCAGAAATATTTAAATAGATCATTGCCTAACTGTCGCAAATATCAGAACAACCAAATGGTCATTGCAATACCTGGAAATTAGCTCCTGCATTCCCGCCCCTAATAGTTCGTCTTGATACTAATTTCATTTCAACTATTAATTTGTATAGAAATATATAACAATATTATCCTAAAATCATATTTTCATTGTAAGTCATGTTGTATGACTACCTTATTCAAATTGTAAATCATTTATCAAAAGCCATTCTTCGTGGGCTTTTTTCTTATCACTTTGAAAAGTAACATTTTAAATGATCTTGCCATTATGTATTACATAATTATTTGAAATTTTGTTGTAATCAGGGAAGTTGTTTCATAGTGAAAATGAAGTACACAAAATCAGAAATCAACTGTAAATAGGTAATGATTTGATATCCAGTCGAGCCAGGAGTGTGTGTGGTAGTTGTAATGTGGGGGAGGGGGGGGTGATGCTCCAGATAAGGGAAGTATATGTGTACAGCGAGTGGGGTATATGTTGAGAGTATAGTTAATTGAAGATTGATTAGGAATGACCAGTGATATTTTGATATGATCCGGATGATAAAGTTAGTGTTGATATAAAAAATGATTGTGATATGATCTGGATGATAAAAGTAAGTATTGATGTTAAGAGATATTTTGATATGATCTGGCTGATAAAAGTAAGTATTGATGGTAAGAGATATTTTGATATGATCCGGATGATTAAGTAAGTGTTGATATAAAAAAATGATTGTGATATGATTTGGATGATAAATGTAAGTATTGATGTTAAGAGATATTTTGATATGATCCGGATGATAAAGTTAGTGTTGATATAAAAAATGATTGTGATATGATCTGGATGATAAAAGTAAGTATTGATGTTAAGAGATATTTTGATATGATCTATCTGATAAAAGTAAGTATTGATGGTAAGAGATATTTTGATATGATCCGGATGATAAAGTTAGTGTTGATATAAAAAATGATTGTGATATGATCTGGATGATAAAAGTAAGTATTGATGTTAAGAGATATTTTGATATGATCTATCTGATAAAAGTAAGTATTGATGGTAAGAGATATTTTGATATGATCCGGATGATTAAGTAAGTGTTGATATAAAAAAATGATTGTGATTTGATCTGGATGATAAAAGTAAGTGCTGGTGTGCTATTTATAAGCTGATATACTAACGAACTTGCAAAGACAGAAGCGGTTTTTAAGATATGGTAAAAGAAAGTCAGTATGTGTATGGTAATGGCTGAGTCATTGTGAGATTTGTACGATCTTAATCAGTATGTGTATGGTAGTGGTTGAGTCACTGTAAGATTTGTACGATATGAGTCAGTATGTATATGGTAGTGGTTGAGTCATTGTAAAATTTGTAGAGTCAGTATGTGTATGGTAGTGGCTGATTCATTGTAAGATTTGTACGATCTGAGTCAATATGTGTATGATAGTGGTTGAGTCATTGTAAGATTTGTACAGTTTGAGTCAGTATGTGCATTTGCATGGGATGAGTGTAGAATTTGTACGATCTGAGTCAGTATGTGTATGGTAGTGGTTGAGTCATTGTATGATTTGTACAGTTTGAGTCAGTATGTGTATTTGCATGGGTTGACTCATTGTTAGATTTCTACAGTCTGGGTCAGTATGTACATTTGCATAGGTTGAGTGAAGTATTTGTACGATCTGAGTCAGTATGTGGATGGTAGTGGCTGATTCATTGTAAGATTTGTACAGTTTGAGTCAGTATGTGTTTTGTTTGGCTTGAGTCATTGTATGAATTGTACAGTCTGGGTCAGTATGTGGGTTTGTAAGTTTTGGGTCATTGTAAGATTTGTACTGTCTAAGTTAGTATATGTTTTATCTGATTTGTGACATTGTTAAATTTGTTCAGTTGAGTCAGTGTAAGATATCTACGGTTCGAGTCAGTGTGGTATTGGAAGAGTCATTGTAATGTTTTTGAAGAGCGTTTGTTGAGTGTGGAATTTGTACGATCTGAGTCGGTATGTGTATGGTAGTGGTAAAGTCATTGTATGATTTGTACGATCTGAGATAGTATGTGTATGATAGTGGTTGAGTCATTGTAAGATTTGTACAGTTTGAGTCAGTATGTTTTTTGTAGTGGATTGTTATTTGAATGGTCTCCATCAAACAGTGGAAGGTATGTGGGGCCGAGTCAGTAGGTGTATTTGCACGGGTTTTGTACAGTGTGAGTCAGTATTGTACTAGTTCAGTCATTTCAAAATGTGTACGGTATATGTATGGGTTGAGTCAGTGTAAGTTTTTTTTCCAATTTTGATATATATATTTTTTCTCCAGATTATAATGACAATACCAGAAATGGGTGTCCTGGCTAATTTTCTTACTATATAGTTTATATTTACTATACATGATATAGAATGTAATAAATAATTGAGTACTTTATGATTTATATAACGAATATTGCCTTTATGACGAGTCTGGCAGACTTCAATCTATCGTTATGACTTATCACATGTAAATTATGACTTAAAAAAGACTTTGTCTATAATTCTTCAACACTTAATCTATTTCTATCTATTATGACTTATTACAGATTATCTTCTATGTTAATTTATCTAACACACAATTTATCGTTATTACTTAATTTAACGGCTTCAGTAAGTGTAGAATTTGTACAGTCCGAGTCAGTTTGTGTATTTGTATGGTTTCAGTAAGTGTAAGATTTGTACAGTCAGTATGTGTATTTGCATGAGTTGAGTCATTGTAGAAATTGAACAGTCTGAGTCAGTATGTGTATTTGCATGGGTTGAGTCAGTGTAAAATTTAAACAGTCTGAGTCAGTATGTGTATTTTCATTGGTTGAGTCATTGTAGAAATTGTACAGTCTGAGTCAGTATGTGTATTTGCAAGGGTTAAGTTAGTGTAAAATTTATACAGTCTCAGTCATTATGTGTATTTGCATGGGTTGAGTCATTGTAGAAAGTGTACAGTCTCAGTCAGTATGTGTATTTAGTATGTTTTCAGTAAGTTTAAGATTTGTACAGTCAGTATGTGTATGGTATGAATTGAGTCAGTGTAAGATTTGTACTCTGTCAGTAAGTAGTGTAAGTAGAGTTAGTATGTGTATGATAGTGGCTGAGTCATTGTAGAAATTGTACAGTCTGTGTCAGTATGTGTATTTGCATTGGTTGAGTCATTGTAGAAATTGTACAGTCTGAGTCAATATGTGTATTTACATGGGTTGAGTCAGTGTAAAATGTGAACAGTCATAGTCTGTATGTATATTTAGTATGGTTTCAGTAAGTGTAAGATTTGTACAGTATAAGTCATTTTGTGTATTTACATCGGAAGAGTCAGTGTTGAATTTGCACAGTGTGAGTCAGTATGTGTATTTGCATGGGTTGAGTCAGTGTAAAATGTGAACAGTCCTAGTCTGTATGTGTATTTAGTATGGTTTCAGTAAGTGTAAGATTTGTAAAGTCTAAGTCATTTTGTGTATTTACATGGGAAGAGTCAGTGTTGAATTTGCACAGTCTGAGTCAGTATGTGTATTTGCATGGGTTGAGTCAGTGTAAAATGTGAACAGTCCTAGTCTGTATGTGTATTTAGTATGCTTTCAGTAAGTGTAAGATTTGTACAGTCTAAGTCATTTTGGGTATTTACATGGGAAGAGTCAGTGTTGAATTTGTACATTATTAGTCAATATGTGTATTTGCATTGGTTGAGTCATTGTAGAAATTGTACAGTCTCAGTCAGTATGTGTATTTGCATGGGATGAGTCATTGTAGAAATTCTACAGTCTGAGTCAATATGTGTATTTACATGGGTTGAGTCAGTGTAAAATGTGAACAGTCCTAGTCTGTATGTGTATTTAGTATGGTTTCAGTAAGTTTAAGATTTGTACAGTCAGTATGTGTATGGTATGAATTGAGTCAGTGTAAAATTTGTACTCTGTCAGTAAGTATGTATACGTCTATGTGTGTAGTAAGTATGTGTATCTCATTTATATCAGTGTAAGATTATAATACCCGCATCGGTATGAGTTCTGTCTGGCTTGATCTAGTAAAAATACTATTACTACTATTATACGTTTCATACCAATACACAATGTTTCAAATACACCAATGTTTAAAAAAAGATAAACATACAGCCAATGTAGACGATCAGAGATTATATTGAATCGATATAAATATATAAAGAGGGAAGGTGGTTGGGGGTGGGGGGCTTGAAGTAATTATGTCGCATCTGGAAGACTACTTGCGTTTTACGCAAATAAAAATATTGTAACAGAAAATAACTAATTGAATTTCTTCCTGTTTGCTATCATCCTTATCAGATGAGACTGTAATAGATTTAATGGAATCAGACTGTTTTTTTAAAATAGTGAAAGAGAAGCTGGGACATTGACTAGTATTTGAATCCCTCTATTCTGTAGAGTGTTTTCAAACATTGTAAACATACAAGGCAAGATAAAATATCCACACCCGTTGTAATGTCGGAGATGACTCCTGCAGCGTAACAGGCTGCTGTCGTCTTGCAGTTCAGTTCGTCCGATTGTGCTCAATAAGATTAAGGTCAGGTGTTTACAATGGTCATTGTAACACATCGACATTCTGTTGCTCAATTCATTGTTCAGCCTCCAATGCCAGGGCCCGGTAAGCACTTGGAAAGAACGTGACTGCTCGAGCACTGGTATATATCTGTTCTGACCAATACCAGTCAGTGTCCAAGGGCTTAGAAGTCCTGCAGGTTTCGTTAACGAATATGATGTCATCAGCAACAGTTGGTACCAATATCACTTCAGACCAAAGTCGTTCTGATTGTGAGGCAGGATTCAATTGGAATCACTAATGTAAGCGGTACAAATGTTCACAGCCCATTGCTTAGTATATATCGGGCAAGAGGTGATTTTGAAATTCTTAAAGGCACTATTGTGAATTTATGATTGGATACAGGTTTCAGACAAAATCGTTTTGTATTCTGCTAACAAATATATTTGCCTTTGGTTTTTTTCCTCAGTATTAATGAATGAATAAATTGTTTTATTGCATTAGGATAAACATGCTCATAACGCAATGCTTGTGCAAACACATATTCATACTGAATATAAGCAAATGTAATATAGAATACATGAAACCATTTTTGAAATAAATTTATTAATTAATGTATACTACTTTAACATATTTGCATTAATTAGGTAGAAAATATACAGAATATTAATGAATAGCTAAAGCTATTGTCTGTTTCCATTCAAAAGGAACTGATGCTGAAACGGGAAGTAAAAGCAATTGTGACCCGTGATAAATGAATTTGTTAATTATTTTCTTATTAACTAAAATACGAGTTAAGACGGAATTTAAAAAGAAAACCTTGGTTATTTTCGTTTCCTTTTCGCAGGAATATATTGATTTTGACAAATATGAAGACTGTAAAATCCAAATCGTTATAACAAAGATTTTTAGATTTCGACCCAAAGATAATGAGTTTGTTATCAACCAACATGATTTATAATATGAGTCAATCTTTTTCTACTGCCGATAAGTAAGATTTAATACCAAATCCTCAAAGAGTATTAGGAAAATAGTTTGTTCGCCTGATTAACCGATAGATATTGGAGAGAAATAATCGGATTATTCGGTTTTCTAATCAGTCCCAAAATGAAATCCATGAATGTAATTGTATTTGACTCTCTAAGACGTCATCTTCAAGAAACAGAATTGTTTTCTCTCCAACCGGGAACGATAGCCTATTAGTATACAATTATTCCACCAGCTTATTTTGTCTCAGATTTATCAATTAAAACATAATAAGTAATAAATACGCTATACAAGTAATAACAGGAAATCATTAAAAGCTCGACAGATTTCAAAACAAACCCATCAAGGCAGATAAAGTCAAAAGAGAGCGATTGTTCCATCCACTTTCTACCATTGCAAAAATCCCTATTGTGTAGCCTCGAATAGCAAAGATGCTCAAAACAATTAGCTGGATAACAAAACCTATGTATGTAAACACCTCATTTCTTTTCCATTTTCACATCTCTATTTATTCAATTTTCGTCGACGCTTCCGAGGAATTCCTTAACTTTATTGTCTATGCCAAAATGTTCTTTACTTCCTTCATTTTTGTGTCACTGTCAAAATTCTCCATACTATCTTTCTTTTCTATATCAAAATTTTCGTTTCTCTTATCATTGTGTATGTCATAATTCTCCTTATCTTGTGTTTGTCAAAATTGTCTTTGTTATCTTAATTGTCTTTGTCAAATTAACCTTTACTATCTTAATTGTCTTTGTCAAAATTGTCTATGCTATCTTATTCGCCTTTGTCAAATTAATCTTTACTATCTTAATTGTCTTTGTCAATTGATCTTTACTATCTTAATTGTCTTTGTCAAAATTGTCTTTACTATCTTATTGTCTTTGTCAGAATTATCTTTACTATCTCAATTGTCTTTGTCAAAATTTTCTTTATTGTCTTAATTATCTTTCTCAGAATTCTCTCTGCTTTTTTTCATTGTTATTGTCAAATTTGTCTTACTATCATCTTTGCCTTTGTCAAAATTGTCTGTGCTATCTTATTTGTGTTTATCAAAATTTTCTCTACTTTTTTGTCTATTCCCGAATTGTCTTTGTCAAAATTATCTTGGCTATCTTATTTGTCTTTGTCAGAATTATCTCTAATATCTTAATTACCTTTGTCAAAATTCACTCTACTATCTAAATCGTCTTTGTCAAAATTCTCTCTACTATCTTAATCGTCTTTGTCAAAATTGCCTTTACTATCAACTTCTGTATCTTGATTATTTATATTAGAATTAATTTCCATGTATGCGTGTTCATTGTCTCCGTCAAAGGTCTGTAATATATTTTTTGTGTTCAAAGTCCTTGTCATAACTGTCTATGCTGTGTTTTCTATGGTTTTTTTTATGTTTAAATATTGTTTTTGTCTTTGTCAAAATTATTGCTACTATGCTCAGTGGCTGCGTCAAAGTTGTCTCTATTGTGTTCCTTGTTTGTATACAAATTGGCCTCAACCTCAGTGAATATATTAATTTGTTCTAACGCATTTCAATATCACTCCTTTCGGTACTCATAAACAAGCCACGTTCTGCATATCCATCACTAAAAGTACATTGTATAAGTACCAGGCAGCCATTCATTTTTTCTGTCTTTTGCAATGGTTGAGTGCATACTGTTACAAGCAAACAACCACACTGTACAGAATCATTCAAAAAATATTCCTATAATATGCCTCATCTCTCGATGTTTGTTAATATGTATGTGTATATCGTTGGTCTTTGTATATATATCTGTGTATTGAGTTTCCCGATTGGCTTTTTTGTTGGTATCTTTGTTTATCGATTGTATTTGTTAACCGCCATCTACGTATAACGATTGCATTTGTTTATATATATGTGTATCGATTGTCTCTGTTAATATGTACGTGTCTTGATTGTCCTTGTTTATATGTATGTGTTGCTAGTGTCTTTGTTAATATATTTGTGTATCGATTGTCCTTGTATATGTATCTGTGTATCGACTGTCTTGATTGTCCTTGTTTATATGTATGTGTTGATTGTCTGTTTTAAGTGTCATTCGTGTGTCTCTATTGTCTTTGTTAATGTATGTTTAGGTTGTCTTTTTTAACTGCCATTCGTGTGTCACGATTGCATTTGTTTATATAACTGTGTATCGATTGTCTTTGTAATTATGTATGTGTCTCCATTGTCTTGGTTATTATCTCCATTTCTTTGTTGACTCCTGTAGATGTCTCACGCTATTATCTTAATATCTCTGTGTATCGATTGCCTTTGTAAGTATATCTGTGTACCGATTGTCTTTGTGCAATATTTTTTTTTTGTGTCTGATCAAATCATTGTGTGTATCGATTGTTCCTTCTAAATGTCATCTGTGTGTCTCGATTGTCTTTGTTAACGATTTTTTTGATTTTATATCTGTATATCGGTTTTCTTTGTTAGTATATCTGTGTTCCACTTGTCTTTGTTAATATCTCTTTGCATCCAATGTCTTTGTTAATATATCTATGTCTCAAGTGTCTTTGTTACTATGTATCGAGTCTCGATTGTCTTTGTAGTGTCTCTGTGTATCTATTGTATTTATTGACTGCCTCCCATGCGTCACTACTGTCTCGGATTATATTATTTCTCTGCATTGAATTTTTCGTTAATATCTCTGTGTATCGATTGCTGAGTGTGCTGCCATTCGAGTGTCATTGTATATATCTTTGTGTATCGATACCCTCCGTGTATCACGATTGTCTTTAAGATATCTTTGTATTTGATTGTATTTCATTAATATTTGTGTCTCGTTTGTCTTTGTTAATATCTCTGTGTCGATTGTCTATGTTGACTCCTGTGCATGTCTCACACTTATCTTTGTTAATATCGCTTTGTATCGATTGTCTTCATCATTCATGTCTTTGTTTATAATGTACGAGTTCCATCATTTGTGTCTAAATTGTCTATGTGAACTAATATCCCAGTGTATATTATATTTTCCTTGTTAACCAGCACGTCTGTATTTTGGGTTTCTCTGTATCTCGATTGTGTTCACTAACAATTCCTCTCAGTATTTTAGGCGTCTGTATATATGCATTGTCTTTTTAGACATAACTAACAATTCATCTATCTTTTCTTGTTGTCTGTCTGCTTTCCTCGTCTGTTATTTTATCCTTTTTTTTCTCCATTTCTATCACATCCACGCGTTAATCCATTGTGTTAATTTTAACTTTTACTAATTTTTTCGTATTTTACCCTAACTACTCTATCGTAATCATATCTATTCTTTTCCCTGTGTGTGATCTCCTACCTTATCTCCGTGTTATTGTTTTAAACTACCTTTGTATCATTTTCTCTACTTACTTCCGTTGTATCATTCTCTTTACTTACTCCCGTTGTATCATTTCTCTACTTACTCCCGTTGTATCATTTTGTCTACTTACCCCTGTTGTATCATTTTCTCTAATTACTCTTTGTGTATCTTTGTTTCATTCTATCCTATCTACTATCTTCGTATCATTCTATTCTATTTACTCCCTTTGTATCATTATATATTATCTACCTTATCAACTCTCTTTGTATCATCATGTCCTATCTACTCTATTTGTATAATTTTATCCTATCTTCTCTCTTTGTATCGTATATTCTACTACTCTCTTTGTATCATTCTCTCCTATCTATTCTCTTTGTATCATTCTATTCTATCTACTATCTTTGTATCATTTCTTCCTATCTACTCTCTATGTATCAGTTTATCCTATTTACTCTCCTCAAATCAGTCTATCCTGTCTATTCTATTTGTATCATTGTATTCTATCTACCTTCTTAGTATCATTTTACCTATCTACTCTCCTTGTGATTTTCTCCTACCGACTCTTTTTGTGTTATCATCTCTTTGTATATTTCTATCTTATATACTTTCTTTGTATCACTCTATCCTATGTATTTTCTTTCCATGGTGCAATCCTATTGACTCTCTTTGTATCGTTCAATCATATCTACACTACTTATATCGTGCTATCCTATCTACTCTCTTCGTATCAGTCTATCCTATCTATCCCTCTACTTACTCCCATTGTATCATTATGTCTACTTTCTCCTGTTGTATCATCCTCCCTACTTACTCATGTTGTATCATTCTCCCTACTTAGCCCTTTTGTATCTTTGTATCATTCTATCCTCTCTACTATTTTTATGTTAATTATTTATATTCTTTCATACCTACTCTCTTTGTATCTATCATTCTCTCTACTTACTCCCGCTGTATCATACTATCGTGCCTACTCTATTTGTATCATTCTATTATATCTACTCTCTTTGTATCACTCTTTCATATCTACTGTCTTTGTATCACTCTATCATATCTACCCTATCCTATCAACTCTCTTTGTATCATCATGTCCTATCTACTCTCGTTGTATCATTCCATCCTATCTACTCTCTTTATGTTATCCAATGCTATCTTTAAAACATTATGCAATTCTATCATTTCTGATCTCTTTGTATCATTCTATCATATCTAATCTCATTGTATCATCTTACCCAACTACTCTCTTCGTATCATTCTATCATATCTATCCCTCTTTGTATCATTATATTTAATCTATTCTGTTTGTATCCTATTTTCCTTTCTACTTTCTTGTATGTCGTATCTACTGTGTGTTATATTGCCATGTCGTATCTACTATGTGTTATATTGTCATGTCGTATCTACTGTGTGTTATATTGTCATGTCGTATCTACTGTGTGTTGTATTGCCATGTCGTATCTACTGTGGGTTATATTGTCATTTCGTATCTACTGTGGGTTATATTGTCATGTCGTATCTACTGTGTGTTATATTGCCATGTCGTATCTACTGTGGGTTATATTGTCATGTCGTATCTACTGTTTGTTATATTGCCATGTCTTATCTACTGTGTTATATTGTCCTATCGACTTTCTTTGTATCATCTACACTATCTAATTTCTTTTCATTTTATACTATATCCATCTACTTTTTATGCCTCATAGCATCTGTCTACTCTCCTCGTATCAGCCTATCTCATCTACTTTCTTTGTGTTTTTTTTGTATGCTATCTACTTTGTATCATTCTTTCATATGTACCATCTTTGTGTCTAGGTTACTTTGTTTTAGTTATTCTATCATATCCACTTTATTTGTATCATTATATCATATCTACTACCTTTGTATCATTATATCCTATCTACTCCCTATGTATCATTATATCCAATCTACTCTCTTTGTATCAATACATCCTATCTACATTATTTCGTTATTCATTTCCACTTTCTTAGTATTGTCTTACCCTATTGACTACTTTGTATTATTTTATCATATCTATTTTATTTTTGTTATTATATCTTATTTTGAATGATATTCTATCCTATCTACTCTCATTTCATTCTATCAATTTTACTGTTTGTATTATTCTATCCAAACTTCTCTCTTAATGTTTTTCTATCATTTTATCCTATCTACCCATCTATACCTACTCCCATTGTATCATTGTGTTATCCTATCCTATCTACCCATCTCTACCTACTCCCATTGTATCATTGTGTTATTCTATCCTATCTACTCTCTTTGTATCATTCTATCCTGTCTACTTTATTTGTGTTATTCTACCCTGTATATGTATTATCTATCCTATCTACGCTCTATGTATCATTTTATCCTATCTACTCAATTTATATCATTCTATCATATCAACTCTCTTTGTATATTTCTATTATATTTACTCTCTTTGTATCATTCTATCATATCATTTCTCTTTGTATAATTCTATTATATCTACCCTCTTTGTATCATTCTATTCTATCTACTCCCTTTATATCATTCTATTATATCAAGTCTCTTTGTATCATTCTATTATATCTACCCTCTTTGTTTCATTCTATTATATCAACTCTCTCGTATCATTCTCTCATATCAACTCTCTTTGTATCATTCTATTAAATCTAATCTATTTGTATCATTCTATCATATCAACTCTCTTTGCATCATTCTATTATATTTCTCTTTGTATCATTCTATCATTATCTACTTTATTTGTGTTATTCTATCATATCTACCCTCTTTGTATCATTCTATTCTATCTACTCCCCTTAAACCATTCTATTATATCTACCCTCTTTGTATCATTCTATCATCATATCAACTCTCTTTGTATCATTCTATTATATCTACCCTCTTTGTTTCATTCTATTCTATCTACTCCCTTTATATCATTCCATTATATCTACTCTCTTTGTATCATTCTATCATCATATCAATTCTCTTTGTATCATTCTATCGTATCTTTCCTCTTTGTATCATTCTAGTATTTCCTTTTGATCAGTTTACCTACTTACGCTCTTTGTGTCATTCTATCCTATCTTATCTACTCCTTTTGTATCATTATATTATATCTACTTTATTTGTTTTATTCTATCCTATCTTATCTCTTTGTTTCATTTTATCATATCTACTCTCATTGTATAATTCCATCATATTTACTCTATTTATATCATCCTAACCAATCTAGTCTCTTTTTGTATCATTTTTTTTTCCATTTACACTCTCTGTATCCTTCTATCCTCTCTACTTTCTTTTGCATAATTCTTATCCGTCTACTTACTGTGTACTATTCTCTTTTAAGTAGTATAAGAATATATAATTTACTCTCTTTGGATCATTCTATCCTATCTTCTCTCTTTGCAACTCATGTACTATCTTTTGAACTACTACTATCTTTGTTTTAATTTGTGTTATCTATTTTTTTGGGTATTTTGTCTTCTATGTTTGTTGTCGTTTGTTTAATCTACGATGTCTGATATTTTATTCTTTGTACTTTTAATTATTTGTTTCATGGCTGATTTACAATCTAAATTTATGTATAAAACTATCTATCATGCCTCTCTTTGTGTTTTGTGTCATCTACTTCTTTTGTGTTACTTTCCCCTCATTAGTTTATTTGTATACTTTATAAACTAATTTTGTATAAATTTGTGCTTTTATGTTATGTTATCTATCTTCTCTGTTCGTGTTACTTTTAATCTACAATGTGTATTATTCTATTTTCTATTCTCTCTCAATTATTCTTTTGTCCAATCTATATATAAATGTGCTCTATTGTTCTATGTACTTCATTTATTTCATTAATTTTTCCTCAATATTTGTAATTGTCCTATCAACTCTCCTGTATTATCGTTTTTTATGTTTTATCTTGTCGCATTGTGAAGTATATCATATATTGTCTCTTTATGTTAGTTTATCCTGTAGTGTCTCTTTATGTTAGTTTATCCTGTATTGTCTCTTTATGTTAGTTTATCCTGTATTGCCTCTTTATGTTAGTATATTCTTCTTTTTACCTTATCATATGTACTTTTGTCCTACCCATTTTGAGTTATTTTGTCTAATTTAGTTTTATTGTGTTATTTGTACCTTACTCTGTTTGATTTGTTTTGCATTATATCTTATTTGTGCTAATTACCACATCAACTCTCTTTGTGTTACCTTTTCCTACCAACTTTGTTTTGCTCTTCTACTCCCCAGGATTTTGTAATTATATGTGCTAATGAAAGTGTTGTTATATAACATCTTTCCTATTTGTAGTTTATTTAACATGTCTACTCTTTTTGAGTATAATTTCGTCCTATCTTCTCCTTTTGTATTATTCTATCAAATCTGTTTTTTTGGGGGTTTTTTTTTTTGTACCATAGTCTGCTGTTTTTCTCTCTACTCTCCAATCCACTCCCTTTGTGTAATTCTATCCTATCTAGTCTTTTTGTAATAAGATTTATCTGTGTTATTTCATCTTATCTGTTATATCCTTTCTTTGTTGTTTATTACATTTATTCTTTTTATGCTATATCCTTTTATCCGCTCTCTTTGTGTTATTTGTTTTACCCAATCTTTTTATGTTATATTCTCTCACCTACTCTATTATATTTTTTTGCATTCAGCTACTCTCTTGGTGTTATTATTTTGTACCTACTCTCTTTGTGTTATTATCTTGTACCTACTCTCTATGTGTTATTATCTTGTACCTACTCTCTTTGTGTTATTATCTTGTACCTACTCTCTCTGTGTTATTATCTTGTACCTACTCTCTATGTGTTATTTTCTTGTACCTCCTCTCTATGTGTTATTTTCTTGTACCTACTCTCTATGTGTTATTTTCTTGTATCAACTCTTTCTGTGTTATAATCTTGTACCTACTCTCTTTGTGTTATTATCTTGTACCTACTCTCTTTGTGTTATTTTCTTGTACCTACTCTCTATGTGTTATTTTCTTGTATCTACTTTCTATGTGTTACTATCTTGTATCTACTCTCTATGTGTTATTTTCTTGTATCTACTCTATGTGTTATAATAATAATAATAATAATATACTCTTTATTTCTTATATCTACTCTCTTTGTGTTATTTCCTTGTATCTACTCTCTCTGTGTTATTATTTTGTACCTACTCTCTATGTGTTATTTTCTTGTACCTTCTCTCTTTGTGTTATTTTCTTGTACCTACTCTCTATGTGTTATTATCTTGTACCTACTTTCAATGTGTTATTTTCTTGTACCTACTCTCTATGTGTTATTTTCTTGTATCTACTCTCTGTGTATTATTTTCTTGTATCTACTTTCTATGTGTTATTTTCTAGTACCTACTCTTTATGTGTTATTTTCTTGTATCTATTCTCTGTGTGTTATTTTCCTTTTACTCCCCTTTGTGTTTTTTTTCTTGTATCTTCTCTCTATGTGTTTTTTTCTTGTACCTACTTTCTGTGTGTTATTATCTTGTACCTTCTTTAATGTGTTATTTTCTTGTATCTACTCTCTTTGTGTTATTTTCTTGTATCTACTTTCTTTGTGTTATTATTTTGTACCTACTCTATATGTGTTATTTTCTTGTACCTTCTCTCTTTGTGTTATTTTCTTGTACCTACTCTCTATGTGTTATTATCTTGTACCTACTTTCTATGTGTTATTTTCTAGTACCTACTCTCTATGTGTTATTTTCTTGTATCTACTCTCTGTGTATTATTTTCTTTTATCTACTCCTTATGTGTTATTTTTCTTGTATCTTCTCTCTATGTGTTATTTCTTGTACCTACTATCTATGTGTTATTTTCTTGTACCTACTCTATGTGTTATGTTCTTGTATCTACTCTCTTTGTGTTATTTTCTTGTATCTACTCTCTTTGTGTTATTTTCTTGTATCTGCTCTCTCTATGTGTTATTTCTTTTATGTACTCTCTCTTTGTTATTATCTTGTATCAACTCTCTATGTGTTATTTTCTTGTACCTACTCTCAATGTGTTATTTTCTTGTACCTACTCTCTATGTGTTATTTTCTTGTATGTACTCTCTGTGTATTATTTTCTTGTATCCACTCTCTATGTGTTATTTTCTCTTATCTACTCTCTTTGTGTTATTTTCTTGTATCTACTCTCTTTATGTTATTATTTTGTACCCACTCTTTATGTGTTATTTTCTAGTACCTACTCTTTATGTGTTATTTTCTTGTATCTATTCTCTGTGTGTTATTTTCTTTTATCTACTCCTTATGTGTTTTTTTTTCTTGTATCTTTTCTCTATGTGTTATTTTCTTGTACCTACTCTATGTGTTATTTTCTTGTATCTACTCTCTTTGTGTTATTTTCTTGTATCTACTCTATCTGCGTTATTATCTTGTACCTATTATCTATGTGTTATTTTCTTGTATCTACTCTCTCTGTGTTATTATCTTGTATCTACTCTCTATGTGTTATTTTCTTGTATCTACTCTATATGTGTTATTTTCTTCCCCCTACTCTCTATGTGTTATTTTCTTCCACCTACTCTCTATGTGTTATTTTCTTGTATCTATTCTATTTTGTAACAGTTTCATTTACTCACTTTATTATATCTCGTTTTATATGTGTTATTTTTTCTTTTTCCTCTTACTCCCTTTCTGTTATTTTATTTTACGAACATACACTCTTCATGTTCATTCATTTTACGTTAATTCTATCCTATCTTATCTGTTTGTAATATGATTTATTTGTGTTATTTCATCTTATCTGTTATATCCTTTCTTTGTTTTTTATTACATTTATTCTTTTTATGTTATTTCCTTTTACCCGCTCTTCGTGTTATTTGTTTTACCCACTCTTTTTATGTTATATTCTCTCACCTACTCTATTATATTTTCTTGCATCCACCTACTCTCTTTGTGTTATTATCTTGTACCTACTCTCTTTGTGTTATTTTCTTGTATCTACTGTTTATGTGTTATTATCTTGTACCTACTCTCAATGTGTTATTTTCTTGTACCTACTCTCTATGTGTTATTTTCTTGTATCTACTCTCGGTGTATTATTTTCTTGTATCTACTCTCTATGTGTTATTTTCTCTTATCTACTCTCTTTGTGTTATTTTCTTGTATCTACTCTCTTTGTGTTATTATCTTGAACCACTCTCTATGTGTTATTTTCTTGAACCTACTCTCTATGTGTTATTTTCCCTTATCTTCTATTTGTTATTTTCTCTTATCTACTCTCTATGTGTTATTTTTCTTGTATCTTCTCTCTATGTGTTATTTTCTTGTATACGCTCTGTTTGTGTTATTTTCTTCCATCTACTCTCTATGTGTTATATTCCTGCATCTACTCTCTATGTGTTATTTTCGTGTATCTATGCTATTTTGTAACCGTTCCATTTACTCACTTTATTTTATTCTATCTCGTTTTCTTTGTGTTATTTTTTCTTTTTCCTCTTACTCCCTTTCTGTTATTTTCTTTTACGGACATACACTCTTCATGTTTGTTCATTTTACGTTATTTTCCAAAAAAAAAATCACTCTTTTGTATCATCTTCAATCACATTTTTTTTATAATTTTTCTCCCACTCCTACTTTCTTTATGTTATTTCTCTCTCCTACTCTCTTTATCATTTTTTCTCACATCTACTCTCTTTATGTTATTTTCTCACATATATTCTCTTTATCTCATTTTCTCACATCTATTCTCTTTATCTTATTTTCTCACATCTACTCTCTTTATGTTACTTTCTCACATATATTCTCTTTATCGCATTTTCTCACATCTATTCTCTTTATCTTATTTTCTCACATCTATTCTCTTTATCTTATTTTCTCACATCTATTCTCTTTATCTTATTTTCTCTCTCCTACTCTCTTTATCTTTTTTTCTCACATCTACTCTCTTTATGTTATTTTCACACATCTATTCTCTTTATCTTATATTCTCACATCTACTCTCTTGTTATTTTCTCATAAAAATTATGAGAAGGGTCTGGGAAGCATTCTCCAGTCCGGAAAATTTTGAAAAAAGGATTAATTTCTGTGCGTCCGAGGCCATCCAGGCAGCCATCTTCTTACTTGGGGGCGCCCCCTTATCTTTGATAAGCTTGATCCGCGCCTGGAAACACAATACGAAAGCATAAATACAAGATTTCAAACTATGCTCCTTAGTGATCAATCACCAACAGCACATTTATCTCTCTCGGTGCTTATAATTCGAAGTATATTCCCCGTTTTTCAGCCATTCCGAATCCCCCTATTTTCTTTCTTAACCCCCATCCCCCATTACTAGTACTTCTCATTTCCCCAGTGGGGTCTATACGGTTGAGAAGCACTGCTTTATATCATTTTCTCAATCTTCTTTCTTTGTGTTATTTCTTTCACCTTCTTTCTTTATGTTATTTTCTCACCTTCTCTCTTTATGTTATTTTCTCTCACCTTCTCTCTTTATGTTATTTCTCTCACCTACTTTCTTTATGTTTATTTCTCTCACCTTCTTTCTGTATGTTATTTCTCTCACCTTCTATCTTTGTGTTATTATCTCACATCTTCTCTCTTTATGTTATTTCTCTCACCTTCTTTCTTTATGTTTATTTCTCTCACCTTCTTTCTGTATGTTATTTTCTCTCACCTTCTATCTTTGTGTTATTATCTCACATCTTCTCTCTTTATGTTATTTCTCACACCTTCTATCTTTGTGTTATTTCTCCCACCTTCTCTCTTTATGTTATTTCTCTCACCTTCTTTCTGTATGTTATTTTCTCTCACCTTCTATCTTTATATTATTTCTCTCACCTTCTATCTTTATGTTATTTTCTCTCACCTCCTTTCTGTATGTTATTTCTCACACCTTCTATCTTTGTGTTATTTCTCTCACCTTCTTTCTTTATGTTATTTCTCTCACCTTCTTTCTTTATGTTTATTTCTCTCACCTTCTCTCTTTATGTTATTTCTCTCACCTTCTTTCTGTATGTTATTTTCTCTCACCTTCTATCTTTATATTATTTCTCTCACCTTCTATCTTTATATTATTTCTCTCACCTTCTATCTTTATGTTATTTTCTCTCACCTCCTTTCTGTATGTTATTTCTCACACCTTCTATCTTTATGTTATTTCTCTCACCTCCTTTCTGTATGTTATTTCTCTCACCTTCTTTCTTTGTGTTATTTCTCTCACCTTCTATCTTTATGTTATTTTCTCCAACCTTCTCTCTCTATGTTATTATCTCACATCTTCTTTATGTTATTTTTCTCACCTTCTTTCTTTATGTTAATTTCTCTCACCTTCTTTCTTTATGTTATTTTCTCTCACCTCCTTTCTTTATGTTATTTTTCTCACCTTCTTTCTTAATGTTTTTTTTTCTCACCTTCTCTATTTATGTTATTTCTCTCACCTTCTATTTTTATGTTATTTCTCTCACCTCCTCTCTTTGTGTTATTTCTCTCACCTTCTTTCTTTATGTTATTTTCTTTCACCTTCTATCTGTATGTTATTTCTCTCACCTTCTTTCTTTATAATAATTTCTCTCACCTTCTTTCTGTTTGTTGTTTTCTCTCACCTTCCCTCTTTATATTATTATCTCACATCTACTCTCTTTATGTTATTTTCTCTCACCTTCTCTCTTTATGTTATTTCTCTCACCTTCTTTCTTTATGTTATTTCTCTCACCTTCTTTCTTTAGGTTATTTCTCACACCTTCTCTCTCTATGTTATTATCTCACATCTTCTCTCTTTATGTTATTTTCTCTCACCTTCTCTCTTTATGTTATTTCTCTCACCTTCTTTCTTTGTGTTATTTTCTCTCACCTTCTTTCTGTATGTTATTTTTCTCACCTTCTCTATTTATGTTATTTTCTCACATCTTCTCTCTTTATGTTGTTATCTCACATCTTCTCTTTTTATGTTATTTTCTCTCTAACTTTCTCTCTTTATGTTATTTCTCCCACCTTCTTTCTTTGTGTTATTTTCTCTCATCATCTCTCTTTATGTTATTTCTCTCACCTTCTTTCTTTATGTTATTTTCTCTCACCTTCTATCTTTATGTTATTTCTCACACCTTCTTTCTTTATGTTATTTTCTCTCATCTTCTTTCTTTAAGCTATTTCTCTCACCTTCTGCCTTTATGCTATGTTCTCTCACCTTCTTTCTTTGTGTTATTTTTCTCTCCTTCTATCTTTATGTTATTTCTCTCACCTTCTATCTTTATCTTATTTTCTCTCACCTTCTTTGTTTAGGTTATTTCTCCCACCTTCTCTCTGTATGTCAATTTCTCTCACCTACTCCCTTTATCTTATTTACTCACACCTTTTCTTTTTATGTAATTATCCCATACCTACTCTATTTATGTTATTTTCTCTAACTTGCTCTCTTTATGTTAATTACTTACACCTACTCTCTTTATTTTTTTTTTTCACACTTTTGTGTTGTTTCCCTTTCCAACTTATCTCACACATCTGCTATCTTTATGTTATCTTCTCACATCATCTCGCTTTATGTTGTTTTCTCTTACCTACTCTCTTTATGTTATTTACTCACACCTTCACTCTTTATATTATTATCTCACACCTATTCTGCTTACATTATTTTCTCGCAGCGACCACTTATATGTTTTCCTCACTCTTGCTTTCTTTATGTTATTTTCTAACATCAACTCTCTTAATGTAAATTTCTAACATCTACTGCTAGGTATTATGTTCCGATAACCATGCTATTTTTAAACCTTATCTTACATTATCTAAATTGTTTAAATTATTCTATTTAAAGCATAATTGTTGCATATTAGTGTTCGATCATTCTAAACATTAAATTTGGTAGTTGCCAGATTTAATAACGGCGAATTCGGGAGTGTTCATCAGTTTAAATAAAGGATGAATGATGTTTCTTCATTTTCGGCATAGGAATGTCCTAGGTATGCGTCAATGCATCAGAAGTCACAAGAAATGTGGTTACTGTACATTTAGTTTGTTAAGGTAAATTAGTTATTTGGTGCCATGAATCTTACGGTTTTCACGGTTTTAAACTTCAATGTTGAATCCCAAAGGATTCTAATACCTTTTAATTATCGATTGTAAGTAATGTCAATAAGAATTAAACATTACACAACACAAAACGGAGTGAAATATTGAAGTAGAAGATCCTTTGTTTTATTTTTTCTGGTTAGTTGCGTTTTGCATAAAATATTACGATAGCTCAATGGCGAGCAATAGTATCCGTACAAACGTATCTGGAGGGAATTTAAATGAGATATATGGTCTAGTAATGGCTAATATGTCGATGAATTCCACCGATCTCATCACTACTTCAAACAAGGAAAAGGTAGCTGCAGGATTTATATCTGGTGAATGTTTTATCAGTTAATTGTGAAGTATTAAGGCCTACTGACAATATTAGCAGTAGTTTGGATCATTGTGAATCTTTAAATGTGCAAGTCTTTTCGAACAAATGTGTGAAAAACGCCACAGGCCATTATATGATTCGTATTGGTGTTATGCACATGGCTAAAATCGTAATGTAGAGAATAATTCTCAACTGAATACCTTCATGGAAATTAACCAAGCGTTTTGATGCGAATATTCTCTCCAGTAGATCTTCATCCTAGTAGTTCCGGAGAAAAATGACAGATAAGACGGAATAAGTACATCATTAAAAAATAACCGTTCTGGATTAGGCCTCGAAATCTACCCTGAGAAATGTTTGTGTAATGATAAACTGCCGATTTTGATTTCGATAAGAACCAAACTCTGCAATTTTGCAAGTGTGATATATTGTTAGTTTTCAGGGAAGAGACTTAATTGAGTTATTGCATTGCTTCGTATGTATTTTTATTAATGTTAAAACTATTTATTATTTCTCCTTAGACAATGCACAAATAATACACAATCATATTCTTAATAAAATCAACTAAAATTTTTGGGGTTTTCGGTTCTGGTGCATGATTCTAGATTTGAATAGTTGAAACCACATCTGGTGTAAATTATAATTTTCTTCGTAGGTGAGGTGTTACCACGTCAAATATTGGCAGTGAAATGCCGAAAAACCAAATTCATGTACAAGCTATTGATTTTCATTAAAAGTCTCTGTTAAAGCTACGTTAAAGCTATGAAACTGAAGGAAATTAGCGTTTTTGAAGACCTTCATCATAAGCATATTTAAACCAAGCTGAATGGGGCTGTCTTTAGTAAAAACATCAAAGTTTTCAGATTGGATGATAGACTGATTTTGATCGAAAGATGGTAATCCATTGCTACTGTCCTGTACAAACGCTTCCCATACTGTTTAGGTCCATCAGGTTCAGAACAATGAAGTTCACTATGGCATACAATATTTACTCGGATAAGACTATTATAATGTGTGGAGTTCATGAGCTGCTACCTATGTTTCGTAGAAATGATTTTTGGATTTCGGGTTTCGTTTTTTGGTTCGGATTGTTTGTACCTGGTTTATTTATTTGCATAGAAAGGAGAGGTAATTTGTTTTTTTTTAGATATACAATAAGTTATCCTAAAACATAGTTGAAAATGGTCAACTATTAAACGTGCTCAAATTTGGGTGTGAAAATTCTCCACTATAGAATGATATTTTCAATTGATTTTATGGAAAGCTTTATATGTTTCCAAGTTAAATCCATGACGCTACGCACGTGTTTAAAAAGGGTATTCTGAAAGGGATCGAATGCCGGTTTTCATTGTAAAAAAAACTATGTAAAAATACGTGAATATATTTCTGATATATGAAAATTTACTTTTATGTGCCTTCTTTATCAACCTGAACGTGTTTTAATAAGGTTAACAGAAGTTGAATGTATTGGCCATTATTATTAATAAGTTATGGTGTTTGGCTGTATAGGAGCTCGATAATTTTAGTTGAAACCTTTGAATAAGTCACAGACTTTTTTAAATACGGACATTTGTTTTTGAACACCAACCACAAAAAATAAGGTTTAAGTAAACGTAAAAAATTAGACTTCCCCTTTAAATTCATTGGTCAATAAACGACAGAAGACTGCGTGCTGACCAGAGAAAGATGATTCCAAGAAAATTACGATCATAATCGAACGTAATCTCTGTTTAGCGTGTAGGTAATAAGTTTGTTTCTTTCGTTCAGAGTAAAGCAATGACAGATTTGTGAGGAAATATCATTCAGGTTTTTGTAGTTTGTTTTCCAGCAATCAGTTTTTAATCACTTGTGCTGTTTTTAATATTAATTTGTTTTTCAATTCAACATGAGGTGGATTGTCTTACTGTTTTCGGTGTTTATGCTGTGTTTACTACAATCTAATGGAAAAACCTTTGATGAGAATCACAAGGAAATGGACTCTGAAACGGATTATTTAAATTTGACATTTTACGAAAAGGGTCTTTATAATCAATCATTACCGATAGCTCCCCAGCAGAGTGAAAGAGGTGAATTTATTCGCCCCAACACAACAGATTTGCTGAATACAACCACTTCTTCACTAAGTAAAGATTTGAGTGAAATGGGCAATATAACATTTGGAGATGCCACTGTAAGGAGTTTACCGTTACCAAATGAAACTAAGCTCGAAGCAGGATTAATTTCACAAAAGGTCTATCTGAAATTGGAGTTCATAACAAATTACGTGTCTATTCCATTGTGTATATCTTGCGTTGTATTTAATATTCTAAATTGTGTGGTTTTTCTAGATAAACACATGAGGAACATAACCAATGATTACTTGGCTTGTATAAGTATAATTCAGCTGTTACATGCGATGTTTATTCTTTGTGGCGAAATTCTGAAACGATGTTTGAGGGGTGGAACCAACTCGGTTTTATACCAGAAACAGAAACTGTATATTGAGTCCTTCGTTCTAGTTGTTTTTAGAAGAGTTGTTTATTGGCTAGTAATGCTCGTTGCGTGTGAAAGAATGGTAGCGTTCATTTCACCCCTAAAGAGAAAGTTCAAATTTTCGAGATCTCCAATTAAATACACCACAATTATAACGACTTTGACTTTTATATTTCATATATTCTCACCACTGAAGTTTGAAGTTTTAGACTCGACTCGGAATGATACAATATCTTTTATAGTCATCAAAACGAGCTTTGACCAGAATGTTATTGAAATCTTTAGTTTATTGTCACAAATAATATTTGTTTATGTTCCATTAAATGGCATACTTCTATTCAATATTGTGCTATGCTTTGCCTTATATCGTCATGCTAAAGCTGTGGGTCACTTACGCTGTAACGGCGTAATGATCCAATCCAGCCGAGATCGCCAAACAACATTCGCTATCTTAATTTCAACTATCATATTTTTCTTTTTAGCATTGCCTCTTGTAACTAATGCTTTCTTGATGAATGTTTTACCAAATTATAATGTATTTTCCGAGAACGTATACACTTTTATGTTCATGCATCAATTTGGCTTTCTTTTAAATATGATAAGTTTTTCAACTGATTTTATCACGTATGCTATTATATGTTCTAGATATCGCAATACTCTATTAAGAAAATTCAATACAGGGTGTATTTCAAAGCAATCTCACCGGTGTGTTAACACAACTAACTCTTTAAATCAAAGCAACACGCTTACTGAAACTAGTTACATTTAACAATCAGAATTATTTTTCCTAAATCATATTCCCATTAGTAAAAGACTATCCGGAAGATAACAAATTTTTAACTTAAAAATCGTACGGTTGATGTTTAATTACAGAATAATTTAAATGGTTTTACTAAATTTCTAAAAAAAAATTCTGGTAGTTGTTTGCAAACTACTGTACTTAAGAACTAAATATATCGAATCCCTTTTAGGCCCAACACCAATACTAGTTCAGAATGCTTATCCCGTTTTAATCATCCCTGTAAAACAAATTGATGAATGTTAGATATGCGTTCAGGTATAATTTACCATGTTTTTGGTGATGAAAATAGGTGTACTACCCCCTTAAATTAAATTGATATGCCCTGCATTGTATATTGTATACTTAGCCTTGGTTTTAGCATTTATTATTTTTTTTGGATAAAAAGTAATCAGACTTGGATTTCCGAATGTCTTAACTATAACATACTGTATACTACTTGCCTTTATTGTTACAACGCATGGTCATTACGTTTGTAAGAAAACAAATATGGTTAATATCTTTTACGTTTACGTTACAGAGGCACAAGGTGTTTATTGCTATCTTAGGTTAATTTACATCATTAATGTCGTTTGTATTACATCTGTTTCTTTTTCTTTTTTTTACACGTCTTGCATAATAATAATGTATCATTATCTTTATCAAATTAGAGAGCTTTTTTCTCCAATATTTAAAGGCCTAGGAAAGAAGAACAATTTAGATTTTGGGGAAGAGTTTGATTCTTCCAAATGTACAGAACACATACTTTCATTAAGAAAATGGAATAATCGGTCTTAAACTGCTGGTCTGTGCTGATGAGTAATTAAATAAGATAATAACTCGTCCGATAAGTTACAGGATAGTTTGTTATATGGTTCAGATTTAAAATAACGGAGGTATGGGGGAATTTACCACCTGTAGACTTTTATAATGGGCTTGGACTATCTTGCTTGCTTGATCATGACAAGGATGCTTTGCCTGCATTATATATGCTTTTCAGTCCTGTTGGTCTTGCTGTATATAGTGTCTCAACCAATGTACTTCCTGGCTTGACACAATTTCGTAGTTTCATCTACATTTCTAAGCACTCAGGAAAAGATTATCATTTGAAATGATTTAGAAATGATTAGGAAAAGGCATGTTTCTCTTTAATTTGATGTCTGATCGATGACCTGTATATGATGGTGTCCATACTTGAGTTTCTTTGCGTATTGTTATATCTGTAAAGGTTGTTGTTAATAAATATCGAAACTAATCTCAATCTGATCATTTAATTTCAAACCATGTCACTTCCGACATGATTCGATTTTCGTTAGAGATGTCAACACTTACATCTGAGACATTAAAGGATACTGTGTCTTAGCATGGACATAAAATTTTAGTTCTAAAGAATGGTCAATATGAGTATATATTCAACATTGAACTTACCTGGTGTCATAAAGTAAGATAATCTCTTAAAAGCTTGAAAACTCACAAAACTAAATCATGTTTGACAAACGCTTAATCAATTTATTAAGCGTTTTTCAATAATCATATTTATATTTATGGATAATTAATAAGTTTTTTATATTTTTTAATTTTAGTTATGGCAGCAGGTATATTTACTGATGAATAGAGCTCTTATTGGTCAAGTTTAAAATTTTCAAATTTTATATTCATTCTAAGACCTATGATCTCTTTAAGTCGTTGGAACAACGAGCGCTTAATAGAAGGTCCTGGGCGCCATTATAGTCATCACAAATATAAAAGCATTGAATGAAAAATCGGAAGAGTTGTGTTTTCGTCTGGCTCTATCAAAGTCAACAGGCCTTATTTAGTCCCTCACTGATACAAACCCAGGTTGTCCAACTATTGAAGGTATCAAGCGACTCAATCAGAAATTGTTTATTTTCTGAATTTTCTATCATATAGAGATTCCGTATCTGAGCGAATTATGAAATTTCGAAACCGACTTACAATAAATTCGAAACCAATCTCGTTCTGATCTTTTAAAGGTAACACCTAATTGCGAAAATTTTGGAGACAGTAAATTTTAAATTGATGTCAACACAGATATCTTCGACATGAAATCGTCGGAGCACCCGGCGATTGATTGGAAGTCCCGTATGTCATCATTTTCCACCATCCCCTCACATTCCCCGTTATCACAACAACCCTTTGTTTATATATATGGTGACAGTTATGGTATTTTTTAATTACAAAACAAAATGTTTCTGTACATTTACATATTATCTATATTTACAATAATGATAAACACTTTCTTTTACATCAGATCAAATACACAAGGACATTGTGCTGTCTAATATTCAGCCTATCAATACAATGAATAGGTTACGTTACTACCATGGTTAGTACTACAAAAAGGTATACAATCTATCTGTTGATTACAAAAATTTAAAATAGCCCAGCTTTGTTTGCATATTAACTAACGCACCGTAAACATCTAATTTAATAGTAAAACATAAAGACCGTATTCCGTGGCAATCGATTAAATCATTAAAGCATTGTTTTTGTATTAATCAAGCTCTATAGCTTGATTTTAAAATGGTATATTATACTTCTGTTTTGACCAAACAATTTTAAATGAGCTGGAATCGAAAATGAATATCGTAAACTAGTATTGTGCTAGACCTGAAGTGAGCTATTGCATAATGTGCACTTATTTTGTAGCGAGTTTGTAGGGCTTATTTATTTGTCGATTTTCCTCCAATTTTCTTTATTATGATAATTGTAAGAATATGTTTCTGATACAGTTGCAAAATTCAAAATGTTAAAAAAATTGCAAAATTTCTAACTCAGTCGCTAATAATCTGATCGGTCTGAAAATCACAGAATATTAACAGGTTGTCTTCACAAATAAAACTCAGTCGTCGTTGATTTTCTTTCTGTTCCCGTTTTGTGAGAACTTCCGGTGATTTGAAGGCTAATTTTAAATATTATAAACGTTATCAAAGATCTCACATAAATCAATTATATTAAGTTTATTCAAGTGAGTAATCTGAACACAGTGACAAGCAAGCAGTCACCATAAAAAAGCAGAAAATGAAGATATAATTCTCTGAATAAAGATAAATAGATTTTTACCATACATGTTTGAGTGTCATAATTAAGCTAATGATGTATACAACAAATTTGCACCTGTTTTGGTTGTTAAATGCATAACGATATATCGATTCGTTATGGGAATATTTCATTTGTTTCACCTTTGAAGTAACTTTTCGTTTTGTTACTTGGTAAATTGTAATTGATTCTTCACTCTTTGATTTTTGAATTTTTTTTAATAGTTTCTATTTGAAATAATGGTCGAATAGAATGATCTGACCTCAAGGGAAATATATTTTCTGATGCACAGGGTGCTTACATTCTAGATTGGATTTGTGGAAATGGGTTAACCTTAATCAATATCTATGAAACGAAATGATATTTTTACTGATATCTTCCAACAAATATAGTAGCTGAAAAGAATCGTGTCCATCAGTATTATTCAAGTATAATGGATACCGTTACTGAATATTTTTAACGGTTGTGACTTTCCATAATGTTAAAAGATGTACAAGAAATGTCCACAATACTTTTAGTATTTTTGTTCCGTATAACAGTGCAGGGTTTGGTTATTATACCTGTGCTTTAGAAATTGAGTTTAGAATTGTCTCTCATAAATGTTTTTTCCCTGCTCTTTAGATGCCTATTTTAAAGGTTTTTCCCCTGCTCTTTAGATGCCTATTTTAAAGGTTTTTCCCCTGCTCTTTAGATTCCTATTTGAAAGGTTTTTCCCCTGCTGTTTAGATTCCTATTTTAGAGGTTTTTTCCCTACTCTTTAGATGCCTATTTTAAAGGTTTTTCCCCTACTCTTTAGATGCCTATTTTAAACGTTTTCCTCTGCTCTTTAGATGTCTATTTTAAGCGTTTTTCCCCTGCTCTTTAGATGCCTATTTTAAACGTTTTTCCCCTGCTCTTTAGATGCCTATTTTAAACGTTTTTCCCCTGCCATTTAGATGCCTATTTTAAACGTTTTGCCCCTGCTCTTTAGACTCCTATTTTAAAGGTTTTTCCCTACTCTTTAGAAGCTCATCATTTTACTAAAGTGTCTAAAATAATATGTTATTTCAGTCATTCTTTGCCAGAAGCTGTAAGGAGATCATGTAATGTCAGAAGATACAGCACAACCACAAGCCATTAATCCGAAATGGCCGTCATACAGATGTGTACAATTTTAATTGTATACTAGGATGCCAAGTATTATAGGAGCGAGATGACCACTTGGATATTGGTAACAATTAGCATTAGAAATGAATCTAAATACTCTTGGTTTTTTCAACACGACTGTATAATGCCCCTTTGAAAATAGCTGTTATAGTTGTAGCAAACTGTTGTTTCCAGCATAATGTTTAATAATGGTATAATGATGTTTTTTGGAATGGAGTGAAATACGGTGATGGTCCAAAGAACATTGTGTTCCTGCACTGTGTAAATGACGATTATATATTCAGCATGGCCTTTATGTCAATAGTAATGGTTTTTGCGATTGTAAGTTTGGTGTATGGAGTCACTTTTAATGTTAATTCTTTTACTGGTATGACTTAATCTCAAAATCAACTTGGAAATATTAACAATTGACTGACTATTTCAGTATTGCTGTGTTATTTTGGTCCTGATTTTTAAAAGCAAGAAAGAAGAATGAAACGACTAGATTTTACAAGGATAACAATTTATAGTTAAAGATCTTTTTTTATCAACTTTTTGGCAATGATTGTTCCTGGATTTCCGTACTTATTTATAGCTGGGTCGACTGGAATTATGAGTGAAAATGACTTATTCAAGGTCATCGGACTTTTACACGCAGGGCCGTAAGAGTTAGCTGCATGGATTTGGATATCCGAAAGGTGCAATTTGTCGATGGAGGAGGTTACCTGTCTTCACTATGTGTAATCCTCTAATTTGATAAGTGACAAAGACAACGTCGGTTGGGGTAATAACGTTCGCTCCCTGTAAGATAGTGGCAGTTATATTGCATGTTAACGAGTAGCAAGACCTTTAGTATGTCTTAATTTTGATGGTTTTAGGCACAGTGTTTACGAGAGTTTATACATTAAGCATGCTGCTTTTAGTTGTGGTGTTTTCTAGCATGGTATGATATTGAAAACTACTTTGACTTGTGGTGTGTTCTGGTATGATATTTATAATGGTGTAAATTATGGTTAAGCTTTCTGTGATGGTATGCCATTTTACATAATATATATATATATATATATATCATGTTGATAATGACATTATATACAATAGATTAATAGCATATTTTATACTGTACATTGGTAAATTTGCCGGCCACCAAGTTTGGTCCAAGAATTCCAGAGTCAGATTCGACTAGTCTTAATTTTTTTTTCTACTTGTGCAGAATGCAGTTCTACAGAATTGAATACAAGTCAACTTTTCAATTAATACGATTAAACATCGTTCAAAAGACATACATGCACATTTGCATCTAACTGTAAAACGTACAACCCAACTTGTCAAATCGCTACTTAAGAGATGGCGTTCCGGTAGGTCACGTGATTAACGATGTACAAAATGGCCGTAAAAATAAACCATATTGAATGAAGAAGGCCTAGAACAATATCAAATCTGATGATAATATGGAGTAATATTGTTTATAAAGTTATAAATATAAATATCTCGACAAGGCTTCTCTTTATAGTAGGTTTATAGGCCCCTATGACTAGAAGTTAGTTACTTGCCTCCCTAGCTAAGCCTCGGCCCGGTGTCATCAATTTATGCCTAATTTTTAACATGATTAAAATTAAAGCCTAAATGATTATTATATAGAACTAGAAGAGGGTAGGGCTACTTTTGTAATGGATATTCAGAATCATTGTGTGGAGAGGCCATTGTTACTGAGAACTCTGAGGACTAAGCCAATTTGTACGTCGTTTATCATATGACCTACTGTTGCGCCATCTGTTAAGTAGCGATGTGAGATTGGACATTCGGTCATTCATACATTGTGAATAAGATAATTAAAGTTGTATCATTTGACTTACGAAAGCATTTATGAAACCCATTTCGAAGTGATGCTAAGACAGTATAATTTTCGTTGTTTATTATTATAAATGTGTATTATTTATGGAATGAAACACGGCCGAAGATTTTTATATTTAAACACCACATTCTTTGTATTTTTACCAGAAGTTCGGAAAGTGTGTTAATAACATAATATTCGTTTTATGGGACTGTGAAGCCGAGAGACCAATTTTGTCCCCCAGGTCCTGGTATCTCACAGATTCTACCCTATTTTTTTTTTTAAAAATATCATATATAAAATATATTACTGCTAAACTTACTGTTTTTTTTTTTTTTGTTTTTTTTTTTAAATAAGATGTACAATTTGAGTATTAACCTGTACATGGTCGCAAACAAGATATATTTTGAAAGAGTTTGAGTTTTGCTTACTTGTATGTAAAATCTATGATTAATTTGGTTATTTAAATATTTCTTCCAATTTTCAAGAAGCGGAAACTGAGTTTTTCACAATATTTATTGTTTAAAGTAATCTTTCATTAATGGTTGATAATACCGGTTATGGATTTGTTATTTCGTCGGAGAAATAATAGGGAATCACCATTTCGTTATGCAAAAGTTGCTTCTATCAAAGGTATCCATCCTTTTGTGATGACCAACAATTTTCTTGGTTAGACAGTGGACCTACCTGGTGTCAATACTATACGACAGAATAATCGTAATAAAATCCTCTAAATCCATAAAAATTATATATTATTATCCAGTAATTTGAATCACGCAGTAATGTTTTCAATAATGAATTAGCTTTATAAATATATCTATATATAAGGAAAATTTATTCTTTAGTAATGGCACCCGGGACGTTCATGTGATGCATATAAACTCTTATCGACCAAGTTCGAGAACTTATATTTTTTTGTCCATTCTTAGAGGCAGTATTATTGTATTACTTAGTATAAACTATGATGTCAGCTTTTATTATATAGGATCTTAAACAAGTGCTTATAATCATAAAGATTTATGAAATGAGTTACAGGATTTTAATATTTCCAGAGAAAATATTTTATCTGGCAACGAATTTATTGATCTTAAATAATGTAATCACGCGTGAAAGATTCTGTTTATAATGACGGTGACTATATCTAGCATGGCAATTAGGAAAGTTATTATATTGAGCTTGTGCAAATGAGGGTGATTATATCAAGCATGGCAATTAGAAAAAGTTATTATATTAAGCTTGTGGAAATGAGGGTGATTATATCAAGCATGGCAATTAGAAAAAGTTATTATATTGAGCTTGTGGAAATGACGGTGACTATATCTAGGATGACAATAAGGAATGTTATTTTATTGAGCTTGTGGAAATGACGATGACTATATCTAGCATGACAATAAGGAATGTTATTATATTGAGCTTGTATATTGTGCTTTATCAAATATAAAAGCATATAAGCCTTAAAAATATTTAGTTAAATATAATAGAAACCTATTTAGCATGAGTAAATGGCGGTAATGTCTTAAATGTATAATATTATAATGGTCGTTTGTATAAATTATCAATAAAGTATTGAAACTGTTTCTACAGGTTAATAGCACGTTAAGAATATGTGAAATTCCTTATGCATACGTCCAATATTTATCTAAAAAGATTACTTGATAGTTCAACGTATGCTAGTATTTTAGAAAAATGTTGATGTTATATTGTTGGTGCTGGTGATATGATCTATTATGATGTTGGCGTGAATTTATGAGTATAATGTGGTTGAGGAAACTGGAATAAATGACTCAGCATGATGGCTTTGGTGATCTGACGTTGAGCTGATACCGTAATGGTCGGTCGGTTGTATTCCATAATGCTTATAGTTGTCTATTGTTTGGCATGGTGATAATGACACAGAGGTGCAAATAATCTTATCTTGCATGTATTGATAACAGCAACGTCATCCAACATTTTGTTATTGGCGGTTATGTTTCAAGACTATAATGGTGCTTTATGGTATCATGCAATTTTCTGATTTGGGATAGTGTCAATGCTACTTCTGACATTCTGCTTGATTTATCACAGCCGTTGACAATGACGATTGTAGCATCCAGAGAACTTATTCAGCATGGTGGTTATCATGGTTAGTGTATAACGACATAGAGGTTTTTTCTATGTCAATACTACACTGTTGCAAAGACGACGATATGCACAACACTAATATTATCATATGAGATTGCACGGATTAATTGTTCATATTATGTATTTTGCTAAATGTAAGACAGTGAGAGTATCTAACACACAGTAAATTCTGGAGTTTAAATCTAGCATGAGAGTATTTTGCACGTAGTATCTAGCATGTAGTCAATTACTGTGATTATGTCTAGCATGTTGTTAATGACGGCAAGAGTATCCAGCATGTAGTAAATGACTGTGATTATATCTAGCATGTTTTTAATGACGGTGAGAGTATCTAGCATGTAAGATATGACTGCGATTATATCAAGCATGTTTATGGCAGTGAGGGTATCTAACATGTAGTCAATGACTAGAAGGTAGCATGCATTCTGTTAATGGTGGTTGGAGTATCTAACATGTAGTAAATGACTTCAAATGTATCATGTATGATGTTAATGGTGGTGGGAGTATCTAACATGTAGTCATTGACTGCGAATGTGTCATGCATGTTGTTAATGGTGGTGGGAGTATCTAACATGTAGTCTTTGACTGTGAATGTGTCATGCATGTTGTTAATTGCGATGGGTGTATTTAGCGTGCAGTGAATAAGGGATTGCTCTTCAAACTCAAATGAAAAAATTGTAGATTTTCCTTTATGTAGATAGAGTCATAGTTTTCTTTGTGGATCTTTGTAGTATATAACTATAGAAATTTGCAATAACCTGGTTGCTATTGATTTGTTTTCCTGACCTTTATACGGGGTCCAAAACACGGGTTTTGGTGGTGGTAGCGTAAGTACGTATATATTTGATGATGGAAGTATCAGCTGTTGAGGTTGGACAGTGTTTATATGAGCATATTGGGTTTGACGAGGCTTAAATTGAGAAATTTATGGTGTTGGTTTAAGCATTTGTGTTAGTTGCAGCATGTTTGGATTGTGCTAACATGGGCACGTCAGGTTTAATGGTGAAAGTAAAAGTACGTTTTGATGATGGGCGTATAATTGCGTTAGGTTTTATGGTGCAAGTTTTAGCAGTGTTTGTAACATCAGATGAATTTTGGCAATGATTATATCACTATACTGTGACAGTTGGTAGTATCAGCATGTAGGTTTATATTGTGCACTTGGGTTTCGGTAGTGGTATTACCAACATGTGGAATTTTGTTGTTGGAAGTTGCCGCATGTAGTTTTGAATGGTGGTAGTATCAGCACTCAAAACCAGCATGTGGATTTTGATGGTGATTGTATCAGCGTGTGTATTGGCAGTGTTGTATCAGAATGTGAGTTCTGATTGTGGAAATGCCAGCATGTTTGTTATTGGCAGTGTTGAATTAGAACCTGTGTTTTGTTGGTAGTAGTGTCAGCATTCGGGTCAAAATGGTGTTGGTATCAGCCTGTGAGTTTTGATGGGGGTGGTATCAGCTAGGGGTATTTTTGGTGGTAGTACCCACATGTGTATCTTAGTGATGATAATATCAGTATGTGGGTTTTGATGGTTAATGCATATCGTACGGGCTTGGAAGCACGATGGTTTTAGTTGGCGATATAGTGTTTTAATGGTAGTAGTATTGACACTTGTTTTGTGGTTCAGCAATACCATATGCACGTGGAGTTTGTAATGGTATTAAGGTCCTATATAGCATTTGGTAGACATTAAGAAGACATAATGTGAATTCGTAGTCTTTTGGTGTTAATAGGGTGAGATTACTATTTTGATTTTGTTGGCAGTAGTATCAGCATGTCGGTTTTGGTGTTGGAATCATCAGGACGTGAGATTTGTTGGTGGTAGCAAAACGTGGAATTATCAGGACTTCAGTTTTGGCAGTGACAATATCAGCATGTGAATATTGACCGGGTATTATCAACATTTGGGTTTCGATCATGGTTGTATCAACATGTTGGTTATGGAAGTAGTAGGATAAGCACATAAGCGTGGGCTGTGTTGCTTAAAGCGTGTGCATGGTTTAGATGGTGGCAGCATAAGCACGTGGGATTTGATGAAGGTGGTATATGCAAGTTGATTTTGATTCTGTCAAGATCAGTTTGTTCGTTTGGATGAGGGTTATATCAGCACGTTGGTTTTGGTGGTTGTAGTCACATCATGTACTTGTTAGCAGGGTTTTAATTGTGTTATCATTTTGCTGGTTGTAGTATCAATGATTGGTTTAGATGCTGTAATCTTAAGCACGATGGTATTGGTTGTGGTAGTTATTAGAAAGTGGCTTGTGATGTTTGATATATCAGTATGTGTGTTTTGATGGTACAGGCAAAGGATACAGTCATGGTGTTGGTAATTTGTGAGGCTAGTATTAGCACGGTCGTTTTGAAGTTGATAAAGCGGCATACAAGACTTAGTGGTGGCAGTATCACTATGTTGGTTACGGTGGTAGTGGGGCAAGCACATGAGTTCGGGTTGTGTTGCTTTAAGCATGTAAATTTTGCTGGTTGTAACATGTGGGTTTGAACGTTGGCACCATAAGCTCGTGGGTTTTGATGCAGGTGGTTTTCGCATGTGGATCAGCCTGTGCATTTTGGTATAAGAATATGGTTTCGGTATTTGTTGTAGCATCAGGTATCTACTGGTAGGTTTTGATTGAGATAGTTTCAGCATAATATAGGTTTTGATGGCAGTGGAGCATTTGAACTTTCCTGGTTGTAGTGCCAGTCATGGGTTTGGATGCTGGTAGCTTTAGCACTTTGTGTTATTATCAACATGTGGATTTTGATGGTTGTAATATAAGAATGTGGTTTTGGATGGAGGAGGCAATGCATACGGGCTAGATGGTGGAAGCATTTTGTAGTGTTAGTATCATCACTGTGGTAGTAACAGCATATAGGATTTAATGGTGGTAATAACAGCATGTATAATTTGAAGGTGGTGGTATCAGCATGTATTTTTGAAGGTGGTGGTTTCAGCATGTAGTATTTAAAGGTGGTGGTAGCAGCATACAGTATCTAAAGGTGGTGATATCAGCTTGTTGTATTTAAAGGTGGTGGTATCAGCATGTAGGATTTGAGAGTGATTGTATCTGCATGAAGTATTTGAAGGTGGTGATATCAGCATGTCGTATTTGAAGTTGGTGGTTTCAGCATGAAGTATTCGAAGTTGGTGGTATCAGCATATAGTATTTGAAGGTGATGGTATCAGCATGTAGTATTTGAAAGTGATATCAGCATGTAGTATTTGGAGGGATGGTATCAGCATGTAGTATTTAAAGGTGGTGATATCAGCATGTCGTATTTGAAGTTGGTGGTTTCAGCATGAAGTATTTGAAGTTGGTGGTATCAGCATATAGTATTTGAAGGTGATGGTATCAGCATGTAGTATTTGAAGGTGATATCAGCATGTAGTATTTGAAGGTGATGGTATCAGCATGTAGTATTTGACGGTGATGGTATCAGCATGTAGTATTTGAATGTGGTGTTATCAGCATGAGGCTTTTGAAGGAGGTGGTATCATTAGTGGTATTTGAAGAATGTGGTATCAGCATGCAACTTTTGATTGGCTTAGGTTGACGTTTGAGCATGAGGTTTTCACAATGAATTTATGAGAGTGATGATTAATGATCATTATATTTTGTTATGACGTTTATTCTTAAACCCGTTTACCACTGTTACAATATTGGCATGCGTTGTATGAAGGTGATATCTGCATAGGTTATACGGTGGTGATGTCATCGGCATGCTCCTTTTGTGTTAGTATATTGAACAACAAACTGAGATGGTGATGGTGTAAAGTTTTGATGGTATATGCAATTAGTGTTTGTCGGTGATACTTTTCTGATGCATCTATAGTATTAGGTATGTATGACAAAGCATTGTGTTCGGTGATGGTGGTTAAGGCATTTTAGCATGGATGATTTGATATGAATATACATGTAGTTTAGAAGGATAACTGTATCGACTTGAGTCAATTGGTACAGTATCGTGTTGCTCCAACAGTGGTTGTATAATCCGATCTCATATATCTATCAGCATAGAATTTGAAGATGGTGGTATCAGCATGTAATATCTGAAGGGGTGGTATCAGCATGTAGGATTTGAAGGTGGTGATATCAGCATACGAAATTTGAAGATGGTGGTATCAGCATGTAGTATTTGAAGATGGTGGCATCAGCATGTAGTATTTGAGGGTGTTGATAACAGAATGTAGTATTTGAAGGTGCTGGTATGAGCATGCATAATTTGAAAGGTGTTGGTATCAGCATGTAGTATTTGAAAGGTGGTGGCATCAGCATGTAGTATTTGAAGGGGTGGTATCAGCATGTAGTATTTGAAGGCGGTGGCATCAGCATGTAGTATTTGAAGGTGTTGATAACAGAATGTAGTATTTGCATGTGGTGGCATCAGCATGTAGTATTTTGAAGGTGTTGATAACAGAATGTCCTATTTGAAGGTGCTGGTATCAGCACGTCGTATTTGAAGGTAGTGGCATCAGCATGTAGTATTTGAAGGTGCTGGTATGAGCATGTAGTATTTGAAAGGTGTTGGTATCAGCATATAGTATTTGAAGGGCTGGCATCAGCATGTAGTATTTGAAGGTGGTATTAACAGCATGTAGTATTTGAAGAATTGGTATCAGCATGTAGTATTTGAAAGGGTGGCATCAGCATGTAGTATTTGAAGGTGGTGGTATCAGCATGTAGTATTTGAAGGTGGTGGCATCAGCATGTACTATTTGAAGGGGTGGTATCAGCATGAAATATTTAAAGGTGGTGGTATCAGCATGTAGAATTCGAAGGTGATGGTATCAGCATGTAGTATTTGAAGATCTTGGTAATAGCATGTAGTGATTAAAGATGGTGGTATCAGCATGTAGTATTTGAAGATGGTTGTATCAGCATGTAGTAGGTGATGGTATCAGCATGTAGTATTTGATGGGATGGGATGGTATCAGCATTTTGTATTTGAAGGGGTGGTATCAGCATGTAGTATTTGAAGTTGGTTGTATCAGCATGTAGTATTTGAAGGTGGTGATATCAGCATGTAGTATTTAAAGGTGGTGATATCAGCATGTAGTATTTGGATGTGATGATATCAGCATGTAGTATTTGAATGTGATGATATCAGCATGTAGTATTTGAAGTTGGTGGTATCAGCATGTAGTATTTACAGGTGGTGATATCAGCATGTCGTATTTGAAGTTGGTGGTTTCAGCATGAAGTATTTGAAGTTGGTGGTATCAGCATATATTATTTGAAGGTGATGGTATCAGAATGTAGTATTTGAAGGTATTATCAGCATGAAGTATTTGAAGGTGATGGTATCAGCATGTAGTATTTGAATGTGGTGTTATCAGCATGAGGCTTTTGAAAGAGGTGATATCATTAGTGGTATTTGAAGATGGTGGTATCAGTATGCAACTTTTGGTGGTGTTATGAACTAATGTTTTTTTTTTAAAAACTAATTATGTTTTGATTGGCTTAGGTTGACGTTTGAGCATGAGGTTTTCATAATGAATTTATGAGAGTGATGATTAATGATCATTATATGTTATGACGTTTATTCTTGAATCCGTTTACCACTGTTACAATATTGACATGCGGTGTATGAAGGTGATATGGGTTATACGGTGGTGATGTCATCGGCATGCTCCTTTTGTGTTAGTATATTGAACAACAAACTGAGATGGTGATGGTGTAAAGTTTTGATGGTATATGCAATTAGTGTTTTGTCGGTGATACTTTTCTGATGCATCTATAGTATTAGGTATGTATGACATAGCATATTCGGTGATGGTGGTTAAGGCATTTTAGCATGAATGATTTGATTTACATGTAGTTTAGAAGGATAACTGTATCGACTTGAGTCAATTGGTACAGTATCGTGTTGCTCCAACGTTGGTTGTATAATCCGATCTCATATATCTATCGGCATAGAATTTGAAGATGGTGGTATCAGCATGTAGTATTTGAAGGGGTGGTATCAGCATGTAGGATTTGAAGGTTGTGATATCAGCATAAGAAATTTGAAGATGGTGGTATCAGCATGTAGTATTTGAAGATGGTGGCATCAGCATGTAGTATTTGAGGGTGTTGATAACAGAATGTAGTATTTGAAGGTGCTGGTATGAGCATGTATTATTTGAAAGGTGTTGGTATCAGCATGTAGTATTTGAAGGGGTGGTATCAGCATGTAGTATTTGAAGGTGGTGGTATCAGCATATAGTATTTGAAGGTGGTGGTAACAGCATGTAGTTTTTGAAGCGGTGGTATCAGCATGTAGTATTTGAAGGTGGTGATATCAGCATAAGAAATTGGAAGATGGTGATATTAGCATAAAGGATTTGAAGGTGGTGATATCAGTATAAGAAATTTGAAGATGGTGGTATCAGCATGTAGTGCATAAAGGATTTGAAGGTGGTGGTATCACCATGTAGTATTTGAAGGGGTGGTATCACCATGTAGTATTTGAAGGTGGTGGTAACAGTATGTAGTATTTGAAGGTGGTGATATCAGCATAAGGAATTTGAAGATGGTGGTATCAGCATGTACTATTTGAAGGGGTGGTATCAGCATGTAGTATGTGAAGTTGGTGGTAACAGTATGTAGTATTTGAAGGGGTGGTATCAACATGTAATATTTGAAGGGGTAGTGTCAGTATGTAGTATTTGAAGGTGGTGGCATCAGCATGTAGTATTTGAAGGTGGTGGTAACAGCATGTAGTATTTGAAGGTGGTGGTAACAGCATATAGTATTTGAAGGTGGTGGTAACAGTATGTAGTATTTGAAGGTGGTGATATCAGCATAAGGAATTTGAAATGGTGGTAACAGTATGTAGTATTTGAAGGGGTGGTATCAACATGTAATATTTGAAGGGGTAGTGTCAGCATGTAGTATTTGAAGGTGGTGGCATCAGCATGTAGTATTTGAAGGTGTTGATAACAGAATGTAGTATTTGAAGGGGGTAGTGTCAGCATGTGGGATTTGAAGGTGGTGGTATCAGCATGTAGTATTTGAAGGGGTGGTATCAGCATGTAGTATTTGAAGGGATGGTATTAGCATGTAGTAATTGAAAGGGTGGTATTAGCATGTAGTATTTGAAGGTGGTGGCATCAGCATGTAGTATTTGAGAATGTTGATAACAAAATGTAGTATTTTAAGGTGATGGTATCAGCATATAGTATTTGAAGATGGTGGCATCAGCCTGTAGTATGTGAAGGTGTTGATAAAAGAAGGTAGTATTTGAATTTGCTGGTATTAGAATGTAGTATTTAAAGGTGATGGTATCAGCTTGTAGTATTTGAAGGTGTTGGCATCAGCATGTAGTATTTGAAGGTTATGGTATCAGCCTGTAGTATTTGAAGGTCATGGTAGGAGCGTGTAATATTTGAAGGGGTGGTATCAGCATGTAGTATTTGAAGGTGATGGTATCAGTATGTAGTATTTGAAGGTCATGGTATCAGCATGTAATATTTGAAGGTCATGGTAGCAGCGTGTAATATTTAAAGGTCATGGTAGCAGCATTTAATATTTGAAGTTCATGGTAGCAGCATGTAGTATTTGAAGGTGATGGTATCAGCATGTAGCATTTGAAGGTGATGGAAACAGCATGTTTTAAGTGAAGGTCATGGTAGCAGCATGTAGTTTTTGAAGGTGATGGTATCAGCATGTAGTATTTCGAGATGATGGTATCAGCATGTAGCATTTGAAGGTGATGGAAACAGCATGTGGTATTTGAAGGTCATGGTAGCAGCATGTAGTATTTGAAGGTCATGGTAGCAATATATTTTGATTAGCTATTGGAAGCACCATGTAGTATTTGAAGCTAGTGGTATCAGCATGTAGTATTTGAAGGTGATGGTATCAGCATGTATTATTTGAAGGTGGTGGTATCAGCATGTCGTATTTGAAGGTGTTGGTATCAGCATGTAGTATTTGAAGGTGATGGTATCAGCATGTATTATTTGAAGGTGATGCAAACAGCATGTGGTATTTGAAGGTCATGGTAGCAGAATGTAGTTTTTGAAGGTGATGGTATCAGCATGTAGTATTTGAATGTAATGGTTTCAACATGTAGTAATTGAAGGTCATGGTAGCAGCATGTAGTTTTTGAAGGTGGTGGTATCAGCATGTCGTATTTGAAGGTAATGGGTTCAACATGTAGTATCTGAAGGTGGTGGTATCAGCATGTAGTATTTCAAGGTCATGGCATCAGCATGTAGTATTTGAAGGTGGTGTTATCAGCATGAGACTTTTGAACGAGTAGGTATCATGAGTAGTATCTGTAGATGGTGGTATCAGCATGAGAATTTTGAAGGAGTAGGTATCATGAGTAGTATCTGTAGATGGTGGTATCAGCATGAGAATTTTGAAGGAGTAGGTATCATGAGTAGTATCTGTAGATGGTGGTATCAGCATGAGAATTTTGAGGGTGGTGTTTTGAACAAATGTTTTATACATGTAGTTTTGAAGGATAACTGTATCGACTTTAGTCTCTTGGTACACTATCGTGTTGCTCCAACAGTGGTTGTATAATCCGATCTCCGATATCTATCAGCATGGTATTTGAAGATGGTGGAATCAGCATGTAGGATTTGAAGATGGTTATATCAGCATGTAGTATTTGAAAGTGGTGGTATCGGCATGTAGTATTTGAAGGTGGTGGTATCAGCATATAGTATTTGAAGTTGGTGGTAACAGCGTGTAGTATTTGAAGTTGGTGATATCAGCATAAGAAATTTGAAGATGGTGGTATCAGCATGTAGTATTTGAAAGGTGTTGGTATCAGCATGTAGTATTTGAGGGGTGGTATCAGCATGTAGTATTTAAAGGTGGTGGTAACAGCATGTAGTATTTGAGGGGTGGTATCAGCATGTAGTATTTAAAGGTGTTGATAACAGAATGTAGTATTTGAAGGTGGTGGTATCAGCATGTAGTATTTGAAGGTGTTGATAACAGAATGTAGTATTTGAAGGTGGTGGCATCAGCCTGTAGTATTTGAAGGTGTTGATAACATAATGTAGTATTTGAAGGTGGTGGCATCAGCCTGTAGTATTTGAAGGTGTTGATAACAGAATGTAGTATTTGAAGGTGGTGGTATCAGCATGTAGTATTTGAAAGGGTGGTATCAGCATGTAGTATTTGAATGTGGTGGTATCATCATATAGTATTGGAATGGGTGGCATCAGCATGTTGTTTTTGAAGATGGTGGCATCAACATGTAGTATTTGAAGGTATTGATGTTATGAACAAATGTTTTTAAAAACTCATTCTGTTTGATTGTCTTAGGTTGACGTTTGAGCATGAGGTTTTCACAATGATTTTATGAGAGGGATGATTAATGATCATTATATTTTGTTATGACGTTTACTTTTGAATCCGTTTACCACTGTTACAATATTGACATGCGGTGTATGCAGGTGATATCTGCATGGGTTATACGGTGGTGATGTCATCGGCATGCTTCTTTTGTGTTAGCATATTGAACAACAAACTGAGATGGTGATGGTGTAAATGTTTTGATGGTGATAGTGTAATTGTTTTGTCGATGATACTTTTCTGAAGGTGTTGATAACAGAATGTAGTATTTGAAGGTGGTGGTATCAGCATGTAGTTTTTAAAGGTGTTTGTATCAACACGTAATATTTATAGGGAATGGTATTGGCATATAGCTTTTGTAGGTGATGTCTTCAGTAGGGAGTTTTTGGAGGTGATGGTATTAGATTATAGTTTTTTTTATGGTATCAGCATGTAGTATTGGAAGGTCATTGTATCAGTATAATATGGTTTATTGATGTGATTCTATCAGTATTTCATATTTGTTGGTGTTGGTATCAGCATGTAGTATTTAAAGGGGTGGTATCAACATGTAGTATTTGAAGAGGTGGTATCAGCATGTAGTATTTAAAGGGGTGGTATCAGCATGTAGTATTTGAAGGTGGTGGTAACAGCATGTAGTATTTGAAGGGTGTATCAGCATGTAGTATTTGAAGGTGTGGTATCAGCATGTAGTATTTGAAGGGGTGGTATCAGCATGTAGTATTTGAAGGTGGTGGTATCAGCATGTAGTATTTGAAGGTGTGGTATCAGCATGTAGTATTTGAAGGTGGTGGTATCAGCATGTAGTATTTGAAGGGTGGTATCGCATGTATTATTTGAAGTGGTGGTATCAGCATGTAGTATTTGAAGGTGTTGTATCAGCATGTAGTATTTGAAGTGATGGTATCTGCATGTATTATTTGAAGATGGTGGTATCAGCATGTAGTATTTGAAGGTGATTGTATCAGCATGTAGTATTTTGAATATGATGGTATCAGAATGTAGTATTGAAGGTCTTGGTATCAGCATGTAGTATTTGAAGGTGACGGTTTGGGTCAGTGTGTTTTGAGGGTGCGATTGTAAGGGCTGTAGTTTTTGAAGGTGGTGGTATCAGACATGTAGTTGTAAAGGTGTTGTATCAGCATGTAGTATTTGAAGGTCATTGTATCAGCATGTAGTATTTGAAGGTGATGGTATCAGCATGTAGTATTTGAAGGTGGTGGAATCAGCATGTAGTATTTGAAGGTGACGGTATCAGCATATAGTATTTGAAGGTGCTGGTATCAGCATGTAGTATTTGACGGTGATGGTATTAGCATATAGTATTTGAAGGTGGTGTTATCAGCATGTAGTATTTGGGGATGGTGGTATCAGCATGTAGTATTTAAAGTTGGCGGAATCAGCATTTAGTTTTTGAAGGTGGTGGTATTAGCATGTAGTATTTGTAGGTTGTGGAATCAGCATGTAGTATTTGGAGGTGGTGGTATCAGTGTGTAGTATTTGAAGATGATGGTATCAACATGTAGTATTTGAAGGTGGTGGAATCAGTATTTAGTATTTGTAGGTTGTTGTATCAACATGTAGGTCATGGTATCAGCGTGTAGTTTTTGAATGTGTTGATCACAGCATGTAGTATTTGAAGTTGGTGGTATCAGCATGTAGTATTTGAAGGTGGTGATATCAGCATGTAGTATAAGAAGTTGGTGGTATCAGCATATAGTATTTGAAGGTGGTGGAATCAGCATATACTATTTGAATGTGATGGTATCAGCATGTAGTATTTGAAGGGGATGGTATCAGCATGTAGTATTTGAAGTTGGTAGTATCAGCATGTAGGATTTAAAGGTGGTGGTATCAGCGTGTAGTATTTAAAGGTGGTGGAATCAGCATATAGTATTTGAAGGTGGTGGTATCAGCATGTGTTTTTCGAAGGTGATATCATCAGTAGGAAGTTTTTGAAGGTGGTTTTATCAGCATGTACTATTTGAAGCTGGTGGTATCAGCATGTACTATTTGAAGGTGGTGATAACAGCATGTACTATTTGAAGGTGATGGTATCAGCATATAGTATTTGATGGCGATGGTATCAGCTGGTAGTATTTGAAGGTGATTGTATCAACATATAGTATTTGAAGGTGGTGGAATCTCCATATAATATTTGAAGGTGACGGTATAAGCATGTACGTATTTGAAGTTGGTGGTATCTGCATGTAGTATTTGAAGGTGATGGTATCAGCATGTAGTATTTGGAGGTGATGGTATCAGTATGTAGTATATGTAGGTGGTGGTAGCAGCATGTAGTATTTGAAGGTGACGGTATCAGCATATAGTATTTGATGGCGATGGTATCAGCTTGTAGTATTTGAAGGTTATTGTATCAACATATAGTATTTGAAGGTGGTGGAATCTCCATATAATATTTGAAGGTGACAGTATAAGCATGTACGTATTGGAAGGTGATGGTATCAGCATGTAGTATTTGAAGGTGATTGTATGAACATGTAGTATTTGAAGGTGCTGGTAGCAGCATGTAGTATTTGAAGGTGACGGTATCAGCAGATAGTATTTGATGGCGATGGTATCAACATGTATTTTTTGAAGGTGATGTAGCAGCATGTAGTATTTGAAGGTAAAGGTATTAGCAGATAGTATTTGATGGCCATGGTATCAGCATGTATTTTTTGAAGCTGATGGTATCAGCATGTAGTATTTGATGGCGATGGTATAAGCATGTATGTATTGGAAAGTGATGGTATCAGCATGTAGTATTTGAAAATGATGGTATCAGCATGTAGTATTTGATGGCGATGGTATCAGCTTATAGTATTTGAAGGTTATTGTATCAACATATAGTATTTGATGGCGATGGTATCAGCATGTAATCTTTGAATACAACATACAATTTCAAAGGGGATGATGTAAGAATGTAGTATTTAAATGGTGTTGGTGTCAGAAATGTAGTATTTGGAGGTGACGGTATCAGCATAAAGTATTTGAATAGTGTTTTTTCAGCATATAGTATTTGAATGTGGTGGTATCAGCATGTAGTTTTTGAAGGTGACGGTATCAGCATATAGTATTTGATGGCTATGGTAACAACATGTAGAATTTAAAGGTGGTGATATCAGCATGAAGTATTTGAAGGTGGTAGTATCAGTGTTTAGTATTTGAAGGTTTTGATATCAGCATGTAGTATTTGAAGGTGGTGGTATCAGCTTGTAGTATTTGAAGATGGTGGAATCAGCATTTATTTTAGTTTTTGAAGATGGTGGTATCAGCATGCGCTTTTTGTAGTTTTACGTAGTTATTGAAGGTGATGGTATCAGCGTGTAATTTGAAAGCGCTTGTATCTGCATAATATACTCTTTGAAGGTGATGGCATCAACATGTAATTTTGAAGATGGTGTCATTAGTTTGTAGTTTTTGAAAGTATTGTTATCAACGTGTTATTTTTGATATTTTTTCACCAATATGTGTTGTTTGGTAATTGTATCAACATATAACCTAAGCATTTTTGAAAGTGTTTCTTTCAGCATGTGATATTTGAATGTGATGGCATCAGCATGTATTTTTTGAATGTGGTGGTTATCAGCATGTAGTTTTTAAAGGTGTTTGTATCAACACGTAATATTTAAAGGAAGTGGCATTGGCATTGTAGGTTATTAGTAGGAGGTTTTTGAAAGGTGATGGTATCAGAATATAGTTTTTTAAGTTCATTGTGTCAGTATATGGTTCATTAATGTGATTGTATCAGTATGTCACTTTTGTTGGTGTTGGTATCAGCATGTAGTATTTAAAGGTGGTGGTATCAGCATGTAGTATTTGAAGGTGACGGTATCAGCAGATGGTATTTGATGGCGATGGTATCAGCATGTATTTTTTTAAGCTGATGGTATCAGCATGTAGTATTTGATGGCGATGGTATCAGCTTGTAGTATTTGAAGGTGATTTTATCAACATATAGTATTTGAAGGTGGTGGAATCTCCATATAATATTTGAAGGTGATGGTATAAGCATGTATGTATTGGAAAGTGATGGTATCAGCATGTAGTATTTGAAGGTGATGGTATCAGCATTTAGTATTTGATGGCGATGGTATCAGCTTATAGTATTTGAAGGTGATTGTATCAACATATAGTATTTGAAGGCGATTGTATCAGCTTGTAGTATTTGAAGGTGATGGTATCAGAATATAGTTTTTGAAGTTCATTGTATCAGTATATGGTTCATAAATGTGATTGTATCAGTATGTCACTTTTGTTGGTGTTGGTATCAGCATGTAGTATTTAAAGGTGGTGGTATCAGCATGTAGTATTTGAAGGTGATGGTATCAGCATGTATTTTTGAAGCTGATGGTATCAGCATGTAGTATTTGATGGCGATGGTATCAGCTTGTAGTATTTGAAGGTGATTTTATCAACATATAGTAATTGAAGGTGGTGGAATCCTCTTATAATATTTGAAGGTGATGGTATAAGCATGTATGTATTGGAAAGTGATGGTATCAGCATGTAGTATTTGAAGGTGATGGTATCAGCATGTAGTATTTGATGGCGATGGTATCAGCTTATAGTATTTGAAGGTGATTGTATCAACATATAGTATTTGATGGCGATGGTATCAGCTTGTAGTATTTGAAGGTGATCGTATCAACATATAGTATTTGAAGGTGGTGGTATCAGCATGTAGTATTTGAAGGTGATGGTATCAGCATGTAGTATTTGAAAGTGATTGTATGAACATGTTTTTGAAGGTGATGGTAGCAACATGTAGTAATTGAAGGTGACGGCATCAGCATATAGTATTTGATGACGATGGCATCAGCATGTATTTTTTTACGCTGATGGTAACAACATGTAGAATTTAAAGGTGGTAGTCTCAGCATAGGGTATTTGAAGGTTCTGGTATCAGCATGTAATCTTTGAAGCTGATGGTATCCACATACAATTTTTAAAGGGGATGATGTAAGAATGTAGTATTTAAAAGGTGTTGGTGTCAGCATATAGTATTTGAATATGGTTGTATCAGCATGTAGTATTTGAAGGTGACGGTATCAGCATTTAGTATTTGAATGTGGTTGTATCAACATATAGTATTTGATGGCGATGGTATCAGCATGTAATATTTAATGGCGATGGTATCAGCTTATAGTATTTGAAGGATATTGTATCAACATATAGTACTTGATGGCTATGGTATCAGCTTGTAGTATTTGAAGGTCATGGTATCAGCATGTATTTTTTGAAGCTGATGGTAACAATATGTAAAATTTAAAGGTGGTAGTCTCAGCATAGGGTTTTTGAAAGTCATGGTATCAGCATGTAGTATTTGAATGTGGTAGTATCAGTGTGTAGTATTTGAAGGTGGTGGTATCAGCATGTAGTATTTGAAGATGGTTATATCAGCATGCAGTATTTGAAGGTGGTAGTATCAGTGTGTAGTATTTGAAGGTGGTGGAGTCAGCATGTAGTATTTGAAGGTGGTGGTATCAGCATGTAGTATTTGAAGATGGTGGAATCAGCATTTATTTAAGTTTTCGAAGGTGGTGGTATCAGCATGTGCTTTTTGAAGATGTACGTAGTTATTTAAGGTGATGGTATCAGCTTGTAATTTGAAAGCGCTTGTATCTACACATACTTTTTGAAGGTGATGGCATCAACATGTAATTTTGAAGATTGTGTCATAAGTTTGTAGTTTTTGAATATATTGTTATCAACGTGTTATTTTTGACGTTTTTCACCAATATGTGTTGTTTGGTAATGTATCAACATATAACCTAAGCATGTGTTTCTTTCAGCATGTGATATTTGAATGTGATGGCATCAGCATGTAGTTTTTGAATGTGGTGGTATCAGTATGTGGTTTTTGAAAATGTTTGTATCAACGTGTAGTATTTAAAGTTGGTGGTATCAGCATGTAGTATGTAAAGGTGGTGGAATCAGCATGTGGTTTTTGAAGGTGATATCATAAATAGGAAGTTTTTTTAAGGTGGTGGAATCAGCATGTAATATTTGAAGGTGGTGGTATCAGTATGTACTATTTGAAGGTGATGGTATCAGCATGTAGTATTTGAAGGTGATGTTATCAGCATGTATTATTTGAAGGTGGTGTTATCAGCATGTATTATTTGAAGGTGATGGTATCAGCATGTAGTTTTTAAGGTCATGTATCAGTATGTAATTTGAAAGGGATGGTATCAGCATGTTATATTTGAAGGAGATGGTATAAGTAGTTTTTTGGGAGCGTGATGTTATGAGCATGTGATGTTTGAAGGTGATGTCATCAGCATTTGATTTTGAAGGTGATGTTATCAGCATGTATTATTTGAAGGTGGTGTTATCAGCATGTATTATTTGAAGGTGATGGTATCAGCATGTAGTATTTGAAGGTGATGGTATCAGCATGTAGTTTTTAAGGTCATGTATCAGTATGTAATTTGAAAGGGATGGTATCAGCATGTTATATTTGAAGGAGATGGTATAAGTAGTTTTTTGGGAGCATTTGATTTTGAAGGTGATGGTATTAGCATGCGCTTTTTTAAGTTGACGTCGTCTGTAAGTAGTTATTGAAGGAAGGTGTTTGAAGGTGATGGCATCAGCATGTCATTTAATGTCATAAGTTTGTGGTATTCGAAAGTATTGTTTTCAACGTGTTATTTTTTATGTTTTTTCACCAATATGTGTTGTTTGGTGATTATATCAACATATAACCTAGGCATTTTTGAAAGTGTTTGTATCAGCATGTGGCTTTTGAAGGTGGTGGTATCAGCATGAAGTATTTGAATGTGGTGGTATCAGTATGTAGTTTTTAAAGGTGGTGGTATAAGTTTTTAAAGTACGGAATAGGTATGGAGTTTTAAAATGGATGGTATTACCATTTTGATTTTAAAAGTTATAAGCCTGATTTTGTAGTTTTTGAAGGCCGTTGTAATGACATGGATGATGTAATGATGTTTCTAATTTTTATTTTTATATATTTCATAGTACACCTTTCACACACGAGTGTACCAATATACAAAGAAATACATTGATGAAATGGGGAAGAAGAATTAACTTATTCTAAAATGCGTTTTAATAGTGTTTTGAAATAATTATAGACAGTGGTTATTGATCATAAATAAATGGTATAGGCATTTATATGTCGTAGATGTCGGTTACAACATGATGCTATAAGATCATGATATCAGTATGAGTATTTTAAGGTAATAAGAACGGCATAACATTATTAAGGTGTTGGTATAAACAAACTGATCTTTGGTCTTTTTATTTCGTTTTTGTAATTTCGATATGATGTGAATTATTTAATTATCTGGCATGAATTTTATTCTTTCATCAGCTAATCACTGTTACAATATTGACATGCGGTGTATGAAGGTGATATCTACATGGGTTATACGGTGGTGATGTCATCGGCATGCTCCTTTTGTGTTAGTATAATGAACAACAAATTGTAAGTGGTTCTTGTGTCCGATGGTGATGTAAACATGGATTATGATCGTATTAGCAATTTGTCTGTGATTCTATTATTAGCCTTGTAAGGGAGATGCACATACTGATGTCTAGGTATGTTTGCTAGGTATGATGGCATGTGATATTTTATGTGTGGGTGGGCAAGATATCGACATTAATCTTTTGAAGCGATGAATGTTAGCTGTTTGGTTTTGTCGGTACCTGGATGTGTTTGATAGGCATGTGGTTAAATTTTGAAGGTGATAATGCTTTGAAATTTATTGTCATAATTTTGTGGTATGAGGTATTAGGATGTTGGTTTTAAAAGTGATTCTGTCAGCTTAAGGCTTTTGAAGCAGATGGTATCAGTTTTATTTCATAAAACTTGGTAAGGTTGTTAAAGTTGATTTTTTCATCATTTGGTTACTGAAGGTGACGGTTTCTTGAGAAGGTTAATGAAGTTAATGTAATGATTTTATCATAAGGTTACTGAAGGTGGTTGTGAGTGGTATATAGCATGTGGTTATTGAAAAGGAGTGCAGAATGTGATGGGTATTGTAGAGATATATAGCATTTGATGGGTATTATAGAGGTATGTGGCAGGTGATAGGTATTGTAGAGGTATGTGGCATGTGATGGTTATAGTAGAGACATGCAGTTTGTTGTGGATGTTGTAGATGCATGTGGCAGGTGATGGGTATTGTAGAGGTATGTGGCATGTGATGGTTAAAGTAGAGACATGCAGTTTGTGGTGGGTATTGTGGAGGTATGTGGCAGGCTATGGTTGAAGTAGAGACATGCAGTCTGTGGTGGGTATTGTAGATGTATGTGGCAGGTGATAGGTATTGTAGAGGTATGTGGTATGTGATGGTTAGAGTGTAGACATGCAGTTTGTGGTGGGTATTGTAGATGTATGTGGCAGGTGATAGATATTGTAGAGGTATGTGGCAGGTGATGGTTAAAGTAGAGATATGCAGTTTGTGGTGGGTATTGTAGATGTATGTGGCAGGTGATGGGTATTGTAGAGGTATGTAGCATGTGATTGTTAAAGTACATGCATGCATGTTGTTGTGGGTATTGTAGATGTATGTGGTAGGTGATGGTTATGTAGAGGTATGTGGCATGTGGTGGATATTGAAGGGGTATGTGGCATGTGATGGGTATTGAGGAGGTATGTGGCAGGTGATGGGTATTGTAGAGGTATGTAGCGTGTGATGGGTTTTGAAGTGGTATATAGCATGTGGTGGGTATAGTAGAGGTATATTGCATTGGATGTGTATTATAGAGGTATGTGGCATGTGGTGGGTATTGAATAGGCATGTGGCATGTGATGGGTATTGTAGATGTATATGACATGTGATGGGTATTGTAGAGGTATTTGGCATGTGATGGGAATTGTAGAGGACAAGCATGAGATGGGTATTGCGGAGGTATATGGCATATGATGGGTGTTGTAGAGGTATATAGCATGAGATGGGTATTGAGGAGGTATGTGGAATGAAATGGGTATTGTAGAGGTATATGACATGTGATGGGTATGAGGAGAGGTGATGGATGTTGTAGAGGTATTGCATGTGGTATTGAAGTATGTGGATGATGGTATTGTAGAGGTATGGAGGTATGGGTATTGTAGAGGTATGTGGCAGGATGGGTATTGAAGAGATGATGCATGTGATGGGTATTGTAGAGGTATGTGCATGTGATGGGTATTAGAGGATGGATAGGATGAAGTATATGACATGTGATGGGTATTGAGGAGGTATATGGCATATGATGGGTATTGTAGAGGTATATAGCATTAGATGGGTATTGAGGAGGTATGTGGCATTGAATGGGTATTGTAGAGGTATGTGACATGTGATGGGTATTGAGAGGTATATAGCATGTGGGATTGAAGGTAGTGGATGTGTGGGAATTGTAGAGTTAATGTGACATGTGATGGGTTTCGAAGAGGCATGTAGGCATGTAGTGGGTATTGAAGTGGTATATAGCATGTGATGGGTATTGAAGAGGTACGTGGCAGGTCAAGTGTATTGTAGAGGTATGTGGCATGTGATGGGTATTGAAGAGGTATATGGCATGTGATGGGTATTGTAGAGGTATGTGGCATGTGATGGGTATTGTAGAGGTATATAGCATGAGAAGGGTATTGAGGAGGTATGTGGCTGGTGATGGGTATTGTAGAGGTATTTGGTTGTTGATGGGTATTGTAGAGGTATATAGCATGATATGGATATTGAGGAGGTATGTGGCATGTGATGGGAATTGTAGATGTATGTGACATGTGATGGGTATTGAAGAGGTATATAGCATGAGATGCGTATTGAGGAGGTACGTGGCATGTGATGGGTATTGAAGTGGTATGTAGCGTGTGATGGGTTTCGAAGAGGCATGTGGTGGGTATTGAAGTAGTATATAGCATGTGGTTGGTATTGAAGAGGTATGTGGCAGGTCAAGTGTATTGTAGTTGTAATGTGGCATATGATGGGTATTGAAGAGGTATGTGGCATGTGATGGGTATTGTAGAGGTATGTGGTATGTGATGGGTATTGTAGAAGTATTCAGCATGTGGTGGGTATTGTAGACGTATGTAGCGTGTGATGGGTATTTGTAGAGGTATGTGGAATGTGATGGGTTTGAAGAGGTATGTGGCATGTATGGGTATTGAAGAGGTATATAGTATGAGATGGATATTGAGGAGTTATGTGGCATGTGGTGTGTATTGTAGAGGTATGTGGCATGTGCTGGGTATTGTAGAGGTATATGACATGTGATGGGTATTGAGGAGGTATATGGCATATGATGGGTGTTGTAGAGGTATATAGCATGATATGGGTATTGAGGAGGTATATGGCATGTGATGGGTATTGTAGAGGTATATAGCATGAGATGGGTATTAAAGAGGTATATGGCATGTGATGGGTATTGTAGAGGTATTTGGCATGTGATGGGTATTGTAGAGGTATAGAGCATGAGATGGGTATTGAGGAGGTATGTGGCATGTGGTGGGTATTGAAGTGGTATGTAGCGTGTGATGGGTTTCGAAGAGGCATGTGGCATGTGGTGGGTATTGAAGTAGTACATAGCATGTGGCTGGTATTGAAGAGGTATGTGGCAGGTCAAGTGTATTGTAGAGGTAATGTGGCATATGATGGGTATTGAAGAGGTATATGGCATGTGATGGGTATTGTAGAGGTATGTGGCATGTGATGGGTATTGTAGACGTATGTAGCGTGTGATGGGTATTTGTAGAGGTATGTGGAATGTGGTGGGTATTGAAGAGGTATATAGTATGAGATGGATATTGAGGAGTTATGTGGCATGTGGTGTGTATTGTAGAGGTATGTGGCATGTGCTGGGTATTGTAGAGGTATGTGGCATGTGATGGGTATTGTAGAGGTATACAACATTTGGTGGGTATTGAGGAGGTATGTGGCATGTGATGTGTATTGTAGAGGTATGTGGCAGGTGATGGGTATTATAGAGGTATGTGGCATGTGATGTGTATTGTAGAGGTATATGGCAGGTGATGAGTATTGTATAGGTATGCAGCATGTGATGTGTATTATAGAGGTATATGGCAGGTGATGGGTATTGTGGAGGTATTTTGCAGGTGATGTGTATTGTAGATGTATGTGGCATATGATGGGTATAGTTGATGTATGTGACATGTGGTGGTACTAGTGAGAGGTATATATCGTGTAATGATTTATAACATCTGGTGGGTAATATAGAGGTATATATCACGTGATGGGTATTATAGAGGTATATTACATGTGCTGGGTATTAAAGAGGTTTTTTAGCATGTAGTGCGGAAAAGTATGAAGCATATGGTTTTTAGTAGTAAAGTGAGTATTGTAGAGGTTCATGGCCGATGGTGGATAGTAGTGAAATGTATATAACATGTAGTAGGTGGGTGGTTGGTTGTGATAAGTATATACAACTGGATGATAAGTGTGTCGCATGCGGTGTTTAAGTGATAGTGAACGGTATATACATCAATATGACCTATAAAAATGGAGATATCTTAGTAGGTAGCTAAGAGGTCAGTATGTATAATCTAAAGGTTTATAGGCAAATGACTTTCGAAGGTACTGGTAACAGGCTGATGGCAGTGGTATAACCATAATTTTCGTAGATGATTTTTGAAAGTGATAGTATTGTAATGAAATTGTGGGTTTTGGAAAGTAATTGCATACTGATAATTGTATCAGCATGTAGTTTTTGAAGTAGGTGATATCAGCATGTAGTATTTGAAGGTGACTGTATCAGCATGTAGTTTTTGAAGTAGGTGATATCAGGTTGTAGCATTTGAAAGGTGTTGGTATAAGTATGTAGTTTTTTGAAGGTGATGGTATCAGCATGTAGTATTTGAAGGTGGTGAAATCAACGTGTAGTATTTGAAGGTCCTGGTATCTGCATGCAGTATTTGAAGGTGGTGATATCAACATGTATAGTTTGAATGTCGTGATATCAGCATGTATTATCTCAAGGTGATTTCAGCATGAAGTATTTTAAGGTGGTGGTATCAGTATTTGAAGGTATTGGTATCAGCTTGTAGTTTTTGAAGGTATTGGTATCAGCTTGTAGTATTTGAAGGTGATGGTAACAGCATATAGTATTTGAAGGCGATGTGTTTCAACATAACATAACATCCGAATTTGTAAAGCGCACGTGTAGAATCTGAAGTTGATGGTATCAGAATGATGTTTCTATGGTGTATCGTATAAGTGGTGGTTGTGGTATAATGTTATCTCACGTTTTGGTATTAGCATGTTCTTTAAGAATGGTGGTATAAGTTTAATAGATTTAGATGATTGTAAGTGAATAAGGTTCTTAAAAGCATGAAATAATAGACTTTTCTGTATTTTGAAGGTATCCAGTAGGCTTTTTGTATGCGAATACCTTACGAGGGCATCAGTGTATCATCATTTATAATAAGTGATTTGATCAGCATTACGTTTCGATAGTGTTTGATTTAGCATTTTATTTTGGAATTGTCTTGGAATATGACATCAGTTGTTAATTGTTGTATTTGTTGGAATAAACATGTAGTATTTGAAGGTGATTGTATCAACATGTAGTATTTGAAGGTGGTGGTATCCGCATGTGGTATTTGAAGGTGGTGGTCTCAACATTTAGTATTTGATGGTGATGGTATTACCATATAGTATTGGAAGGGGATGGTATCAGCATGCAATATTTGGAGGAGTTGGCACCAGTATGTAGTATTTGAAGGTTGTGGTATCAGCATGTAGGTTTTGAAGTGATGGGATCAGCATGCAATATTTGCAGGAGTTGGCATCAGTATGTAGTATTTGAAAGCTGTGATATCCGCATGTGGTATTTGAAGGTGGTGGTCTCAACATTTAGTATTTGAAGGTGATGGTATTACCATATAGTATTGGAAGGTGATGGAATAAGCATGCAGTATTTGGAGGAGGTGGCATCAGTATGTAGTATTTGAAGGTTGTGGTATCAGCATGTAGGTTTTGAAGGTGATTGTATCAACATGTAGTATTTGAAGATGGTGGTATCAGTATGTAGTATTTGAAGGTGGTGGTATCACCATGTAGTATTTGAAGGTGGTGGTATCACCATGTAGTATTTGAAGGTGGTGGTCTCAACATTTAGTATTTGAAAGTGGTGGTATAAGCATATAGTATATGAAGGCGCTGGTATCAGCATGTGGTATTTGAAGCTAATAGTATTATTATACAGTATTTGACGGTGATGGTATCAGCATGTGGTATTTGAAGGTGGTGGTCTCAACATTTAGTATTTGAAAGTGGTGGTATAAGCATATAGTATATGAAGGAGCTGGTATCAGCATGTGGTATTTGAAGCTAATAGTATTATTATACAGTATTTGACGGTGATGGTATCAGCATGTCGTATTTAAAGGTGCTGGTATCAGCATGTAGTATTTGAAGTTGGTGGTATCAGCATGTAGTATTTGAAGGTGATTGTATCAGCATGTAGTATTTAAAGTTGGTGTTCTCAGCATGTAGTATTTGAGGTTGGTGGTATCAACATGTAGTATTTAAAGGTGATGGTATCAGCATGTAGTATATGAAGATGGTGGTAACAGCATGTAGTATTTGAGGTTGGTGGTATCAGCATGTAGTATTTGAAGGTGATGGTATCCACATGTAGTATTTTAAGGTGTTGGTATCAGTCTATGGTATTTGAAGGTGATGGTATCCGCATGTAGTATTTGAATGTGTTGGTATCAGTCTATGGTATTTGAAGGTGTTGGTTTCCCCATTTAGTATTTGAAGGTCATGGTATCAACATGTAGTATTTGAAGGTGTTGGTATCAGTCTGTGGTATTTGTAAGTGGTTATATCCGCATGTAGTATATGAAGGTCATAGTATCAACATGTTGTATGTGTAGCTAATAGTATTATCATACAGTATTTGACGGTGATGGTATCAAAATGTCGTATTTGAAGGTAATGGTATTATCATATAGTATTTGACGGTGATGGTATCAGCATGTGATATTTGAAGGTTATGGTATCGGCATGTGGTATTTGTAGGTGGTGGAAGCAGCATTAATATTCGGATTTTGTATTATAAGCATGTAGTATTTGAAGGTGATTGTATCAGCATGTAATACTTTGAAGGTGATGGTATTAGCATGTAATATGTGAGGTTGGTGGTGTCAGCATGTAGTATATGAAGGTGGTGGTAACAGCATGTAGTATTTGAAGGTGGTGGTATCCAAATGTAGTATTTGGAGGTGTTGGTATCAGTCTGTGGTATTTAGAGGTGGTGGTATCCGTATGGAGTATTTGAAGGTGGTGGTATCCGCATGCGTTATTTGAAGGCGGTTGTCTCAACATGTAGTATTTGAAGGTGATAGTATTAGCAAATAGTATTGAAAGGTGGTTGTACCAGCATGTAGTATCTGAACGTGTTGATATCAGCATAAATTTATGTATTTGTTGATGGTGTTGGTATCAGCATGTAGTATAAGTCTGAGGTATTTGAAGGTGGTGGCATCAGCACGGTGTATTGGAAGGTGATGATACCAGCATGTAGTCTTTGGTGGTATCAGCATGTAGTAATTGAATGTGTTGGTATCAGCATGTAGTATTTGAAGGTGTTGGTATCACCATGTAGTATTTGAAGGTAATGGTATACCATGAAGTATTTGAAGGTGTTGGTATCAGCATGAATTATTTGAAGGTAATGGTATCAGCATGTAGTATTTGAAGATGATTGTATCAGTATTTAATTTTTGAAGGTGGTGGTCTTATTAGCATGAACTATTTAAAGTTGTTTGTATCAGCATGCAGTATTTGAAGGTGATTACAGCCTGTGAATGTTAGTGGTGATGATATAAGTATGTAAAGTTTGAAGGTGTTGGTGTCAGCCTGATTTTTTAATTTGTGTTCAAATACTCTTACCAGCCTGTTGTTTGGAAGACGATGGGATCAGTATTTGTGAAGTGGATGAAGTAAGAATGTAGTATTTGAAGGTGTTGGTAACAGCCTTTGGTATTTAATTGTGTCAGTATCACACAAGTATCTTCTTGGTGTTAGTAGTATCGGCATGTCTTGATATTAGTGGTGGTTTCGGCATCTATGTATGATAGTGGTGGTGTCGGTATCGGATGGTAGTGGGTATTTCGACATGATTTAATAATAATGGTGGTACCGACACGTTGTGGTATGTTTTGATGCTAGTGTGGATTTCGGCATGTCCTCTAGGTACTGGTGCGAATGCCACGTGTCCTTGTTAGTGGTAGTTTGGACATGTCTTTATGGTAATGGAAATTTCGGCATGTATGTATAGTAGCGGTGGTTCAGCATGTATTGATAGCAGTGGTGGTTTCGGCTTGTATGTATGGTAGTGGTGGTTTCAGCATGTATTGATAGCAGTGGTGGTATCGGCATATATTGATAACAGTGGTGGTTTCAGCATGTATTGATAGCAGTGGTGGTATCAGTATGTGTTGATAGCAGTGGTGGTTTCGGCACGCATTGATAACAGTGGTAGTTTCAGCATGTATTCATAGCAGCGGTGGTATCGGCATGTATTCATAGCAGTGATGATTTCATCATCTATGTATGGTAGTGGTGGTTTCAGCATGTATTGATAGAAGTGGTGGTATCAGCATGTATTGATAGCAGTGGTGGTATCGGCATGTATTGATATCAGTGGTGGTGGTTTCAGCATGTATTGATAGCAGCGGTGGTATCGGCATGTATTGATAGCAGTGGTGGTTTCGGTATGTATGTATGGTAGTGGTGGTTTCAACATGTATTGATAGCAGTGGTGGTTTCAGCATGTATTGATAGCAGTGGTGGTTTTAGCATGTATTGATAGCAGTGGTGGTATTGGCATGTATGTAGTGGTGGGTTTGGCAAAATTGACGGTAATCATAGTTTGGGCATGTCTTAATGGTACTAGGGATTTCGGCATGATTTGTGCTATTAGCATGACATGATGGTAGTGGTGGTTCAGTATGTCTTGAAATTTGTATCGGCATGGTGGTAGTGGTAGTAGATGGTGTTGGTTTGTGCATGATTTGATAGTAGTGGTGGTTTGGGCATGAATTGGTGTATTCAGCATGTCTTGATGGTAGTGGCGGTATCGTCATGTTTTATGGCAGTGGTGTTTTCGGGATATGTTGAGGTTAGGGGTGGTTTCGGTATGTGTTGACGGTAGTGGTAGTTTTGCCATGTTTTGTTGTTGGATTGGTTTTGACATTTTTGGTAGCAGTACACTGATAGTGGTGGTTTCGACATGAATTGATAGTAGTGGTAATTTGGGCAAGAATTGATGGAAGTGCGACATGAATTTTCGTAGTGGTGGTTTTGACATGTCTGTAAGTAGTGGTGGTTTTGGCATGTATCCATGGTAATAGTGGTTTTAGCAAGTCTATAGTTTAGGCATATATAGATGTTACTCCTGGTTTCTGAATGCTTTGAAGGTTGAAGTGGTTTCTGCGTATCATTTTGGCATGGCTTGATGGTAGTGGTATGTCATGGTAGTAGTAGTGGGTAGCATGTATCTAGTGGTGGTTTCAGAATATATTTATGGTAGTGATGGTTTAGTATGTATTAAAGGTAGTGGTCGTTTCGGCTTGTTTCTATGGTAGTGGAGGTGTCAGCAATTATTGATGGTGGTGGTAGTAGCGGTATATTTTGTTTGTGGTGGTGGTTTCGGCATGAATTTATGGTACTGGAAATTTCGAAATGTCTTCATTTCAGTGGTACATGCATCCATAGTCGCGGTGGTTTCGACATGAATCATAAATTGGTGGTAGTGGTGGTTTCGACATCGACATGAATCATGAATTGATGGTAGCGGTGTCTTACAGGTAGTGGGGGTTTCTTCATGTATGTGAATGGTGTGGTATAGAATGTCGTGTGGGTAGGCCTAGTATTGATTTTGGTATGAATTAGTACTTTTGTCGTGTATCTATGTTGGTTTTTTTTTCTTGGTAAGTTATGATGAAAGTGGTGGTATCGATATGCATTCATATTAGAATTATCTACATTTACTAATGGTATTTGTGGTTATTATGGTCATAGTGGTTTCGGCATGTTTGGATGGCAGTGATGGTACAGGTATGTCATGGCGGTAATGGTGATATCATCATATCTCTGGTGTGGTGGTGGTTGGGGCATGTCATAAATTGATGGTAGTGGTGTTTTTTTGGCTTATCTTGGTGGTGGTAGTGGTTTCGACATGTATCTATGATGGGGGAGATTTAGGAATACATGTATGGTAGTGGTATGTTTGTATGTATGGTAGTAGTGGATTGGTATATTTTTATAGTAGTAATGGTATGGTATGTATATTTAGTATCAGTGGTTTGGTATGTATGGATAGTAGTGGTGGTATGGTATGTATGGTAGTGGTTGTGTGGTATGTATGTGTGGTAGTGGTGGTATGATATGTATGTCTTGAGGGTAGTGGTGGTTTGTGCTTTTTTTTAGTAATAATGATAAGATCTTGTTTTAATTGTTGGTCGTGTTGGCATTGGATGGAATTTCTTTTATTAACCCTTAAAGTGGCGAAATTTGAGATAATCACCAATATTAGATCATCCACTCCATTAATCACACCTTCATTAATTGAATATACTTACTTAAATATATCTAGTAAATTTTCCACTCAAAACTTGTTTGCATGGTCTTTATATGTTTGATTGTAGTGGTAACTTCGGCATGAATCAATGGTATTAAAATGAATGCATGGATTGGTGGCAGTAATGGTTTTTGAAGTACATAATTTATGGCATGAATTATTGGTAGTGGCGATATCTGCATGTCTTCGGCATGTCTTGATAATGAAATTTCTTGCATAAATCCTTAAAGTTGTAAAATCTGGGATTATCAGTAAATTTAGATTTAAAAAACTTAATTTTATAAAAAAAATATATATATATATATATATATCTTGGTGATGTTATCGGCATGAATTGATGATATAGTTTCGGCATATCTTGATGGTATCTTGACCGTAATAAACTGAATATTTACAAACATATATCTTGTAATGGCATTTTTGGATGGTCGTGGTAACTCGGGCATTAATCAAAGTGGTGTTTGCATGAATCAGAATGTGAGTAGTGGTGGTATAATTTGAAGGTAGCGCTGGTATCAACATAACTCGTCGGTGGCTATATCGACATGATTTGATGGGCGAAGTAGTTTCGGCATATCTTTATGGTATTGGTTGTTTCGGCATGTATTTTTGTAAGGTGGCTTCGGGTGTCTAGATGTTGGTTGTTGTTTTGGTATATGTTGATAGTAGTGATGATTCGGGCATATCCTTTTGGTGGAGGGGATTAAGGTTGTACTGGTGCTATGGTGGGGTCAGTATGTTTTGTTGGTAGTAGTGGTGATAATAATATCTTGGTGGTGGGGGTGCATGTGGTTTCGGCATGTCTTGATGGTAGGTATGTTTTCCGGTAGTGTTATTTTAGCCTAATGTTAGTTGCCTGAACATGGCTTGATGACAGTTGTGGTTTCTTGATGCTTGTGGTGGATAGTAATGGCTGTTTCGGCGTTTCTTTTAGGTAGTTTGGTCATGAATAAATTTTATTTGGGCAAGGATTAATGGTATTGGTGGTTTTGACATATCTTGATGATAGTGGTAGTTTCGGAATCAATAAATTGTAGTGGTATTTTCGGCATATCGTTTTGGTTGTGGTTGATTAGGTATATCTAAGTGTGATGATGGTTTCGATGTGGCTTGATGTTATTGTTATGCACTAATGGTAGTGGTAGCTTCAGTGGTGGTGACATGAATTGATTTTAGTGGTTGTGACATGAATTGATTTTAGTGGTGGTGGGTTCTTTATATCTGGTAGTATCGGTATGAATTGATAGTGGTTGTTTGTGCATGGCTTGAAGATAACTTTGGTATGACGGTAGGAATAGATTAAAGGGGTAGTTTGTGCATGTCTTGAAGATGATTTTGGCATGAATTGGTGGTACTGGTGGTTTTGGCATTAATTGAAGGTATTGTTATCGGCATGATAGTATTAGTATCAGCATGAACCAATAGTAGTGATCGTTTCAGTTTCAGCATGTCTTGTTGGTAGTAGTGGTATCGGAATGTATCGATGGTATGTCTTGACGGTAGTAGTGATATCTGCATAATGTTCTTGGTGGTGTTAAGGTAATGTCTTGGTGGTTGTGGTTTCGGCATGATTTTGTGTTGGTTTCGGCACAAATTGATCAGCTAGGAGCAGCATTTATTAATAATAGTTGTAGTTTCTGCTTGTATGTAGCTGTTGTTGGTAGAGGCCTGTGTTATTTGTATAATAATAATAATTAATAATAATTTATTTATATAGCGCCAAAATCCAACATAAAAAATAGTTGCTCTATGACACTTAACATTTTGTTTACATTAAAACATGAGACATATAGATTAAACATATACACTGAAACATATACATTAAAACATACCTAAAACATATAAATTAAGCACTAAAATATATACATAAAAGCATATACATTACACATTAAAACACATACACTAAAACATATACATTACAACACATACACTAAAAAAGAATGTCCATGTAAAAGAAAATTTAGTAAACTAATAAAAGTCTTGTTTGAACAACTCAGTTTTAAGATTCTTTTTAAAAGTATAAATTGAACTACAATTTTTAAGATCTAAAGGTAGATTATTCCAGAGATTAGGGGAGGCAAAGGAAAATGATCGACGGCCAAAACATGATTTTGCTGTGAAGGGTACTAAGAGATTTTGGTAACCAGATCTAAGTGAACGAGTGGGTGCATAGCATGAAATGAGAGATTTGAGATATTTGGGTGATTCTTCAGAGTTAAGAGTAGAGTAGGTGAATTAACAAGTGCTTTTGTTGTGTCGGTGTCAATAAAAGTGCGGATACGGCCAATATTATGGAGCTGGAAATTTATGACTTTACAGAGGTTAGAAACATGTGTTCTCATATCAAAAGTTTTGTTAAAAATAAACCCTAAGTTACGAACAGAGTCACTCATAGAAATGGTTGATTCACCCACAATGACTGTATCAGTTTTAATTTTCTGGAGTCTAAGATCTGGACCAATTTTGATAAGCTCTGTCTTGTTATCATTCAATTGTAGAAAATTTGATTGCATCCAAAGTTTTATTTTGTGTATACAGGATTCTAGGTTTGAAATATGTTTTAACTCGTCATTCTGTGATACGGCAACATAGAGTTGGGTGTCGTCCGCATAAAGGTGGAAATCAAGATTTAAGGCTTTGAGAATAGATCCTATTGGGCTGGTATATGCTGTAAACAGTAGGGGGCCCAGAACTGATCCTTGTGGCACACCATATTTGAGTTCTATTGGTTTAGATTTAACACCGTTTATGACAACAGATTGAGTTCGACCAGAGAGATGAGATCGGAACCATTCTAAGGCACATCCAGTTATTCCAAAGTGGTGCTCAAGACGATTTAGCAAGATTTTTTGGTCAATGGTGTCGAAGGCAGCACTCAAATCTAATAAGACCAGGAATACAACTTTTTTTTTATCCAGGTTGACCAATATGTCGTTGTAGACTCTAATGAGCGCTGTCTCTGTACTATGCGAGACCTTATAATTGGTGGATTTTGTGATTTCGGCATGTGTTGATGATAATAGTGGTTTTGGTATATCTTGATGGTGGTTGTGGTTTCAGCATGACTTTTTTGTAGTGGTGGTTTATGTATATCTAGTATTTACGGTATGAATTGATGGTAGTGTTATTGTTATTGTGGTATATAGTTGTATTAGTGTGTAACAATGATATGGTATGTCTTGAAGGTAGTGGTGATATCTGCTTATTATGTTGTTGGTGGTGTTATCGGTATGAATTAATGATAGTGGTGTTGGTTTCGGCACGAATTGATCAGCTAGGATCGGTTTTTGTTAATATTAGTTGTGGAATCTGCCTGTATGTAGGTAGTGTTGGTAGAGGCCTGTGTTAGCGGTAATGTTGGTATCAGCATGTTTGGTAGACGTGGTGGTTTGAAATTCGGTATTGATGGTAAAGGTGGTTATGGTATATCTTGATGGTACATGTTGTTGTTTTTTTGTAGTTTCATCATGTCGTGGTGGTGGTGGTGGTTTTGTTATAAATTGATGGTAGTGTCGGGAGCATTTATTAATATTAGTTGTGGTTTCTGCTTGTCCGTAAGTTGTGTTGGTTGATGTTAGTGGATGTTTCATCATGTCTGGTTGGTAGTAGTGGTATCATCGGCATGTATTGCTTTTTGGTGATATCTTTATATCTTGTTGCTGTTGGTGGTGGTTTCGGCATGAATTGATGGTAGTGGTGGCACGAATTGATGGTAGTGGTGGTACGAATTGATTGTAGTGTCAGGAGCATTTATGGATAATAGTTGTGGTTTCTGCTTTTATGTAGGTAGTATTGTCTGTGGTTGTTTCCACATGTATTGATCATAATGGTGATTTTGGTATATCTTGACGGTAGTTGTGTTTCTGTGATTTCTGCATGCATTGATGGTAGTGGTGGCTTTGGCATTGCCTGCAGGTAATTGTGGTGGTTTCTGCATGAATTGATGATAGTGGTGGTATCTGTTGGTGGAAGTGTTTATCGGCATGGTCGTATTAAGTCGCATGTACAGATAGTAGTGATAGTTTCAGTTTCAGCATATCTAGCCGATGATAGAGAAATATAATGTCTTGTTAGAAGGGACGGTATCAGCATGTTTTATTGAAGTAGTGGTTGACGGTAGTATGTTGTTGTGGTGCTGTTTTCGTCATGTCTGAGTGGTGGTGGTTTCGGTAGGAATTGATGGTATCGCTAGAATCAGCATTTATTCATAATAGTGGTGGTTTCTGTGTGTATGTAGGTAGTGTTTTGTTACACGTATTGGTGCTAGTGGTGGTTTTCTGATATTCGTATTAGTTTGTGGTTTTGGCATTTCTTGATGGTAGTGGTGAATACGGCATGTTATAGTATAGATTTGTCTTAACGGCAATGTTGGTACCAACACTTTTTGGTGGTAGAGGCGGCTCATGCATTTCTTGCAAGTAGCAGTAGTGTCTGCCTATGCATTTCTTGCAAGTAGCAGTAGTGTCTGCATAAATTGATGATTATGGTGGTTTGGTATATCATGTTATTGTAATGTATCTATGTTAAAGGTGGTTTCGGTATGTCTGGATGGAAGTGGTTGATTTGGCATTTATGATGGTGGTGGTGGCTTGTGGGGAATCCTCATGTCCTGCGGGCCACGATGCTTTTGTCATGTATCTATGACAGTTTCAGTATGTTTTGGTGCCAATGGTATCATGTATTTATGATAGTGGTGGTATTGGCGTATGTTGTTGATTGTTGTGAAGTCGGCATGATTTGATTGTAGTTGTGGTTTGGCATGTTTGATTGGCATGTGGTGGTGGTAAAATCAGCATGTGATTTTATTGTGTTATTGGCATACGATGCTCGATATTGATGATATGTCCATATCGGCATGTATTAGTAGTGGTATTATTGACATGCAATGTTGATAGTAATGCTACCAAAAAAAAACAATTAATATAATAATATGTAATATTGATGGTATTTTATACAGTATGCGATAGTGACAACAATCTAGTATGTAATCAAAGGGAATGATAGAATGTAGTCGGTCTGTCGGCCCACTGTAGACACTATGGAAGCTAAAAATATTCAATGGATTTTAATGAATCTTGATGTGAGCATTGGAATTGATAAGACGGCGGTCAAGTTCGATTTTGACGATTATTCGATGAACGATTTTTGAGTTATTGCCCCTGCCTCTATATTTGTTGTAGACTTAATAGAAGCTACAATTTTCAATAGATTTTGGTGATAGCATTGGAATTTATAAGATGGCGATCAAGTTTGAATTTGATGATTTTTGGAAAAATTTCTTGAGTAATTGCCCTTGATTTAGTAAAATCGCATTAAAATTTTATTCGGGGTTCTATAGAAGCTACAATTTGCAATGGATTTTGATGAAAGTTGGTGTGAGCATTGGAATTGAAAAGACACCAGTCGAGCTTGAATTACAATTGTTCGATGAATGGGTTGCGAGTTATCACGTCAAATTTTATTGTAGGTGCAGTAGAGGCTACAAATTTCACTGGATTTTGATGATACTTAGTGTGAGCATTGGAATTTATAAGATGGCGGTAACTTTTGTATGTGCGGTTTGCGAGTTGTTGCCCTTGACTTAGTAAAATCGCGTAAAATAGTATTGTGGGTGCTATAGAATCTACACTTTTCATTGGATTTTGATGCAACTTGTAAGCTTTGGAATTGACTAGACAGTGGTCAAATTCAAATTGGACGACTTAGATGGATGCTATTAATCAAAGGAAAAATGATTTAACACTTGTGATGTGTGGTCGTATGTTATCTTGCCTGGCAAGCTGTCTTTAAATTGTATTAATAGAAGGCTAATGGAAATAAGTTGAGTTTATTAGAAACCCAGAAACTAGCACGAGTTCAGTAGTTTAAGTATTAGAAATCTGGAAATCAACACTAGGTCAGTTGTTGAATTTGGTTTTAATTATTAGACATCAAGAAATGAACATGAGGTCAGTAGTTGATTTTAGGATTAAGTATTTGACATCTAGAAATCAACATGAGGTCAGTAGTTGAATTAGGGTTGCAGTATTAAAAATTTATAACATAGCACGAGGTCAGTTGTTGAATTTGGTTTTAATTATTAGAAATCTAGAAATTAATATAGGGTCAGTAGTTGAATTTGAGATTAAGTATTAGAAATCTAGAAATTAATATAGGGTCAGTAGTTGAATTTGAGATTAAGTATTAGAAATCTAGAAATTAATATAGGGTCAGTAGTTGAATTTGAGATTAAGTATTAGAAATCTAGAAATTAATATAGGGTCAGTAGTTGAATTTGAGATTAAGTATTAGAAATCTAGAAATTAATATAGGGTCAGTAGTTGAATTTGAGATTAAGTATTAGAAATTTATAAACTAGCATGGGGTCAGTAGTTGAATTTAGGTTTAAGTATTAGAAATTTATAAACTAACATGAGGTCAGCAGCTATCAACTGGATATCAACTGTTCAGGGTGACGGGATTTTAGTGGATCAGTTTTACAAATTTTCGCCATGATTGTGTTGTAGTGTTTAATTGGCATGAATTTGCATTGGGCAGTTTCGGCAATGAATTTTATGAATGTTAGATATGATGATTAATGATGTGGACCATATTGTGTGGATTGCTACTAAGTACGTTGGGTTTATGTTTGATGTCATGTGGACAATGTTGGTGATATCAATTCGGCATGTAGTTAAAGTTGGTAATATTTCTAGGTCTCTGGAGGAAGTGGAAAATATTGCGGATAAATATGTATTATGAAACATAATTTATATTTTATTAGCACATTATTGTAAAAATTATTTTAAAGGGAATTAATGGAAATTTGAAAAATAGTAAAAGTTGATTTGAGAAGATAGCAGAATATTTAAAATAAATGTAATGTACGAACCGAACCCTTTTCCTGGACATTTGCCGTGTTTTTGTAAGTTTTTTTGTAAGCAATGCCCGATATCCACGCCAACGTTTTACTAGAAACGGAATATCTTTATATAGAATTATCTGTTCATTCGCTGTTGCGGTACAGCAAAATTATGGTTGGTAATTCTATAGTAATTCGTACTCACTATATGAAATGTGTGATACTCGAGATTTGACTATAAAATGTCTTTTTTGCTTGAAGTCAGCATTAGTGGGGTATCAATCAAAATGGTCTTGGATATCATTTATGCTATGGATGCTTGTACAACGCATTCGATGAAACCAAATTCTTTTTAAGTCCTAATTAGCAAGGACTAAGTCGGCGGATGAAATGCTAGCAGTTTGTTACACAAACAAAACTTACATTTAATTTGGACGGATTTTTTAAATGAAAAATTCTACACTTTTTGCCTTGCTTTTTTTGTCCATTTTTTGCAACTAGTTATGCAATGCCTCAACTGTCTGTGTTTAATAGTTAGGTATATTGTTCTTAGTCCCAAATCGTTATTAGTATGGCGCATGTTGAAGGTGCAGGTTCAGTAGCTTGCTCTACTCTCTTTGTTTGCCAATCTTGACCAGTATGGCGACGTAACGCGGTCTGGTATACAAACGTAGAACGTCCATAACTACCTAGTTTGTGATATTAGCATCCTTTGGAAGCGAATTTTAATTTGTCATCTAACAAGCAACTAAGCCTTTATAATTATTTTTCATTAAATACGTTATACAATGTAATAGTAATGCTACTTTAAAGAAATATATACTATTGTATGTACGTATTATGTACTTATTAATTAATTACTATTGGATGCGCTGTCATTGACAAGCTCATACAATGTATATAGTATGTCTTGATTGTTTTTATGGTGCTATAAAGATGCTGGATGCATTCATTCAGTTATGCCAATACTCCCCAACCAACTGGATATGAAATCATGTATGGTTCTGTATGTCTAAGCTGCATACATTCCAATTCTTAAAGATTATCCTTTTGTAGGCTATAGAGTACTAGTAATTAAATCTATAATTCAGGACAAGGGGTGATTTTAGTTTAGGTCGACATTTAAATGGTCTACTGTTAGCAACAAATTACTTGGGTTAAGGGATCAGCAATTTAAGACAACGCAGAAATTTTCATTCGTGTTTTACTGATTAGGACAAATCGGGTATTTAGCTTGTGGTCTATCACTATGGTGGGTGTGTACCATGAAATATCTATCAGATGGTATGACACCTTGCTAGGTATCTACTGAAATTGTCGTAGGTGAGACTAGGAGTCGAATAAAAGAAGTAATCATCGTTCGGGTTTTTTGGATATGTTCGTAAAATAAAATAAACCATCCTATCTGTCACAGAGTTGCAAAGAGAAGAAACCACTTATATCAGTTGTTGTAAATAATACAATTTTAAAACATCTTCTAGAACTATTAAGTTCCCTATATTCATGGCAAAATTATTTTTGGATAAAGTCATCTTTTCTCAGCCAGGATGAAGCAGTTGAGGTATCAGCTTGAGGCCTATCATTGTGTTTAGGTACCCATATTAAATATCTATCACATGGTATGGCAGTTTGCTAGGTATTTACTAGATCTGCGTTATGTTGAGAATATACCAATTTTCCCCTCGATTATCTTTCCGTCAGTGATGCAGGTCCATTCGTTGGGTGGAACATTAATATTGTTTTGTGTCGCTTTCGTCTTGGCTATACTCACCTCATACGCTGTTATTAGCTGGGGCGAGATCTTCATCTCTTAAGCCTATCAGAGTGCTGATAATGTCCATGTGGCGTGTAAGCTGGATTAGAGAGTATTTGTGGCGAAAACTTTTTATCGATCAAGTTGTAATTGGCTGGTCAATAAATTAATGCAGATGATGTAAAGACGTATTTTGCAACTAATCAGGGTATTATAATTACATTATATCCGGTGATGTGACACTTTTCTTAGTATCAATAATTAGACAATTACAACAGGATTTTAGACCTTGGTTTTGAAGTCAAAAGAAAGTTTAATACATAAAGATTGTGTCAGTTTTAGAAGAATGGAGCAGATTCGGTATCCAGCTTGTGGTCTACCATTCTGATGCGTGTCTACTTTATCATGTCCATCAGATGGCACATCACGTTGCTAGGTGTCGACTACATTAAGATCTGTATTTGGTAAAAAAAAAAGAAAAATTAGATTTCATCAATTACCAAGATTCATAATATGTCCCCTATCATTGTTGTTGATATGACTCTTTGCTAGGCATCAGTTATATAGATGTAGAAAAGTGAAGTGGTTTATGAATGTGTATTGAAAATTCTTTATGTGAGACTATTGTTCTTAAATTGTATGTGTTTTTTTTTTAAAGAATATGAAACAGATCAGGTATATAGTTTGTGTCTTTTCATTGTGATGGGTGTGTACCTTGTATAAGGTATCTGTATAAATTACCCATCAGATGATATAACACTTAACTAGGTATCTACCAAAATCTTTATTGTATAGTTAATATATCATGATATACACGTTAGGTACAATCAGGATCTGTATACTTTATTTATTGTTTTTGACTCAACAATATTATTTTCAAATTCCCTCATGTGCGCGGTATAAGTTATATATTGAAGAGGTTGACAATTTGATAAACGTTGCACATACTCACGGTCTAACGAGGTACATTATGTATTGTGTACAATTTGATGAATGTGAGACACATTTACCAAGTCTTTTATTTTGTGACAACAGACTGATTATTCCTTCTAGATTTTGCAGATTGCCAAAGGCAGAAGCAATGCTTATAAATGACGTTTACATAATATTTTCCGATCTTTAATGGGCCGAGAAAGACGACCCTGTAGAATAGAATCTACTGGTTGAGAGTTCATTTCAAAATCATCTTATTACATGGCCTTATGTAATGAGAATATGTCATTAATGTTTGCAGGTTTAGTTTGGAAGAAGTATTTCTGATCCTCGTTAGGAATGAAGGCATATGTGACATATTGGCATTATTGCCAGCATTGTACCAGATGAAGTCCGTGACATAAGTTTAAAGCAGACCCAGTTTATCAATACCTTTGAAGATAAAAATGTGATTCGTTCATTTCATTATAGGAAACTAAACGTGTATTATTTTATAATTTAGTATTATTATATTAAAATATTTGCTTTTCAATTTTCGTTTTATCATGGCACATAACAATGGATAAAGAGGTGAATGAGACTTTTATCTGGGCCATCAACAAATCATCAACAAACACGAAATAAACACGTAACTTTCTCGACGTATTAACCACGTATTGTGCTGCTGTTGGGGTACATCATTAGATAATATAATTACAGATGTAATACCGATATATCAACATAGCCACAAAGTAGAATAAACTGCAAGATAAAATTATAATCTTTACAAATGTCCAATCTGATAACGTTTCATAATTATATACATATAACCCTTATGAATAAACATAGCAAACATCTACATACTGCCTACATAGCACATATCATCATCATATTCGGATTTAAACCTTCACAAAGGTTTACATAATTATGTTTAGTGTTGTTGTGGAACTTAATTAATATATAACGTATTCATTCCACAATCCTAGTTGTAGCATACATTGCTTGGTGAGTTTATAACTATCTCGACATTTAAAAGTATCAAATTTGTAAAAGTTCTATATATAATAATAAATCTTAATTATCCCAATATGGGCAATCGGAGATCGGACTTCGAATAAGTACAAATATTAAAAACAAATTTTCCGATCCTCCACATACATAAGTAAAATTTGTTGTGATATAAACAAAATGTTATACACTTTTATTATGCTATTTTATTTTGTATAATATTTTCTGTAACTGGGCTGTTGGTGTGGACCCACTTACAGATTAATTATAGCAATTTACAACATATATATTGTTTTGCATATATTTAACTTCTGTTATTTTTATGATATTTTTTTTATATTTTCAGAGATATCTGCTCAATCACATGCTCATGAAATCCCCGAAGATTGGAAGCCGTCTTTTTTGTCCAACGATGAGTTTTCAAGACTTATGCTCGAGGTAAGGCAATCCAGTTGCTAAAAAATAAAATTACATGTATCATCGGCAACTTACAACTTGAAGTTATGGAATGCTTCAGTTCTAAAAATGAAAACAATCTGAGCTACAAATACATCATATTACTGTAACTAGAGAAACAATTTAACAATAATTATAGGTGTCTTCAGCACTGCGACAACAGTACAAGCTTCTTGCTTTACTATATCAGCCAAGTGACTTTATCAAACAGTTATGAGCGGTGCCATCAGAACAGTGTTGTACATATCACAATCCACCAGAAACTAACACACTTTACAAGTACAATAAGCTGATGCAAGTTTCTTGCCTTGTGTTATGGTCCCTCCAATTGACAGCATTCAATTGAAATGAGAAGTGGCATCAGAACACATTGTTGTGAATATCACAATGATCTACATACGAAACACAATATATAAGTATAATAGGCTTACGCAATCATTTTGTTTTATGTGTTGGTCCCGCCCTCTGACTTAATTAACTAATTATGGGAGTCGATATCAGCACTGTTGTAAATATCAAAATCATCGGTATACAAAACACCATTTTCAACATTGAATATACATTATACGAACATCTTGTGTCATGCAATGTTTTCGTCCATTGACTTGATTATTCAATACACATATACATATGTATTGTTTGATAGTAACATAATGCAACACAAAGAAAACAGCACATTTCACATAAGTGTACATATGAATGTATAACTTGGCTTACTTATGTACAATCATACTAAGGTACATATTTTTATTTATTGATCGAACATACATATTTATTCAATCAGAATACACATTAATGATTTCGTCTACAACAATAAAATATGCCAATTACTTCAGCATATTTTTGCTTCGAACATTGCCAGAAAAATCCATATTACCAACTCAAAGTTGGCGTAAGACTGCCATTGTACTTAACCGTATATTCATGTTATTTGGGGAACCAGCAAAGAATAATGACTCCTTTTTCGGTGCAAAAGCATGGTTATAATCAATTATTTAGTTCACAAGGTGGATATAAATAGCTCGAAATGCTGTACGCTAACATGAAAATGTGGTTTTAAGATAATTTGGATTGATGAGATCTCAATATCTAGATCGAATTTGTCGATGAACGAATTGAAATTTGTTTTCGGACCCTATTTCAAAAGTTGTTTTTGTGTCATTTGGACGAATAATGTTGGAGTGTCAACCTGTGTTAAAACAGAAAATATACTTTGAAATGGGCGTATCTTGTTAAGCAAGCATTTGTTAAAACTTCTGGCGAGTGCATGAGGGTGCTGGTACTAACATTCGTGAAACGTACACAACTAGTACACTTGGTATATAACACTAAAAAGTCTAAATTCCAGGGAGATAATTACAAAATTCAAGGATATTAACCCCTTTAAGTGTTGAACAAGCATCAGCAATCTGTTTTTTCTTAAACGTATCAGTAACTCACATGTTATTGATAGCACAGATCCAAAGTAACAATCAACATGTAATCATTATGAAGTTTTTTTAGGTACCCGCAGTATATTTTCACTATAAAGTATCACATGTCGGACCACAATATCAACGACACCAGGCTTAAAACAATGGCGATAATTTCTTGAACAGTTCTTATCATCCAAACAATATCCGTCTGCTCCCTTACGGGCAGGGAGCCGCGGTAGCTGAAGGTTCAGGGTTTTTAAGGTCCAGATGAACTTTCGGATTTTTCAGCCCGGTTTAATCTTGCAGTGGTGAGGTTTTGAAGGGAAAAACGGATCGCAAGGACTGGCAAGAAAAAGCGTCTAGTTGTACGAATGGGACAATAAACCGGGGCCCTTAGGCTGTGCATGTTAAAGATCACTCGTCAGTTGGAAATCGCAGAAAGAGTAGGCTAATGTCACTGTCCTGGCAAAATTTCCCTCATTGCACACTGCATGGCGTTGCCCGTCTTATTCCGTAAGGAGTAGAACGCAAAACACCATCCTCCTCACGGGCATAAGTTTCTTAATGGTAAATTGCCGTTGATGAGTTTGAGTTTTGTACTAACAAGCATATTTGTTTATTCCAAATCTAGGTATGGATTTATTTTCTTTACAATGTATTTATAGAAAGTGATAATTCATATATATTAATAATGAGGATTTTTGTTTGTTATTGTCATTCAATTATATTTTGTGATGTACATTTTAATCATAGGCTGTTATATATCATACTACTACAAGCGAAATTCATTTGATTGTTCTGTAATTTCAACGATGAATAAATAGAAGTTATAAGATTCGAACTAAGTTCCAAATTGTCCAGGAATTCCATATCGAATAAAAGTACCTCGTTCCCTAAATAAGAGGATCAGAGTAACGAGTGAGGGAAATACGACAAAAACGCTAGTAAATTAATTCTTTGGTTACCTCGAGAAGACTATTGAAACTCTTTTATTCAACGCAAATAAATTCTTTAGTTACCTCGAGGAGACTATTGCAACTCTCTTTTATTCAACGCTAGTAAATTCTTTATTTACCTCGAGAAGACTATTGCAACTCTCTTTTATTCAACGCTAGTAAATGCTTTAGTTACCTCGAGAAGACTATTGCAACTCTCTTTCTTTCAACGCTAGTAAATTCTTTATATACCTCGAGACGACTATTGCAACTCTCTTTTATTCAATGTACCACGTTGTCGTGTCAACAGTCCTAACAGATACAAAATAAAACTGTGAGAATCGTTTCGCGAACCAAGCCAAGAGAACACATAACGCCTGGATTGAAGTCGCTCCAGTGGCTACCCATACATTATAGAATTAAATTTAACGTACTTTCCCTGACGTACTCCACAAAAAATACGTCCGATTCGCAAGTTTATGTTCGAAATATACTTCATCAAAAAACATCTCGAACAAAACAATCTAAGACTAGTTTCAACAAAACCGAGAGCGAAAATTTGAGAACAAGCATTCTATTACGCTGCACCATTTCTTCGGAATAAACCTTCAAATCATACAAAAAATGCGATTTTTTAAAATTTACAAAAAAAAACAAAAAAACCGAAGACCGAACTGTTTAAGCAATGCTTATCTTAATACTGATATAGGTATATTTAATGTTTTTCTATTTAACCTGGAGCAGCGCCGAAGAACAGCATTTATACTGGATTATCAAGCGCTATTTAAAAACTATTTCAAACACTAGCACACTGTGCTTGAGTAATGAAAAGAGTGTAAAGGCGCATTTATACATATTTATGTTCCGTTTTGTCCTCAGACATGCTGAGCAAAGTATTTGGTGGGTACTGTATGGTGTGTGTGTATATGCATGCACGTTGCAGCTACAGTGAGTACGTTGCAATATATGACCTGCAGTCAATGTAACCTGGTCAAAATCCCGAGCTGTGATAGGTTGAGCATAAAAGTTCGCGCGACCATCTCCTAAAAATTCGCTCTAAAGGTATTCTCGGCTCTATTCCGCGCGAACCAAAATTTGTTCGTGTTCGCGTTCGCCTGCTGTATAAACGGACTCGCTGTTTTTCATATTGATCATTCGTCCGCGAACGCCGCGTTCGGGTTAAAGTTCGGCTTCGTGTTCTTCTTCTGTATAAATGGGCCTTAAACCAAACCGAAATTTCCATAAGAAGGACTCAGTCCACCAATTCATTTGCCATCTATTTACATGTTAAATCACAAAATTCAACCTTCTATAACTTTTTCCAGACATCTTGTTGAAAACTTCCCTATATTATGTCACCTGAAAGCCTGGCCAATACTTGGTTTCTGTACAAAAATATAGCATAACCATAATTTTGAACTAAACAAAATGAAAGTAAACCACTACATTTTATCAACATCCGCTTGACTGCCACTGCACACAAAACTACTATTTTTAGAAATAACCTTCCGCCAATTAAATTTTTCATTGTCTCAGAAATTCTGAAAGCCAATGCAATTTTAGACATGAAATTTCAAATCTAGACCAAAAATTAGTCAAAAATGGGCATGCAAAAAGTTAAAAATGGCCATGCAAAAACCCTTAAAGGAAGGGAGAAAGAGGATTGAACGGACTAAATTCGTAATAATACAATCATTAGCATAACATGTTTCTGTGGTCTTAGTCCAGAAGAGCTTGGTCACAAAAAAGAGTTACTTCCCATGATACACTACAAAGAATGTAAGCAATTTAGCAACTTAACTAGAACTGTATACGAAATGAATATGGCTCTGTAAAGTGACACAGACTCTGACCAATCATTGCAAAACCACTCTTAAGAAGATACTCACCCTCATCCGCATCAGATCCCATTCCGTACCCAATGCTACATTTCTCAAGACTACCGAGCGAGTATCAATCACCCTTTCCCCTAAATCTACAGATAATAGGTACCCAATCTAGGATCATCTAACATGTGAAGACTCGAATTGTTACTTATTGTCACAGATCAAGTCGGTTTCTAATCAATTCAATCTTGACGAACATTCACTTGACGATCCTTGCCTAACTAAAAATAGACCTTATGCCGAAGTACCAAAAGTTTTAAAGCTCCATGTATGTCAATGCAAAACATGCCCCTTTATATTAGAAACTCATTTTTAAGGTTACTCTACAAAATATAGGTACCCGATCAAGGAATATCTAACATGTGAAAACTAGAATGTCATATGGTTAATTTGTATGTAAGAAATTCCCCAAATAATATGTAGCTAGAACTAAGAATAATTTACTCAATCGTTTTAATGATTAGATATCAAATTTTAAAAAAGTCCACCCTATTCTTCTTCCTTTTAATCTTGACGACCATTCCTTTGACGATCTCACCCTTGAACACATAGTTGGTGTATATTATAAGAACCTCCAAGAGAAATTCCCCCGTGTCTTTTAGTAGTTAATGATAGTCGCATATTCAAAAAATTAGAACTTAAATGACAATCTTGTTCATAGCAAAGTAAAAAATAAACTGTATCCAACAGGTACTATACCTCTCGCCCATTGGTCGAGTTATTATTTTTTCTAATTTCAGATCAAAACAGCAGACAAGCAGACACTGATTCTAGTATTTGTTCCAACCTAGTCAGTACATGGGGGAGAATGCTTGTCCCTTCTCCGAAAACTAATAAAAAACGAATCTATAAATGTTTCCGAGAGCTGCAAATGTCAAGTTGATAATTATATTAGTTAGATGTGGAATTCAGCGCTCTGTCTCTATACATATTTTTTTTTGCTAGTTCTAGAAGAAATTTGATATATTGGAGATATTAATCGACGAAAATTGAGGAGACAATATTTACAATAAAATTTAATTATCTTCTCTGAACATAATTTATACTTGTAGTTGACGATGTATTGTAGAAAAACTAATAGTTTTCAGGATTTTTTTTTATGAAATAATCAGAAGAAATACATTACATCAAAAAAAAAAAAAAAAATGAGAAGTCATTCTTTACAACAGAATTGAATTATTTCTCTTAACATAATTTACTTTTGTAGTTCAAGAAGTATGCCGATGTATTGTAGAAAAATATATTTAACTTTTTTTTATAACAATTTTTTAAATCTTAAATAATTCGGGAGACCTTCGTTAAATTATATTTTTTTTAATATTTCTAGTTCCAGAATTCACATTTTTGATGTTTTTAGTTTCAGAAATAATTAAAAAGTTATTAAACTAGAATTATATTTTTCAAATTATCAGAAGACGAAATTTGAAAACATTCTCACAATAAATTTTATTTCTCTTTCTCTTATTATAATTTATTTTTGTAGTTTTGTAGTTAAAAAGTTAAGAAATTAATGCATTAGATCGAAGAACATTGAGAAAACATAATTTTCAATAAAGTTTTTTTTTCTTTTTCTTATTATGATTTATTTTTAAGAAATGCACTACATCGAGGAACATTGCAGAAAAAATCTTTACATTAAAATTCAATTATCTTGACATATTTCACGTTTTGAAAGATAATTCAATATATTGAAGAAAGGTTATTAAACTTAGTTTTGGTATTTTAAAGGGGCCCAGGCTTGATTTTTAGGGGTCGTTTTGGGCCTTTGTTACATTTAAACAGTCCTCAGAAATATTCAAGCTCTGAGAAAATCTCAAAATACCTTGAAATATGCCTCAAACAAAAAATTTCACTTTTCATTTTTTTTCCGTGCTGTACGCGGCTGGTATCCAGTTAGTCTGAAAATTGCGTGTCCTGTTGACAAAGTCTACAATTGAAAAATGCGTTGTAGTCTGTTTATATAGATGACCGCTATTGCACGACGATAACTCTTTGATTATCAAGACGAACCGTTTTCCAATATGGCGGGACGTTCGTAATTTCTTAAGTCATTATGATTTTTCAAACACGGATAATTATGGAAACACATGGATTTGAAGGCTCAAATTTCAAAGGTAAGCTCTGTAGACTATTTCTGATTAGCTAACCAAAAGATTTCATGTGTTTGAGGCTGTCGGATGATTGTCCGAAACAAATAAAGCCTGGTCCCCTTTAATTATCAGACGATAAAATGATCTTTCTCTTAATTCAAGAAGTATGTATTAAAAAATTGAATCTTTCTATATAATCACTTTTTCTTTTCTTTAAATTTTATATAATAGATAATTAATAGGTTTTTTTATCTAGATAAGATAAGAAGATTTATTTTTTATGAACAAACTTTTGTTTAACTGATTAACGATTACTTCTATTGCTTTACATATTTCTTTAGATAATCTCCAGTTTACATACAAACCTTTCCTTCCACGTAAAATTTCTTTAAAGGGGCACAATCTTGATTTTTAGGGGTCGTTTTGGGCCTTTGTTACATTTAAACAGTCCTCAGAAATACTCAAGCTCTAAGAAAATCGCAAAATACCGTGAAATATAGGCGGGTCCATTCATATTTCCCGCCAAAACCATGGGCGCGGCCATTAGAGTATCACGTGACATGTCCGCCATTACGAGCGTGAAATTTGCCTAGCCTCGTTCCCGTTTCACGTATTAGTTAATGGCGTCAAAACGAAATATTTTTTGTTTACATAAATTTTTCGTTGTTCAACGATCAAAGTGAAAAAGAATGGATCAAAGAAAATACACGAAAAGTGGAGGAACATCTTGTACGATCAACGGCTGTACCAATAATAGGCGAAAAATCAACCAGTGGAAGGAAATGGTGTTTGAAGTTCATCACCTTACCCACGAAGAATGTCCATGTTTGTTACCTTTCCGATTTTTATCGATGCCGTCTAATGATGAACCAGCACAACTCGAATGGATGAAGGCTATCAATCGCAAATTTCTACCAAAGAAAATTTATGTTTGTTCTGAACATTGTATTGGAGGAGTTCCGACGCCAGAAAATCCCATTCCTAAGTTAAAGCTTGGTTACGAGGCGATTGTTACACCTGGCAGGCGCAAGTTATTGAGGCGTGATGATACAACAGGTGCGGCTGTGAAAAAACGGAAGTTATCGATAGATAGGAACGAAGAGCAGCTACCTGTTTGATTAATGACAATGATTCTTTATTATACACAGGTGTGAAGAAAGAGGACCAGGTGTTGTGTTTTTTTAATTAGTTGAGTGTAGCTTTCAATATTTTCACCTTTTAGGCCTAATTAGATATTGCAGGTCAAATATTACTTGTTCTTATGAGGATAAGGTTAAATTTAATATTTATGTAGACGCTTTGGAATTTCTAAAAGTCTTGCCAGTAAAATATTTAGTTCTTAGATTCCTGTTCTTGCTGACAAATTGAAATCCTTAATTATTTGGCTATTTTGAGGGATGATTTAATTCGAGAAATTGACAATGATGCTTATTATGTAAAATATGGATAGATCAGATATTGACTTTGTTATGTATATTTTCCCACCCGCATCATTAAATAAATGCTTATTACCTTCTGTATTTCATTGCATTTGCACTAACTAGCTATCCTCATTTCTTCAGACCTCGAAAATTATTTGTCAATTAACTATTCTTCTCAGAAAAAGAAATTATAGTGCAAAGCTAAGACTGGGATCTAGCTATTGGTGAAGACCACAATCCCTTACAGATTTATATTTACAGACAAATTTTTATAAGCCTTGTCAGAATGTAAGTACAAGAATATCAATAAGTGGCTTTGGGTGAGACATATGAGTGATAGGTGAAGGGAATGAAGGATTAAAATGCTTACTATTTAATTTGATAATTTATTATTTTCAACAAATCATCAAGAAAACAAATCACGAAAATTAAGTGAACTGCTTTCATTAAAATTCTTTCAATTATTCAAGTAGGGCAATCATATTTTTATAAATAAAACTGGGTCACAAATGTCAAACACAAAAACTATCCAAAAATGCGATATGACGGGTAATATCAGCACGAATTTCAATAAAACACTGCCCACGTAGACAGTCAGTAAAATAGAGTTAATTAAATATAAATTGGATCAAATATCTTCTAAAGGCTAGTGAAATGGCACAAAAATTGCGATCAGATTAGGCCTACTCGACGTGAAATTTCACTCTCGTAATGGCGGATTTCACAACAGCGCCTCTAGTGGCAGATATTTAAACTAGGGGCGACAACTGAAAAAAACCGTCTATACCTAAAAAATTTCACTTTTTATTTTTTTTCCGTGCTGTACGCGGCTGGTCTTCAGTCAGTCTGAAAATTGTGTGTCCTGTTGACAAAATCTACAATTGTTATTACATGTACTTTCTTTTTGTTTTATCAGTGTGGGCCTGCGCAGTAGTCTATTTATAACTCTTTGATTCGAAACAAATCAAGACTGTGCCCCTTTAAATACTCACAAGACGGATTTCTTTAACTGATTAACGATAACTTTTATTGCTTTATATATTTCTCTAGATAATCACCAGTTTATAAACAAACCTTTCCTTCCATGTAATATTTCGTTAAATACTCAAAAGAAGGATTTCTTTAACTGATTAACGATTACTTCTATTGCTTTACATATTTCTTTAGATAATCACCAGTATATAAACAAACCTTTCCTTCCACTTAATATTTCTTTAAATACTCACAAGAAGGATTTCTTTAAGTGATAAACGATTACTTTTATTGCTTTATATATTTCTCTAGATAATCACCAGTTTATAAAGAAACTTTTCCTTCCACTTAATATTTCTTTAAATACTCACAAGAAGGATTTCTTTAACTGATTAACGATTACTTCTATTGCTTTACATATTTCTTTAGATAATCACCAGTTTATAAACAAACCTTTCCTTCCACTTAATATTTCTTTAAATACTCACAAGAAGGATATCTTTAACTGATTAACGATTACTTCTATTGCTTTACATATTTCTTTAGATAATCACCAGTATATAAACAAACCTTTCCTTCCACTTAATATTTCTTTAAATACTCACAAGAAGGATATCTTTAACTGATTAACGATTACTTCTATTGCTTTACATATTTCTTTAGATAATCACCAGTATATAAACAAACCTTTCCTTCCACTTAATATTTCTTTAAATACTCACAAGACGGATTTCTTTAACTGATAAACGATTACTTTTATTGCTATTTATATTCCTCTAGATAATCACCAGTTTATAAACAAACCTTTCCTTCCACTTAATATTTCTTTAAATACTCACAAGAAGGATTTCTTTAACTGATTAGCGATTACTTTTATTGCTTTATATATTTCTCTAGATAATCACCAGTTTATAAACAAACCTTTCCTTCCACGTAATATTTCTTTAAATACTCACAAATCGCTTAGGACTAAAGTCTAGAGTTGCAAACTGCATGCTTTATGGGGAAACCGGTAAATATCCACTTATAATGCAAATCGAACTGAAAATGGTAATGTTTTGGCTAAGAATCCTCCAAGGCAAAGCTAGTAAATTCTCTCACACTATTATGTTATTATTGAAAGAATTACATGATCGTGATATTTTTAAGTCAAATTGGATAAGTAAGATAAAATCAATTTTTGATAATTGTGGAATGTCAGATATCTGGAATAGTTATTGTTCAATAAACACAAATTGGCTGAAGGGTGCTGTAAAATTAAGACTTCAAGATATTTATAAACAGTCGTGGCATGATTCCCTTTTTACAAACAGTTTATGTATTAATTATAGAATTATAAAGCTAAATCATTGTTTAGAGACATATTTAACGAATTACAGCTTTAAGGATAGAAACATTTTATGTAAGTTCAGGTGTGGTGATCATAATCTACCGTATATTAAGAACAAATTTGTAGGTGAATCAGATCGGTCTAATTATTTTTGCGAGATATGTCAATCTAGCGATAGACCAGATGAGTTCCATTATTTACTTGTTTGCCCCTTTTTCACACCGTTACGAATAATGTACTTAAAACGATATTTTTTTACAAATCCAAATATATTAAAGATGCATCAGCTTTTCTGCTCAAAAAACCATATTAAGTTAATATTATTTGTACAAGAAATCTTACGTTATTTCCAAGATAAACTTGTGTAGTATTGTAGATATAAACCTGTTGTCATCTATTTATGATATTATATTGTGATTGTGTACTCTATTGGACCCTTCCGAGGGGTCGTAAATGAGAATAAAACTATTATTATTATTATTACAAGACGGATTTCTTTAAGTGATTAACGATTACTTTTATTGCTTTATATATTTCTCTAGATAATCACCAGTTTATCAACAAACCTTCTCTTCCAGGTAATATTTCTTTAAATACTCACAAAAAGGATTTCTTTAAGTGATTAACGATTACTTTTATTGCTTTATATATTTCTCTAGATAATCATCAGTTTATAAACAAACCTTTCCTTCCACTTAATATTTCTTTAAATACTCGCAAGAAGGATTTCTTTAACTGATTAGCGATTACTTTTATTGCTTTATATATTTCTCTAGATAATCACCAGTATATAAACAAACCTTCTCTTCCAGGTAATATTTCTTTAAATACTCGCAAGAAGGATTTTTTTTAACTGATTAACGATTACTATTATTGCTATTTTTATTCCCCTAGATAATCACCAGTTTATAAACAAACCTTTCCTTCCACGTAATATTTCTTTAAATACTCACAAGACGGATTTCTTTAAGTGATTAACGATTACTTTTATTGCTTTATATATTTCTCTAGATAATCACCAGTTTATCAACAAACCTTCTCTTCCAGGTAATATTTCTTTAAATACTCACAAAAAGGATTTCTTTAAGTGATTAACGATTACTTTTATTGCTTTATATATTTCTCTAGATAATCATCAGTTTATAAACAAACCTTTCCTTCCACTTAATATTTCTTTAAATACTCGCAAGAAGGATTTCTTTAACTGATTAGCGATTACTTTTATTGCTTTATATATTTCTCTAGATAATCACCAGTATATAAACAAACCTTCTCTTCCAGGTAATATTTCTTTAAATACTCGCAAGAAGGATTTCTTTAACTGATTAGCGATTACTTTTATTGCTTTATATATTTCTCTAGATAATCACCAGTTTATCAACAAACCTTCTCTTCCAGGTAATATTTCTTTAAATACTCACAAAAAGGGATTTCTTTAAGTGATTAACGATTACTTTTATTGCTTTATATATTTCTCTAGATAATCACCAGTTTATCAACAAACCTTCTCTTCCAGGTAATATTTCTTTAAATACTCACAAGACGGATTTCTTTAACTGATTAACGATAACTGTTATTGCTATTTATATTTCTCTAGATAATCACCAGTTTATAAACAAACTTTTCCTTCCATGTAATATTTCTTTAAATACTCACAAGACGGATTTCTTTAACTGATTAGCGATTACTTCTATTGCTTTATATATTTCTCTAGATAATCACCAGTTTATAAACAAACCTTTCCTTCGACGTAATATTTCTTTAAATACTCACAAGAAGGATTTCTTTAACTGATTAACGATTACTTTTATTGCTTTATATATTTCTCTAGATAATCACCAGTTTATAAACAAACCTTTCCTTCGACGTAATATTTCTTTAAATACTCACAAGAAGGATTTCTTTAACTGATTAACGATTACTTTTATTGCTTTTTATATTTCTCTAGATAATCACCAGTTTATAAACAAACCTTTCCTTTCACTTAATATTTTTTTAAATACTCACAAGACGGATTTCTTTAACTGATTAACGATTACTTTTGCTTTATATATTTCTCTAGATAATCACCAGTTTATAAACAAACCTTAACTTCCACGTAATATTTCTTTAAATACTCACAAGAAGGATTTTTTTTAACTGATTAACGATTACTATTATTGCTATTTTTATTCCCCTAGATAATCACCAGTTTATAAAGAAACTTTTCCTTCCACTTAATATTTCTTTAAATACTCACAAAAAGGATTTCTTTAAGTGATTAACGATTACTTTTATTGCTTTATATATTTCTCTAGATAATCACCAGTTTATAAACAAACCTTTCCTTCCACTTAATATTTCGTTAAACACTCACAAGAAGGATTTCTTTAACTGATTAACGATTACTTTTATTGCTATTTATATTCCTTTAGATAATCACCAGTTTATAAAGAAACCTTTCCTTCCATGTAATATTTCTTTAAATACTCACAAGACGTATTTCTTTAACTGATTAACGATTACTTTTATTGCTTTATATATTTCTCTAGATAATCACCAGTTTATAAACAAACCTTTCCTTCCACTTAATACTTCTTTAAATACTCACAAGACGGATTTCTTTAACTGATTAACGATTACTTTTATTGCTTTATATATTTCTGTAGATAATCACCAGTATATAAACAAACCTTTCCTTCCACTTAATATTTCTTTAAATACTCACAAGAAGGATTTTTTTAACTGATTAACGATTACTTTTACTGCTATTTTTATTCCTCTAGATAATCACCAGTTTATAAAGAAACCTTTCCTTCCATTAATATTTCTTAAACACTCACAAGAGGATTTCTTTAACTGATTAACGATTACTTTTATTGCTATTTATATTCCTCTAGATAATCACCAGTTTATAAACAAACCTTACCTTCCACTTAATATTTCTTTAAATACTCACAAGATGGATTTCTTTAACTGATTAGCGATTACTTTTATTGCTTTATATATTTCTCTAGATAATCACCAGTTTATAAACAAACCTTTCCTTCCATTTAATACTTCTTTAAATACTCACAAGAGGATTTCTTTAACTGATTAACGATTACTTTTATTGCTTTATATATTTCTTAGATAATCACCAGTTATAAACAAACCTTTCCTTCCACTTAATATTTCTTTAAATACTCACAAGAAGGATTTTTTTAACTGATTAACGATTACTTTTATGCTTTTTTATTCCTCTAGATAATCACCAGTTTATAAAGAAACCTTTCCTTCCACTTAATATTTCGTTAAACACTCACAAGAAGGATTTCTTTAACTGATTAACGATTACTTTTATTGCTATTTATATTCCTCTAGATAATCACCAGTATATAAACAAACCTTTCCTTCCACTTAATATTTCTTTAAATACTCGCAAAAACGGATTTCTTTAACTGATTAGCGATTACTTTTATTGCTTTATATATTTCTCTAGATAATCACCAGTATATAAACAAACCTTCTCTTCCAGGTAATATTTCTTTAAATACTCGCAAGAAGGATTTCTTTAACTGATTAGCGATTACTTTTATTGCTTTATATATTTCTCTAGATAATCACCAGTTTATCAACAAACCTTCTCTTCCAGGTAATATTTCTTTAAATACTCACAAAAAGGGATTTCTTTAAGTGATTAACGATTACTTTTATTGCTTTATATATTTCTCTAGATAATCACCAATTTATCAACAAACCTTCTCTTCCAGGTAATATTTCTTTAAATACTCACAAGACGGATTTCTTTAACTGATTAACGATAACTGTTATTGCTATTTATATTTCTCTAGATAATCACCAGTTTATAAACAAACTTTTCCTTCCATGTAATATTTCTTTAAATACTCACAAGACGGATTTCTTTAACTGATTAACGATTACTTTTATTGCTATTTATATTCCTCTAGATAATCACCAGTATATAAACAAACCTTTCCTTCCACTTAATATTTCTTTAAATTCTCACAAGAAGGATTTCTTTAACTGATTAGCGATTACTTTTATTGCTTTATATATTTCTCTAGATAATCACCAGTTTATAAACAAACCTTTCCTTCGACGTAATATTTCTTTAAATACTCACAAGAAGGATTTCTTTAAGTGATTAGCGATTACTTTTATTGCTTTTTATATTTCTCTAGATAATCACCAGTTTATAAACAAACCTTTCCTTTCACTTAATATTTTTTTAAATACTCACAAGACGGATTTCTTTAACTGATTAACGATTACTTTTGCTTTATATATTCCTCTAGATAATCACCAGTTTATAAAGAAACCTTTCCTTCCACTTAATATTTCGTTAAACACTCACAAGAAGGATTTCTTTAACTGATTAACGATTACTTTTATTGCTATTTATATTCCTCTAGATAATCACCAGTATATAAACAAACCTTTCCTTCCACTTAATATTTCTTTAAATACTCACAAGAAGGATTTCTTTAACTGATTAGCGATTACTTTTATTGCTTTATATATTTCTCTAGATAATCACCAGTTTATAAACAAACCTTTCCTTCCACTTAATACTTCTTTAAATACTCACAAGACGGATTTCTTTAACTGATTAACGATTACTTTTATTGCTTTATATATTTCTGTAGATAATCACCAGTATATAAACAAACCTTTCCTTCCACTTAATATTTCTTTAAATACTCACAAGAAGGATTTTTTTAACTGATTAACGATTACTTTTACTGCTATTTTTATTCCTCTAGATAATCACCAGTTTATAAAGAAACCTTTCCTTCCACTTAATATTTCGTTAAACACTCACAAGAAGGATTTCTTTAACTGATTAACGATTACTTTTATTGCTATTTATATTCCTCTAGATAATCACCAGTATATAAACAAACCTTTCCTTCCACTTAATATTTCTTTAAATACTCACAAGAAGGATTTCTTTAACTGATTAGCGATTACTTTTATTGCTTTATATATTTCTCTAGATAATCACCAGTTTATAAACAAACCTTTCCTTCGACGTAATATTTCTTTAAATACTCACAAGAAGGATTTCTTTAAGTGATTAGCGATTACTTTTATTGCTTTATATATTTCTCTAGATAATCACCAGTTTATAAACAAACTTTTCCTTCCATGTAATATTTCTTTAAATACTCACAAGACGGATTTCTTTAACTGATTAGCGATTACTTTTATTGCTTTATATATTTCTCTAGATAATCACCAGTTTATAAACAAACCTTTTCTTCCACTTAATATTTCTTTAAATACTCACAAGAAGGATTTCTTTAACTGATTAACGATTACTTTTATTGCTTTACATATTTCTTTAGATAATCACCAGTTTATAAACAAACCTTTCCTTTCACTTAATATTTCGTTAAACACTCACAAGACGGATTTCTTTAACTGATTAACGATTACTTTTATTGCTATTTATATTCCTCTAGATAATCACCAGTATATAAACAAACCTTTCCTTCCACTTAATATTTCTTTAAATTCTCACAAGAAGGATTTCTTTAACTGATTAGCGATTACTTTTATTGCTTTATATATTTCTCTAGATAATCACCAGTTTATAAACAAACCTTTCCTTCGACGTAATATTTCTTTAATTACTCACAAGAAGGATTTCTTTAAGTGATTAGCGATTACTTTTATTGCTTTATATATTTCTCTAGATAATCACCAGTTTATAAACAAACCTTTCCTTCGACGTAATATTTCTTTAAATACTCACAAGAAGGATTTTTTTAAGTGATTAACGATTACTTTTATTGCTTTATATATTTCTCTAGATAATCACCAGTTTATAAACAAACCTTTTCTTCCAGGTAATATTTCTTTAAATACTCACAAGAAGGATTTCTTTAACTGATTAACGATTACTTTTATTGCTTTATATATTTCTCTAGATAATTCTTTTACTGATTAGCGATTACATAATGTCTCAATATACAATTCGTCTAAAATACTAAAAATACAAACGTACGTGTGCATCAAATGGACAGATCTATGTTCCGGCGATGTACTTGTACATGACCACAAAATAAATATACAATACTCCACGTACAATTTGTTTAAAAATACACAAGTACATGTGCATGAAATGGACAGATTTTCAACCTCCAATTTGTTTATAAAATGGATATAATATATAGTTCCCGCGGCCATGCACCGCGCAGCCGAAAAAAACCAAAACAACACAACCTCCAATGCGCAACCCGTCCAAAAACACACAAGCACACGTGCATAAAACGCACAAACCTACCCCCAACGACCAAGCACACGACTGCAAAAAAACACGTATTATTTCAACGTACAATTTTTTTTAAAATACAATAGTACATGTGTAAATAATGGACAGATTTATCTTCCGGCCATCAAGTACATGACCACAAAAACCAAGGAATAGACAAGTACATCTGCATGAGACGATCGAAACATACATATACCCTCAAAAAAAAAAAAAAAAAAAAAAATTGCCAAAGCGTCAGTGAATGTGCTGCGAGTGGGCTACCCAACCCTACTCCATTTTATGTTCTTATTTTTCTATGGAGGGGGAGATAGGATTTGTCCATGCTTAAGCCCAGCTTTAAGGATGTTTACTCATCCCCCGACAGTAATAATTTAGATTTTCAAAATGGTTCAAGTTAAGCCAAAATAGAATTGTTGGTGGTGATATACCTGTGAGAAAGGGAAAAATAAAATTAATAAATTACTTTAATCATTAAATCATGGAGAAACACAATTGTTAAGATAGCCATCAGCAAGTAAGCCTATAGTTGGTGAAAAGAATACCTGTATAACAGGAAGTATGCTTATGTTAATGAAAGATTACCAAGAATCATCCTTCGAAAAGTCTTACAATCTGATGCTGATTTAAAATTTTCGTCTAGACCATTCCATAAAATTGATCCTTTGTATTTAATACTTTGTTTAACCAAATTGATTCGTGGTTTTAGCACCACAAGTTTTGAATTTATGCTAGAATAAGGCGTCTGTTTATAGTTAAAGAGGCTTGAAAGGTAGGAAGGAGACAAATTGTTCAGAGTTTTATACATAAATTTATACGAATTAAAATTATGGCTGGTTTTAATGTCAAAAATATTAAGCCTTTTAAGATTCAGTGACAAATCAGTATTTTACTTAGAACCAAGGAATTTTTTGTTGCCTGTGTAAAATATCGGCCGATGCAATGTTGTGCGAATCCCAAATAGTTGAACAATAACCAAATATGGTTGAAAGTGACATTTATAAAAAATAGATCTATATTTTTCAGTCGCAGTTGAAATAACTTAGTATTTAAAATTTTAGCAACGAACTTTACGTGCGGAATCCATGAGAGATTTTGATTTACAGTAACACCTAGTAAATTAAAGGTTTCAACTTGTTCAATAAATTGATTATTCAGTTTAATTGATAAATCTGATGAATATCTTCTTTTTTGAGCAGTTGTAATTACCATACATTTGGTTTTATTTTCATTTAAAATCATGACATTAAAGGAACAATAGTTTAAGATTGCATCAGTATCTTCTTGCAATTTTAATAGTATGTCAGTAACCGATTCACCAGAAGTATAAATCGTAGTATCTTGCGCAAAAAGATCACAGTTAGAGTGTGGAAATTGAAGACCGCTGACATATTGCACGTAGCACAATATCGATGATGTCTGTCAGCTTTGAATAAATTAAACGACATTCAGTACGTTTTGAATATTTTTTCGAAATCGAAATGCCTATTTATTTTCTGCTGATTCAAAACTGCAAATGCCACACATTATCTAACTAGATAATCTATAATAATACGCGAGTCATTCTTGCATGAATGTAAAATGTCGCATTTTTTGACGCACGAAAAAAAAAGACGCTTTTTGAAGCTTTCCCTTTGCCAATATATTTCAGAATGAATTTGGAATGCAATTATTTTGTTAATTTCATTTTTACTTTTTAGCTGATATCGTGACCGAAATATTTTAAAACTGCGAACATCAAAGCCGAGAAGCAGCTTTTTGGCCACTTTTTCAACTAGTTGTAACAGTTACATAGTCTTTCTTTCAAAGGCAAAGCCCAAAAAACTCTCTTTCTCTTTCCCTTTCAATTCCAACAACCCAACCCAACCTCCACCTCTCTACATTTCATTTCAGAAGAGAAGGACGTAAAACTCCATATTTCTACCCCTTACTGCCTCGCTATCAAAAGGCATACGGCATCCAAATTCAAACCGGTCATTTGGATACGACATAAGAGAAGACTAGTACAACTTACTCTGCTGTTAAAATGTATAATATTTGCCAGCCTTCAGTTCAGCTTAATTTGTCTTTCATTTCTCAACCGTCAAAATGTGTTAAAGTTGTTATCACATTTGATTACCGGTTTCCCCTATCAAATGTTAATGATATCAAAAATCCCTTTTCATTTCTTCATCTATTATCAGGTTATAATTAATATTTTTCAACAGAATACAGAAAATAACTTAAACATAAACACAAAAACAACTTAATTATATTTAAGTCAAACTGGTGAATATTGTCTTTCTGAATCTAATTATAAATCGGATTCAGTTTAATTGATTAAAAGAGACTCCAATGAATCAGATAAAAATACACATGTCCTGAATAGTTTCTGGAGATGAATGACGTATTGGATACAAAATATACAAATGGACTGGATGTCGTGGATTTGGACACCAGGATACGAGTGTATTCAATGTCTAAAAATCTTTGGTAGTTTGGTGTAGTACAGATATAATATTTAATTTTCGGGGAAGGGATGGATTGAATCTCCTAAATGTACAGGCCTAGGGTGGAACAAATATCTTATTGGGAAATTGGGATTTGGATCTGTTGGATGATTTTCTTCTCTTCTGATCTGAAATTAGAAAAAAATAAAATAACTCGCCCGAAAGGCGAGAAGTATAGTACCTATTAAGTACAGATTGTTTTTAGTTTGCTATGAACAAGGTTTTTCATTTAAGTTCTGATTTTTTGAATATGCCACTATCATTTTCTGTTTATAGACATGATGAAAATTTCTCTTGAAGACTCTTATGATGGGTTTGAACTATCTTACTTGCTTTATTACTGGTTGTTTTAAAGGGAACTACAAAGGGTGCTTTGCCTATACTGTGGTGAATATTAAGTCCTATGGGTCTTGCTGTATTTAATGTCTCAATCCAATGGGCTTCTCTAGATTGACGGAATTTGGTAGTTTCATCTTCGGGCAAGTAGATTTCTATGCGCTCAATTGGGGTTAGGGTGAGATCGTCAAGTGAATGGTCGTCAAGATTGAAATGAATAGAAACAGGCTTGTCTTTTTTTAATTTAATATCTGATCTGTGAGCATTAAAACGAGTGCGTAATTTGTTCTTTGTTTCCCCGATATATTGTTTGGGACATTTTTTACATGAAATTAAGTATATTACATTCGAGTTTTCACATGTTAGGTGCTCTTGGATCGGGTATTTTTTATTCGTAGAGTTACTTAGAAAATAATGCGTTTCTGATATAAAGGGACATGTTTTGCATGTTGTTGACATTCCTTGGAGGCACTTCGGCATAAAGTCTGCAATGAAAGAAAGAAATTTATGATCAGAATTTTTCGCCCATATAGTTGCGGTCATAATCTAGTCAAATGTTGAATTCAAGGAAACAAAGTAATCATTAATTGGGCGTACGGAATACATAGCACTCTCTTATTTTTATAGTGAAGCTTACTACCACGGTTGCAACATTGCGACATTGTGACATTGTATCCGTGGGAAGTCAATATTATTTTTCTTTATGTTTCAGGCATTAGATAGTTTTATTATTGTATTTAATCAAAGCGGGGTGATATTTTACACCTCAGAGAGTGTAACGTCGTTATTGGGATACTTACCGGTAAGTTAAATTTCATTTATAAAACAAACTTACACAACACATTCTTATCACCATCTGAAATAAAACAATTATTCATTGCTGAATGCTCGTTCTTATTCTTTTACTAATAATATAATAATATATTGCATTGTAACCTATATTGTTTACGTCAAGGTAGTTCTAAATGCGGTAATGTGTTCCATGATAATATATTGGGTGAGATTATAAAAAATAAACCGATGACACAAAAACATAATACGTGTAATACACATTAGATGGATAATGTAAGAGAATGCTATGTTTGTTGTCCTTATATTGTGTTCAGAGATTTGATATAGAAAGTAATAGTCATGAAATGTTTTTTGGGTTTGCAAACAGCATGTTAGAGTTGGTAACAACAAGATACATCAAAAAAGATTTATAAGACTTGTTTATAGTGTTACTGATATTGCCTTTGCTTAAAAACAGGTTCCTTGAAAAACTGTGCCAAGTGGATTCTAATGATAGACAAAAGTTTATCTAGGTTTCACACATGAAACAGTATATTGACTGGGGCTGGAATTCTGGTATAATTGAAAATTTGCACCTTTGACAAACATATTATGACGAAGCATTATTTATAAAAGCACACGATTTAGTTTCATTTACATGATATTCTTCGCAGACAGCAATAAAGGAACAGTTAATTTTGAAGTGTGTGGTAAGTTTAACTTTATATATAATTTTGGTTTTAAAAGCTTTATTGACTATCTTTAACCGTGTTTATATTATCATATATTCAAATACAGCTGCATTGTGCAACTATTATTTAATATAGACGAATAAATACAATTGTGAAATGCTCCTAACATGGAAAATAACAATAATAATGATATGATCGACTTGGCTTTTTTTCAGATATGGCCGTGTTTCAACAAATGGAAAAGAAAGCTTCGCAAAGTTTTTCTGACATCAAACAGATTGCAGACGAAATCGGTAGTAAATTACAAGATACCTTAGACTTCTCTGGATCACTTCTCAGATCAATTTGTTCGCCACAGACTAGTCGTAGAGAAGCAATAAGATGCAAAACGGCTATGTATGACGAATATTATTTCAAGCAATCAAAGATAAGAGCAGCAGCAGTTAAACATAAGTTAAGAAACAAATCGCCTTTAATTAATAAATTTGACAGACTTGGGCAAAGTTTGACACCAAAGGAAATGATCGAACGAAGCAAGTCATCAAGACACTGCTATTCTCAGTCACCAAAACCCTACATCAGAACGGAAGACAGTCTAAGTTGTATTAAATCTCAAACAGATAGTTGTCAAAAGGCATTTGGACGTCGAGAGCTGGCGTCTAGTGCTTCCAATGATTTTGAAGAGTTTTTATTTCCGATACACAGAGATTCCATAGCGGACGTGAACCTGGGCACCGATCAAGTTCAAATTACCATCAACCACGAAAAGAAAACTAATTTTGTGTATCTCTCCATCGAGCAAGGTTAATTTTCCCAGAAAATGGACGAATTTATGCAAGATTGTGTATCCTACCTAACAAACTTCAGAAAAAGAAGGGAAAACTTATCGATATAGCGAAATCTAAGAAATGGGAGGAAGACTTTGTGTTCACTAAATTATCTATAGGACAACTAGAAACTGGCTCAGTCCATATCAAAATTTATCAAGATAATGGTTTCCTTAGACGATCGCGTTTAATATATGAAGCGGTGGTTGCTCTCAAAGATGTGGATATTACCAACTTCAGAACAACTATTGTACCTTTAACGCAAATAACAGATTAGGTAGTGGCTAAAAAGCAATTCTCATTAGAATAAATACTCCAATACTGACACAATTTTTTTGAAAATTGATAAAGTGTGGGATGCATACTTATTTCACCCAGTGTCGCTATTAAATACAAATATTAGCCTCAGGACGAGTGTATTTTAAAAACTGTGTATGTTTTTAAATAAAATGACAGACTTGCTGCCAGTACCAACTTGGGCAGAATTATTTATTTACGTCCACGTTGAACGTTTTTAATTCATTGTTGTTACTTTTTGTTATGTTTGAAAATATAATAATCTGTTAATTTTGAAATAAATATAAATTACCTTATATCTAAAGTACTTAGAAGTTCACATGTTTATATCAATGTATCGATCAATACGAATGAATCGGTACATATAGAGTGCGTTATTATGAGTGTTTCATTTAATGCTGGGTCAAATCAGGACACAGTGATATAGCCCAAAAGCTTTTATGTCCTATTCTAACAATTTTTTTTTTCTTTTAAATAGTTTTTTTGACTTGTCGACTTGTCGACTTAGCCAATACTTGCAGCAGAATGATTCATAAATTTAGTGATGACCATGTCTCTTTTTTTCCTATAGCAAGTTATGTCCATTTCTGAAAGTTCCATTTCGTACATTGTAGAGTTAAACATAACAATGATACCTAGAGCTGTGAACAACACGGAGCATGGCCACCGACACTTTTCCCCAAAGCTTTTTGGCCCTTTTTACTTGTGGTGGGAAAGTGTTTTTCGATCAGATTGAGATATTATATCACTTGGCTAATAACCAACCCTTAAATATATAACGTCAAGTTTAATTTAGCGCGTAACATAACAATTTGGTTTGAAGATATTTTTCTGCAACCTCTGCGCTAATGAAGATTTTGCATTATTACATGTATTCATCTACCCTAACTTATCGTAATTATGATATGAAAAAAAAAACAAGTCCATCATTCCAAATACAAAATATAGTAGTTTACATATAGAATTGAGTCTTTATGAGGCAAACAAAAAACTGACTTAAAACATATTAATTAAATTCGAATTACTATAGTGTGTAAACAGTTTTTTTTTTTATTGGTGTAGCAGAAAAAAAACCTATAACCAACCCTTATTGGAACTCTTACATGTTTTTAAAATGATTTTCCCCGTTGGGTATTTATTTATTTTTGTTTTTTTGTTATTGTTACAAATAAAAGATGCAAGAGATTATAAACGAACATCGCATATAACTCAAATTTCTAAATCTTTGGAAATTAAACGTCATTTAAAAACACTATACATATATTCGATTTTGCTAAAGATTTGGACGTAAACTCCATTGATTTCTCTTATTGGGGGTCACACTGCTCGAATAAGAACCCAGAACCACATTTTAAAAAAAATATATGAATAAAGTGCCATTACTTGTTGCCCATGTAGTCTGTTTTTAATATTGACTTGAAAAATCTTCAGACAGTTGTAGGAGTATTATTTGCCATATGTGAACCTGATGAAATAGTCATATGAAAACAGACATCGAATAAATAATTGTATTCGTTATATAACAAAAGATGTAAATTTTAAATATTTCCCTTCTTTTTCAGAATGAATTAGTCAACCAGTCCTTGTTTAACTATATTCATAATAGCGACCACCCTCATCTGCAGAGAATTTTATCATCACTCGAAGTGCATCAGACCAGCAGCCTTGACGTTTCAGAAGAAAATGGTCAGTATTGTAATCATTCTTATTTTCTCAAAGTCTTATCCACCAATAAGGTTTCAACCAACCAAAATATAGTTCAAATATTTGAGCCTCACAAAAGGGAATTAAACTTTTTCAAAGAAGATTTTTAATTAGAGTCAGTGATGAGAACGTCATGTAGCATTTGAGGTTTCAGTCGGAATTCTCCAAAAAAGCAACTAAAACTAGGAAGACTTTCGAATTTTGATTTGGCTTTTTAGCAATTTCAGTTAAATTTTATCGAAATCTTATATCTCATGGTTTTGACCTTTGGTGACCTTGGCTTTTAGTAGGTCAGCGGTGAAAGACATTCGCTATCAGTTTCGCTTTATTAAGGTGGATGTATGTATCTCTGAAGATTTATTTGACGAAAAATGCATGTGATTTGGAACACTACTTGACATTTTGAAAGTACTTTAAAATATGACAAAATAATTTAGACGGGCGTGGCACACCCGGGTTTAATTTTTTTTTTTTACATTACTGGGCAGAGACATAACTCTCATAAAACCATTTCTTCCGAAATGAACTTAGCACACAATTACCTCATTTGATTAACCGATTTGTTTTAACAGGACAGTTCATTCAGCTTTATAGTTTAAAAAAAGACCAGTTTTAGAATTTCCACATTTTCAAATTTTGACATTGACCTTTATTGACATTGACCTTCATTGGATCATGGCACCATGACCTTTATATTTTCATATCTGATTTTGGACGTCAGGTTCCGGTGGTTTTATAGTCTTGTACACTTATATATTTGAATATTTGGTAACTTGTATCTCGTGACCTGGATGTTTGTTGACCATCCCCTTGACAGGGTCAAAAGTCATTTATCATATGGCTATCTTCTATTACTTTCATTTGTAAAGTCTACTTCTCATACTGTAACTTCAGACTGGTCTGGCATGTTGTCTTATTTACCTAGAACGTCATTTTTATGAGTCTCTTGCAATTTTCCCGCATGTTGCTCTGGTTGTGTTATTATTTGGTAGATTTCATTTAAAATGTCTAACCTGTATTAGTGACGTCCAATAGTGTGCTTAATAACACCTAAAGTCTTTTAATACTCAATAATTTTTGTTTTCATTTTGATTCCAGTTCTAACACTGTCTTTCAAATGTTTATTACGAAGGGGTTCAATAGAACCTGGTGTTACACACGTCTATGAAAATGTATCATTTAATGGTACTTTTCATCAGCCTAACACAGAAGGTAAGAGTGATATGAATCATATGAATTTTATGTAAAGCAGCAAAACCGGATAATTTCCTTGTGAAGTCGCATGTACCTTCAGCGACACTTTAATATTGCTAGAATTAATAAATAACCAAATGGCTACTACAATGTTATCCCCGAGGTCATTCTTTAACTAGGTCATTCTGTAACTAGGTCATTCTTTAACCAGGTCATTCTTTAACCATCCTTTCCAATAATTAACATGTTAATTTAGAAAGCTGCTTCAAAAAGGTGTGGAATGATACAACAATTTCACTTAAACGAATCGCTTTACAAAATCGGCTTTTTCAGTCCAAATAGGGGACTTATTTGTTATGTCAATTATATATATATATTAAAATATAGTGCAGATTTGAATGGTTGAATACTTAATGACCCAGAATGGAAGAATCATAACAATTTCGACAGTTCGTGGCAAATTGATAAAGATAGCAAACGAAACATTGAGATTACTTTGAAGCTTTTACTTAAATAATAAATGTTTTAAAATGATCGTTAAAATTCCAATATTAACCAGCAAGATTCCTAAAGGCGGTGTAAACTTTATTTCAGAAGACGAAAAATCACAAAGTAAAATATATCAAAATGGTTGTTATTGTTACTGTACCGTCCGCCTTGAGTCGACCCAAATACTACGAGAAATGTCCATTTCAGAAGAATCGGTGTGTGAATTTACCTCCAGATTATCCATGGAATGGAAATATTTATATTTAGATCACCGGTAAGCTACAAGTTATCACATCCTCCTAGCCCTTTTTCTTTTTTTTCTTTTTTTTTTTGAACAGTATTTATTCAAAGTTTGCAAATAGTAAATACATACATATATACTAGTATATGGTTTTGAAAACAAACGGAAGCTTATATTGATCCACTACCATTATCATCACGTCCTAACTGATGAGTGTCGTCGCAGTCTACATATCCGTAACTCTCGAATCCAAGAATTCATCTACCGATAGCAAATGCGAACTGGATTATCGCAGATTTCGACGCTGAAGTCGACTTGTCAGATTCTGTAAATAGAACAAGTGACATCAAATGACAGCGTAAGTCGACTGTATTTAGCAATACCCTTGCAAAAGACATCGATTTTTTGCCGCCATTAAATTTTGAGTTGCACTTAGTTGCGACTTGAGCACACCTTTATATCACCTTAATTGCCTTCTTTCAAGTACAGAAAATACTAATTTATCACAGAATTTGGTTGTTTCCTTTACACTTATTATTTAAATTGGTACAGATTTGGAATCAAACTCGATATAAAATAAAGCCAAACACAAATGTTTTATGGCGCTGGTGCTTATAGTCACTTTGTTTCATTATGATTCGAATCCAAAGATATAAGGTTTGTTATCAAGAGCATAGTTCTTTGAAATTCGACTTAAATTATTTTTAAGGAAGTACTACGAAACAGTTTTTTTTGTTATAAATTTGAGAAGTCGCTCTACATTTGCAACGGTTTTACTGTTTCAAATTTAAAGCGAGTGTTGAAAATGTCATAACAAATTTGTCTACAGGATAGATTAATCTTTTTCAAACTGACACCAACACCACCTATCACTAGAAGAGGATTGACTTTGTACCATGTAAAGGTAGAAAATTACGATTTAGAATTAGACAATGTGCTTGCAGGTAGGTAATAACACAAACAGCTTTCGGGGAGAGAAACAGTCGACACGTAAATATAACCTTCAACTAACCGATTTGACTTTATCGTAATAAACTTGACTGGTGTTATTTCATTCCACAGATTACTTTCGCTACAATTTACGGGTTTTGAACCATTTTGGAAAGAATGGAAAGATTCTTGCAGAAATTCGTTGTCAAACAAACATATTTAGTTCGTGTGAAGTTGGCACAGTATAATAGCGTATAATTATATTTAAATATTTTTTGACCATATAAATAAATAATACATAGGAAAATCTATTCTATTGTGCTTGTTATAAACAACACAAAAATAAACTAAACATTTCGTAAAGGATAATGGCCTCAAACTGTCCATTCTGAAAATAGAAGTTGTTTTTCTATTTGCAGAATGGACACTTTGAGGCCATCATCTTACATAAAACATAAATATGAAAACAGTTAACTTCATTCATGCATTTTTATTCATTCACCAACCATTCCCTTCGGGCAACTGCAACAGCTAGACGAGGCTAATGTAAATGAACAACTCATGTGGAGAAAACTGGCCACAGATCAAAATGCAGTTAGGAGTTATAAAAGGACAAGCGATGTTCTGCAAGTTGGTGTCAGTGAGATTTTGTGTGGCAAAAAGAAAGCAAAAAGTGACATTCAGGCATTTGATTCAGAAGTAAAACCTAGTGAATTACATCATTAAGATGGCATCATCGAGTGAGAAGCTTACAATAAACATTACAACACCTAACTTTATATAACATTTCTATAACTTTAAAATTCTCATTAAATTACACATTACATAAACAATATTATTATATAACGACGAAAAAAGCATAACAATGTAGAAAATAAGGATTACTATGACGGATTTTTTTTCCAAATTCGGCAGGGTAATTGAATATGGCTTGTTTTTTAAATTTGATAATGAAATATTATTAAGTAATCAAGAAAGACCAATATTACCTTTATTAATATTACGTATTTCATTGTTAGTTTATACCTGTTTACTACGTAATAGTACCTCTATGATGGTTGCTATTGTGTTGGAAACACACTTTATAGGCCTTCCAGCCTTTAACATGCTGATATATTCATGACTCCTCATCTAGGGTAATTGAAGGGTTCCATGTTTTACTTCCAGGGCACCACCGATTATTGGTTATCTTCCGTTTGAAGTTCTAGGAACCTCTGGTTACGACTACTACCACTCCGATGATTTAATTAAAGTTGCCGAATGCCATGAACAATGTATGTATGCTATTTCATTTTGTTTTGAAAACCGTCCATATATGTTCGCCATTCTCTATATTGACATGCATAGTGACTCAGGCGAAGGAGAGTTACTTACATTGTTCGTGGGAAAGGGTGCAATATTTCTCGGACCGGTAGCTGGGTTCTGCAACGACGTGGGCGAAAATATTAGTTAATAAAGTTACATAGTGATCGATTCTTGCCTGTCGCGGTAGCTCAGTAAGTAAAATGCTTGCTCGCTAACCCGAAAGTTTAGGGTTCAATCCCGGCAAAGGTGAACATGAAGTCATGTTTTTTCAACCCGGTTCCCCCTTGTCATTGGAGAAGGTCTGATGGTTAAAAGCATCATGTCGTTCGGATGGGACAATTAACCGAGGCCTCATGTGCTACAGTGTGCATGTTTAAGATCTCTTGACATTTGGAACACGAAATTAAAAAAAGTGTCATGTTTCAGATATACTTTAGTTGAATTTTGACACATGGGCTAAACATTGTCAAACAGCTCGTCATATATTTCTAGCGTGTTTCTTTGCATCTGTTAATTCAAAGTAGAAATACATATTTATTATGTCGAGTCAATTTCAAGCCGGCCTATTATTTATAGACAAGTGGTGTAAACGACGATGAGAGCTAAACTAAATAGGTAAAGCAACGGTTCGGCTATACAATAAATTGTGTCATTTCATATTTTCAACCACGCCCAATATATTGTCAATTATTTTTATTATTTAAATGTTTTCCAGTGTTGACTGCAGGCGATGGAGCATCTTGTTGTTATAGGTTTCTAACAAAAGGCAGACAATGGATTTGGATGAAAAGTAATTATTATATAACGTACAACCAGTGGAATTCCAAACCCGAGTTTATAGTTTGTAGTAACAAAATTATAAGGTACGCAAAATTAGTATGGAAATATATTTATATATAGAGCATCTTAAAAGAGTGCTTATCTCGACAGTAAAATCAGAGAGATAAGACACAATCACGAGATTGTGCTTGGATTTTCAAAACCAATAAAGAAGGACCGATTGTCCATTATACTTATAATCATTCTTCAGCATCTAAGAGATCTTCAGCTACTTTATAGTGGTTGGAAACCGGCCAAATTTGTATAAAAAAATATGGCGGACAGAAGGCAGACAAGCGAGCTTAATTCTTTGAAATGATAATTAATTAAAGCACGAAAGCTTTAGTAGTCAATCATATCATCAGGGCACCATCAATTTTAAACTCGACGAAATTATTTAAATTTTTTAGTTATGATTATGTAAAAAGTGAAACTCCCCGTGAAAGTGATATTAAGGAGGAGCGGATGACTAACGACTCTGGAGCAAATAAACTCTATCGTGTGTATGAGAAATTAGGACAGCGTTATCAACCAACCAGTAAGTATTTATAGTATGCAAAATTAATTCCATTTTCATACTCAAAATAAAGTCAGCGTTTCTTGTTTATCCAACAGTATTTCTCCCTAGTGTTTGTCAAATTTTACGAACTCGAACGATAAAACTTTGTAGTGCTCCTAGAATATTTTAGAAGGTTAAGCAAAAATATATCATTACAATTGGTTCATTATGACACATTTGTCAATCATTGAAGGCATCCTAGACCTAGATAAGCCAATGTCTAGGGGAATGAACCCTACAATTTTCTGAGGTTTAAACTCGATTACTTGATTTCTTACCATAATACGACATTGCTTAAATTCAAGTAGAGTATGACATGCTTATATTCAATTTTAAAGCTCCCATCTATTAAATGCCACCTTGCAGGTTCATATCCAAGCGAACCAGAAAAATCCCAACAACCTCATTCAACTAATACTGATTCACCACCACTTCATAAAGTAGTTTCCAGTCAAATCGACAACCTATTACAGCATTATCTAAAACAGCAACAATCAATTGATACCAAGAGACTCCAAACCCCTAGATCTGTTCCGGAAACTATCAGACAGAAAGAAAGTGTGATCACTTCGTCAGTAGCGGCAGTGGCAACACCAAGAGTATCTACAAGTAACATAAATGTTAGAACTACAGGACCAATAACTAACTATGGCCAAACTGTCGACGCGGTAAGTAGGCTACTAAAACTATTTAAGATACCTTGCGTTTTTTTGTGTAAATTTGACGAGTATGTTATCTTTAATCGATTCCTAAAACAACTGTTGGACCCGGTTTTTTGAATTCGCGTTCGCAATTTTGCAACATCCAGTTGACGTCTGGTTCTGGTTTTATAGTTGAGTACATGTGGAATATTTGATGACTTCTTTCTCGTTACCTTGATATTGACCTTTCCCTTAAGTAGTTCAAATGGTATTGACCATGGGTAAAATCCCACTCTGTGCCACGCGTGCCTCTTTTTCTTTCATATTTTATACATGTACTAGTATACAATAATTGGACATAAATTAATTGAACTAGAGATGTTCTCATGATCGGGAAAATTACCTGTCCCTAATGACGAAGATAATTCCCTCAGTTGGCCCAACCAAGAAACACCACGAGGTCAAGGTTAAGATGCAGTGTACGCTAAACACTTAAAGCTGGTCTTGAGCTTGAACTAATGCTTAAGCTTGGTTTATACGTGAAGTATCGTATATTTATTTTGTGGTCATGTATTTGATCGCCGGAACATAGATCTGTCCATTTGATGCACTACTTGTGTATTTTTAGACGAATTATATTTTTTTTCCAATGTATTTACCCATGGGCTGAATGTAAGACGTGACCTTGTCCGTGTATGTTGGGCCTTATTCTGACCCATGTAAAATATAGAGTTTATTATTATTTATTAACAAACGATGCAACTCTAACGCTGTCAGCAACTTTTTATAGTACTTTTGGCTCACTCTGTAATGCAACAATGTATACCATTATGTAAACTATGTTACTGGTCATCGTTAAGACAAAGTGATTATCCAATACCAGAAGTAGAATGTGTAAAATTTAGAATTCTGTGTGACTTATATATTTCTGGAACGATTGGAAAAATCCCATGGGAGGTAATACCCAAAATTTTACATCATTAACAATTAGGAAACGGTTTATAGGTCAGACAATTAGGCTGACATTTAGGTCAGGCTCTTATTAACCGAGATCAGAAACCCCTTCAAAGAGAAAGGGCATCGGTCACAAGCTATAAGTAGGAAACATATTTCAATCACTTAACGCAGAAAACAACTCCAGAACCGATTATCGACTTTCTCAGGTCGGAGACTTCAGGAATTTCGTCCAATTATCAAATAACCCTCATTATTGTAGTTTGCTAATTTCAAGAACAAGGGAAATATCTATTATTGAATATTCACAAAAAAGGTTTGTTTTAAAACCTGCATGCATGTTCGCCGCGATGTCTAAAATCTAAAGATTTTAGTTTACAAAGCCTGATTTCTAATCTTAAACCGACTCGCCATAATTTCAAGTCTTTGTAACTAAAAGCTCCTCACACTTTCTTTATTTTACAGACCAGATCAGATCCTGCAATGTCGCAAATTCAGAACATTTTACAAGAACAACTCTTAATGAAGTCTGATATGTTACAGAAAGCGATTCAAAAGCAGCAAGATGAACTTCATGCTATAACTCAACAGCTTGCTATGTCTAAGAGGAGGCCTGTGAATGTCAGCCAGTCGAGAGGTATGACGTTTACGTCAGAATTTCCGTCCTAAATAATAATACCTATGATTTTTAAATTAGCATTACAAAATACTGCTAAGCTAGACGTAGCTCTGATGGACATGGTCTTAATTTAGCATTCGCGAATAACATGTATTCAAATAGTAATTATAATAAAAAAAAGTTTATTCTGCCATACAAATTTAGTTATGTTACAGTTATGTCTATACTGTCACGACTAGATGATGAATTCTTGATGAATGAATTATAGTATGATATTACAAACATTTTACTCTTACCATTAATTACACTTGAAATTTGCAGGTTCAAGAAGTGAAAATGTTACGAACTCAATGATGCATAATGTACCGCTCACGGGTCAGTCTACTTTGAGCTCTTCAGGTGTCATTATGCCAACCCCACGACAGACGAATTTTTTAACAGCTCGAAATTCCCACCAGTCTTTGCAGAGTCAACAGCGAAGGGTTATAGTTCCTGGTCAAAACCAGCGTCAGACGGTTGCCGTTCCCAATCGTCAATTGTCACCAGAAGGGTATATGTTATACGACCACAACCAGATTGGATCGGTACATGACAACCCCATAATGAAACAACAGCAAAACAGACCTGAAATTTTTCAGACAGGTCCACATACGGCTCATTCAATTATGACGTCTCCTCGTTCAGCAAGCACGATTGCACCAGCCTCGCAAATGACAAATGTTATTTCATCTCTATCAGATGCAAATAATCAACATCAAAGACTTTCTAACGTTATTATAACAGGCCAACAATCAAGCTCCATGATTTCTACTCAAAACTCTAGAATGTTTTCTGTCCGGGGATCCCCAGTGAACAGTAGCGAACATTCGGCAATGAATGAACGGTTATCTCCACAAACACAAGACTACCTCTCTCAGTCTGACGTGATGATTTCGGGACAAAGTTATAATGACTACCTTACTCAGAATCAAATTGATGGTATGGATGTGTCACACCAGAGTGATTTAAGCTGTAATCAAAATAGCATGCATGTGATGGTACCTAATCAGATACAGCGTGGCGTTATAGTACAGGAACAAAGATCGACAGACAGAATAGTACGACCAAATCAATCTGTTATGATGTCAAATTCCAATATGAGTAATCTGAATCAGACTCGTGTGATAATGTCAAACCAGTCTACTGATATAGCATCGGGTCGCAACGATGCTATGATTTCAGGACAATCCGACACAATGCTATCATGTTCATCAGATTTATTAGATGGCCAATCTGATACTTTGATGAATGATCCAAATCAAAATGATATACTCTTGTCAGGACAATCCCAAAGTGGTGACTTATTAGTGAATTCCAACCAAGGTGATGTTCTAATGTCTAGTCAGAGTCAATCGGACCTCAATGATTTCTTGATATACCAATTGGATTGACATTTCGACTTTATTTTAAAAGGGACTATTGGGTATTTTGGGACTCAGTTGTGTCGTTTTCTTTATTGGAGCTGATCTGTGAACCTTGTCTGACCCTTGTGTATCATGTGCCATACGGGAAAATGATAACATTTGGCTTTGGTTTGATTTTCAGTTTCGACGACTTAACCAGTACACCGGAAGAACGAAAATTTTTGCCCAAAATCGGCGTCATTGATGGATTATGCCTCGGTAGTAAATCTGGATCTGTCTCGGTTTTGAATAGTATGTTTCGTTGTGTTTATTTTATTTTATCAGTGGTCTCCGATGTCTGAAGTTACAGAACTACTCGACAATCTGGTCATAAGTATGCCTTCATATATAAATGGTACCGATGTAAGAGTTACCATCCACCAAGGAGTGATTCCAGCTCATTTTAAATTAATTCATTTGGTCGAACTAATTCCTCGATGAATGAAAATGATCAATTTATCGGTTAGTTATAAACTTGCTTGCAGAAACAAAAATTCGTGACTAGTCGTACCTCGTTTATACTACCAAAATGCATAATTTTTAATTTGTGCTTTCTATCAGTGTGATATCGCCTTATTTGTGTATATATTTAATGTGCCTTGTAGGCCTTTAAGTGTGCTTGTATCAAATCGGGTTATGATCGAAAATCAGTATTAGGCTACTTCAATCTTTACTGGTTTTGTAAAAATGAATATAATTAATTTGTAATCGGACCTTTTCGCCTTACCGAAACAACAGGTATCTGAGTTTTCAATAATATAAATAGAAGTTACCGTTACAGCATAATACTTATACGTTATACAAGTGAAACTTCAGATACCTTCAGATTTCAGCAACTTCTGTAACTAAATTTGGTTCGCCAGAATTTGAATTAAGTTGGTACCCCTTGATATGACGGGATTTGTTCAGCGGTAAACAACAACGTTATTGGGAGTTTTTTCTAAATCAAGCCATGACACGTATGGTATCAACCAAAGAATGGATGAATGAAAAATTTGTTAAGAGATGCATTGCTTCGAATGTCACTCGGAAAATTTAAAAACATTCCGCGCTTTCTAATATCGTCCACAAAATAAATATATATTTTCGTTAAAAATTGGGAAGCAACGACATGCATCATTCTCTGATTTTCTCCAAACATCAAATGAAGTGGATTAAACAACATGCCCAAAACTAACACAACGAATGTTACATGTATTATGAATAATCAAATAATGAAATTGTTATGTCGTACAATATTATTGTTCGTTATATTATATTATCAAGATGCTATATTTATTCGTAAAATATAATATGTTGACAATAAGAATTTTGTGCTGTCTCTTACTGGTGGATTGCCTGATTTCCGTTTCGTGTTTCACTGCTTTTGACTACACTGTCTGTTTTTGATAATGGTATATTATTATAAATCAATTACTTTTGAATAGTACATTACATTTTCATTTTAAAATCATCAAAAATGTTCCAGGAGTTTTTACACATGGAAATATACGTCACCACAAGCAGTACATACATAGCATTATAGTCTAGCTAACTTGGTAAAAATCTACTTTTAATGCTATTCACACTAACATTTATACTTTTGTTGACGCGTATAGTATAACGCATATATTAATTTACACATTTATATACTGTACATAATTGAAAGTAACGAATTACTATTCAATAAACCACTGACACAGTATTGTTACAACTATTGTGGTGTTAATGCCTATTGGGTAAAAATAAAAGTTATTTAAAAAAATTCAAAAATTACTGAGCATTTTAAACATACAAATACAGTTTATTTAAGTACTATATCGCCTTATTCATGATATAAATGCTAATAATTTCATCAATTAATTATAGTAGATAATAATTACAGATAAGATTTACAATTTCAATATCAAATTTAGTATTCAATATCAATTATACACAGAACTAATTAATATCAAATATGGTATATATACAGATTATTCCAATTTATATTAAAATATAATATGTATAGGCCTATAATATTTCAGGTATCAGTTGCCAAATGATAGGCTATATACAAATGTAATTTCAATTTTTGTCACATTTAACTGTAAACAAATTAGTATTACAAATTCAAGAAAAAAACCTAAGACATAAATTAAAATCATAATTATTCATAATTATATTTTGTAAATATCTTCTATTTATGTAACCAATTCATATTTATTATTCTTGTAGAAGGAATATCCTCCATATCTGGATCTGTCTCGGTTTTGAATAGTATGTTTCGTTGTGTTTATTTTATTTTATCAGTGGTCTCCGATGTCTGAAGTTACAGAACTACTCGACAATCTGGTCATAAGTATGCCTTCATATATAAATGGTACCGATGTAAGAGTTACCATCCACCAAGGAGTGATTCCAGCTCATTTTAAATTAATTCATTTGGTCGAACTAATTCCTCGATGAATGAAAATGATCAATTTATCGGTTAGTTATAAACTTGCTTGCAGAAACAAAAATTCGTGACTAGTCGTACCTCGTTTATACTACCAAAATGCATAATTTTTAATTTGTGCTTTCTATCAGTGTGATATCGCCTTATTTGTGTATATATTTAATGTGCCTTGTAGGCCTTTAAGTGTGCTTGTATCAAATCGGGTTATGATCGAAAATCAGTATTAGGCTATTTCAATCTTTACTGGTTTTGTAAAAATGAATATAATTAATTTGTAATCGGACCTTTTCGCCTTACCGAAACAACAGGTATCTGAGTTTTCAATAATTAAATAGAAGTTACCGTTACAGCATAATACTTATACGTTATACAAGTGAAACTTCAGATACCTTCAGATTTCAGCAACTTCTGTAACTAAATTTGGTTCGCCAGAATTTGAATTAAGTTGGTACCCCTTGATATGACGGGATTTGTTCAGCGGTAAACAACAACGTTATTGGGAGTTTTTGCTAAATCAAGCCATGACACGTATGGTATCAACCAAAGAATGGATGAATGAAAAATTTGTTAAGAGATGAATTGCTTCGTATGTCACTCGGAAAATTTAAAAACATTCCGCGCTTTCTAATATCGTCCACAAAATAAATATATATTTTCGTTAAAAATTGGGAAGCAACGACATGCATCATTCTCTGATTTTCTCCAAACATCAAATGAAGTGGATTAAACAACATGCCTAAAACTAACACAACGAATGTTACATGTATTATGAATAATCAAATAATGAAATTGTTATGTCGTACAATATTATTGTTCGTTATATTATTTTATCAAGATGCTATATTTATTCGTAAAATATAATATGTTGACAATAAGAATTTTGTGCTCTCTCTTGCTGATGGATGGCCGGATTTCCGTTTCGTGTTTCACCGCTTTTGACTACACTGTCTGTTTTTGATACTGGTATATTATTATAAATCAATTACTTTTGAATAGTACATTACATTTTCATTTTAAAATCATCAAAAATGTTCCAGGAGTTTTTACACATGGAAATATACGTCACCACAAGCAGTACATACATAGCATTATAGTCTAGCTAACTTGGTAAAAATCTACTTTTAATGCTATTCACACTAACATTTATACTTTTGTTGACGCGTATAGTATAACGCATATATTAATTTACACATTTATATACTGTACATAATTGAAAGTAACGAATTACTATTCAATAAACCACTGACACAGTATTGTTATAACTATTGTGGTGTTAATGCCTATTGGGTAAAAATAAAAGTTATTTAAAAAAAATTCAAAAATTACTGAGCATTTTAAACATACAAATACAGTTTATTTAAGTACTATATCGCCTTATTCATGATATAAATGCTAATAATTTCATCAATCAATTATAGTAGATAATAATTACAGATAAGATTTACAATTTCAATATCAAATTTAGTATTCAATATCAATTATACACAGAACTAATTAATATCAAATATGGTATATATACAGATTATTCCAATTTATATTAAAATATAATATGTATAGAGATGCTCTCCTATAGAAGCACTGGCCTAGGTCACAAGTAGAGACTATGCTACGAATTTCAGTATACATCAATTGATAAGAAATTATCTACTTCTAGAGAAACTTACAAGATAAGCCATTAAATAAAAATACAAACCGATTACTTCAGAGAGATAATGAAAGGGGATCTAATCTACCATGTACAAGAATATTACTCAGATTTTTATTCCTTTTGTAAGCAGTCACTAAACGTTTGGTATAGATATTAGAGAATTCATCCTGGAGTTCTTTGTAAAAACGTTTCACAATCGCAGATGCATTTTTAGCTGTAGAATAATGTAGGTGGCGACAAAAGGTATAATCTGGTTGTCATGCTGGATATTTAGACCGTGAGGTACGACTGTTTGTAATTGGTCTATCCAGAAACTCTCCCTTTGTAGTCGTTTCGTTTTAGGTTTGATTGTTGTAGAGTCTGGTATCTTTTCTATGGGCATAACTAGAAGATCTTCAATGGAATGATTGGCTGAATTGAAATGGTTCGCGATTGGTCTATCTTTTTTATGGAGAATGTCAAAGCGATGACCGCTTAAACGAGTACGCAACGCGTTTTGTGTTTCGCCAATATATTGTACGTCGCATTTTTTACAGGAAATTAGGTAAATTATGTTTTTATCGATGCAAGAGAGAACTTCCTTTAGTTGCCGTTTTTCTTATTTTCAAAATAGTGACTAACATGTATATATTCGCAGGTACGACACCGAGAACCTCTGCATGGTACAGAACCGAAACCGTTTGGTGGAGGAGGGGGCTTATTTTTGTTTTCAATAGCCGAAAGAGTGTCGTTTTTAATTTTTAGTTTGATTAAAACTTGGTCCTTTGAATACAGTTGTATCCAAGAAATTCATGCCATTTTCCTAGATTTTTGCTGTAAGTTGTGTAGAAGGATTGTGATTATTTAGAATTTCGGAATACTCCCAAAAGTTTGCCAAAGCTTCTGTCCAAATAATAAAAATATCGTCTAAAAATCTTCAATAGAAGAGAGGTTGAAAAGGGGAAATTAGTGAGATTTCATGTTCCAATTCAGCCATAAAGATATTCGCATAACTCGGCGCGAAGCGTTTTCCCATGGCAGTGCCAGAAGTTTATAGGTAAATTTTTCCATTGAAAGTGAAGTCATTTCGCGTGAGGCATATTTCTAATAAGTCTAAAATTTCTTTGTCTGGACGTTCAGGATTTGGGTTTCTGATAAAGGCTTTTCGAACAGCGTCTAAACCGGATTTGTTATCAATATTCGTGTACATGCTTGTAACATCTAAAGAAATAAACATCGAATTGTCTGGTATATCTAATTTTCTTATTTTTTCTATAAAATCGGTAGTGTCTTTTAAGTACGACGGATGCTTGCAAGCCAATGGTAGTAAAAAATGGTCGATATATTCGGAAACTTGGTAAGATTCACTAGAGCAGTCAGATATAATCGGCCTGCCCTTGGGTATTCTGTTTGCGACATGCCATTCAGATTCAGGTTTTTTATGAATTTTCGGTAATGTATATATATGGCGTTAGCGTAGGCCTACTTCCGGTTTTGCACTAAGATAGTCATATTGGGAATCAGATAAAAAGCCTTTTTGTACTAAAATATTTAAAATAGTGTTAATCTGTTTAGCTGTTTCCAAAAAAATTGGTTGGTCCAGTTCGCGGTAGTGATTTTTATTATTTAGTTGGGATTCTACTTCAAAAACATAGTCCTCGCGATTTTGAATGACACAGCAATTGCCCTTGTCACTCTTGCGGATTATAATTGTCTGATCATTTTTCAAAGTGGTCAAAACAGAGCGTTCAAAATCGGTATGGTTGTTCTTTTCATTTACCAGTGGTAAATGGGAGACTTCTTCCTATAAATTATCGCATTTACTCAAAATATTGTGGTCAATCGCACTGTCTGGTGGATTCCATACAGATTATTGCAATTTATTTTTTACTATAATATGTTTCAGTTGCCAAATGATAGGCTATATACAAATGTAATTTCAAGAGAATTTTAAACCTTAGACATAAATCAAAATCATAATTATTCATAATTATATTTTGTAAATATCTTCTATTTATGTAAGCAATTTATATTTATTATCCTTGTAGAAGGAATATCCTCCAGGAATATCCTCCATATTATATAATTTGTTTGATAACCACAGGAATTTTTCCTTCTTCACATCAAATGCAATGTGTTTTCTAATTATATTATTTGTTTCGTAGTTTGAAAACGGTAAGCCTTGTGCAAGTTGACCTGAAAATACACCACCCTTCCAGTAATTGCAATCGAAAAATTAATGTTAATGATTCAGGAAAAATGTGCTGCAAAGTACGGTACAGTCTAATCTTATTCGGTTAAAAAACAAATGAAATAAATGGAGTTTTACCTCGTAATCTTTTACACCTTCTGGACTTATGCAGACTGAAAACGCTGCAGAGGGCAATGACTGGAATCCTGCCCAGCAACTGCATAAGACTACTTATTTTGGGATTTCCAACTGTCGAGGAATCTTTAACGTTCACTGTCTGTAGAACATGGGCGCTCGTTTTTTTTTGCCACATCTGAACGACAATAACCGTTTTTCCATGTCAGTCCCTCAGACCTGCATCACTGACAAGGGAATACCGGGCCGAAAATCCGAAGTTTAATCTAGACCATTGTGTTTATTGAACTCAGGTAAGCGAGCAAAAGTGTCTAAATCATTGCTTTTTTGTCAATTTTCTTTTTTATTCTTTTTGTTTATATACATTATACTTATAAAACAATAATAAGCATTTTATCTTTACTTACTAATTTAAGTCGAAATCTATTACTTGTAAAAGAGGGGGGGGGGCATTACGTTGCGTTATCATTCTCAATTGGGATAAAGAATAACGTTTTTAGGCGTGCCTTAAAACACTCTTCATACTATTTCGGATTATCTTTCTTTACGAAACAACATCTTTAATCGAAGGTGATTATGTTACGAAATATCCCGGAAGTACGTCATCCACAACACGTCGATGGCCGATGAAATCTACCAATTTCGTATCAAAATCATAAAATTGTGAGTAAGACAGCCTAGATATTGTATTAGATTGTTAAATTGAACAAACCTACCATTCTAAAAGCGTTATGCCTTCAATGAATGTAAGACGAACTAAGCTATATTGAATATTTTGTTATTCACAAGCCAGTGAACCAACAATCACATTCTTAACAATTTGCGGCTATTATTCCTTTAAATATGCACTCTATAAATTAAGCCACTTACTACTGGAAATCGTAAAAGTATATGCAGAACTTTGAGAAAGACAATGAACACATGTATATGATAGGCCTTATAGTAATATGAATATATTAACGCATTTCATAACCAGATCAGGATATAACTTAACTGAGAATGTTGTTGGCCTAGCCATTTCCTTTTAAGTGGTGGACTTCAGTTTTATTTTATTGACGATTTGGGCAGTATATTTCCATGTTTCTTTTATTGATATCTTGGCCAATTTAATTTATTTGAAGCAGAATTATTGAAAAATTTGGGCATGTGCTATATGAATCTTATGATTGCAAACAGTTTGCTCTGCTTTGGCAGAAAATTCGGATACAAGGTACTTAAGAATGGTTGGTAAATTGTTTTTTTGCAGTAGAATAAACCACACCTTACTTTATCATGGCAGAAGACAGGACTCAGAATCAACTGTCCAATGGAAATACTGATGATACATTTGAAAGAGATTTGGAAGAAATGCTGGAAGATGGTCCAAATGTAAATGAAGCCAGTTCAACAGTACTTGGTGGAACTCCAAATAGGATGTCATCATCTTATCCAGGCTCTAGTAGTTCGTATGGTTCTAGTGATAAACCACAAATGACACGTTCCTACACAATGCCACCTGGTCTGTCCCTTTTATCTTCTACTTTCCTTGTTTAACATTATTTTCATGCTCTTTTCCACTAATACTTGGGGATGATGTTATGCATAGTTCTAAGGCAGAACAGTCGGCAGATTCTATGGGTTTTAGTCAAAATGGCACCTGCCCAAAATTTGGTCAAAATGGCCCTTTAAATTGGTCAAAATGGCACCTTGAATTAGTCAAAATGGCCCCAAATTAAAAAAAAGCCGATGTATTTGATTTATTTATTAGAACTATTAAAAAAAATAATTTACAAATTATTTAGTCCTACTAGTTCACATCTAACACTAGCGTCTCAGATTTTTTCACAAACTTTCACATCTAATGATTCACATCCTATAAGACCATGCACCTGTCCATTTAATTCCAAGAGTCTCATGGGAGTCACATCCCCAGCTTTATAGTGATATAGCCTTGAAAACATGCCTTCTAAGGTAAAAGAATCAATAGATCTTTTCATTTCTTTTGGTAACAATTAACAGTTTCAAGTGTTAATTGAAAAAAAAATATTGTTTATGACTGGAATTATCTATAGAACTATGCTTTTCATCACCTTTTTCATTTTAGTAAGCTTAATTATGTTCATTTTAGTAGGCTAAATTATGTTCATTTTAGTAAGCTTAATTATGATATTAACTTATTTACATACCTTTATATCATTTGGTTTATCTAATCTAATACCAGCTTAAGTAAAGCACATTTGTATCATATGTATTTTATTTCTATACATTGTAAAGAAGATTATCTTTTTTTAATCTATAGTTATAATCAATATGTAATTGCAGCCCATAATTAATCATAAATTGTAAAGGGTAATCTAGATTGTAAGAAAGATTAATTAGTTCATATTGCATGTATTGGCTAACATATTTTAATTTACCAAATGAAAATGCCAGCCCAAGCTTTCTAAATGAATATGTATTATTGGGATTTTATTGTATTGTTGTTAGTGTTCTGTGTTCTAATTTCGGATTAGCGAGGGTGTCTGATAACTAAAGAGTACACTGTATATTAACATGAGGAATGAGTTCAAATTTCATGTTATGTGATGGTGTTAACACTAACGCAGAACACTAACCGTTTTGACACAGGATTTGACCTCATCCAGTCTATTGGCGATCTCAACAAAAATCTATTTAAACAGTGAGCAATATTGTTAAATATCTGTTTGGCTGGGGGTCTCATTGATTGTAGTCATTTAACATACAATCCAATCAAATCACAAAACAAAACATTGTGCAGACATTGTACAAAAAATATAGCCCTTGACAATCTACTTTAAATTGGTATTTTACCTCAAATATATTTCTTATCCAAAATAACAATATACTGGTATAAATAGTTCTTGATGGATTAATTGTGTAATTAAGTCAAGTATGGTATTGGTATTCTGCATGCTGGGAAATTTGAGAGTAAATTCTGTATCGATTCGCTTTATATTTTTCAGCCACTAGTAATGTACCATTGTCAAATAACCACAGTTCAAGTAATACCAGTGACTTTGTACCTAAAACCATGACCCATGCGGCTCACTCAAAATTTGAAACAATCAAAGAATGGAGCATGAATACTTACAAATGCACGCGTCAATTTCTGTCGGAACGTCTGGGAAAAGGATCCAAAACAGTTGATGTGGAAATGGAAGGACAGATTGAAGCTTTAAGGGATACTCAGCGGAAATACTCCAGAATTTTATTACTTGCTAGAGCAATGACCAATCATTTTTATCATGTGGTTCAGACACAGCGTGCAATGGGAGACACATTCTCGGAATTGGCCCAAAAATCTCCAGAGTTGCAGGAAGAGTTTACTACCAATTGTGAATCTCAGCGAGCTTTGGTGAAAAATGGCGAAACTCTTTTAGGTAGGTATTTTGGATATGAAAGTTTGGTTAAAAATGGTGCATCTTTTCCTTAAATTACCATAGAGAATAACTTAAATGAAACTTTCTCTGGTCAGTCCTTTAAAATCCCTTTCAATCTTAGTTATTGTTAAAAATCTCAAATGAGCTAATGAAGCAATCTTATTGTGTCTTAGCATTCTATAGGACCATTGCATCAACCAAATTGCTCAGTATAGGAAGTCATGTTTATATAGTCCCTGTGACAGTCTTGTTTTAGGATTGTATTTTACCCCAAATAAACCATATTTCCTGCCAAACTAAATTATGCAAAATAAGATGAATGGCATCTTATAAGATGAATATATAAGATTATATTGATACTTTAAATGAGTTTTGGCAAATTGGTTGAGAAAAGAGGCCGAAAGGGTCACCTCTCTATTAGAGACTGGAAAATAACTGATGCGAAGCAAATGATAATAAATTGTTTTTGTGTTTCAGGCGCTTTGAATTTTTTCACCTCTTCCATCAACACATTATGTAATAAAACAATGGAGGATACTTTACAGACGGTCAAACATTATGAAGTTGCTAGGTAGGATTTTTTTTGTGCTACCATCTTAGTCTCTGAAGTTTCATTTCATAAAGATTTTGTACATCTTAGGATGACCCAAAACATTGTCAACCTTCAAGACACTTATATTACTTTTCTATAGAAGCATATTTGTGTTAGCCTATTGGGTATTCAATTCTAAAATGTTACAGGAATGCTGTACCTCTTGGAATGGAAAAAATAGGTCTATCAGATTCTACATGTAGATTCATCAGTTGGACTTACTTGGTTACAAAATATATTTGACAGAATTCCTCTACATAATCCAATAAATCCATATTATAGCTTAGTAGGCTAATGGTCCATTATACTGGATAATTTTAAAACCGGTACAAAATGTACTGATTTCTGTGAAATGGGTGCACTAGGTCTTGAAAAAAGGCTTGAAATCAATTCTTTCTTTGTTGTAGATTAGAATATGATGCTTATAGAAGTGATATGGATTACTTGTCTCAGGCCCCAAAGGATTCTGCCATGGTCCAGAAATTAGATGATTCCAAAAGAAAATTTGAAGAACATAAGTTAAAGTTTGAACGATTAAGAGGCGATGTTAACATTAAACTGAAATTTTTAGAAGAAAATAAGGTAAACTTTTATTTTGCTTGCATTTATTTATGTTTTGGCCAGACAGTACTTTGATTAATAAACTTCATTTGCTTAATCTCATTTAGTATTTGAAATTACTATTTATTATATTGATTGAAAATCAGAATATTTGGTTGAAATATTTGCTCTAAAATTTCATCTGTTGGATAGTTTGAAGAAAATATTTGTGTCTTGAAAATTTCTTCATAAATACATCAGATGTGTAATATTTACATGAAAATTTCATCAAATATATTATTTACATTGAAGTTTAATCTGATATATATTTTCAGTTATATTTTTCTTCTAAAATTTTACCTGATAATCTGAACTTTATTCGTGGAAATTTAATCTGAATTTCATTCATGACAATTTAATCTGAGTTTATCCATGAAAATTTAACCTGGATTTTATTCATGAAAATTTAATATGAATTTTATTCATGAAAATTTAATCTGAAATTTATTCATGAAAATTTAATTTCAATTTTTACATGGAAATCTGATATAAGCTTAGTGAAAATTTTTTTTTGTATAAAAAATTTAGTACAGTTATTCTACAGAAAAAATTCATATAAAAATTTACTTATTTCTTGCAGGTCAAAGTCATGCATAAACAGTTACTATTATTTCATAATGCAATCTCAGCTTATTTTAGTGGCAATGAAGCAGCTTTAGAGACTACCCTGAAGCAGTTTAACATTTCCCTTAAAAGACCCAATGCCGAGAAGCCATCATGGATTGAGCAATAGTTAATTTCTGTTTCTGTATCATAGGTCACTGCATTTCAGGTGCTGACATTTTCATTAAGTTTAATTACCACTGTCAAACAAACTGCTGACATAGACAATTATCTGACAGTATTGTTGCTTTGACATTTGTTTCTTTGACAATGGCTGTTAGTTGCTTTTTAGTATTACCTTGACCAGTGTTGTTCTCAGAAAATATGTTCTTTGACAATATTGTTGCTCTGAAAATGCTGTTTCTTTGACAGTTATTGTTGCTCTAACAAAAATATTGTTACTTAAACAATTGGTATTGCTTTGACAATTAGCATTTATACTTTGACAATTTGTATTACAATTGTTAATCAGATAAATATTGTTCTAACAATATTACTCTGACAAATATGTTGCTTTGATATTAAAGGTTGTTCTGTAAATATTGTTGCTCTGACATTTGTCGCAATGGCAACTGTTCTTGTATTTCATCACAAATGATTTGACTTAAAGACCTATGTGCTATGAAATACACACTTAAGTTTGTAATTACCTTTTATTACCTATTAAAATATTTTCTAGGGGAATTTATTATGCAATTTTTGTTTACGTCTTTTGTATTCCTTTGTAAATGTCAGCACCTTTGTGTATTCCATGGAATCCAATTTCTCAATTGTATTTATATTGCAGTTACAAATTGATCTTGATATACTCCCTGTGGTCAAGTCATTGCATCATTTGTGAATGATTTAGATTAATCAATGTGTTTCATGAACATTTTTTTCTTTTAATTGAATGTTATGAGTTGGCCTATGGTGATATGTTAACCTTATACTGGTATAAACCTTAAGTTCATCTTGTATTGGATGTTGGGTCTTATTTATAGTCATAGCTGCATTTACATTTGATCCAGTGTACCCAATCTTGGTTTAGAATTTTCAAATGCTACATTTGTACTGCCCTGCTCGTGATATTTTTGAAAATCAGAATAAGGCACTCGAAAAATACAGAAAATACGTGTAACAGCGTCCGCCGTCTAATAAGGCGAAAAACTTGAAAAATACTTAAACAGGACATTTTCTTTTGGACCTCTAGATTAATTTAGGTATGTTACCAGTTTCTAGCACTAATACCAGCTCTTTTCATGTGGACCATGTCTGGATGAAATTATTGTGGACATTTCTTCATCTTGTTTAAACAGTTGTGAATTTATTGGTGTAAAAATAATTAATGGTCTTTTATGTCATAATAAACATGTATTATAAAATTGTAAGATATATTGAGCCTGTTTTCTAGGTTTGTATTATAATTTCATCTTTTATCATGTATAATCATTTCAGCTTTAGTCCCTATTGTTAAGGCAGGGATCATTTTGTCAAATTTTTCTAATCATTCAATGATGTCATATGAAATAGTGGACAATGACAAACTAAATATTCTAAACTTCAAAAGTGATTGTAAAGAGGTTTTATGAAATTCGTATGTGTATGGGAGATGCTTGTATTCATAGCATCAATTTGCACCAATCACATTTAACTGCAATTCCACTAAAAATAAGTATTCAATGATGTCACTAAGTATTCAATGATGTCACTAATCATATTTTGTGATAAGAGAGGTCATCAAATACGTAGATTTTGTAGACATCTGATTGAAAATTAGAAGGGTGCGATAGAGTTAGAAATTTTTAAGAATTCAGTTTTTGAGCCTTTTAGAGATAAATGCTGTACATCAGAATACTTAATTCTTGCTAATAACAGTTGGAAACACCAGTAAGTAGAAATTGAGTTTTATTTCCAAGAAATTTGTTAATATTTACGAATTTTTAGAAAACTTCTAAAGGATTACAAAGAAGAAGATTTTTATTCCAATATAAATTTTCATTCGAATGGACACATTATAAATAGATTTTGGAATAAAGCCACAGGAATCACATTATGTTAAATTGAAATTGGAATTTGGAAAAAAAAAATGGTTCTTGATACACTTTCAAATATAATAATAACCAATAGTATTTATGATGTATTTCGACGATTCAGTGGAAAACGTATTGTAATGTACAGATTATTATTTTTATTTTTTTTGCGATTCTCGGACGAGCTTGCAGACCAGTTGAAAGGCAATATGATTCCAGTTTTTACCAAATTTGAAAAAAAAAATTTCAACTTCAGGTTTTGCCTCGAATGACGTAACTTCCGGTCCATAGTGAAAAGTGCAATCTGTTTTATAAATAACTTGTAAAATTAGCTCCAGCTGCCATATTTGTCGCGGTCTTTAACAGCTACGGAAGGTGTGACCTTATTAGTTTATCACTTTGAAAACTAGGTCATATGAAATTCAATATATTTCCTAGATGTTGGCAATTGCAAATTTGAGCTCCATAATATTCTAAGGTTGTCGAAATACGTTCATAATTGTAGGCAATTCTAGTTTAAGTCTATATTTATTGTTATAAGATGGGTTTTGTTAATATTTTTTAATGAATGGTAGTATTTTATGTTGTGGCTTATGTAGCTCCTATTTTGTTGTGAATATATATATATATTTAATTAGTTTTAGCGATTTAACCTTTTCACCACTAGTGACTCTTACCACTTGATATATACCAGGGTTCATAATGCAAATAATGGCAAAGTCCTATGAAGTCTGATATCACAAAACATTGGATCAACATTGAGAAAATAGGTTAAAACTGCTCCTTTCTCCGAAATGTGTGAAGGTAAAATTCATTTACAAGTATCATGAAATTGCCTAAGGAACTCAGATTTAAATGATGCTAAATATAATAATGTTGGAGCCATTAAACATGTAAAAGCAGGTGTTAAAGACATTTAGGTGTTAATTTTACTGAACTAACACCATATTACCTTTGTTTGCGTTTTGAGCTTCATTTCTGTATCCAATGTATCACTATTATAGCAAATAGTATTTCTAACACTCAGAGGGTTAAACAAAATACAGCATAATAATCTTAGGTGTCCCAATATTATCTTAAGTTTCTTATACTTGAACATTTTAACTTTGTTTAAATTTGTCTAGTCTTAGTCTCCATTGTTTTGAGGCATAATCATTAATGCAATTTGTGTTCTTAGAAAAATTGTATTTAATATGGTAAATCATTTAGAACAACTATTTAAGTAAATATTAGGATATCATATAACCCATTACTAACTTGAATATGTTTTTCAATATATTCACATTCCAATCTGTACATTTATTTACCATTCTAAATGATGTACAAGTATGTTTTATTTTATGACATGTACCAAATGCTTTAAAAACTTGCTTTATTTTAGGGATACATGTTTCAATATTTTATTATCTGATAGAGAATAAGCTTTAATTTCAGCTGTCCATGTTCACTTGTCAAAATTATTGGCGTTGATTTTAATTGTAAAAAGATCTGTGGATAGCTGAAATTTAAACCAAGCAAATATTCATACAACTCGACCAATCTATCAAACCACTTTTTATGTTATTGTTTATGTTGTTGTTGTGTATGAACATTTTTTGGTTTTTTTCTTGGTTTTTGCTTTTTTATTTATTATGTTAAATCAGTATCTCCCTTAACTTGAATAATCTCTCTTCAATGTTTTTAGTAGAATAAGTGAAAAGCCATTGCTTGTTTGTATATATGGCTATTTATCAGTCAATCCCAAATTCCAACAATTTTTCATTGAATTAAACTTTTATTATTGATCATTATGCATAAATATTTTTGTCTGATCATACAGTTTTATGGTCTGACTGAGCTAAAATTCATTTCTCAGTGGCCGAGAATAAACATTTATTACAGCTTTCAATTTGTTATGTGGTACAATATGGCACTTGAAATTAGATACAGGAATAAATTGTGTTCATAAAAATTCATTTACCTCATTTTAACAGCCTCAAAGGACATTTAGAAGTGATTGGTCCATATCACAAACATAAGATACTATTGGGAAATAAGTACACTTCTTTAATCATGTTTCAAAACATACTACATTTCAAATGAAAATGGTGACGACACATGTGAATTGTGTTGAAACATTATGTGTTTTGCAACATTATTAAAGAATTGTGCTTACTTCATAATGATCTTGAATAGTGATTTGTTCCTCACAATAAAGAGAACTTAGTTTTTTTTTAAATATCTTATGCATGTAGGAGTTAGCAATCTCTGTTCTCTGACACTGTTAATTCTAAATTGAATCTTTTCATAAAAATCGAACGAATTTACAATTATGTTTGGTCTTCAAATGTTTATGTGGAGCCCAGTTCTCTACTTGGAAAAAAACTTAGCAAATTGAAACTGATCATATATTGCCTAATAAGAATTGTTGTATCAGTTGGTATTGTCATCAACACCAACAAAGTAAGATGAATCCTTGTGAAACTGATTGGTTTTAGTTAGATACAGTATATCTGCAAACATTGTTTGGTATTAAAGGAATAAGTCTGCCATTGATTTGACTAATCATATGTTAGTCTCAATAATAAGCTTATCAGTATTTGAAATCCAAATTTATGTGTGTCCAAAAAGATAATATGATGACTTGTCATTTCTTGAGACTGTGATAGTAAAAATTAAAAGGTTGAGGTATTTTTTGTAACAAATTGTGCGGTTTTCAATGTTACTAGTACATATACTTCTGAAGATAATGTACATATTCTAAGCTCAAATCAACTCTCGCAAAATGGCGATTCATGGCCTTTAAGGTTCTAGTCCTAAAAGTATTATGGTTGTATTGTTTAATTAATTCTTACTGATGTATTTCAAATGCTTGATCTAGTTTGTATATATTTCTATTTATAACCACCTTTCTGTGAACTTTGTTTATCTTTAATTTTTTTAATATGTTATTTCATTGCTGTATATTTAAGAATAAATAATAATTGAGCAACCAACAACTTATATAGAGTCAATCCTTCCCTAATATCAATTTCAATTTAACGTTTACTTTAATATATGAATTTGAATATGGGCATTGGAATAGTAGAAAGGGTTCACCCTTGAAACAGACTTTGCCCTCAGTTGGCAATTGTATAAAGTTTGGAAGCTTTCTGAATTGCATTGTACCGAGAAATTCAGTGGAATAAGTCCATAATTCTAACAGAAAATTGTGCTTCTGTAAGCTAATTTAAATGATATTTTCAAATGTATTTCTATTTGATAATTATTAAAATTTGATATACCGGTACTGACAGAATTGACAAAATGTTATTGGACATTCTCTTGAATAGATTATGTTGTAAGGACGGAAATGAACAGCAAAACTCCTTAAGTGTTGTAAGTAGAGGACTGATGTTTTAAACATTTGCCAGACCTTTATAACAAAAGTTTTTTCGAAGATACAGTTGGCTGACAGTTTTATCTACCAGTAGGAATATGGGTATTTCTTTTATCAATAATGACATATTTGAAGAAAGTAAAGACAATGCCTTCACATAAGTCTATATGAGAAAAAAGCAGCACAATTACTTATTCATTTAATTATAATATAATCTTTCTACATTCTAAAATCGGCACACTGTGCATGTAATTCTTTTCTCTCTATTCATATTTCATATCCAAAATTTGAACTCAAAATAGTTAAGGAAACATTTTATTGTTGGACTTCAATGGCTTTTTATAAATAAAGCAATTTGCAAATACATGGTTGATTTGTTAAATGTTTGTCAATACCACTAAAAATTGTTTTTTCCAATAAAATAGTTCACACACAATGTAAAAAAAAAAGGCCTTACACACTTTCCTTCCATTATTAGAACATTCATGAAAATTCAGATCCTGATGAACTAAATTTATCAGAACTAAAATTACTCATTCTGCTGACAATCAAACTAGAGGTATCAATGAAACGGTCTACACAATTTCTCAAGCAGGTTTCACTTCTACTGTCCAATCTTTGGCCAGGTTTGTCAATGCATAAGCTAAAGCACAAATCATTCACTTTATGCATAGCTTGCTGCAATTTTTGTTGTTCGTTAACTTCTAAAATAAAACGTTGAATTTTAGGATCTTTCAATACTGACTCATCCATTTTAACTATGGTATATCTCTGTTTTGTATCTTGTAGTCGTAAAAGGTAAAGATTCTTTTAACAGTTAAACTCTGTAAAAAAAATATTTGGCATTAGAATAGGCCTCTAGTGAATGAATTTTATGACGTTAGTCATTAGTCTTGGTTTGTATTAAATTGAAAGTCCAAAACTAATATAATTAGATCTACCCTTATGTTAATGATATTATCCCTATTAGCGTACGATAGCATAAGATACGTTTCAAACTTTACTTACAACCCAACTAATTTTCAGTTATATCTGTCGGTCAAACCATCAACAGGAAAATGCTGCCATTCATAACTTCCGGGTCATTTCGTTAACTTAAATTGATGAGTCGTTTCGTACCAAATAGATCATAATAAAATCAGTTATTTTAGATTGATACATAGTGTGGAATAGTTCGGACAATTTAAATAGGTATTGTTGGTGGTGGTCTTAAACCATTTCCGCCAAGGGGGGGACAACCCTAGTAAAAGCCTCATTGTTTAGCCGCCATTTGCACAGATCAGACGCACATCTAACCCGGTTGTAATTTATGTAAAAGTGATGTGAATAATTATGAAGTTTATTAAAATATAAAAAGAAAAACTAAAATTTTTGACACACTGCACATCGTTGCACTCAAACAGAGAAATGGGCGTGTGAGAAAGAACCGAATTAAAATGTCTATCATAGTTTACGAAATACACTTAAAAATAGGCGTATTTGGCATGAATATAGGCCACTTGAAAATTTGAACCAAATATGACAAATAACATTTCCAAATAACAACTCTGAGCTCAAGTGATGCTATTTGCCTACTATTGAGACTTCATAAAGCCCCAAACACCAAATTAAAATCATAGTTGTCATACTAAAATTGTTGTCATTCTGCACGAGAAGTGCTCAGACACAAATACATGTTTTGGTTACAAAGCTGGAATTTGCAGGCAATATTAACACGGGCTATATGGACATGTGAGAAAAAACAACTCAAATATCTATCATAGTTTACGAATGTACTAAGAAATAGTTGGCTATATCAAAATCTTAACATATATAACAAGTCGCTTCGCCTTCGCTGTTTTGTTTAAAACGTCTCTCTTTTGATCAACAGATAATTCGCCTGTCTTTGAACTGCGGCTCTCTTCCTTGAATCGGGTATCAGCGACTTCTAAAGGTTTCAGAGGCTCTGTGTTGCTTGGGACGGTATACCAGCCATGGCAGAGCAAACTCTTACAAAGCCTTACTTTATCCAAAGTTTCTACATAATAAAAATAACCATCTGTGTTTATTGCCAGGCAAGGTAATATACATGTACACCCAATGGCGGCATTGATTTTGAATAAAACCTTTTCAAGAACAAGGGCAATAACTTAAACTAAATATTTTTCGATTTCACTGATTTTCAATAGGGTTCATCCTTGAGTTATAACACACTATACTATTGAAAATCAGCGAAATCGGAAAAAATTCTGTAGGAGTTATTGCTCTTGTCCTTTAATGGATCATACACACTCTACAATGTGCAATTCTTGGCCGATTTTGATGAATCTTGGTGTGAGAGAAAAATATTTAAAACTCGCTGAAATTGTTTAATATCACCCAAGGATGAGCCCTATTAAAAATCAAAAATATTAAGGGTCAACCCTACCCCAACAAACTCCAAAATAACCTCGATGTTGAATGTTTATACTCTATAAATATATACTAAATTTAAAGTAATTCATTTTTCAGAAAACCGAACACGAACCGGCTTTTAACATTCTTCTACAGCAAGGATTGTCTATTTTTAACCGCCGCCGTGACCAAATTACAATGACAAACACTTTGTGGACGAATGAACAAAAACCTATTGTTCTTGATGGATTTGGTAAGTGGGTTTCAACTTTAAATCAGCTGAATTATGCATGAAACTTCAAAACAAAATTTGCGCTGTCAAAACCACGTGTGTCTAGAATTTTAAAATGACGATTTGTCTTTTGTTGAAAAATTGCTTGATCGAGATGGATTTGAAGGAATTATTCGACCATAGCTATTGCCTCTGAAGACTATAATATATTTATGATTGCTCACTAAACAACAGACTAAGTTTATTACATCAACTAAGAAAAAACCCATTGCCTCTCTAGATACCTTACTTGCCCCTCCGAAAAAATCAAGTCTGACTTCTGGCTTGGTCAGGTGTAAAAAGAAAGTACAACATATAAGTCGTTTCATTTCCTTTAGTTATTTACATATTGAATTATAATTTTTATCTAGGAGCATGTCAACAGAAGAAGAAGTTATTACGAAAATTTCTGAAACAATCCAGAAAAATTTATTGAAAGGCTTACAAGTGAAATGAATGAGGATTGAAGATCAAAAATGGAAATATTGTATACACAGTCTAGTCTTTTAAACATCGAATGCCAAATATGTACTATTTATTTTATATATTATATTTTTGAATAAACAGATTCATTAACCTTCAAACTACATTACATGACGTATCTCATTTGTAGAATAACATAACAGACCACTGAGGGGTGATAGAAGTGTTAGTACTAGACTAGAAATGAATTCTAGTGGCTTGAAAATCTCGTAGAATGATAAAAAAAAATATTTTAGATCATCATTTAACCAGATTGTATTCCTAATGCATTTGCATCTAAATTCAATCAAAATCATAATTCAGGTGACCGTTCAATAATCAAGAAGAAGTAAAACAGTTGGCTTCCAACTAGGTCCATTGAGTTTCCACATGCCCAGTCTTGAAGTTTACAGTAGTTTTCGCAATTGATAAATTTACAGGCATCTCGAAATTTACATTTTTGACTGTAATCACATACTCTAACATACACAAAGAGTATAGTTTTAAAAATTATTATCAATGCCCATATTCTTCTCAACATGACAATAATTCATTATTTTTTAAATTTTGATAAAAGTGAGAATTAATCACATTTAAAGGTTTAGACAGTTAAAAACGCACGCATGGAAAGTTTATTAAAATATTGTAGATTTGATAATATTCGACTCATCTATTCGAAGTAGCAATTCAAACTACTTGTCAACTACGTTCATGTGAGTTATTTCCATGCATGAACCATACCTTCTGTCGTAATGAAATGGACACACGAATTATGCTTTATAAGTTTATTTTGGATTTCATGAAAGGAATAGTAAGGTGTTGAGCAGCTGAAGTGAAAAATAGTGTCCAGGAAGTCCTGTAATGAAAACAAAACGTTTTCCTCTAAAATGTTATTATTCGGCGTCTGTATGATAGAGACTGCAAGCTGCTTTATAAAGCGGATAAGTGATAAGTGTTAGGTTACATGGTAGTTGAAGTTAAAATCTATATACTGATGGAATTAGGTATTATTTCTGGGTCCAGATAGATATAAGGAATTCTTCTACTTATATTTCTCTCTTTGATTACACCACTGATTTTCTTCAGATCTGCCCTGAATCTGTAAAAATAAATCATTATATATATATATAGTGCGTTATCAGTTTTATAAAGAAGCAAATCAATAAATTCACTGAATTAAAAAAAAATCGCAGAACATTGCAAATAGAAAATATTATAATATCTTCTTCAATGATCTATGTCCACTTTTGGTTAGAAGTTAGATGCGTTGGTCTGCAATTACACCGACGAAAGGCGTAACTCTCCGCAATACAAATACAAAATACAAATACACGTGTACTCAGTCATTGACAAACTTACGCTTCGACAACTTTCTTAGCATTCGGATCAGCAATATACATCAATTCAAAATCTCCTAAACTATTGGTGCCTTTATCACTTAAAATTTTAGTGACAACCATAATATCTAATGAACTTTCTTTGCTAGGCAAACTTCGTAGGATATGTTTTTCATCAACATTGTCCTGTAAAATAAAATCATGTTTATAACCAGTTGAAAAATCGGTGTGTTGTATTGTGAGCAAGTCTATGCTCTAAAGGTATCTGCTATAATTTTTTTTTTCACCATTACTTTCGAAAACAACATCTTCCTTTAAACCAGCTGGTCCTTGGCGAACCCTCTTGGCGTTGATCAGTTTCAGACTATCCATATCTATTCATGGCTAGATGGACTAAAATAGTGAAGTTCTAAATCAATACGTCTGCAACAAACCTTAGTAGTTGGTGGTGTTCCTTTAAAAGTAGCTGGATAGTTTGGTGGAAACCCATATTCTTCATATTGTGGAAAGTTGGTTGCTGCATGTACGACACTACACGTATATATTACACACGTAACAACTTTTACTATATCATCGTTAGTTTGAAATATTCCATTATGCGGTAAACCCTTAAACAAATACCAATACAATAATGCATTAATAAATGAAAAGGTAAAAATGCCAACATTCATGAACCAGAAGTTTTAAAATGATCCTCAATTTGATCAAATTATTATATGGTTTCGAGTACAAAGATTTTGAATTATTTATTCATAATGGCTTAACAACGTTATGGTCATATAAGTGGCAGATATATCAACCCCTGTCGTAGTGAAAAGCTCAGATGCAGAGTACACCAAGGAATCTTGGGAAAATTTGAAAACTCCAACAAGAAGGGGAGATAATACACCGCTATATATAGTAATAAACGAATACATTTTTCAATTTTTGTGGGCAGATTTTTTTTTACCTTGAGACCAACCCCTCCATTTTCTCTTTCTAAAACCAATTCTTTTCCCCATCCCTGGAGTTCCCAATCGTCAGCAATTTTATCCGCGTCATCTGAAAAAATGATGAACAATTAATTGGATATGCGCCAAGGAGGTTGTTTAGGTTTCTATCGCAGCATAGTCCAGGCTAAGAACAAACGCTTTAAGGCAGAATGCCAAAACATAATCTGCACGAAGTAAGCTATTACGAACTGTGTCTTATGCCTTTACTGCAATAGCCATCTTTTGTGTATCACGAAAGTTTGTAAATAAAGCGATTTGATTCGTAGGGAATAATTTCATATTCTGTGATACAATAAAACTGGCTATCTGAGTCAAGGTAATAAAATGACATTTTGAAAATGGTGTAAAAGCGGATGTAATTTCCAAATGGAAATCCAAGATGATGACATCCAAAAGAAAAGAATCTATTTCAAATTAAATATGTTTTTGCTTTGAAGAATTAATTGAGGATGTTGTAATACGTTACCATAGTACAGATCCACGTATTCGCCAACATATTTCTGAATAGCGTTATGTAGCAATAAAGTATCGTCTCTGTAATGGTAGCCTGGTAGTACGTTTGGGTCATCCAACTGAAAAGAGACATCCAGTATTATGGGAGAAGGATTTTTCAGTTATTTGATATGCCGTTTTCACAATTTTTAACGTTTTTGCGTCTTAATCGTGTTTTGAGTCTTTTTGGTAAAATTAATCCGGAAATTCTCCAGATTCCATTTGCATGTTATGGAAGAAAAACCAATTGCTCTTAAGTTTAAGCATGAAATGAATGTTTTCAATCCGCATCTGTATTGATGGATAGATAGTTTAATTGTTTAAGATGAGGTTCTAAGAAAAAAAATTAGCTGCTGGTAAAAAAAAGCTTCCTCTGATCTAAAACCATCAATATGTTAAGGCCATGATTCGCAATTTTCGATGGTTGAATAACTACATGTAGATTGTCTGAAAAATAGTCTTCAGAATGACTAAGAATGATCGGGAATCGCATACATTGTTGAATAAGTAATCTCCAGAAAAAATCGAATTGTCCTTTTAAACTTTCAAACACCGATATTTCTGGACACACATGGATTTAGACAGTGAACTGTGAACACTTTTATTACTAATAAGCTTGGCTTACGAATTCCCGTTTCTGAGACTAGATCAAATGGGCGGCGAATCTGTCCCTAATATTGAGAACTTACTCCTCGGGATTTTAAGTCGTCAGGTAAACATCCCTCTTTATCTAATCTCCACCTGTTTATTCTAAAAAAAAAAAGATACAATAAAACATGAATAATTACAAAAATCTAACACCATGTAACCGACGCAATTGAACAAATAGATACGGCGATTTTAAGGACATTTACTATAATATATTATATTCTACGTATAGTATTCTACGTATAGTTCTAACATAGAAACAACAGACACGAAGGTTGTTCACAACCATTTTGAATCTCTACCTAGACTTAATATTTTTGAAATGCTCACAATATCCCAACAAATTCATAGCCTTTAGGGAAAAAAATGACTTCTTAAGATCATATTGAAAATTCGAAATACATAGTTTCGTATGATTTCTTTGAATGGAAGTTATAATAATGAAACATTAGAACAAGAAAGGTTGCCACTTGCAGCCGTTTTAAATAATTATATCACAAATCTTCTTATATTACAGCAGGCGTGGTGAATCCGGCATGGTGTGCAGACTTCATATTGATTTTTTTCGTCAATGTATTACGAGTTTATCAGAAACGGTTAAGCAAATATACATAAATAATAAAGTCACGCTTGAAACATACACATAAATACCCAATTTCATCAAAACACTGTTGACTATATTATGTTGTTTACAGGTCAAATTTAAATAATGTGATAAGGCTACGCAATTACTATAAAACTTGTTTAACAAAATACTTCGAGTGTGACTGCGATATCAAAAATATGTCCCTCTATATAATTTACAACTACAATAAACAGCTTACTATGTTTTTATCGTTGACAATACTTTTTATAACGCAGGGCAATAACTCAACACTACTTATCTGTAAAAATCACCAATTCCACACTCCAAAGAGAAATCAGTAAGGGTATCGTAGCAAGTAGATATGAAGATCGGATAATACGTGTTTTGTCTATCGTTTTTTTTTTTATTTTACTAAAAACTATTCAACAAAATAATGCCAGTTTTGCACTTAACAGAGATCATGATAGAATATACTGTAGTCTGTTTTTTTCCAAATTGCATGATAAAGTTTCGAACTTGACCGCATCTAAAAATACATTATTATGTTTAATTATGATCGGTTATAATAAATGTTACATCTTTTGCGTTTTAGAACCAAAATTGGCGTTTTTTTTACTAATCAAGGCCAAAAACGTAAGCAAAAATCCATTTTCGGGGTTGGCTGGAATGCACGAAAATCACAATATTCGTTCACAAACTCCTCATCGGATCCCTTTTTCACGCTTGAGGACAAAATAAGCTTTGTACAAACTGCCTCATATATTGCATCTGCAATTTCAATTTGATGCAATTTCCCCGACGAAAAGGGCAATAATTCTGTAAATTTGATAAAATTCATACCGAATTCGAAATAATTTAGATTTCGAATCATACGTGAATACCAGATTTCATGAAGATTTGATACAATGCTCTATCGTGTTGATGTGTGGTGAAGAAGATTGGCTCAGTTAATTAGTTCAGTGACATAGAACTGGTACCGAATAAGTTTCATAGATCAAGGAAGATAATTTGAGTCAATATACCAAAAGTGATCTGCAAATAATATTTACCCCTTCTTGATGAGTTCAAATACTCCTCTTGAACCGCAGTTCATTACTGCATCTACCCAACCACCAGGGGCCAGCAACTTCTCTATACCTCGTCTAAATAAATGAATAAATAGTAATACGAGGAATTTCTTACGAATTGAAGAATATTCGAAGATATGAATCTACGAAACGGGATCTGGTGTATGTTATGTGAATTAAGGCTTAACACATAATGTGTGCTTAAGTATCACTTGTTTATTCTCTGTGGTAATCATCTAGCAGCAATCATTCTCCAGAACTTAGAACTTTCGCAGTAGAAGAGGTACAAAAACGCGATTTGCAGCATAAGAGAGCAAGCAAAAGTAAGTGTGTCTGTGTAGAGTGCACCGCCCTCCTGATGTCAAAATTTTCCCCAAAGTGGTGAAGTACCACAGGTAGTTACCTGGGATGCAATAATTGTCCAGAAAAAGGGCTCGCTACGAAGACAGTTTTGTAATAATGACCTTATTTGTGGATTGTTGGGAATACACTTACGCATTGATAGCTATAATGTAAAGAAAGTGAGGAGCCAAGAGTTTAAACAATGGATGTGATCCAGACAGATTTCTGTGAGTTGCTATTGTTACTCCTTCCATTAGCAGATGAGTGTAACCTGGAATTATAACAATTTTATTCCATTAAAGAGGGAAGAGTGTGTCATCTTTATGACATAAGTAAAAGGAGAATAATATGTTTCGATCTAGGGATCTGCACAATCACCCTTGACTATACCAAATGTTGTGATGAAGTTAAAAACATACCCAGATGAGCAATAGCTTGGTGATAAGTACTGTCGGCATTGTTAAACCACAATTTAGCTAGTAACCATGTATTCGGGGGATCAGTTGGTAAAAACACCTTAAGTTTGGCAAAAAAAAAAAAAAAAAAAAAAAATAGAAAGACTGTTGTCAATAAAACAAGATGATGCGATGTTCTCAAAATACCATAATAAGTTGGGTTGAACTAGTGAAAGCAATATAAGCCTGTGGCACTCCACAGCGCTATAGATAAATAATTGTATAACATCAACTTTCTAGGAATATATTATGCTATTACTACGGGTAAAAATATCTCGTATTTGCTAGATCTCTTTTTTTAATTCTTCTACTGCACAACAGTAAATCTGTACATTATCAATAACATATCGAGAGTGATTTGAAAGGAGCAACCCGTCTTTGCCCTTTTTCTTACCAGAAATGAATGAAGTTTCACGTCCCACTCTTGCACAGCTGCTAATAAGCTAATGGAGACGTGCAACTCAAGGTAGTGTATTAAGGGAAATTTTGCCTAGACAGTGGTATTAGCCATCATTTCTTACCGGATTGGTCGTACAAGGTTGTTGGAATAACTGTATAGCTATTGGTCGTAGTTGCTGCTTGTTGTCCACCATAAACAAGGCAATGGGTACACATACGTTGAAATGATCGTATATATTTTTGTTTTTCTCTTTACGGACAAATACAGATGGTTTTGTGTGGACTCCTTCTAAAATTTCCAAATCAACGATAAAAAGACGCTTGTTGTCTAAAAGGTACTGAAGACTGTTGCCTTCTAGTAATGGTTTCAGCATCTCTTCAGTTACTGCTAATCTGAAATAATCCAGCACTTTGTGTTTGAATGTTGTTTGTAAAAGACGAATATTCAGTACTTGATCCCCGAAAGGAATTGACCACTGAAAAAAGAAAATGAATGAATACTTTTGTACACTTGTCCAAATCAAAACGGGCATCCCTGGCATAAGCCTCTTTTTTAATTTTAAGTGTCGATGGATCTTTAACGTGCACAGGTTTATTGTTCCATCCAAACGACTAGAATTTTTCAACCCGGATTATAACAAGGCAATTATGTAATGTGTTTTGGAATTTGGGTTTCATAAACAAAGCCATTTCTTATGAATAACTTGTGGTCGCTTCTGAACATATAAAAAGACTACTTTTCTGGTATGGCTTTACACAATTCTATCAAACCACTGTTGACACTTGCAATTCTTTGATTGGCAAAGTACAGGTCATCTTTCCAGCTATCAGCTCCCTGAAAACAAATTATTCTTTTGACTTTTTCTTATTAAACCTCATTAATTTCAAAGTATTCAATCACCGAAAATTTGAGATTTTAAAACTCAAAATGAGTCTTTGTCATCATTGGACTTTTTTATAACCAAGTGTTACTCTTGAGTCTGTATGCGTCAGCACATAAATAGAAAAATCGCTTATAATGTTGTTTTTAAGGCTTTTATGCCAACGTTAGACTTATTCCTCTTAAACCTTCAGGATTTTCAAAAAATTGTTTGCCATTGTCTTCATTTTCAGCTTCTTGCATTCTATATTTTGCTTGTTTATCTTAAGTCATTTAAATGCATGATAATGTGTTAGAGGCTAATAGACGTTGCAGTTTAGATTTGATAAAATTGTTATAATGCGATATTTGAATGGAATGTTTTCATTGTCCCTGAGATACTTCATGACTTAAAACTAGATTGATATTTATATGAAAGACGCATTTTTTTTTTAATTTACTGGTTGACATATTTTGATAAAAGTTTCATTCCCGCTGATTGTAGTCCTATCAATGTTATCAATTTAGCTAATCTTAATATGTCATACATTGGCGATTAAAAAAGCCTATACCATGCGCGATCTATGAAAAAAGCCATGGACAAGTTCTGCATTAGCTTAAAAAGCTAAATCGCGTGTGTACATCGTAGAAATAAACATTTGTACTTCCACAAAAGCCGTCAGACAGGAGCCAAACTCAAAACGTATCTTGCTTTGAACCTATATCGAACTTGTTTAAAGTTCAATATACGGGCTTACTGACTCAATTTTTATTTTGTACTGTAAGGGGGCTTAAAGTACAAACTTGGTTTACATGGTTTACCTCAATATTACAGTGAAGCTTGTTAAGTCGGTATATTGAAATCGGGAATAACGTTTAGACATTAATTGCCTAACTTTTAAACAAGTTACTCACCCTTGGTAGATGAAAAACACAATCGTTGTAAAGATTTTTAACATCTTCCACCTTATCCCACGGTCCAGAAAAGAACTTGACAATTTTACTTTTAGCTAAGAGATTTGCTTTAGTACTCACAATATCCCACTGAAATAAATAGTTGTTATTAAATACACACGAAACAACAAAAAGATGGATACATTGTTGTTAGGCTTTTAGGTACCTCTGATTATGATTACTCAATGAGCTGTATTAATAACTTATTATAACTCACAACAGCATACAATCACAGATCTGTCCACCAATCATGTGTAATCTACAAAATGGATCGGAGTGTTTCGGACTAAAATATTTTTCTATGCAGTTGTCAAAGTGTCTAGATGTTAGAGACTATTCTATAATCACTTCCTCTGCATGCTTTTTCATTGACTTGTTGTTGAATGAACATGTGTTTGTAATATAATGTCTATATTTCTTCTGATTTGTTTCTTTCTTATGTGGTAACATCATACGAACACCACAAAAAAGAGTGGGGGCTAAAACTCGTTTCATATCAGATCTTTATTTAATTTGATTCCAGTTTTGACATTTTGTAACATTTTACAATATCTATCTAGAAAACGATTACTATATGAAAGGGACAAAATCTGTCCACATACAAGTCGAATTCAAAAGTAAACATTGACATGAGGCTACGTTTAACATAAAGTTGTGATCATTAGGCTAGAAATTTTTCCTCTGGGAAACCATATGATACTTTAATGAGTATGTTGAACCGTTGAGATTCTTTAGGGGCCTCTGATGAATCTGTAACGGTTACAATTGCTTTGAATGTGACAAGTAAACCCTGTAAGCTGTGGCATTCATAGCGGTTAAATGACACAAAGCAATGCCAAGCTGTAACATAGGGACTTAAGCAGAATTGTTGACAGAAATCGATTTATGGTATTACACACTACTACGTGTTTACATGTAATTGATAATAACAAGACTATTCTTAACTTCAAAGTAAAACCTTATATGTAGAGTTATAAAAAGGACTTTTATAAATTGTAACGTACCTTATAATCAAATGAAAATTGTTCATCTGGAGGAACATTCTTCACCTAAAATAAATTGAAACATAACATTATTCCGTACGTGAATGTTACAAAACAGATTATCATTAGGTTTTCCCTAAAATCTTTTTCGTTTAGCCCATCATAATAGATCAACATGAATTATTGTCGAAAGTATGCTAGGAGTCTACAGAGCACATTACTCCCCAAGAATATAAAAATTACCCGTTTGGTAAAGTTGGTTTATCCTAAGATAATGGAATAATTAGTCAGAGGATGGAATAAAGTCTGCAATTTCATATGAGTGTGGTAGTGTTTTATAAATTAGTATTCTGGGAGAGCCAGTGTTTGCATTTCCTCTAACATTTCCTGTAGAGACTTCATTTACAACAACTTAGAGGGACTGAAGCTCTGAATTCGCATTTCTGATTGGTGTCATGTATGTATTCTACCGAATCTGGCAAGTTATCTGTGTTAAGGTCGCGAATTGGAGGTGTTTTTACTTTAGTTATTTATTCAACATTATCGATATGGGTCAGTTGTTTTGTAGCCTTTTAGATTAAGAGTATATTGAATATATTTATTATTTTCTGAGGAGAGAATTGAAGCGTAGAAATTGTTTATGGTCGAATTGACTTTAACCATTTGTTTAAATAGGAAATTTTATTATGTTTATGACGGTAAAAAGGTAAGTATATTCATAAACATAGACATTAAACCATTTATTAACTAGCAAATTGAATAGTTAAAAACACGTCACTGATACTGCGTTTATACGTGTTGTTAACGCAAAATATTTGGAATAAAATATTAGGAGGTTGCACCACACAAAACTTAGCATATACACGTACGTTTATATAATGACCGTACCGTACTGTACCGTTCAAATAATATTCAAACACTGTCACTTTACATAAAGAAAAATCTAATTGTTGATGATCCATTGATATCCTTCAGATCAATAATATGCTACCCTTTCAGAATCAATTGATACAATATCGCTTCTGAATCAATTGACACGCTATACTTTCATAGTCAAGTACTAGGTTATGCTTTCAGGATGAATGGACAATATACCCTATATGATATGCTACGGAATCAATCGATATGCTACCCTTTCAGTATCAATTAATATAATATCCTTTCGTAATCAATTGATACTCTACCCTTTCAGAATCAAGTAATGTGCTATCCTTTCAGAATGAATTGATACGCTATCATTTCAGAATCAATTGATATGCTATCCTTTCTGAATAAATTGATACGCTACCATTTCAGAATGAATTGATACGCTATCATTTCAGAATGAATTGATATGTTATCCTTTCTAGATAAATTGATACGCTACCATTTCAGAATGAATTGATACGCTATCATTTCAGAATGAATTGATATGCTATCCTTTCAGAATCAATTGATAGGTTATCCTTTCTGAATAAATTGATACGCGAACATTTCAGAATCAATTGATATGCTATCCTTTCTGAATAAATTGATACGCTACCATTTCAGAATGAATTGATACGCTATCATTTCAGAATGAATTGATACGCTACCATTTCAGAATCAATTGATATGCTATCCTTTCTGAATAAATTGATACGCTGCCACTTCAGAATCAATTGATATGTTATCCTTTCTAAATAAATTGATACGCTACCATTTCAGAATCAATTGATATTTTATCCTTTCTAAATAAATTGATACGCTACTATTTCAGAAACAATTGATATGCTATCCTTCTTGAATAAATTGATACGCTTCCATTCAGAATCAATTGATATGTTATCCTATCTGAATAAATTGATACGTTTACATTTCAGAATCAATTGACATGTTATCCATTTTAAATAAATTGATACGCTAACATTTCAGAATCAATTGATATGTTATCCTTTCTGAATAAATTGATACGCTACCACTTCAGAATCAATTGATATGTTATCCTTTCTGAATAAATTGATACGCTACCATTTCAGAATCAATTGATATGCTATCCTTTTTGAATAAATAGATACGCTTCCATTTCAGAATCAATTGATATGTTATCCTTTCTAAATAAATTGATACGCAACCATTTCAGAATCAATTGATATGTTATCCTTTTTTAATAAATTGATACGCTACCATTTCAGAATCAATTGATATGTTATCCTTTTTGAATAAATTGATACGCTACCATTTCAGAATCAATTCATATGTTATCCATTTTAAATAAATTGATACGCTAACATTTCAGCATCAATTCATATGTTATCCATTTTAAATAAATTGATACGCTAACATTTCAGCATCAATTCATATGTTATCCTTTCTGAATAAATTGATACGCTACCATTTCAGAATCAATTGATATGTTATCCTTTTTGAATAAATTGATACGCTAACATTTCAGAATCAATTCATATGTTTTCTTTCTGAATAAATTGATACGCTATCATTTCAGAATCAATTTATATGTTATCCTTTTTGAATAAATTGATACGCTACCATTTCAGAATCAATTGATATGTTATCCTTTTTGAATAAAGTGATACGCTACCATTTCAGAATCAATTGATATGTTATCATTTCTGAATAAATTTCAGAATCAAGTAATGTGCTATCCTTTCAGAATGAATTGATACGCTATCATTTCAGAATCAATTGATATGCTATCCTTTCTGAATAAAATGATACGCTACCATTTCAGAATGAATTGATATGCTATCATTTCAGAATGAATTGATATGTTATCCTTTCTAGATAAATTGATACGCTACCATTTCAGAATGAATTGATACGCTACCATTTCAGAATGAATTGATACGCTATCATTTCAGAATGAATTGATATGCTATCCTTTAAGAATCAATTGATAGGTTATCCTTTCTGAATAAATTGATACGCTAACATTTCAGAATCAATTGATATGCTATCCTTTCTGAATAAATTGATACGCTACCATTTCAGAATGAATTGATACGCTATCATTTCAGAATGAATTGATACGCTACCATTTCAGAATCAATTGATATGCTATCCTTTCTGAATAAATTGATACGCTACCATTTCAGAATGAATTGATACGCTATCATTTCAGAATGAATTGATATGTTATCCTTTCTAGATAAATTGATACGCTACCATTTCAGAATGAATTGATACGCTATCATTTCAGAATGAATTGATATGCTATCCTTTCAGAATCAATTGATAGGTTATCCTTTCTGAATAAATTGATACGCTAACATTTCAGAATCAATTGATATGCTATCCTTTCTGAATAAATTGATACGCTACCATTTCAGAATGAATTGATACGCTATCATTTCAGAATGAATTCATATGTTTTCTTTCTGAATAAATTGATACGCTATCATTTCAGAATCAATTTATATGTTATCCTTTTTGAATAAATTGATACGCTACCATTTCAGAATCAATTGATATGTTATCCTTTTTGAATAAAGTGATACGCTACCATTTCAGAATCAATTGATATGTTATCATTTCTGAATAAATTGATACGCTACCATTTCAGAATCAATTGATATGTTATCCTTTTTGAATAAACTGATACGCTACCATTTCAGAATCAATTGATATGTTATCCTTTTTGAATAAATTGATACGCTAACATTTCAGAATCAATTCATATGTTATCCTATCTGAATAAATTGATACGCTACCATTTCAGAATCAATTGATATGTTATCCTTTTTGAATAAATTGATACGCTACCATTTCAGAATCAATTGATATCTTATCCTTTCTAATAAATTGATACGCTACCATTTCAGAATCAATTGATATGTTATCCTTTTTGAATAAATTGATACGCTACCATTTCAGAATCAATTGATATGTTATCCTTTTTCAATAAATTGATACGCTACCATTTCATAATCAATTGATACGACATCCTTTCAGAATCAATTGAGCTATTTACTTCTTGCTATGAAGGCAAAATTATAAGAATTACTTTATATGATTATATTTAATTCAAATTAACACTTTCTTAAATAAAAATATGTTTGTTTACCTGCACTGGCATCCCCTTTTCTTTCTGGCAAAACTCATATTGTTTTCTTTTGTCTTCTAGTTCCATTTGTCTTTGGTCCAAATTATCATCCAGTTGGGGAAGCGAGGTATCTAAGTGTTTGATTTTATATCTATGTTTAGCCTTAATCCATCGGAATATCGGAAATTCATACATTTGAACATTTTCTCGATCTTCAATGACGATTCTATCCACAAACCAATCACTTAATAACCCTGCATCATCGCGCCAGATTTCAATTTTATCTATTTTCCCAAGCGGTACCAGGTATTCCTTTTTGATAGGAAACACATCCAGTTGACCCCGTTCAAAATCATTTCGAAAAAAATTATCTAAAACAATATCTTTCGTACATCGGCCTTGATTATCGTGCAGGATGATTTTCACGCTGGCATCCGTTCCAGCATACTTTTTATCTCCCGTCGAAACGTTGATAACGACATCGCGAAGCTCCTTATGCTCCATGATGAACACTGTTCTTAGGCTAGTACATTAAGTTCGTTTGTGACTTCTTATTAATATAAATGTTTAATACATTCAGTGTCAATGTATAAATTCTAAATTTATTCCGTCATGTGAGGCACTCATCCATATAGCAGGTCAAGTACCCGTGTTGTTTCGAACTCTTTCAAGAAGATATATCAAATTCGGACAAATTCAATACAATTCAAGACAATTTAACATACGAAACTATATTATGGTACACTAAAATAAAACACGACCGTAGTTCAGAACCATTTTGAATCTCTAACTCGAAGTTTTATCAAGGTTATTATTTCAACAAAATCTTCAAATGACATTTAAAGCCATTTCTAAACCTAAAAAAGTTACTTGAAATCTAAGTTGAAATATTTTAGGTTTTTTGCGACTTATAAGATACAAATTTGACACCTATAACAATTAGGGTTTGGATCAAACCACCATAAAACTGCTTCATATTTTATTTTCAAAAGTGTTCATTAAATGGTACCGTAGTCATAACTAATTGAGTATAGGGGCTACTAGTATATAGGACATATATATTTCTAAAATTGTTGACACAACTATTTCTCACATTTATAGACTTATTATAAGATGGGCGAGACATTAGAGAATGTCTTTTGAAGAGGCAGTATGTAAAATTTTCATAACCAAAAACATCGGAAATTAGCCTATTTAACTATAATATTTACTTATATGTATCAAGTTGATCAAACCGAATTTGTTTTAGAAGGGTTAATTAAAAATGAAAGGTAAAGATTGCCAATCAATGAATTTGACCTACCTTAAGTGGTTGCCTGTGTTAGCTCAAAGTTGAAAATTGAAACCAGCCCAATAAATAAAAGATTTTGTTTCTCTACAATTGCAGTAGTTTTCTTACACCTTATTATATTGTAAAGTTTCCAAAATTTTAGCGAAAGCATTTTTTTTGGACCTACAAATAAACAGGAGTCCCCTTTACTTTAGTATAATCGTTCCTATTACTATTTTTAATTACGATTTTCTACTTCCATCGAAAACATGACAATCTGCAAGATAATGTTCTAGTCGGGGAGGCTAAATAAATTTTCAAATGTGAATATTCTACATCAAATATAGTTTAATTTGAAGGCACAATTGTGTCGCACTTGTCTTTTATCTTATTTGTAAGAAAATGAGCGAATTTTTGTAATAGTAATCATTTCTTGGAAGTGTTAAAAGAGGGAAATTTTTGCCGGGACAGTGGCATAAGCCTACTGTTTTTGTGATTTCCAAGTATTGAGGGTTCTTTAACGTGCGGTCTCTGGCACACGGGGCCTCGGTTTTATTGTACCATCCGAGAGACTAGACGCTTGTCCATAACAGCCCCTTAGCCCAGCATTACTGACAAGGGAAAACCTGGCTGACAAATCCGAAATTCATCTCGTCCTTTGCTGGGTTAGCGAGCAAGCGTTCACTTACTGAACCACTACGGTTCTCAACAAAAACACGGACTATGCCATCATAGCATCACTCTCAAGTGAGTATTTGTTTGAAACATATAACTTCTTGCTAAGATTCTTCGATCATATCCCCAAACTTTCTTCACGTTTTTATTACCTTTTAATCTAGCCACTTAGGTTAGGATACAAAGACAAGCTTCTTGGCCACTCACCCGTTTTATTTGGCCGCCAGTCAATCGAAAAAACCGTCCTCTCAAACTTCGGTCATCCATCATATTCATCTAGTGAGTATGATAAACAGCTCACGTTAATATATATCAAGAAATATATATCTAGAAAGAAGGTAAGTGATAAATAAACTGATTCAATATTTAATCAAACGACATTAACCGTTTAATTGATTAAAAAAAGCAGTATAGATAGAGTAAAACAAATCGATCTTACCCTAATTTAGTACGTCTTAAGCGAGAGCAATGCTGGCAATATATATCTTAATAATTTGATGGGTTTTGATAAGTAAAAGACAACCATCAAATTTAGGAATAATGAATTAGTGCTAAATATCGGCATTATGATTCCTCATATTCTACATCTTGCTGTCAAAAGTCTGCTAGCAAATTGTGTAATCAACTGAATTTTTTTATTTTTTTATTTATTGGAAGCACGTTCATCTACCAAAAATTGTTACTTTAATTTACAATTGATAGTAACGCGGACTGTAACAATCGGAATTTGATACATGTTCTAATTTGCAACAATTGCTCTTTTTATTGTGGCCCAAATACCCTTTGCTCGTATTACTCTGACCAAACTACCCTGCGTTCGTATTATTTCTGTGCACGTATAACTATAACAGTGACGGAACGGCGTGACTAGTCACGATTACTAATCCGCTTAGAACTAATAGATTATCTATCGTCCTAAATAAAAAGAAAATTATTCCCATTCGTTTAAACCCAGATTAATTAATTAATAGACTTAATGTGGGATTTCTCCTAATTATAAAACCGCTTTATGTTTATAAATGCTTGACAAATAAAACTAATTTGTAGTCAAATATGTAGAAAATAATCGGATTATATAATTTTAGCAGATTCATACTTTGTTACTGAATTTTTAAAGATATATTTAACATAAATGGGTTAAATATCGTGGTTGACTGCGCGTAACTCATATACTTTTAACTAAACACATGTGAAAAGTACATAGCAGTTACCTGGTGGCTGTGTGTTGGGATATTTATTTTTGACCAAGTTGAACATAACCAGCATTCTAAAAAATACTGAGAAAGGAATTTAAGGACAGTTTTTATCACTGAGGTATGTTTTTAATATTGTTTTTAATATCAGCTATGATGCCAAAGTTTTGTTATTAGGATAATAAGTGTGGCCAATGATTGCAGAGACAGTGAAGTTGTAATTACAAAATAACTTAAGAGAAATCAAAATAAAATGAATTTAGGTGTACGTCCTCCTCTGCACCTTACAGATTATTGAGGACGGGAATAAGCCTACTCCTTTTTTGGAGATTTCCAACTGTTGAGAGATCTTTAACGTGCCTTGGTTTAACATGCCACCCATAGTCGATTTTCCATGTCAGTATGGTGTCACTGACTAGGGTACCTGGGCTGAAAATTCGAAAGTTGGATCGACTCTGGAAACAAGCAAACGTCAAATTACATAACCATAACGGCTCTTCTAAAGAAAACAAGGACGTTGCGGCCAAACAGTGACTTACTCCCTAACCTGGGGAATTTCATAACCCGGCTTCCACTCCATACGAGCAGTACGAACGTGCATGTATTGTAAATAAAAACAATGACAGAAACCAATACCACAAAGAATATGCACAACCTCTCCACGTTGTTTTTTGTGGTAAAAGTAAACTCAACTACATTCATCAATTTCATTTATTGCTAATTATTTAGGTTTTGTTAATATATTCAGAGAAATACATTAGAAACTTTAACACTATGGTGAATTCTATTCGTGTTCCCGACTTGTGTGTGTTGGGTATAAATAACTGTAAGGTATTTTTGAAATTTGAGACAGATGTAGAATGTTGTCAATAGATGACCGACATAATGTTAATGTGTTTGATCAATGAAGTCTATTTTCGCTGTCCTATGAATAATAGATTAAGGGGACGAATGAGGAGCCACATAATAGAACAAGAGGTAGGAGGGGCAAAACCAAGCCAACTTTATTTTGAGAAACGGGGGTGGCGGTCATTTCCCACTGCATATCCCGTTGAAACGCGACTGAAGACATATGAATTTAAAGTAGTCGTGCTGTAAGTAAAAGGGTTCATCTCGGGAATTGATATTAATGCAGATCCAGGCACGATTTATAAACATCAACACAAACAGACCGTTTTAGTTGAGATAGAATAAGTAAAACACTATATTGCTGTACACATTAGTGGCTTATTAAAGGGATATTAGGTTTGGAATGAACATACAATTTGAACATTTTAAACTTGGCAAATAAGAGCTCTATTCATCAGTAAATATACTTGCTGCAATAAGTAACATAAAAATAAATAAATATAAAAAGAACCCAGAAAAACTAAGTAGTGAATAAATTAATTGAGCGTTTTTCAAAAAATGACTCAGTTTTGTGGGTTTTCCCGGTTTTAAGGGATTATGTTACTTTATGACACCAGGTAAGTTCACTAATGGATATAATTGACCATTCTCGAGAACTAATATTTTATGTTCAAGCTAAGATGCAGTATCCTTTTAAAATCAGCGAAGATTCATAACCATCAAGCAACCTGAAAATATCTATCTGTACTTATATTCAAATACAAGACGCATTATCTAAGCTAAATATATACCTGTCAATCATAACTTACTCAAATTTTATATTTGACCTAGATGGGAACGTAAAGTAAACATAACGAAACATTTAGTATATAAAATATGATCTTATTGTAAATATATACATCTTTACCACAACCACTTTTCAACCAGGAATTTTCTTGTCAGTTATGCATTTCGGACATAAAAACAGCGTCTCGTCATTCAGATAGCCTCATGTGCTGTCAGGCTGTTAACGTTAAAAATCCCACGAGAAGATCACTCGACAAGATCCCTCGACAGAATAGAGAAATGAGTTTACTAAAACCATCTTTATTAGCCAATTAGGTGCAGAAGGCGTAAAACTGTATCCATTTAATTTATTTTGTACTATTGGTCGTATAGCTTATAATTATTTGAATAAAGTATTAGTATATGTTATTAATATAATTTAATTTACCACATAAACTACCTCAAAACACAAAAGAATTTCCGCCTTTTTGCTAGGAATCTTGCATTCGTTCCTTCCCCATCACATCAAATTGTTACCTTTACATACTTACGTTTTGGTTGATTCGACATGTAGTTCTCAAATGCGTACCGTAAGTATTGTATTAAATATAGGGGAAAACCTGACATTTATTCACCATTTCTAAAATTGAATGGCGTTCATTGGGATGATTTATTAGCAGTGTGAGTTGAACTGTATTCGAAGTTGAAAAGTCGATGATATAGAAGGTGATTATTCTACAATGGATAACATAATTGGACATGATGCTCGATGTAATAGAGGCATGTAAATGATTAATTTATTTTAATTTTGATAACTTTGTGATACATTGCAGTTAACATGAATTTGTAGTACATAACATGAATTTGTAGTACATACTAATTTGCAATGCATCGTTCGAAATTATCAAACCATGGTTTATAAGCAGGCTCAAAACTGAATGTTATGGGCAATTAATTATAGGGACTGCTGTTTACAAAAAATGCGCATACAGTTTTGATAACAAATATTACTGGATCTCTTGACTTCACAAAACTCATATATACCTTATTGAACAATGGGAGGTAGGATATGGTCACAATATTTCCTGTCTGTAAGAAAATGTCAACACCCTTTCTGGTAAAAAAATATTTCCATTATTTTGCCTAAGCATTAATTAAGTAAATAAGCGATGTTCTAGATAACGTCCACATCGCATGGAGAATAAAAGTCACCAGAATTCATTCCGCATTACTCCTATCAGGGTTGTTATTTTATTTTATTTTTTAACTAGAGAGTCATGTCCCCTCTACCTTTGAAATCTGATCTCAATTTCCCTTTCAGAGAAAGTCTGTTATTATATATCGGTATTCATATGAAGTTTGGTCAACTCTTATACCTTTCTAAGCATAATTATATAGCTTTTGTCACACACAAAACACTAAAAATGAAATTATCAAACTTATATAAGACACCTTTCATAATTTTCATAGGTTTTTCAAAGAACCACTAAAATTCAAAAGAAAATGTGTTTTTCAAATATCGGATTAAAAGTTCAACATTTTATCAATTCCAATATTTGAAATAATAAAGCGTTGAAATATCCATTGATTTAAATTTGTTGTGTTGATATTTACTAAAATTTATCAAAAGTGAATACAGCTGAATATATTATCGATAATATAAACATGTTATTAAAGGACACTAATAAGCAACATATGTCGCAAAAAATAATAATTTTTCATGCTGAATGTGTTATCTTTTAATCTTGTATCGACGGGATTATGTCGAATTCTTTTATCAACTTACGCTTTGGATTGTCACGAATCTTTACTTTGTGACTTAGGCCAATGCTTTTATGGGATTCCGGTCGCATCACCATCACGGCATTTAATTGTTTTTCTTTTGTGTTTTCAGAATATTGACCATAGAATAAGGCGAACAAGCAGTTCCTTGTCTGAGTCAATATGGGTTCCATCATAAGTCGTATGAGAGCTGACTACCTGATCTTTGTTGGTACTGGTGATAAGAAAAACGCAGGTACCGATGCAAATGTGAAAATAATACTGGAGGACGATGAGGGACAAAGTTCTGGTGAAATTAATTTGGATAATTTTCTGAAAAATGATTTTGAGGCGGGAAAACTAGATGTTTTTCCTGTGAACAAAATAGACAATATTCGACTTGGAAACATTGCGAAGATAGAATTCTGGCGGGACAATTCTGGTGTTGGGAGTCACTGGTATGTAGATAGGATTCTTGTGGAGAACAGATTAGTCAATACCACATTTGTTTTCCCAGTTTTTCGTTGGATTCAACCAAACCGACATTATATTATTAATCACTTGGATACATCTTTACCCCAATTCGACACGTACAGAGAACAGAGAACCTTTGAATTGGATGAGAAGAGGAAGGCTTATGAGTATACCCAGAAAGCTCCCGGATTACCGGTTCAGGTATGTATTGAATTCAAGATTTCACAGTCAGACTGTCAAACAGAATCTCTATATAACACCATTGTTAGTTACTTAGTTTAATGAATTATTACATTGTTTTATGGATTTATTGGATTACAGTGGGATTATCTGGTATAGTTTTGACACCAGTTAAATCAACAGATGAACGAAAACTCATTTTGGCAAAGTTTTTAAACTTCAACGTTTTTAGTAATTCTAAGAAGTAGGTTACCTTTTAGCATGAGCTACCCTGAAGGTTGTTGCTAAATGAAAGCCTACTTTGTATTCTGATTTGACTGCAAATCGAATATAATCCCGCAAAATCAAATATAATTGTTCAACTTTAATTGAACATTCAACATATTCTAAAAGAAACGGATGATTAATGATTAATATAAATCTAAATTTCAAAAGTGGTCTGCTTTTAGAAATCTGTTACATGGGTTTCAATTTGCGACCAACGAAAAAATGGCAGACAACATATGTGGAAAGGGAAAATTTGAAAAGTCACGGGACTTCATAATAATTTAAAATACTAAAATAAGAATGTGCCCGATGGGTTATAACCATAGTGACTTTATGGCAACTCCTGATCTTAGGCACACGATGTACGGTATATAATATGCATGGCATCTAATACTTGTCTATACTATCCATGTTTTCTTTCTTCACAGATTAAAGAATTACCAGCCGATGAGCAGTTCTCTTTCGATTATAGGGTAGGATATATTCACTTATTATGATTATATTCTTAAAAGAAGATCGGGTCAAATATAGGAACTATGTCCAGATGTATAATATATTGGATAAATATAATCTTATTTATGTTGAAGAAGAGAAAAGCACAGCAGATGGAATGTGGAACTGACAAGTATTCTATAATCATTGATTTCTTTATTACAGTGGGATATTGTAAAGAGTAAAATTAACCTGAAAGCCAAAAGTAAATTGGTGGCATTGACATCTGGAAACTGGAAAACAATGAATGATCTTATCAATGTTTATGATAATAACCACTTTCCTCCGCCGAAGGTAGATTTTATTTACAGCTTGTACCTTCGTTAGTTATATTTTTATTACATGTATATTGTTAGTCGAAAGTGCAGTCCACTGACCTTGTAAACCCCATCGTGTAAAGCAGTTTGTTTTGTAAGTTTTAGCAATTATTTTAGACACTTGGTAGCTTGAAAGTAGCTTGCAAGTAGATACGCTATCTTGGCATTTTCGTGTCCAAGCGGAAATTGTTCAATGAATTTTGTCATGACCTCTTGAAGTCATCTGAACAGATGCTAAATTTCAACGTTTTATTTTGCAGCATATCGATGGTTGGAAAGATGATATATTTTTTGGTCATCAGAGACTAGCTAGCCAAAACTGTGTTTTGATCAAACTGTGCACATCAATTCCAGAAAAGTAAGCAAGATTTCAAATTCATTGAAGGGATATCAGCCTTTTGGAATTGTGTGTGAAATACGATTCGGTTGCGTGCAATGAGAGAAATTGTGCCATTTTCATGACAAGATTGTAAACAATATTTAGGCTTTTTGATTTATCATGAACGACTGTTTACAGGAACATAATTATCAGCACACCGTCAAATTATATCTTATTTCTATATTTAGTCACTCTACAATATTAATGTATTAAGCATGTGAAATATTAAATATTCAAAAACGACTGGTAAAATGCATTATTAACATGAAATTGTCAGTAATCTTATTTAGGAACGAAAGGGAGCAATACATGAAGTGAAGGTGGTCACTAAGCAGTCATGAATTACATTGAAAACTCGTAGAGGGGACTTAATTGTGGTTGAATTTTGAAGTTTGGCTCTTAAAACAGGTGTTCGTGTGAGCAGAATATACTGTAGTAAACATTTAGAAATATTTTTTCCAATAAAAGACACTGTAAAATATTACTATTTCAGATTGGCTGTAACAGAAGAAATGTTAAAACCTGTATTAGAGGGAAACAGTCTACAGTCTCTGTTAGATGAGAAACGTATATTTATAATAGATCTGGATATTCTTGAGGGTTTAGAGTGCAAAGATGGGGCTACCGTAAGTACAACTCAAAAAATCTCAAATTACACTTACATTTAAAATGTGTTGATCAACCGGAATTTCGTTTTGAAAGGGTAAGTTAAAAATAGAACGTTGTAATTGTTTAAGCAATTTTGAGCTAATTTTTAAGTTAAAACTTTTCAGAAACGTTCAAGGATACATTTAGATAAAATTCGAAATCAGTGTAAAATTCTCATAAATTTGAGCAAATGATTTTTTCAATCTTCAACAATTTTGAACGAAAGAAACATCTTCACAAACCAAAAAATTCCAAAATTCGAGCAAATCACACATGCATGTCAAATGGTCGATGATTTTCCTTGTGAAAATTGATAGTTTATGGGTCAAAGATTAACTATTGTTCTGATCTTTTTAGGTATGTAATCCAATAGCATTATTTATGGTAGACAACGAGAAAAACCTTAGACCAATAGCGATACAACTATTTCAACAGCCTGGTTCAGATAATCCGGTGAGAATTATTATCAAATTGCAGCAAAGTTTTTTTTTATCAACGCAATCTCGATTCCCCTTATAGTTATGGAGCTGTGAAACCTGTGAAACCTACTGTAGATAAACCAGTCGTTTGCATGTGATATAAACCGATATGGGATGCAAGGTATATAACCTTGAATTTGGCACTCTTTTCAAAGGAATTAGGTGTTGGTATATCCGTCACTTTTCGGCTTGTTCACCTGATACCACTTTTCATCATGAAGTACTTATTTCATATGAGTGATGCATTTGATATTTGTTTACATTGGGTTTCTTAGTGCTTGGTGAGATATATTGTTAATTCTTCATCATTGTGTTAATATGATATTTTGTTTTCTTATTCAGGTATTTTTACCGACAGATGATCCTAATTTATGGATCTTAGTAAAGATGTGGTTTAATAATGCAGACAGTACTTACCATCAATCGCTTACTCATCTCGGTAGGTAAATACTGAAAGTAGCACCACCTGACATGCCTAAAATAAATTAAGACCTACATATATTCCTTAACAAAGTTCAGTGAGTTCATATTTCCAAGCTCCCGGCCTTTCAGCTCTGGAATATCCATGACTTTTGAAAGACTAGAATGACGAGGAAAGATAATTTATTTACGGTCATCAGATTTCACGAAGCCGATCGGAACATACAACGACTGGATAAATTGGCTCTCAATTGTTCAATTCACAGATAATGGTGAAATAAATATCGGTAGCTTTAAACCACTTGGTCTTAGATAATTTGTCACCTAATCTGCAAAACATTTTGATACACACCAAGGAGGCTTAAGATGATTTTCTGTTCAAATCATCTGATTGGTCAATTACTACATCTTTAAATTGAAGCATCCAATCAGATTGCTGAATTTCCTACCATGAGGATTTTATATTACGTTTTAGAGACAAAGGCCACAAGTACCTGTATGCTTTCCAATGTAAATCTACGGTTGTGTTGTGGATTACTCCAGAGCAATGAGTTATGACTGAATGGAGCTTCCAGAATTATTATGTTCGTTACTAAACAATAGTTTGATTTCTTTTTTTTACAGGTTTTACTCATTTATTAATGGAAGGTATATGTGTTTGTGGAAATAGAAACTTGTCCCTGTCACACCCCATATATAAACTACTGGCTCCACATTTCCTGTTCTTGATTGCAATAAACAAGTGAGTATCTTTTCACACGAACAATAACCTGAATAAAATAGTATGGATACTAGATGAAAGGAAAAGATCCGCCATTCCTTTGACTAATCATACTTTTGGAAACTTTTTAGCGAAGCTCATCAGTAGCATCGATAATTGAGCCATTAAATATGTGCGTCTAGAATTATCCGCGTTATCCGAATTATCTGCAAGTTAAAATGACAAATGAATAATTATTCATAGTAATGTGAGATTACTGTAACTCGCTTAAATATTAATTAAACTGATTCTGGGACCATAAAAGTAAATCCTTATTCATAGTTTGTTGAGAATCATATTTTTAACAACTATTTCAAGTACATAGCCGATGGTATTAAAAAAATGAACAAATTAAGCTCAATTTTTTAAATTTCTTCATGCAAGGTCGGTTATGGATTTGGAAATAATCTGAGCATGAGAATTTTTTTTTCCCTGTAGCCAGGGCAGCCAATATTTGTTTCAATTTACACTGTATTATATATAGGTTTGTTGCTGTCACATGACTGATAAAATTTATATAAAATGTTTACCTATTTATGTATCGCTGTATAGTCGTTATGACGATTATCGCATTGCTTTTAAGTGGCTGGTTGTTCGCTTCCATCGGATGCTAAAATCACAAACCAGATGGTTCCATTTACAGCTCATCTAATAATTTTTATGTTTTGATATTGACTGCAACCCTTGTCTATTTTGAAGAACCATGAGCATTTTGTCAAACGACCAAACTTATACGTACTTACTTCTGACTTTTTTATCGTCAAATTGGCATAAGTCATTTAAAACATTGTCGTTTACTATTTAATCGATTCAATGTTGATTAATTTTGTTGTAGTCGTGCGTTGCAATTGCTGATTTCTGTTGGAGGGTGGGTTGATAAAACCATGAATTGTGGCTCTAAAGGTTTAGTCAATCTTGTGATCAAAGGGTGAGTATTTTCTCTACATAGTATGCTTCCAGAATCGTTACTTCTTACTACCCAAAATAAAACCTATTAATAAATGGATTTAATTTTATACGTACCAATGTTGTCCATTTACGTCAACAAGCATCACTGATGTCTATTTAATTTATAAGTACATGTATCTTGATATTCATTTAAGTAAATAAGCATCACTGATGATCATTATAATCATTAGTGGTGAGCATATTATTAATAAGCGTCACTGATGATCACTTCAGTATGGCTTGAACAGCGTTTGTAATAAAATATAAAAATATTATGCATAATTGGTGCCGTTTGAGGTCATCAATAACTTAGCAAAAAAAGTTTTGATTATTTAATTGTATATGCTTGAAAAGTATCATGATGCGAAATTATGTTTTAGTGCAAAAAATTGGTCCATGGCAATTGATGGTAATCTTAAAGAAGATCTGAAAAAACGAGGTGTAAGTAATAGATTATTTGACAATTATATCTGGCGTAATATTCATAAAATTTAAGCTTACAAAGACGAAGATATGAAAATATAATGTTTGCTTTAAACGAGTCTACGTAACAGTAAATATGTCTTAAAACCACAGGGGTAAGACTCAGAACCCATTTTCATCGATTTTCATTTCGGTATGATTTTTCTCATAGGATCACAGAAGTAATGATTTAATGTTCATGCACACTATTTTTTCAGTTAGATGATCCAAATGTTTTACCAGGCTACCACTACAGGGAAGATGCCCTACTACTTTACGAAGCAATACAAAAATACACATCCAAATATGTAGATCTCTACTATGGTAGGTGTCTTTACATTCACCGCAAGCTGATTTCTTTTTTGAAATCTTTGTCAACTGTTCAACGAATATAAATTGTGTGTGAAAATAGAAGGCAGGGTTTTCTTCTCCAGTTCGAATCGATTAAACCTTTCCATGATTAATATTGCCTTTGCATTTGTAAATATCAATGTTATCATTTCAGACTCAGAAGAAACGATAGCTGGTGATGATGAACTGCAAAACTTTGCTAGAGAAATGGCATTGGAAATAGAAAAGGGAGGTGTTGGTATGAATGTAAGTAGTTTTTGAGATATTCCTTTAATCGTCTGGTAGCCCTTTTCTGATCTTTCACTAACACGAACTGAAAGTAACACAAACCGATAAAAGTGAAACAAACTTTCGTATGTGAATACGTTTCAGACACAGATATCGCTGGGTTGGTCGTTCGGTTGACAACACAGACAATTTAACGTTAGAATCCAGCTGATGCTTATATCTAAACTAGTTGGTTCGATTGGCTAAATTAGGATGATCATGTGTTTTTCTTTTGTAGTTTCCATATCCACCATACTTATATTTCGTCACTATGTTTTCAGCTAATTCAGTTCAAAGACATCACCACATCACGTATCGTTTAGTGGATGGATTTAGATAAAAAAAATATTTATTTTATTAATAATACTCACCATCTTTTATCTTTAATGTAATCTTTTATTTTGTAGGGTGTGCCGAATAACGGTGTGTTGAAAACCAAGAAAGATATTGTAGACGTGGTATCGTGTATAATATATACATGTAGTGTATCTCACGCTGCTGCCAACTTTCCACAATATCAGTATTATTCTTTTCCGCCAAATTATCCTGCTACCATGCATGGTACACCACCAAAAACCAAGGTAATAATAAAAATAAACTATTTATATTATGTTATATTGTGTCAGGATTAAGTAATATGGTTACGTAATTACCATATATAATGATATTGATAAATACACTCACTGCTGTGGCTAACAGTATGCAGATAGCAATATACTAACATATTTACATTTCTTCTATCACCCTCTTCAATACAGTTAGGCAAACTAGGATATCCACTCTTTCAGACCAGAAGCCAAAAGTTGGTATTTATTTTTTACACTGTTATTGTTAGGGAGCACCGTATTTTATTCCAATGACAATTTGAATTATCTGATATTTTTTATTACGTTATCAACAGGATCCGGTTAAGGATGATTTTGTACTCAAGACACTGGCTGATAAAGATATTACATTGGACATCATGATTGTTACTAAAATATTGAGTAAGAAGGGAACCCAAAGTTTGGGTGATTTTGAAGTGCAATACATATTCGACCCAAAAGCATTAAAAGTGGTTTCCGAGTAAGTAGTTGGTTCTTACATATCTTTAACCTGCACCTGGATACGTGCTGGATATCTAATTCTAATCATGTATGAATATAAACATTTATTTTAACTTAACGTGATAGTCAGTAACCCGTTAAGATCGAAGGGTAACCCTTAATTGTCGGTAATGCATCTAGTGCCAAGTGAAAAAGAAAACAAAACATTTACATGTACTTTATTTTACACATATAACAACAGTTCACAGTTAAGGATCTTGGCATTAATCTCTCCCCTTTTTATTCGTACCCATGTACAGAATTATAAGTGAAGATAACTTATTCACGGTCATCCGATCTAAACCTGAACCCACTGCTAGAATGTGACGTTACTGTGCCTAACGCAATTTAAAGAAACAGAGCATTAACGAACTATGCTATAGTTTGTGCATCTATCTTCACATAAGAAAGATGAAAATAAGATCGTATTTGGATTTCAAATGTAATGCATTTACTTCGGATTGACGTGTATCTAATAAATTCCTTTTTATTTTTTTAATGTTCCAGATTTCGACAAGATTTGAAGAAAATCAGTCAAACGATCAAAGAAAGAAATGTAACCAGACAGTTTAAATATGATTATCTTGATCCAGAATCTATTCCGAATTCCATTGGCATTTAAGAATTATTTTCATGTTATCACTTAAAGCTTCTTCCAAATATGTTAATGGTCGTCTTATGGGAAATACTCCAATGTATTTAAAGCGGTTTTCTGGAATTTAATTTAATCTCACTGCTAATACTTAGATGAATCTGCAATCGTTTTGGGCTACTATGGGGCTAGTAATTTCAAAACAAATTTGTCAGACTATGGCATCAATGTTATGAATAATATTTAATTTTGATCTAAATTATACAGATGTTTTCATTTTGTCATTTTCGAAGTATCTGTGGTTATGGGAGTTTAGGCAAATGGTAAAAAATCTATGTCTATCTGTTTGAGATGTTATATAATATTTATGTTGTTATCTTGAAGTGTTATGAATTCCTTTTATATCTTTATTGCAAGTTTTTGTCACTTAATATTTCTAATAATAATATTTATTTTTTAAATTAAAATCGAATCTGTACATTCCTTGATATATTGTTCTGATAAATATTCATGAATAACTCTGTGTATTGCATTCCACACTTTCTTGATCTTTATTTATTAGTTTTAATACCAATATTCTACCAATGATTCCGAACTCCGCTCTCTCCCTCTTTGGTGGTCTGCGGTTTGCATGCTCCACGACGGATCGTTATTGCTTTACCTCCCAAGTCAATTATATGGCACACTTGGCCTTCCGCAATAAGTATTTATTTTCCCCGTTGGTATGGAATAGAACATATTTATCTTGAAGAATATATTTCTGTGTCATAAACACGAATATTAATGTAATACATATACCAAAAGCATTATGCAGTAATGGTAGAAAACCATCTGATAAGAGTTTACACGGTACATTGTAACTTGGTTCACAGGAAATTTGTTAACCGTAATAATGATCATAGTAAATACAGTCAGAAAGTAATTTGGCGACAGTTATACGGGCACACGATATTTTTATTCACAGTAAGATGGACAATTGGATTTCAACGCAACCTTAGAAATCATTTTTTTCTGCACCAACACTAACCTCGTCTTACCGTACAGACTATTAACTTTATATTCTGTGTATATGTCGTGTCGCACCGTACAGTCTATGCAGTATAAATTATTTGTTAATTTAAAATCTTTCTTTATGCAAGATGTACTGTGGAATAGTTCGGACAATTTAAATGTTTATTGTTGTCTAAGGCCTTGTAGAAAGAGTGGTCTTAAACCATTTCCGCCAAGGGGGGGAAACCCTAGTTAAAACCTCATGTTTTCGCCGCCATTTGCAGCGATCGTACGCACATCTTACCCACTTGTAATTTATGTAAAAATGATATGGTGAATAATTATTTATAAGAATTTTCGGTACAATCTTACGCATACTAGATATGCAATTAAAATGTGTATTAAACGTTTGTGAAATGACAGAAAAGGTCAGCTTGCCAGGTAATAGGCCTATACGTCTGCTGGCAATTTTGATTTTAAAAAGAATATTTGGCGGTACAGTAACAATCACCAATATAAATTATTCAACCTTTAGTATATATTTCTTTCTTTGCGTCATATTGAACAATATCTGGTTTATCTAGAGTGGGCATATTAAATTCAACTGTCGTCGTAGAGTTGGTATTTTTTGTTTTGAGTAGATATTCCATGTACACCGTAATACACTCAAGGTGTTAATCCCGTCGAACTGTACTTATAATAATGATTTAAATTTAATATCATGTCATATTAAATGATGAGAACGAATTTCAATAAAATCGGATAAAAACTAGACTCTGTGGTGTTAACAAACAAATTTTGACGTGATTTGCTTAGTTAGAGACAATTACTAAAAAGACTTTCGCGATTTGTAAGTCAAATTCGGCTTGCTTTGTTTTATTGTGTAGATAAATACACTACGAAGTGCAAAAGACTGGCTCAAATTGACATAGGTTTGCTATTACAATACAATGTATACATAGCCCACAACTCCAAGAGACCAGAATCATTAAGTCTAATCAAACCTTCGAGACATACCCTCGCCAAATTTAAATACCTATCTATTGGTACCAAATTTCTTGCCATATGTTGACCAGAAGTGACCCGAAAGTAAGAAAAACATCATTTTTTACAATTTTTTGATACTTAAATTGCTACTAGTCTTTGGATTCAATTCAAAACCAAAAAAGCATTATTGTATTAAATAATACATTTATTTTACTAACTTTTGCTCGAAGGGAGTTTTGAAATTTTTTTTTCGTTTTTGAGAAAATTGAGTTTAAAGTTGAGTAACGTTATTGCTGTTGGGGTTATATCAGATGACCTTGAAATTCTCAAAATCTACCGGTGCGATCTTTACGAAACTTGAGTGGAACACTGTCCCGCAATATTACTGGAAGTGAGGCCAGTTGAACTTAATTTGAATGGCAACACATGAATTGTTAAAGAGTTCTAATTAGGGTTCCTCGCAGCGCAGCGCTTCGCGAGGAACACTATTATTTCTGTAAAGATTATTATTATTATTTTTTTATTTTTTTTTTTTACACATTTGAAATTCTCAAAATCTACAGGTGCGATCTTTACGAAACTTTCATATTTCCTGATAATGTTGTTACAACTTAGATTTTAAATGTAATTCCAGACTTCTGCGCATGCGCGAAGTATGCGATTTTGAATGCGTTCGCATTTTTACAAATGTCGTTTTTTCTCAGCAACTAATCAATGGATTTGAAAAATGATTTCAGATTATACACCGGGCAATGTTAACGCAAAAATAAGCTTCTTTGACTTTTCACTTTTATGCAATTTTTCAATGTCATTTTTTGAATTTGCATATTTTCAAAATTTCAATTTTTTACATTCTCAACATTTTTTTCTTAAAACAACGTTTGCAGATGTATATTGACTTCTTATACATACTCATACAAACATAATTGTGATAAGTTATCTCCCCTAAAAGATAATTGCATAATTGCATAACTGGTCATAACTTTGACAAATATCATTCAATTTTCGGTACAATCTTACGCATACTAGATATGCAATTAAAATGTGTATTAAACGTTTGTGAAATGACAGAAAAGGTCAGCTTGCCAGGTAATAGGCCTATACGTCTGCTGGCAATTTTGATTTTAAAAAGAATATTTGGCGGTACAGTAACAATCACCAATATAAATTATTCAACCTTTAGTATATATTTCTTTCTTTGCGTCATATTGAACAATATCTGGTTTTTCTAGAGTGGGCATATTAAATTCAACTGTCGTCGTAGAGTTGGTATTTTTTGTTTTGAGTAGATATTCCATGTACACCGTAATACACTCAAGGTGTTAATCCCGTCGAACTGTACTTATAATAATGATTTAAATTTAATATCATGTCATATTAAATGATGAGAACGAATTTCAATAAAATCGGATAAAAACTAGACTCTGTGGTGTTAACAAACAAATTTTGACGTGATTTGCTTAGTTAGAGACAATTACTAAAAAGACTTTCGCGATTTGTAAGTCAAATTCGGCTTGCTTTGTTTTATTGTGTAGATAAATACACTACGAAGTGCAAAAGACTGGTTCAAATTGACATAGGTTTGCTATTACAATACAATGTATACATAGCCCACAACTCCAAGAGACCAGAATCATTAAGTCTAATCAAACCTTCGAGACATACCCTCGTCGTAGAAATTTCTGGTTGTTATCAATAAAATCCTTCCACTACAACTACAAAAACGTTTGTCTGTATTAGAAGAAGAATTAACACACATTGAAAACAAAAAACTCTTTTTTTTTTCAAACTTATTTGCTAACATTTTATATACTGATCGAGTTTGGTATATATTCAGGATCTAGATTAGTGTAGGGTGTATTCCTTTTCTGATTTCTTTCTTTTATTTCCTTACTTATCTTTCTCAAATCGGCACGAAACCTGGAATACGAAAATATATACATTAGTATTACTACACGTACCTATGTGGCTAGTGAAGCCGAAAGCAGATGTACTATTTACACTGATTGGCCTCCAACTCTTTGCAGCAAAACTTTGCTTGTTTTGTACTATTGTGCACAAAAGGGCGGGCTGGTCGAATCACAGATCAACTCGGTTTCCAAATGCTACTTGGTACTGGTTATATCCGATTCATTAGGGTTCCTCGCAGCGCAGCGTTTCGCGAGGAACACTATTATTTCTGTAAAGATTATTATTATTATTTTTTTTTTTTTTTTTTTACACATTTGAAATTCTCAAAATCTACCGGTGCGATCTTTACGAAACTTTCATATTTCCTGATAATGTTGTTACAACTTAGATTTTAAATGTAATTCCAGACTTCTGCGCATGCGCGAAGTATGCGATTTTGAATGCGTTCGCATTTTTACAAATGTCGTTTTTTCTCAGCAACTAATCAATGGATTTGAAAAATGATTTCAGATTATACACCGGGCAATGTTAACGCAAAAATAAGCTTCTTTGACTTTTCACTTTTATGCACTTTTTCAATGTCATTTTTTGAATTTGCATATTTTCAAAATTTCAATTTTTTACATTCTCAACATTTTTTTCTTAAAACAACGTTTGCAGATGTATATTGACTTCTTATACATACTCATACAAACATAATTGTGATAAGTTATCTCCCCTAAAAGATAATTGCATAATTGCATAACTGGTCATAACTTTGACAAATATCATTCAATTTGTATAAAAGTGGTGTCAATAGATGCCAAATTTAAATACCTATCTATTGGTACCAAATTTCTTGCCATATGTTGACCGGAAGTGACCGGAAAGTAAGAAAAACATCATTTTTTACAATTTTTTGATACTTAAATTGCTACTAATCTTTGGATTAAATTCAAAACCAAAAAAGCATTATTGTATTAAATAATACATTTATTTTACTATCTTTTGCTCCAAGGGAATTTTGAAATTTTTTTTCGTTTTTGAGAAAATTGAGTTTAAAGTTGAGTAACGTTATAAGATTTACTATTGCTGTTGGGGTTATATCAGATGACCTTGAAATTCTCAAAATCTACCGGTGCTATCTTTACGAAACTTGCATATTTCCTAATAATGTTGTTACAACTTAGATTTTAAAGGTAATTCCAGACTTCTGCGCATGCGCGAAGTATGCGATTTTGAATGCGTTCGCATTTTTACAAATGTCGTTTTTTCTCAGCAACTAATCAATGGATTTGAAAAATGATTTCAGATTATACACCGGGCAATGTTAACGCAAAAATAAGCTTCTTTGACTTTCACTTTTATGCAATTTTTCAATGTCATTTTTTGAATTTGCATATTTTCAAAATTTCAATTTTTTATATACGAACATATTTTTCCTTTTCTGCATGTTTTTATATCATTTGTAGTGCGCATATTTCTTTCTGAATAAACACTAAGTCCCGTATTTTCCATCTGGCAAATATAGATTAAGATTAACTTCGGGTAAACTATAGTTGTAACTGGCCAACGTTCTATATATCGGAAAAATACAGCTTTGGAAATCTCTAAATATGCAAATGATTTAGAATTTTAGTAACGAGTGGAACACTGTCACGCAATATTACTGGAAGTGAGGCCAGTTGAACTTAATTTGAATGGCAACACATGAATTGTTAAAGAGTTCTAATATCACTTGATTTTGTTAACATTTAGACATATGTTAACTTTTTAAATAAAACCTTTAAGAGGAACCCTTCAGTACTGCAACGCAGTTCTAGTATCACTTGATTTTGTTAACATTTAGACATATGTTAACTTTTTAAATAAAACCTTTAAGAGGAACCCTTCAGTACTGCAACGCAGTTCTAGTTTCATCTCCTTTTTAATATTCCGTTGATTTGTTTTCCCTAGTTATACCTTTTATTTACAACCCGCTGTAAGGGTAGAATGTTTTCTTGGAATTGAAATAATACTTAGTCTTACTCTTCCACAATCTTTAAAGCTCTGGGGTCGTAAACATACTGAACTTCAAAATCTCCAAGACTATTGGTACCTTGTAAGCTTAATATTTTGGATACCACTAAAATATCCCTAGTGATGCTTTTGTTTGGTAGAGAATTCATTATAAAATCTTCTCGAATCGGCTCCTGTTTGAATAAATAGACAATTAAGGTTTGAAATCGTTAACAATATCATCATAATGCCATTGTATGGTACCACGACTAAGCAAAACGAAATGAAATACAGATTTACACTTTTTTGCATCAGTTTTCACACTAAGCGCAAGGTGACTCGATTTATTTATAAAATATACCAAATGTATCATTTTGACACTTATTGTTGTCCAAATCCTTGACTTTCAGCTCACCGATCGAGTGTTTCGTGTACATACGGTTACATCGTATGTGTTTCTAATGCGTATTAACAGCCCCTATGGGCCATACCTTCGTAGATGGAGGGACACCCCTCATTGTGGCTGGATAGTTAGGGGGAAATGCGTAATTTTGGTATATTGGAAAGTTGGTTGCACAATGCATCACACTGCAAGATACTATAACACTTGTAAACAACAAACTTATATCCTCTATTGTCTTTAACTCTCCATCATTTGGCACACCCTGGAATAAATAGGTAACTTATCATTCACACGAGAGATAATCTTGCCAATAAAGCTATCCCTGAAGTATAAAATACAATTTGGTATGTATAGAAAGTAAATAATACAATTTTGTATGTATAGAAAGTAAATAATACAATTCCGTATGTATAGAAAGTAAATAATACAATTCCGTATGTATAGAAAGTAAATAATACAATTCCGTAGGTATAGAAAGAATAAAGTATAATTATGTATGTGTAGAAAATATCAATTACAATTCCGTATGTACAGTAAGTATAAACTACAAATTAGGTATAAACTACAATTCCGAATGTACAGGAAGTATAAACTACAAATTATGTATAAACTACAATTCCAAATGTACAGGAAGTATAAACTACAAATTATGTATAAACTACAATTCCGAATGTACAGGAAGTATAAACTACAAATTATGTATAAACTACAATTCCAAATGTACAAGAAGTATAAACAGATTATACCATTTGTACCCCTAACCTGAATTAAATTTATGATGAAAATATGATCTACTTTGGTTTAATATTGTCTTGGCATAAACAAATATATACGTGTTGTCATTTATTTTTCAAAACCATCAAAACTCAAATAAAAAAAAAATACTATTAATGCTACTTACAAGAATACCAACCCCACCTTGCCATTTTGGTGTTGACAACTCTTTACCAAAATTCTGCAATTCCCAATCACCTGTTATTTTGTGTTCGGAATCTGGTTAAAATAATGCAAAATATTAGTTTTTTTGGAATTCGATTTTAATTTCGGATTCGTATTTAGACTTAAATAATGAGTTTTTAAATAAAATTACCACCTACATTTATTTATATGAAGATCGACAATCTAAACTTTCGTGTACAGAGCTAATTTATACATATAGATAACCGTAATACCGTTCACATATGGATTTTTCATTAAGTTATATGTTTGTTTCAATGAAACATCTAAAGCGTATCGATAAATGGCGAGATAGGGCTTTCATAACAGTTGAAATTTTCACATCGCTCCGTCAACCATAAAAATGTACAAAAACACAATTTAAACCTTACGTTCCGCTCTTTGATTCAATATCAATTTACTGACCGTAATATAAAGAAACGTAATTGTCAACGTATTTCTTTATTACATGATAAAGAAGTAAACTGTCATCTCTAAAATGATACCCTGGTAATACTTCTGGGTTCAAAACCTAAAAATGAAATACCCATTAACTTAGAAAGGATTGTTAGCAGCTTTTCTAAAAATCGTGTTTGTGTCGTGGATAGCGATATGATCAACTTGCACTATATCTTCTTTCTGACTTCCCTGTAATTCCACTAAAACAAAGCGTTTTTGGGGTAAGTAATGCAGTCCTTAAGTGATAAAAGCATATTTTGTGATTTGTGACGTTATATTTTGCAGCGATAAATGCCCGTAAGGATCTGTAGATAGAATTCTTAGATATCAGTATAGACGTTAGGCGAAAGGTCCCAGTATTATAGAAACAAAATAAAACTTACTCCTCTTGAATTGAAATCGTTCGGTAAGGTACCGTGAAGATCAATTCGCCATTCATCTAATCTAGAATAAGTGAAAATTTGGATATACATGTATTTCAATTGAGAAATTATATACAAACAGGAACACAGGACTTTAAGTTTATCTCACAAAACATTTCTGTATAAGCACATCTTTTGTACAAAACAACATACGTTTATAAATAACATCAGCGATATAAGTCACTCAATAAGCGTCTTTTGCTCTCCTTTAATGTTAAATTGTGTTTATTCAAGGATGAATCAATCTATTCAACACTCACCCCTTTTCAATGAGTTTGAACATTCCTTTAGCACCAATATTCATAACTTTATCAACCCAGCCACCTTCCGAAACAAGAACCTCTAGACCTCGTCTGATATAGAAAAAAAAAGAATATTCGACAAACTTAAGCTTTCCAATATTAGTGTCCTGAAGATATGTAAATTCAGTTTCTGGGAATAATAGCGCCCTGGTCTCTAGTTCATAGGATTGTCAAACAATGGTCTTGACCCCTTCAATAACCATTTAGACAAATGTCCATGAAGGTAGTGTATGGTGAAAAGTTTACCTATACGAATACTTACGTGTTAATGGCAATGAGAAACAGAAAATGTGGAGCCACCAGTTTGAACAATGGATGTGATTGTGAAAGGCATCTGTGAACAGCGATGCATACACCTTCCATTAGTAGATGCGTGAAGCCTGAAAATATATAATTTTGGAAATTACTGATTCTTGTACAGGAGTGAAACTGGTCGTCATCAATATGGGACTCCTTGCATTTGTATCTACGACACTTAAGTTCTTACATGCATTTTTATACTTTCTGTGAGTTAAATAATGTTTTAAGTAAATGTACAGTATATCAGGCTCACACGACCACCTTTATTAAGAGCCCACAATAATGCCCCCTCCCCCCTACGGCTTTTCAATGCAATTAACGACTGATACTAGTAAGCATTTGTTCTACGACACTTAAGTTCTTACATACATTATTCGACTTTCTGTGAGTTAAATAATGTTTTAAGTAAATCTTATTGTACAAAGGCTTAGCCAGTGTCTGACCGCACATTCACAAACTGAAGTAGGGAAATGCGAGATTTAAAATTGAAGAAACTCAGAATGGGACATATAACACGAAGTGATTTGGAAACGACCATTGCATGTTATTATAATTTATGCCAATGAAAGACATTTCTTGTCATCATTGAAGATGGTGTATCAACAAGGGTTAGAAAATAAAAAAGCAAAAGATCTACACCATGTAAAATACGTTTTGAGAAATGTTTTAATTCATACCTAAATGTGTCTGAGATTGATGAAGTGCTGCGTCAGCATTATTGAACCACATTTTAGCCAGGTTCCATAAATTGGGATCATCCGATGGTAAAAAGATCTAAAATTATCCAATAAAAATGTGCAAACAAATACCACCGACTAGAAATACCATCATGGACATTTATTAGGTTCAACGAATTTGGAAAAAAATGTAGTTTTGTTGTTATAGTCTATATTTCACTTTATTTGAAAGGTCGAGTCAATTTTTCAAATCTACCTTTACATATATATATGTATTCTTTCATATCATTTATTGTATTGTCCCCATGGGGCCATCTCCAGATGTATTAGGCCTAATTCTGACCATGTAAACAAAGAGTTTATCATTATCATTATTATAAAGATTACGACAATTAATACCTACCGGATTATCAGGATCTGGGTCTTGATATAACTGGATAGCTATTGGTCTTAAATTTTGATTGTTATCTATCATAAACAGTGCTATAGGTGCACATATCTACAATAGAGTTGTCATTGGAAATTTTAATAGTCAAAAGAAAAAAAAAGAAAATGAAATAAAACAGTCTCTTACAAAATCTGTAAATCAACGCAGTAAACTGGTTTTAGAAGCAATTAGAAAAAAATTCTTATTACATAGCAATAACAATAAAATAAGGAAGTTTTGTAACTTTACATTTAAATATGACAATATTTTCGTTATTGGGATAACACTTTCTTGGTATAGCACAGATTCTAGTGCTGAAAATTGGCTTCGTTATCCTAATAACAAAAATATTGTTGCAACACCACTTTATAAATGACATTAAATCATCACATTTAAATATGACAGTTTTTCTTCTGAAGTTCCTCATGCGTGAATCAAAACAATTCCCACTGTTAACATTTTGAGATAATTAAATCTGAATACATATACCATTAATGAGATTATAAATAATCCGACAGTATATAATATTGAAAAAAAAAAAACGGTATTCCGATTTAGACGTTCGATTATACCTACACTATAACCTTCTTTGCATTCCGCTTTATCTAGAACGTAGAGATCACATATGAAAATGCGATTGTTATCCAACAAATACTGTAAACTGTTGCCTTCCAGTATAGGATTTAACATTTCGTCTGTAACTGTTAACCTGAATAAATATACATACAAACCATCATTGTATATATCACCCATTTCCAGCTCTTTTAAAAATGAAGTTAATAACTTATCACAAATCAGCAAATGCTTTCGTTTTGAAACGTACATGTATATAACTCGTCTGGAATGGTCTCAAGTAATTAAGATTTATGAAATAATAATACAATCTCAACAATACCATGCAAAGAAATAGATCTTACTTGTCCGGAATAACTGTGCATAATTTAATTATGGAATGATTACAACCTGTTAGCCTTTGTTGTCCAAAATGAACATCATCTTTCCATGTGTGTGCAGCCTTTAAAATACAATGAGAGCAGTTGATATGATATGATGCGATGATATTCTGTTACCTTCTAAATGCAACCCAGGAGATTTTCTGATGTACATCTTACTTTCCTGTGCTAAATTTGGCCAGACCATACGTTATACAGCGAGACTGGGGGGTATTGTGCCGAGACATTGACATGATAGTCTTTCTACTGGGATATCTTGTCTGTTGTCCTATCTCAAAGATACTGATAGCTTCTCCAAAATGTGTCATCGAAACACTCAGACAAACCACTAAAACACAACAATAGCAGTGTTCATATACCTATATATATAATTTGATCTAGAATCCAAATTCTCACGTTTTCTTGTATGAATGCTGCCCAGCAGCGTCATACTAATGACTAAATCGCATACCCACCTTTGGTAATGGAAGAATATTTTTATCGAAAAGTTTTTTGAAATCTTCAAGACACTTCCATCTACCTGCCGTCAGAGCAGACAATTTTGATTTGGCAATAAGTTTAGATTTCGTCATTACTATGTCCCACTGAAAAGTGAAAGAAATAATAAGTGTAGTTAATTTGTTAATAAAGACGCGATGAAGGGTACAAGGAGGGACATTTTGCCTGTTCTAACTGTCAAGGGATCTTTTAAATGCACAGCCTGAGGCATACGTTTATTTAACACAGACTCAACAAATAGATTGTACACTTATTTCTGTTCACACTGTATATTGGGAAGCTCGAACTATATTGGAGAACTGTTAACTTACCATGTAGTCGAATGAGAACTGCTCGTCGTCTGGGATGTTTTTGATCTTAAACATAAACCAAAATTAAAATCGTGAACAATACTTATGTCATTCAAGAAAAGTTAACAATGAGTCAATTTCAGTTATTTGAACTTTACTTAAATTCGAAAACACTTAAATTCGAAAACGTTTTCTTTGTATATAGCGATGATTTTCGAAGTATAATTGCTATAAAGTATCATTTCACCTCATCAAAATGGTCGTCAAAAAGTTGAAAAAAAATGGAGAAACAATTGCTTACAATATAGTTTTACTTTGTTTCTGAAACAATTTCGAACTTCGTGTCTGAATGCTTATTTCGACTAAAGTTTATGAAAATATTAAATCAAGATAAAGATGACCTACTTAAGAACTTCATTCACATTGCTACAATTATCAGAAATGAAATGGAGTTTTACGTCCTACTCTTCTTCACCTTATGGGCTAATGAAGACGGGGACACAATTATCAGAAATTAGTTTACGGGTTCGTTAAATTGCTTTGAACTTCATATGTCTCACCTGAACTGGCATTCCGGGTTGCTTTTGTCCATATTGATAAGTTAATTTAATGTCTTCCATTTCAAACTGTCTTTGTTTGCAATGTTCATCAAATTGAGGAAGAGAGGTATCTAAATGAATAATTCTGTAATGTTCTAGAGGTTTAATCCATTTAAATATAGGGAAAATGTAAACTTCTTTACTCTTACAGCATTTCACAGAAATTTTGTTCACGAACCAATCACTTCTTACACCATCATCGTCTCTCCACAATTCAATTTTAGAGATACCGCCATGGAGCATCGCCGATTGTTTTGGCGAAACATTAAACACGTCCTCTTGACCAGTTTCAAAATCGTCCAACAATTTGTTATCCAATTTGATCTCTTCACTTGATTGTTCATTTTCGTCATATAAAATAATTTTCACTTTGGCATCCGTTCCTGCATTTTTCTTATCCCCTGTCACAACATAAATAATATAGTCTACATCAGGTTGACTGCAACCGGACCCCATTTTAAAAACCACTGTGGGTAACTAAGTTTGTCTTACCGTTCAGCCGTCGTTTTACGTGAATGGTTACCTATTTCTTGAGCGATTACCTTTTACGATTATGTTGTTATATAATAAGTTGATTTGAAATAAATTAAATAACATGTATTAACGTATATATTATAATCAGATTACTACAGGATAATCTTTTTACAAATAATATTTATATCAACACGATCATTTCACGCCATTACAGTTTAGTATACTGAAAGGATAGGCTATTATTTTGAACATTTTGGTATTATGGCCGAATTCTAACAAGATTGTCATGCATTAGCACAATAGCATGTCATCATTATTTTTTATATATAATTTTGCCTAGCACTAAATTGTGTTTTACCCCTTTGTTCAATAGTCGCAATCATAAATTGTCAACTGTTATTTTGGATTTCGAGTTTGTTTTTTTTGAATCGTTAGTACTGTTTTTGTTTTTATTTTACTAAGGACAAAAAACTGAAAATTTCCACAGCGCGGATGAGCACGTGGGGGCGGTAAGTCTTAAAGGGGTTGATTTGTTTCGGACAATCATCCGACAGCCTCAAACACATGAAATCTTTTGCTTAGCTAATCAGAAATAGTCTACAGAGCTTACATTTGAAATTTGAGCCTTCAAATTCATGTGTATCCATAATTATCCGTGTTTGAAAAATCATAACGTCTTAAGAAATTACGAACGTCCCGCCATATTGGAAAACGGTTCGTCTTGATAATCAAAGAGTTATCCTTCCCGTCATGCAATAGCGGTCATCTATATAAATAGACTACAGTGAATTTTCAATTGTAGACTTTGTCAACAGGACACACAATTTTCAGACTGACTGGAGACCCACTTTGAAGAACACCTTCTCAACTCGTCTATTACACCCATATGTTGGTTTCGCAAAATGGATGATGTGTTTGTCATGCTTAATGAAACGGATAACCCCCATCAGCTTCTGAATCATCTAAATGGAAGAGAAAAACCGAAACTGAGGCCGACAATCAACTCTTTTTTCTAGATGTACAGATCAGAAGAGTTGAAACTACTTTATCTACTAGTGTGTACAGTTAACCCACCGACTAACACTTCCATTTTGACTCCAACCACCCCAGCCAAGTCAAACGAGACGTTGATATTGGTTATAATGATCAAAAATGAAAAAATAGGTTTGATGAAAGGTTTGCCGAGTACAAATGATCCTGTTAAAGTGAGAATTCCTTGCAACTTGGATAGACCTATAATTACAGAGTATGAAGTTGAACTATTGTATGGTAAGAATAGGTCTCTAGTCATATTCTTGATGATCTAATCTCGTAATGATATCACCCTAAAGCCAAGAACTCATCTAGGTTATGCCAGTATGGTTGAAGAATTCTCAGACAGTACTATAAAGGCGGAGAATCCCGATGACTATGTGCTAAATATGGTAGAAATTATTTACAAGTAGTAAACATTTTATTTCAAGAATGCAAGACCACTCGCATAAAACTTTTGAACTTCGGAAATAAAAGACTATGAGCAAGTTAAGGAAATTGTAGAAATGGTAATAGAGGATGTAGACGTATTTGCACAATTGAGCACTCTATAGATACTGGAAATGCAAAGCCCACTAAATAACTCATGGGACGGATAGGAAAATACGAAAGTAGGGCTAGTTCTCCGAAATTTCCTCGTTTAGTTGTGCCACCTAGGCGGGAGGGGTTCCTGCGGACTTGGCAGCAAGAGAGAGAATAGAGAGGATTAGGTGAGAGGTTGGCATCATTGGAGAAGGAGGGGGGGGGGGAATGGCGGAGACGACGAAGGCTAGGATTGGGGAAGAAGAGAAGAGAAAGTGGAAGAGGTGACATTTTGAGGAGAGAAAGAGGCAGAGGAATCAGCGGCGTGAGAGGTGTCGGACTAGTGCTTGTCCCTATCCCAGCTGCGGAGAGTTCAAAAGAAATACATTTGCCCCACTAATTTTTAGGGATGCAATCACAGAGGACATAGTTTGTCCTGGCCGTTGTCAGTAAAATTCCCGGGATTAGGGGTCTCCTGGATAAACTGTACCATTGGAACAACCGGCTGTCTCAGAATCCAGAGATCGCATATGTTTCGCCGAGGTCAGCAGCGGCAATGTTAGCGGGATCAAGATTTAATGGTTGGCGGCTTCCCTCTCAAGTTTTCGTGGGAAAGGAGGAAGTGGTGGTAGAAGAGGTGACAGTCCGCCTATGTTAATTCAGCACTTTAAAAGTTACCTCCCTTTATACAAAATCCGCACAATTGAGAAAAATGTCCTTATGTCCACATATTCAGATTTTCTCTGAAATAACCCAACAATTAAATTATGTTTTCATTGTATATGCTAATTATTATGTTTAAAGTTTTGAAAGGATTACTTCCCTTGACCTGGGAATGTAGTTTTTAATATCACAATATATTGCATTTAAATCATATTCTGTTGAAATAGTAAATAGCTTTGTTTTATAAAAATACATTCTTCAACAGACCGGAATGGTTGCCTCCCTTGATACCATATCTGCACTATTGATACAAAGAAAATATTTGAAAATAAACTTTGACAAGTTTAGAAAGGATTACTTCCCTTGAGCCGGGATTGTATTTTTTAATATTTCAAGGGGTGAGGTCAAATCTCGTGTTAGTGTTCCAGGTTAGTGTTTATGTGCGAATATTTTTTATTCCATCTCTCAAAATTGAACTTCTATCCCTTCAATTTGAATTTAACGCATATCTAAACCAAGGCAATAATTCCAAAATCAATTATCCTAGATTTAATAAATTGTACGAAAGGTCGACTACGGAGACCCCTTCTTTGGTAGGAGAACGGTAAGCATGAAATTGAAAAAAAAAACCGTAGGATACTGCAAATAAAGAACTTCTACACTTCGCAAACAACTGTCCGATCTCGAGAACGAGAAATTTATTTTAGAAAATGAAAATCTGGCTGATGACAAGTTAGGCGAAAAAGAAATCTGCTTAACATTATTTGGGATGTAATGAAAGACGATCTTGATAAAATCACTATCGATGTCTACTTCAGACGTCTCACTGATACGAACAAAATATAATCATTTCTAAAAATTAATTAAAACTTATAAGAGGATCCTCGCTATAATAAAACCAACTTTTGATGTATTTGAAACTGCACACTTCTTTATCATGTTCATGATAACCTGTAGGACGAATTCCATTTTATTGTGTGGTTTTGGAAGAAATGAAAGAATTGTTCTGCAATAGATAGTCTTTAAAGTTCCAAAGGAGAAATTAAAATTTAGATCCAATCATGGATGATGTTCAGAAATCTGTCATAACAAATATTTGTCCAAATAATGTTATGCGATTGTTATTTCAAACTGATTCCACTCAGTAAATATAGTATATGGGATCCTCTAACTTTAAAATGACTGTACGATCTTGATATATCTGAGCTGTATCTTGAAGAGGCCCTCTGTTCTACAGCTCGGTCAAATGAATTTTCTGGGGTTTTTTCGTCTTTGGTATACTGTGTGTCTCGAGTAGTTGTCATGTCGTCGCTGCTGTTCAAGTTGATCAACCACATACAGTATACGTTTTTCACCTACTTACTATGAAAGTGTTTATCAATTCTTAACACTTTCAAATTAACTCATTGTGATATGATTTGGTTCAGCAAATTGAAATTAATCCTTCGTCGCAATTTCCAAACTAAGATAGAAAAATCTGCACGAGAAAATAGCTGTAATTATTGGCAGCCTATCAACTTAGTAATGTTTAAGTATTAATTCTAACCACAGTTCTATGTTCTAATCACGTAAAAGCGTTTATCAATATTCGACATTTTCAAATTAACTGATTATTATATCATTTGAATGGGCTTAATGAAATTTCGCTTATTCGAATTCGCAATTTTCTAACTTTATAGAACGGTAATTGTTACGTCTTATCAATAAAGCATAATCATTGTGGATGCTAAATTTTCATGGAACAGACTTCTGAACAACATTCAAAGATATTAAGTCTTGATAGCAATAGCTTGTGTTAAATTGATATCAGATATTAAATCAAAGGCATTGATGATGAAATAAAATTGCTTTGCTTTAGCTATTTACCATAAGCAGTGAGTGTTTTTGATATAGATTCTCATAAATGCATCGTTTCAGAATATCACATTAGTCTTTAAATTCGGCTTTAAGGACCTGTAGGTCTACGATGAGGATTATAAGTAACGATTTTTGGAAACATCGTATGGTATTGCACACCAAACAATCTTTAAATATTGTCTCTGTAGATAATGTGTGTCGCATGCCTAAAATATCTTGATGATACATATATCCAAGCAATCAATCTTCGACTAAAAAACGATACATATCTTTTTATTAAAAATAACAAATAAGTGAAAAATTCGAAATACCAGACCTAAAAATGAAATAAATTGAGATATATTATACATTATATATATTGCTTGATAAAGAATCCTGTATGTGAATTGAAACGTTGCCTAAATTAAAGAGAAGTAGTATATCCATAATAATGTTCTTTATAATATACTATTCCATCTACTTCTAAATGACATTTAAAGATTATATTACTGCACTTAAACTTTTTGTTAAGGCTTGACACTCAAGTTGGAGTACTGCAGACAATGCCATAAACTCTAGGCTAAAGACCACGCTTGATGTCGTTGGTGAAGCTGTCCAAACATTATAACGCAAGAGTGTAATAGCCTGGTCCTCGCATGAACAAAACTAGAGATCAATATGCTGCTGTGCTGCAGCACTCCAGTAAAGTATACGTTATATAAGTCATTCGATGAAAGGTAGCCTTACAATGGATTCAAGAAGTTTAATGGTTCTTGGCCGATACCATTTGTCAATAATCCCATCTCAAATCTATTATTTCTCAATATCCTATAGATGACTTAATATATCGGTCCACGGTCCAATCTAAACATTTCTACTTGGTCCCTAAGCCAAATGTGAAACTAGAAAAAAAAATAATTACCAATATGCACGGTGGAGATATAAACTTTATAACCCGAATAATTGCAGGTGTGATTAGTCCTTTTAACTTCTGGCTGTGCCAATTGAAATGGTAAAAAAAACATTTCCCTGAAAAATTAAGATAAAATGAATCACTGTATCTAATACAACAACAGTTGCCAGCAAACTGTAGTACCTCAAATTGAATTAAAGAATAAGAACTTATTCATAAAACCAACTATTCATTTTGCCTATGGGTGCATTTGAAGAAAATTTTAAAAACTGTGACATATGGCTCTCCTGGTAAAACAGTTGCAAATGAATAATTGTTCATAGACTGTTTGTGTCATAAATTTATCATAATTGGACAAATAACTGATTAGAGATAACCATATTTTCCAATCCTCGCAGAAAAAGGTAATTGAAAAATATACCGAACATAATAAGCAATTGGCTATTTAAAACTTATCTCCCATATTATGTTAGGGGAATGAAACAATTTTTATTTGTGGTCACCTTCACAACATTTGGCACAAAACTATCTGCAAGAGCCACACGAAGATCATTTTATGACATTCATTATTTCAATTGTAGAAAAGCAACAGTTGTATACTTTAGGCGAAAATTCTTCGATCCCTACATTCAAAGGTTGTTGACGAAGACCTTCCCAGGATTTGAATAATTTTCTTTTCTTACCTAATGATCTGAAACAAATATGTTAACAGGGTGAGTATACCTCAAAGAACAGCCTTAACTCCATCTATAGCATGACAACATATGTAAAGGCTCACTTCTAGCTTAGTAATCTATGTCTTAACCCGCCCAGGCCCATTTCAAACCGACCTAGGCCCAATCTTATCACATAGTGTTACAATTTAACTCTTGATGGACCTTTCGAATCACATACTTGATCACTCCTTAAAAAACTGAATCTGTGTAGGCTAGAGGTGGGCATTTTAATGGTGTAAGAGGGTGTGTGTTTGGAGGGGTGACTATAGTCTCCAAAGCTAGAACTTACTTGATCTTGTAATGGTATCGTTGTTTATAAATCCAAATCGGGTGTTATCAGTGAAGGCCGTCTATGCTGATTAATTTTCTGCCGAATCGTGCATTTAACCTATAGACTGATTCTGATCTCCGAAATTTGCTAAAAGTAACTCGTTTATAAGATGGCAAATTGTATTTGATGATTCTCCTTTTGGGCATCGTGGTTATTAAAGCTAATCAAATTCATACATAGAAGTTCAGTTCCTCCTTTTTGTCCCTACTGTTAATTCAAATAGACTTTCCAAATGTCGGTCGTAAGTCAGTATCATTTCGAATCTCTCGTATATGAATATTTCCAACACAACACTTCAATAAGCTCGTCATAAGAGGCAAAACTTGTTACCCGAAAACTATTCAAACCACAAATACATTATTATATTTGTTCGGGACTGTTTAATTAAGAAGCTCGGGAAATCGAAGATGAAAGTCTGGGACGTTTCCATAACGTTCCTAAAATTAAGATTAATGGTAGATTAAGTTATTTTTTCAAACGTAAAATGGCAACCTCAAAACAGATGACAATAAAAACATTTCTTCTTGAGAAACACACAGCATAGAATATACATAGACGGAATTAGTAAGAAAAAGGTTACCAATGAGTTGAAGAGTGCCTATTTAAATTATCTCAGAGACTTCACTGGTCATTAGGAATGCAACAGTTGTTCTTATAAATTATATAACAGTATTTAGAGCAAACAGCTTTGCATAAAGTAAAATAAGGCATTAATGCAACAATATGTCAAAGAAAAATTACATATTGAATATTGATTTAACTGTGCCTTTTTGTTACTAAGACTATCAGTTGAAATAAGTGAATTACTTCCCCTTACAAAATAATCAATTCCAGACAAACTCACATGGAATGTTCCTGCGAAGAACAATAAAATATGCACAACAAAAATAACAATAGGCACACTTTTCTAAAATATCAACAAAGCAATTCTTAATCAATAAACAAATTATGTAAGAAATAGAATCAGTGCCAACAAAATATTAACACACATAAGCAAATACAAATTCTCTATAAATAAGTCTGATATAAACTGAGCCCATTACCTGGTTTTTTTAAATATAACAATAATGACTCTATGCTGATACCAATAAATGAATATTGAATGTTAATATACAATTATAATGCGATTAACATTTTACCAAAAAAATAAATGCATGATTGACTGAAAAGGACATTATTTAAAATTGCTTAATATCTCTAGCATAAATTTATTTAGATGCAGATAATTCGGTAGCTATTTCCTACTTTCTGCAAAGCATGGACATTGCAGAAGGAAATGAAACTCGTCACCTTTCTGATCTGAGTTGCTTAGAGTACAAGTTTTTAGTAAAGAGATTTGACTAGTGCGGGGATCATGATGGATCGTTGACAGTGGTAGTATTTGTCACAGGATTCTGAGATTAGGATACTGAATGAAACTTTGTGAACATTCTAGACTTGTGAAACTTCAACTCACTCTGATTATTAGAAATGACCTTTTTAAAGCTTTCATTTTTCAGTAAAATCAAACTATTGAGTGTTGTGTCCTAATCTTACGCACCTGATGGGTTAATAAAGAGATACAATGCCAGGACAGTGGTTTTATCCTACTTCTTTTGCGGTTTCCGACTGTCGACGGATCTTTAACGTGCAAACCCTGTAGCACATGGGGTATCGGTCGACATGAAACATATCGCAGTAATTTTCATTTAAGATCCGATACACCATAAAAACGGGTTTTTTCGCCCACTTCCATACTATGTTCATTCATCAATGTTTTTTTTTTTAAACCTTTCAGGATTTTTTATAATCAGGTGGATTTCTTGACTCTCTACTCCTACAAGCCAAGAAAAGAGACGGGAAGACAATTTAGTGATTTCGCTGTCTATCAATCGTCGACTACATCACATCTACAAATTTCTAAAAAAAACTCCGTTTAGATGGATGAATCTAAATCCAGTGGTAGTTAGGCTAAAAGTCGGAGAGTTTCTGATTTAAATAATGCTAGTGTAGATATATCGCAATCTTCTACGGACAAACTGTTCCGACTTATATTAAAGAATTACCCCCCTTTAATTCCTAGAAACGCCACAAATAATACTCCTTCCTAAAAAAGTAGATTCATTTCATTTCACATATACATTACTCTTGATCAAGCATAGATAGTAAACATTTATTCTGGAAACAAATGTTGCAATAGAGTTCAAAAGATTTATTGTTCAACGCCCATTAAATCTTAGATCTGAAAAGGCGGTACAAATGCATAAAGTTAAGGCAAATATATGACATAACGTTGGTAAAGAAGATAAAACTTTATAAAAATATAAGGTAAAACTAAAAACTGTTAAAATAATAAAATTCACTCAGACAATAAAATATTAACCACTGCAATAAACTGAGGTAAAAAGGTGAGTTTTGAGTCTAGATTTAAAAGTTTCCAATGATGGTGCATTTCTAATGTTTTACGGTGTAGCATTCCAAAGACGTGGTGCTGAGACAGAGAAAGCCCGTTTCCCGTAATTTTCCTGCTTGTATCTGGGTTCTATAAGAAGAGGTTCAGTGGAGGATCTGGTGGCTCTATCAGATTGGCGGAGAGAGATAAGATCAGTTAAATATGATGGTGCTTGATTGTGCAGTATTTTGAAAACCATTACCAGAGTTTAAAAGTGTATTCACTGTGTGATAGGAAGACAGTGGAGTGAAAAAAGTATAGGAGTGATATGCATAGATTTCTTTGTGCGACATATAAGACGTGCAACAGAGTTTTGGATGGATTGGATGCGCTGTAGTAGATGGTTGGGAGCTATTGCAATAGTCTAAACGTGAGGTGATAAAAGCGTGAATTAGTTTTTCTGTGCTGGTGCGATCTAAAATATTCTAATGCGACCTATCTCATATAAAGCAAAACTGGCGGATTTACAAACAGAATCAACATGAGAATTTAAAAAACCAACATTGTCGAGATAAAAACCAAGACTTCGAACATTATTTACAGGTTTATAAAAGCATTGCCTATACTAACTGATTCTAAAATTGGTGGATTACGAAACTTTGTATGAAAATGCATAAGCTTTGTTTTACTATCATTTAAAACAAGTCGATTTGCGGCCATCCATACTCTGGTATCTTCTATACATTGTTCTAAAACACATGTAGATAAGTCTCCAGATTTAAAAGAAAATAGATTTGAGTGTCATCTGCATATACCATAAAACTAGTAGTACATGTACAATTATTATTAATTGGACACAATGATACTTGTGTTCTCTACACTTACAAAATGTCTGGAGAGGCGTATATTGCTTTTTAATTGCTTACAAAAAAAGTTCTTCCTCCAACCGACTTTATATCATCTAGATACATCAAATCGATTAGAACTAATTGGATAAATTAGTTAATTTACAACTTGATACAATTACAGCCAACACGTTTTTATAAAGTTGTGAAGGAAATTAACTCCCATGGACCATCTTACGACGTAGCTTCGATCTATTTAGATTGATTAGATTGAATAATGTGTTATGAAAACAATACATGTCTGCTTAGGTGTATGAACATATCAGACGAACACTGCAGTTGATAATATCAAATAAGTTTCAGCCTTACGAAAATGATTAGTATACACAAATCTAACACTTTAAATATCTTACGACATATTTAAGAAAATACTTTTACAGGTCTTATCAGATCGTTTAAGAACATATCAAGAGCATCATCTCCAGCATATCATAGAAGGTTTGTAGATGTTCCTTGCTGTTTATGTATGCTTTATGATTAATGCTTATCCAAATTGTATTAACATAACATCGAAAATTTAACCCTAATTATCCTTTTGAAACCTGTTACATCTGTGCAGTTCCATAACAGAATTAACGCACCTTGTTTTAGTATTCTTACAAACCCCCTACCAACCATTAAAAGGACATTAAGGTTGTATCGAAACAAACCAGATATTTGGGGTGAAGTGATAATCAGGTTAGAACTGTTCCTAACTTGAAGGCACATAAGATGCAATTGTCTATTGTTGAGTACTTGCATTTTTATAAAACGAGGTACCAAATGATCAAGCAGACACTGATACTGATATGTACATGCAAAAGCCAGATCACTCAATTGGAATATGATAGCTAACAATCGTAAAATTTAAAGTAACTGTTTAACGCTAAAACATCGATAATAATTTTCTTAATTTTTGTCGCGCACAAGTTGCATCTGGGCAATAGCCTATGTAAGGTAGGAGTATTACACATATTTGCTTAAAGTCTAAAATCTTATCCAAACGGTGTGTAATTCGTTTAAAGTAAAAGCCCGAATTCAAATAATTGAAGATTAAACTTATACTGGGATCAGATTTAAAAGATTTCATCCCCTCGAGATCGAAAGGTCATGCGGTCTTTTTGATCAATAATTCTGTACTTTTTATTTTGAAGAATAGGGACCTTTGGCAGAGTCTATTGTTCATTTGTAGTCTTGAGTGTTCGAGACTGTCAGCCATCTTTGATTTGAGCTTGAAGTAGTCCAATTGAAAATATACGGTCTAGACAATAGAGTACTAAGATAAATAAATTAGTACTTGAAATACATGTAGAGCAGTGTTTTAAACACCCTAATGTATTTCTACATAAACATGTAACACTTCTGACTATTAATGTTTACTCTTAGTATTAATCGAATTAAATCACGTGATTTTCTTCATATAAAATCACTATTTCTTCCATTTCAAGTTACATGTATTGTATTTGTTATAAAACAGTTGAACACATATAGTTAGTTGTAAGATGACTGAAAATATTATGGAAATTCTATTGCGCCACCATCGTAATAAAATGAGGTATGTAGTTAATAATGTTCAAGGTCACACTGGGTTATAGATACATCAATCACAAAAGTTCTAATAGAAATTGTGACACATACGATGCTAAAGGGAATTTTCAATTAAGTTCAAAATGAATATGTATTTAAAAATACCTCAGATACCTTACACATTCATTACTTTAAGACTGTTTACTAAATTTCCAAATTAAGATAGGTATTTGAAAGTCCACAATAAAAAGAACTCTTTAAACTTCAGAACAGGTCTACTAGTTTTTCTTAGAATGTTCTATCGGTTTACCTAAAAATGTTCCTACCAGTTTACTTTAGAATGTTCCTACCGTTCTAAGAATGTTCAATAAACATAAAAAAAATTAACACTTATTTGAGAATTAATTGCGTATTAAGAAAGACTACTAACTACATGTAACTATATTATTAAGATTAATAAAATATAAAATCGTTTCATGCTTAGATTGTGTCACTCAGCAATACTTCCACTGGATGTTCGGATTGGACAATAAAACGAATAATCAAGGCGTCGTATGTTACATTCAAAGAGTCGTGTAGAGACATAAGTCCACCGAATACTAGCTATAAATAAACAACAATAAGTTTCATATTGTAGTGTTTTTTCTGGAAGATGTTTATTCTTCGTACAATCATATAATGATATAATTACTCAATTTGAAGTAGCCAGGTTCAGACGGTGACATCTTGCTCCAACATCTGTTGAATGTCAATGACCACAAAGTTAAATATACGGTTCATTATAGAGTAATGAATATTATAGGTAATAAAGCTACTAATAACTAAATTAGCGCGAATAATTAATAGTCCTAATTGATATGGCACAATAAAACCAGAACAGATGCAATAAGCGAATTCTGGAGTTTTTCAAAATATGGATTAAGTGTATTAAATGAGAATAAATAATAGCCCTAATGGGTATGGCACAGTAAAGCAAAAACAGATGAAATAGGAGAATTCTGGAGTTTTTCAAAATATGAATTAAATGTATCTTAGGATATTAGTATAGCAACTTTGTCTAATTGTCTTATACCGGTGTCATAATCATAGTCCATAAACATAATATTTGGCCATGATATTATAACTGAGTTTTTATATAATTTAGCGTAAAAAGTAAAATGAACTTGATGGACATGATCATTACTGCTTTCGAAAAAGATATATTGGTTTGCATTATTCTTTACACAAGCTTGAGAAACTGTTGTTTATAGAATAGAAATCAGAGGCAGTATGAATCTAAACATATAACTCTGTTGTTTCTAATAATAGGGATTGTGTAGATAATTGGAATTGTGCATATATGGACTATTAATGCACATACAAGGGTTAGAAACTGTCTAATCAACATTTTAACAAGGTACGAATGCAAACTATTATGAAAAAATACCCTTTGAAATTATTTTATTTGGAAATGTTATATCACTTCAAACAGAACAGCCAAGACGACTGAGAGTAATCATAATTTGACAATCTTATTATCGATAATAGATTAATATCAATTCGGTACCCCATCGAGGGGCGATATTCAGAAATAATTATTTGTTTAGTAGGCTGATAAATCCAATGATATTTCAATAGAATGATTAATAAACCTGTGAAAAGATATAACAATAAAACAATAATAATCCTAAATATGATAATCGACGTAGAACAATTAACCTATGAATATGATTAATATAATATAATCTCGATTAGTGTCACTTTCGTAAATGGGCTCATACCAGTTATCTCTTCCAATGTTAATTCACGAAATTAAACCTACAATAACGTTGACCGGGTATCATTGACGAAATTCCAATACATTAAACGAAAGTCTGACCAATATTTAGTTTTTGGACAGAACTTCAACTTTTCATGACCATTTTAATTTTGCGTTAAAGTTGACTTCTACTGGTCTAGTTATCAACATCCGCATGGCTATAACTGCCCCCAAATTGACTTCTACCTTCTGAAAACTGAAAGAAAATGCGACTTTTTTTTCATTCTTGACCATTGGTCATAAACGCATTTAAAGCTCTAAAAGGGAGAGATTTGTACAATAGTACGGAATAAATAAACACATCTTTTGCCTCGAAATGACTTATTCCCCTTGTTCAAAACGTTTCGTTTTGCTAAATTATCGTATAAAAAATCTCATAAAACTGTGCAATTTAAAGCCACAGTAGTATAAATCAAATTCAATATATACTCTTATAACGTAAAGGTAAAAAAAAAACAAAGGTTAAAAGTCGTCAAACATAATATTCGGCAACCAGCTTTAGAACTTAGTATTAATTTTTTTTATCGAAAGTGAAATTGCATTTAATCCTTTCCTTATTTTGAAATTCCGAAAAGTTAAAAGAAGGCGTAGGATGATTTTGTATGTATAACTCATGACTGAGTGATGTCAGTGATCATATAATTATGATTGGCATAATGAGTACAATCATGAGTTATCAGTGAATACAATATGACATATCAAGTTCATCATGACATGATCAGTTCAATAAATGACATTTATAATTGAACACATTCATTAAGAGATCAAGTCCTGTCAATTCAATGATCACTAATCAATATCAGTATATAAAGTCAGGAACAATGTTTCACAGTATCAAATAATCTTTTATCCAAGAAAAATATCTACCACCAGTACTACTAGCTTAAATACCGTCTCCAGATATTATATTATTTAATATTATTGAGGTATGTAAAGAATAACTAATTCAAATATTACTTGCCGCCATCAAAGAAGACGTTCAACACAGATGTTTAAAAATTGGGTCTTATGAAATCTAAAAGATATTAGTTTATTCAATTTGTTAATCTTATGAAATAGTCTTTGAGGAAATTTTATTCATATTAGTAAAGCTTATTCATTTCTTACAATTGAGTCTGAACAACGCTGTTAAGCTCTCTTTGATCAAACTGACATGTGGTATGGTTCCTAGGACGGAATCACGTGCGATACCTGGTGCGTAATTACAAGTATCAATAAAATTAAAATCTAACGACTTTCTATCCCGTGGATAATAAAATATCTCACGATGGCAACCAACAATTGTTATTTCCAACATGTTGACATGAGACAATATTTTTCGTATTTTCATAAAGTCCTTTGTTAACTGCGTTTACTGAATTGTATTCAGTGGCAATTTACAAATTATGACATGTTGTTTCTGTAAAGCATGAATTGTATCGATGGGTCCCTAATGTCCGTAATGATATTTGATTGGTCGATTGCCTGTTGTAGATCAGCAGTGATTGGTTCATGAGTAATAATCGTCAAGAGATTAATCCACTGGGGATTTGTGGATTAAGGATTAACGGCCTGGTGAGAGAATTTCATGTCTCACCATATGTCTTGTTGATGAGTGACTATTGTCACGAGCCTTCAATCAATGCTCTCATTGGTTAATTGCCGATTAATTAGCATTCATTAGTATAAATTAAAATTTCTTGCTTTCTAAATTAACAGTTCGTGTTTAACTATTATTTCTAAGTGCTTTACTGGATTCTTACTTTTCGTTTTTATCTACTCATAAGGTAAATTGATAATACGAACATAGGGTTATATCCATGCAATCAACCTTTCAATCTAATGCATGGTGCATGGAACCAAATTTCTATTATTTTTATTGACCTTGTTCTTAATGTCTTCATTCTTTATTTTCAGCACCACCATGTTACGTTGGATCAAGAAAAAATGCAAACGAACCAAGAAACAGTCATCACACAGAAATGCGGAATTATCCTGTCATGAAGGTATCGATTTCCACATCTATGAGGAACTAGCATCACCAGCACAACCGAAGGTCGAACTTGCATATTCCATAGTCTCCCTGGTCGATCGAATGGATTGTACACAGCATAACACGTCCCACCATAGACGTGTTCCATCCACTTTAAGCGAGGTGATTTGTAGTTTGTGTGAAAAGCCTTTACCTGGTGTATATGACATTCCTGAAAATTCCACTTGTCGCTGTTCTGGTTTGAGCTCCTTCCGATCATCCGACTGTAGTTCTAGTGATAAGTTTTCCTGGTTGGACTATGATTGTGATGAAGAAACAGATCTCCGTCGTCGACATTGTGATTTAGAAAGTATGCAGAACCGACTTGAAACCGAACCAAGATTCCGACAACCAATTTACTTGACTTGTTTTCCCGGAGAAGAAAATGAAAGGCGTTTCCATTCCGACGATAGTGGTGGTTTTTTTGATACTGACAACTCGTGTCATAGTACTGATTCCAGTTTAGACGATTCTGTAGTGAATAACCTAGACAGTTTAGATTTAGCTGATTTGAACGATTCTACGACTTCCAACAGATTATCACAGACACCAAAGATGGGATGTCGAGCTATTAGACGGACCCGTAGCGCACACGAATCTTTTGGTAGTGGAAGAAGAAATGCACTTTCAAGACCCTCTGAGTTATTCACACCATCCAAGATTTCTCAACCTGTTCCAGTTTGTGGTGTTCATCGTTCAACAGACAAGTCCACCCTTCTTCGCAACAGTCTTAAGCGCCGCATGATCCAGCCAGAAAATAAATGTGGTCAATACGCTAGTATACGCCGAGGTTTACAATCATATGGATTGAAAGAAGAAGATATGGGATATGATCCAGCTTCAACAGATGAAGATGAAATTTGTATCAATGTTGCTGATATTCTGAGATCAAAAAAGTCCCGTGGAAGAAAGTGTCTGATGAATCAGTTCAGTGATATGGATTCAAGTGGCCCTGTGTTAAATGATATGAACAAACATTGCGAATACTTTGTGTGAAAAACCAGAACACGTGCTGGTGATAAACATGATTGTCGACATTGCGATTGACATTTGTTACGTTGTTATGTTTTTGTTAATTAGTGCTAAAATGTTATTGTATGATAAAAGTTGACTGTTATTATGACACTATGAACATTATTGAAATGAAGTATTTTTGAATAAATTTTTGAATCCCACATTTACTGCAGTATTAGTTACATTTCTAATCTTATCCCGATATATCCTAGAGATAAAAATAAAATTTGTTCCAGTCATCATTTCTGGTTCAGTTAAGAAAAATGACTCGGAGCATATGACATTTTTTTGAAAGGCAGTAAGCAAATCGAGTGACTTCATATTTTCAAGACATGTAATGCTAGCGATACACGTCACGTAATTTTTGAAGCAAAATAATATTTTAAGGCAACCGACAGTTGCTTCGAATTTCGGTTTAGTCAAACAGCTTAATAACTACAAAAATGCAAACATAGGTTATATCAACATTTCTTTAATATCGAACACTATGATAAATGTCAAGGATATTATATTGATAGAGATTATTATTTATCACTTTGAGTATCTTGTTCATTAAAAATTACACGCGAGCCAAAGCTGATAGCCTACTGATAGTCTACTTGAAGTAAGGCTTCTTTACATACCAAGATCTTTTGCTGTCTATAATTTTAGGAATCCCCTATACAAAGATACTCCTCTATAATGCTTGGGGCATGTCAATTTATTACTATGAGTGGAAGTTTCACCATGCGATTACGCTGACGTTAACATTTTGTTTGTTACATATTGAATGTTTTATGCCCCCAAAAACAAACAAAATACAATAAATAGAGTATCTTAAACCTGCATCCACTGGGAGTCAGAATGTTCGATCTGGTAGATACTGTGTGTTGTTTAAAGAAGATAATAATAATGGAGGGGGGGGTATAAATTATTATTATGCGAATCCTTTTGGTATATATATCAATCCGTTATTTATTCTTATAACACCACATTCCACGCATTTCCTTCATCTCAAAATATTGGATTGGAGTTAATTTATTGAGGACCTTCTACCAGACATGTTCTTTTTGATCTGGTAAATTTTTCGATTTTGTTCGAATTCTGATTTGAATAGTTGTAGGTCTACGCCAATATATACATATCATTTTTTTTTGTCATTAACAATAATAATTTGATTTAAACATACTTCATAAAACAAATACAACGAAAAGATTTGATTCTAACAGATCGATTTTATCAACAAAAAATATTTTTAAAAAGCGAATGTACACCCAATGAAGTAAATTTAGTTGCTACTCAGAATAGTCGGGGTTAAGAACCTAGTGTTCTTTAGTTATTTAACCTGTAAACACCACATAGATTCAGGTTGATCAATTTCAAACACGCATGTATCTGATCAGTCTATTAAAATTAAAATTAGGTTAGTATTAGATTAGGTTAGTATCAGTTATGAATATAAGATAGCTTGCCAGGCAAGGTAATATACGCCCACTGGCAGCATTTATTTCAAATAAAAACTTTTCAGTAAGGTTACAAAAGTGGAATGAAATATTCAACCTTGCACCATATATTTTTTTCTAGGGTCTCTAGTTTCATTAAAAACTGTCAAGAATTGTACCTAACTTAACTCATTAAATATTTTTCGGTATTTTTATGATTTGCAATAGGGTTCACCCTTAATAATATTTTGATATTTTAATTCTTAATAAGCCTCATTCTTGGTTGATATTAAACAATTTCAGCGAGTTTTGTCAAAAATGAATGTTTAGAGTGTTCACAAGCCAAAAGTTGAAAGCGATTTTGAAAACAGGCCCAATAACTGACACTTAATATTTTTCGATTTATTTGATTTTCAATAGGGTTTATCCTTGTGAGAAAACAAATACTAAAGCCAAGCTTCATCAAAATCCATTCAAAATTGTTCTTTCTAGAGTGTTTACGAGTTAAATTGAACGCGTTTTCAAAAACAAGGGCAATAACTTGTACTAAATATTTTTCGATTTTCAATAGAGTTCATCCTTGGGAGACAACAAATACTCCAGCCAAGTTACATCAAAATCCATTAAAAATTGTTCTTTCTAGAGTGTTTACAAGCTAAAATTGAACGCGTTTTCAAGAACAAGGGCTATAACTGACACTAAATATATTTCTATTTATTTGATTTATAATAGGGTTCATCCTTGGGTAAAAACAAATACTCAAGCCAAAGTTAATCAAAATCCATTAAGAATAGTTCTTTCTAGAGTGTTTACAAGCTAAAATTGAATGTGTTTTCAAAAAAAAATTTCGATTTCGCTTTTCAATAGGGTTCATCCTTGAGTTTCATCGAAATCCATCAAGAATTGTGCCATGTAGAGTGTTTACGAGACAAAAATCGAACGCGTTTAAAAGAACAAGGGCAATAATTCATATTAGATATATTTTGATAATTTTAATTTTCAATTAGGCTCATCCCTTGCGATATCCAACAATTTCAGTGAGTTTTGTCAACATTGGTCATGAATTGTACATTCTAGAGTATTTATTAAAAAGTTAAACCTGTTTTCAAACACAAGGGCAATAACTGACACTAAATATATTTCGATTTATTTGATTTTCAATAAGGTTCATCCTTGGGTAAAAACAAATACTAAAGCCAAGTTTTATCAAAATCCATTAAGAATTGTTCTTTCTAGAGTGCTTACAAGCTAAAATTGAACGCGTTTTCAAACACAAGGGCAATAACTGATACTAAATATTTTTCGATTTAACTGAATTTCAATAGGGTTCATCCTTAGGTGATTACAAATACTCATGCCAAGTTATGTCAAAATCGCTCAAGATTTGTGACTTGTAGAGTGTTTACAAGGCAAAAATCCAACACATTTTATAGAACAAAGGCAATAATTCCTATTAAATATATTTCGATATGTGCTATTTTCAAAAGGGTTCATTCTTGGGTGATATTAAACAATTTCAGCAAGTTTCGTCAAAATCGGTCAATAACTGTGCTTTGTAGAGTGTTTACAAGCTAAAAATTGAACGCGTTTTCAAAAACAAGGGCAATAACTGATATTAATTTTTTTCGATTTGACTGGTTTTCAATAGGCTTCATCCTTGGGTGATAACAAATACTCAGGCCAAGTTTCATTAAAATCCATTAAAAATTGTTCTCTCAAGAATGTTTACAAGCTAAAATTGAACGCGTTTTCAAGAACAAGGGCAATAACTCATACTAAATGTTTTTCGATTTCGCTGATTTTCGATAGGGTTTATCCTTGAGTTATAACATACTCTCACACCAAGTTTCATCAAAATCGGTCAAGAATTGCACGTTGTAGAGTGTTTACGAGCCATTCAAGAACAAGGGCACGAACTCATACTCATTTTTTTCCGATTTCGCTGATTTTCAATAGGGTTCATCCTTGCGTGATCATAAACACTCATATTAAGTTTCATCTAAATCCGTCAAGAATTACACCGTGTAGAGTGTTTACGAGCAATTGTGGACGGACGGACGGACGGACGGACAGACGGACGGACCGACGGACGGACGGACGGACGGACGGACGGACGGATGTGGGTGACGACAATATACGCCCCCCATTTCATGTGGGCGTATAAAAATAAGCAGCTTATCTTATTGATGCACAACTAGGACACATTTATTGAAATGACATTTCCTCGCTACAATGACGAACGTATCTTGATGCATACGCAATCTTGTCGAATGAATGACTGTTTGATGCCCACCCCAAAATGAAAAAAACAATTCAGAAAATAAATCGCTAAATAAGCGTTTATCTTGGTATTGCTCTTATTTCAAAATGTTTTGGGCTGTGGGTTAGACCTGTCAACCCCGATAAAGGCGGAATATTATTCGGTGTCAATGGTTGCAGATCAAAATGTTGAATCAAAGTTGTAATCATTAAAAATAACTCCATTCTAGCTAAAGATTCACCGATACAAATTCTCCGACCTGGAAGTTAAAACATAAACAATATCTAAATATCCAGATGATTTTTAAATAAATTGTGACATCAATAGAGTGGTTACATCATATCGTGAACGCAAGGGTGGGTAAATAATATTTCCCTTGATTTGAGACACCGCCATATTAATCAGTGAATTAGAAATTTGCATATCTTATTTTTAAATGTCGTTAATGTCTAACAGTGAAGTGAAATTCGGTAATATTAGAATTTTAACACGTATCCTACACATGTATAGACTGAACCTGGAATATACTTACCAAGTGAAAATGGAATGAATTCCTCATATAATTTCACACCGTCACCAGCTGAATTGAGAAATCTTTCCGGTCTAAATGCTTTAACATCAACCCATGGTTCTTCGTCGACACATAAAACTGAATCCAAATTTAACAAGAGCATGGTTCCTTTCGGGATGAAATATCCACCAATATATGCATCCTGGCTAGCAGCGTGTGGTCCTCCTAGTAATCCAATATTAGCGTATCGAAGAACTTCCATAATCGTTGCTTCGACATAAGGCATATTAGGCTTGTCCTTCATTGTGGGCCTACGTCCAATTCCAACGACATTTTGTACTTCCTTGCAGCATTTGTCGTAAACATGTGGATGGTGAATAAATAAAAGAATGGCCCAAGAAATTGTTGCAGCTGTTGTATCCGTACCAGCAACAAACAGGTCAATAACGTTCACAACTAGATTTTCTCCTAAAACAATCAAAATGTGTAAAATATAAAATGAAGTTTTGTGTCTTACAACGGAAAAAATACATGTTTCGTTTTTTGCCCCGTCAGCAACATTGGTCTTTTTATTGAAATAAAAAATTTCAACCAGCTTTAATGAAAGGCCATGGGAAATTTCTATTCTGTAAACTTTATCATAATGACGGCGTGGATCACATAATACAAATAATGCAACAGAAATGATATTGCATCATATTTCATGCAGTGGAGTGAAGAACTACTTACTGTCTACTGCTGTACTTTGTTGACGAGTCTTGTCAACTTTGTTTATTTGTTTTATATATGCGCTAATAAAGTCATGGGTATTGTTGTCGTCAAAATTTTTGATGTGATCTTCTATTGAAGGTTCTATGATCGCTTCTTCCACAAATTTTACATTATTTAGGACCTTTTTAATTCCAAATAAGTCACCAGGAAGAAACCTCAAGAATTCAAAGTACGTAATAATGTTAGTTCCGCCAAGAGTTGTCAAATTTTCTTCCATTTTGTGCAGGAAACTTTTGAATAATTCGTCATCATATTCGAATCTTTTTCCAAAAACGACAGATCCAATAACGTTTGCAATTGAGAACTGAACAAGTGTGGTGATATTGATGCTTTTGCCATCGAATTTGCGGATGTGTTCTGTAAAACATTCGATCTCTGCTTGAATTTTTTCCTCTAAATTAGCTTTTCCAATCAACCGAAACACTTCCATAACAGCTTTCCGTTGCTCTTTTGAATCGTCTCCACTTGATGCAAACAAACCTTTAATAACAGAATTCATTTCTTAATATAAATGATTTAAGAACCTTTTACGCCATTATACGAAATATGCTTTGAACTTATTTTAGATCAAGCCAACTGTTCTATTCGCTAATATGTTAAGTTTTATTATATAGTCTTATTGTTAAATTCAAACAAACTTGTGTTGCCCACAACATTTACGAAAGTTTATAAATGACTTTTGTGGTTGTGTGGAATACTATTTCAGACATGATAATTCGCATTTCCAGTTTCAAGAAAGTATTAAGCATAACATTGACACGCCATTGGGTCGAAATTTTTAAACTTCATAAAATTAAAAATTTCCCAAATGCATCTTGTAAAGGTAATGATGCCGGGTATAAAACATTAAACTGAAAATTAAATTAATTTGTATTATAACGTCCCATGTTATGTATCAATTGTTATGGCCAGTTTAGGGTGTTTTAAGATACCCTCCTATAGAAGCACTGGTCTAGGTCACAAGTAGAGACTATGCTACGAGATTCAGTGTTAGAAAAGAACAATGTCTTACGTATGTTACATAATTATATGTGTTGTATGTTCATGTATATACCTTTCACAAACCAAGTATATAATAATGGGAACAAACAAAAATTTAGGTTTGTGACGTTTAAGATGCGATTAGACGGGGTGTGTCTCGACACCGTGTGGTAGATTGGATTCTTCTATTAACTACTGTATAGATTATCGTACACCAGACTCCACACCAAATTTGGTATAAATGTATTTGCACTATTAAATGCACGTTGCTAACCTAGAGGTTAACAATTAAAACTTATTATACAAGTGCATTTTATTCAAAATACTCACCCTTTTGCCGTGATAAAACTTTAAAGGTCACAATATCTGGTCTGTGGGAAGTAACATCGGCATTATTGATACATGCATCTTTTATAGCTTTATACCCATTGAACACAATGACCAACCTAGGTCCTAAATACACACTAAAAATATCACCATACTGTTTTCTTAATCTTCTAAATGGTAGTCTGGAATCACCACCATCATCTGGTTTAACAATATTGAGAAGATCGCCCATTAATGGCAAGGTCCATTTAGGTCCCGGTGGAATACCAGATGGCTTTCTAAAAAAGTAAAACCACATCCCTACAGCCGTTAATATAACTAATATCACAGTCACATTTTCACTAAACAATCCGTGGAGACGGCCTTCCATTTCTACATAAAATACAACTGTTTCAGAGTGCAGACCAGCGATGAATGCCAACGAAATTGTGATAACTCTGCACTTTTTAAGCAGTAGCAAACATGGTCATAGCCCAGTAACCAACATTATACCAGTATGTATACTTATTTTGTTCATTATCATTTATTGTCAGTATCAAATGATGCATATCTGATATATTTTATCATATAATGGAAATAGCTAATAAACAATGTATTGTAATTAAGAATTGCCACATTTCCAAATTCAACCTATCGAGCTTTTAATATTAATTGGTATAATAGTAATTGCATTATTATTAGACAGTTGTTGGTCCCTATGCAGTAAATTTTAATTTAATTATCACACATAATGCAGTTGGTACCATATCGATGTGAGCATTCATACATACTAATCCGTATGTAATACAAATTTATTATAGTAATATATGTACATAATAAATACAATTTTTGAACATAAAATCTGGGTAAAGAGTATTAATGATGTGAGGTGGAATTCTCATTAATGAAATCGCCATTATATCATATTATTATTATCATTATTATAATTGGTGACTTTCTTGTTCCATTCAGATATAGATGTTTACAACTGTATTTGAGAATGCATAACTATGTACTCTACTGTAGAACGTAGTCAAAAGCCAATCAAAGAAACGTCCTGCGTTAGGTTGTGAAGGCAATTTTCAATCTGAAAACGAAAGTCGAGTAACACTGATGTCACAATGTACAAGTCACTAATATACTGTTTGTAGTATTAACACCCCCCCCCCCTATTTTTAATGCTACTTGTCCATACCATTTTTATTCATAAATATTTCACTGAAAACTTTCCTAAATTTGTAACAAAGATAGATATCATTTTGTCTTCTATCTAATATGCTCGTATTTATCTCAAAAGGGTTTATACTTATACTACTTGTTTTATTAAAATATTTTTCACTGTTATCTATCGAATTAAAAGAGATAGATTCTTTCAAAGGGAGTTGCGATGACTCAGCGATTTAGATACTTGCTCGTTAACCGACTAAGTTTGTCAGTGATGCAGGTCGGAGTGGCTGAAATATATTTAAAGCATAGAGTTGTGATTGCGGCCAAATACCAGTTATGTGTGTGCAAGGGTTGGATACTTCCTTAGGTTCGTCCTATCAGGATCACCAGGATACTGGGGCAATCGGTAAAGAAATATAAATGAGTGGTAGATCGGTAGCACAATTTTCATATGGTTTGACTCTATTCAGTTGGGCAATCCTGTCAGAACCTGTGCAACCGATCTACCACCCATATATTTAAAGAGTTAGTCGTTCGGATTAGACAATTAGCCCCAGCACATTGTGCTCCTGACTGTGCACATAAGATCTATCGACATTTGGAAATCGCAAAAAAATAAGCTAATGTCGCTATCCAGACAGAATTTCCCTCATTGCACACTGAATGGCCTTGTCAGTCCTCGTTAGCCCATTAGGTGCAGAAGAGTAAGACGTAAAACTCATTTTCATTTACAGTGCGACATTACACATCAAAGACCTTGATATACTTAAATCAACAGTTCATTTCTCTATGGCCCCAGTTAGTGCGACAAGGCTATACCGATATGTTATCATACAGTGTCTTTATCAAGTAACTTACATTAATAATAAATATCACACATTCAAATTAATCATTCAATAGCAGCCTTTCATAATGGGGGGAATTGGTAGTTGCTGCCTCGGATTTTGTCTTCTGGTAGTAGTTTTGGAGATTTCCTCAGGAGTTCGCTATCAACCAACATGGGAATCCATTGACAGTAGACCTCTTCCAGCTTGGTATGACCATGGTAAATTGGGTATTTTTATACATTGGGGAGTATTTTCGGTCCCCAGTGCCGGCTTTAATTCCCAGGCGGAATGGTTTTGGACGTATTGGAGACAAGAAAAAATACCGGCATATGTGAATTTTATGAAAGATAACTACAGACCAGATTTTACCTACGCAGATTTCGCCAGAGACTTCACAGCAGAATTCTTCGATCCTAATGCATGGGCCGAACTTTTCCAGTCGTCTGGAGCAGAGTGAGTATTGATATTAATTAGATTAAAATCAACAAAAAATGCATCGTTAACGTTCCAAGATTTTCAAATTCTTATAACCTTATCAAGTTATCTGCACTGCTTTAGACGAATAATGAAATTTATCTTTACAGTTACATTGTTTTTACCAGTAAACATGGCGAAGGTTTCACAAACTGGCCTTCCAATATATCATTCAACTGGAATTCCATGGAAGTTGGTCCCCAAAGAGATCTTGTTGGTAGGTCAAATATAAATTCTGAAGTGCAGTAGTTTTCACAGGTTTCACATGTTATGTGAACAGCCTGGTTCCATAGTGTAGTGAAATTGTACTAGTATAGTTTCAATATTTAAAAGAGTATGGTCTCATAAATGCATTTTCGCTACCAGCTTAAAGAGCAAATTTACAGCCCGGTTTCCAACCGTACCGTGGAAGTCTTCTGAAGTACAATAAAACGACCTTCCGGGTTTTACAGGATGTCAGATTTGACAGTTTGAAAGAGAGTAAACTACTGCCGATGTCCGGGCAAATAATGGTTAACTGCATGAGTATAAGAAGCTTGTATTTGCTTGTAACGCTATTTTGACTTAATATATCATAAGGAACTCCAATTTTCTAGTCCAAGCTGAAAACCATGATTTGTATTCCCTCTTATCTGTTTATATAAATACGCTTCTACCTTATCATTTCAGGAGAACTTATGACAGCTATTAGGACGAAAACAAATCTACATTTCGGTCTGTACCACTGTCTTTATGAATGGCTCAATCCTCTGTACAATAATGATAAAGCGAATAACTGGAAGACATATGACTTCGTCAGGGTTAGTATTTATGTCATTGATATTTCTATGGTCAATTTGACAAACAACAACCACGTAGTAAAAACAAAAGAAATCTAGAGAATATATTAGAGATGTGAATGTCCAAAATTTTCAAAAATAATAAATTCGAGATGGCTATAAAACGGGAACTTCAATTTGTAGACCAATATTAGCAAACGTATGAAGCTGGGTTCAAGGATATTTTACATTGAAAATTTCAAGGTCATTGAACGTCAAGGTCGTTCAATATCGATATTAAAAAAAGATTAAATTCGAAAATCAATATTTTGTTCCATCAAGGTTTTAATACTGATAAGGTCAAAATCATACAAATCAGATAAACTTTAGCGGACTTATTAAAATTTTGTTTGTTAAAATACGTCAATCTGAGATGAAGGCTCAAGCAACACTTCCGTTTGGAAAGTTTGTAAGGAGATTCTTATTATGCATTTTAGTCAATGTATATAGTTTTTGTCAACAGTTCTAATTGGATTTGAAAAACCGGAAGTTCTCACACCAGACCCGGAAGTGATAGAAAAAAAGTTGACGTAGTTTTATTTGTATAGCGAGTCGCTTTATATTCTGTGATTTTCAGATCGATCGGATAATTAGCGAATGAATTTTGTTTAAATTTGTTTCAAGCGTATGAGATAAATCTTCTTACAATTAACACTTAGAGAAAATACCTACAGACTCGATACAAAGTTAGTATGCAATTATGCAATAGCTCATCTCCGGTCAAACACAAATCCAGTCTAAGATATTCATTTACGATTCCAGCCCAAAAATGTTTGGTCAAAATAGAAAAATAAACCATTTACAAATTGAGCTTCCCGAAGGAAAACACGAATCTTATAATAAAAATGCAAGTAATCTCTTGCTATTGATCTTTCTCTGATTAACCTTACCTATTTGCAGCTGGGTCGACTGGAATAATAAGTGAAAAGATCACACGACCTCAAGATCGAAATCACAGTCGCAATTCGATCGACTTAATCTGTCATATATTGTAAAGCACCAGCGCTCTAAAAGCTAATCCTAGGCATAATATCTGTGTTTAAAGAGTTTATAAGACTTGGAAGATTCAATGAAATTTAATTCATGCGAAAATAGTTGGTCATTGTACACACAGCTACTACCTCTTTCTCACTATTCATTTCCATTCGATTTACTTCAATGCGGGTATTTCCATTTTGTAAACGTACATTTTTTTTATGTTTAGACTAAAGCTATGCCTGCTCTATATGAGATAGTTAATAAATATCAACCTGATATTGTATGGTCTGACGGTGATTGGGAAGCTCCTGATACATACTGGGGATCGACCGAGTTTCTAGCATGGCTCTACAATGACAGGTATATAAACTGAAACACATGCTTTGAACAAAACTACACATGAAATTATTAAAAGCAATGGCGTGGTCGCTTAAGGATATCAAAATAAGACTAGTAAAGAGCTGTTAAAAGAGAATTCCCGAGTCATCACAAAATTCAGGGACAATGGAAGATTCAGTTGTTCATATTGAGAACAATCTATTTAATAAAGGATCCCTTCAAACTTCTTGTTTGTTGGTGCTTTATATAGAGTTGAAATAGGATAAGGGGCTGACTGAAACGTGTTACTGAGATTGTGAATATGTAATATTAAAGTTAGTCTCCTTCTATTGATGAATAACACACAGGCGTGTTCATGTAACCTTTTCATAAACATATATAAAACGACTTGATAACACAATTGCAAATGGTATTTTCAGTCCAGTGAAAGATGTTGTCGTGACCAACGATAGATGGGGGATGAATGATACATGCAAACATGGTGGATATTGGACTTGTAAAGACAGATATATGCCCAGTAAGTATTCTTCTGTACAGAAAAGGGTGACAGAAAGACTTAGTGTACAATTATAACAACCACAAAAATGAATGTCTACAGGGTTAAAAGAATGATCAAAACTTAACATTAAACATAATGATCAAAACTTAACATTAAACATAATGAGCAGAAAAAATAAATCTCCTTTAAACTTTTTCGAATACAAAAGGAATATTCGTATGCTAAATTATTTCAAAATTATTTGCAGCAAAAGTGCCTCCCAGAAAGTGGGAGAATACCATGACTATTGATAAAGGTTCATGGGGATTCAGACGGAATGCAAATTTGGAAGACTACTTTACTATTGAAGAATTACTTGCGATATTTATTCAAACGGTTAGGTGAGTAGGATTTATCTGATTTAATAGATGTGCTATAAATTTTGAACTTCTTGGGTTATTGTTTCCATAACCGTATTACTACTACTAGGATATTAGCATAGTATTATCGAATGTAATTGATAAACTTATAATTGATATTCTTCCTCCGATGAAAAGTTCATTAGCCTCTAATAATGTATCGTAAATATACCGTTTTGGATTTTTGGTTTGAATTGCGGTTCGGATCGTACTCGGTTTATTTAGTGATGGTATTTTTAACATTTTATTTATGATAGTCTTGGTGGTAATATGTTAATGAACGTCGGGCCACAGAAAGACGGGGTCATAGCACCTATATTTGAAGAAAGGTTACGGCAAATGGGAGCGTGGATGGGAGTAAATGGTGAAGCTATAAGGGGAACTAACCCATGGACGACCCAAAATGATACGATGGTTTCGGATACATGGTATTTATTTCTAAAATAATTTTTTAAATATAAATTAATGATTTTATTTGACCATAACCAAAGTATGTTAAAAGCATAACTACCCGAATCATATGCAGATCCATGGTGCAGAAGAGTAGGACGTAAAAAAATCATTTCATTTTATATTATGTGGACCCAAGTCGTCGTGCTTTCGTACTGAAATTTAACAGATGAATGATATTGGTAAATGTAAGTATGACGAATGGCCTATATTATATTGTCCACAAAGCTATGATCAGTGCGATATATTTAATCTTGAATATGCAAACGATACGAATAATAATACCGAGTTAAGAAGCCAATTCTCCAGTGCATCCTAACACTGTTTTTAACATTATTAAAAAGTGGTTTTAGCAGTTTGTGAAATGTAAACTTCCTTTACGGTGTAGTAAGATAAGTTAATATGCCACATGTTAATTCTGGGGAGCAAATCCTATCTGTATTAATATATCTGTATTAATATACTATTTTTATTTAATAAGGAATTCTGATACCTCTATATCTTTGCAATATTATCTTTGCGATATTTTTTCCAGGTACACTAAAAAGGATTCGACCGTGTATGCATTCGTATTGACATGGCCACCCACTGGAGTTCTCAGTTTATCTGCACCTTTGCCAACTTCAAACACAAGAGTTAATATGATTGGTTATACAAGTCAGTTTGAATGGCAGAAGCGATCTGGTGGCGGTATAGACATTATGTTTCCAAACATACCAATAGATAAATTACCAGTAAAATATGCATGGGTTCTGATATTGTCAAATTTGGAAAATGCCTAAAAGTGGAATGATTTTAAATGTAAAATTGTTGAATAAAATTATATTTTGTTAGTTCATGTAGATTTATTTATGAAAACGTAAATGTGTTTAACTGCAAATTTTTAAATTAATATAAGTTCCCAAAACCTACAAAGATTTTTTATGGCGTAATTCTTGACATGTGTTCCCATTAGAAGAAGAACTTACCACTTGTTATTGGTACATCTCGGAAATTTATTGAACACTGTGGTGGGAGGAGAGTCATTAACCAACTTTTAGCTAAGTATATATTTAAGAATAATTGAAACAAAATATCAAAATTTTGAGTTGTATTGCGAGCCCTTTTAACAGTGCTCAACATCATTTACTTACATGAGTACGCCAAATTTACCGATTTTCAAAATACAGCTGAGGTAAATGAACTGTGGTTAGTACTTCTCGCACTTCTACAAACTCTACAGAAGGCGACAGAAAAAAAACTCTTCAGAATAAGAAGGATCTATACAGAAGAAGGACAACTAAATACTCAATATCTGTGATATGGAAATTTTGTTTTAGCGAAGCGGACATTATCCGCAAACCACCACCACTAATTTCGCTTCAGTTATCTCTAAAATAACAACCGTTACTATTAAAAAGCTATATTTTGACAACTTTTTAAATTATACAAAAATGCCTTCAAGACTTCGTATGGGTAATGTGGAAATGGGTGACACGACTACTTCCTGTCCGATACGGGGTATTTTCGTGTCGTAACATGGTTTGACCTCAGTTCTGAGTACACGGTAGCTGATCACGTGTTGGCTGTACGTGCAGAACACGGAATGACATTGGATATAGTAAATAAACTGGTGAATAAGTGATTATTATGGTATTCTTACAACTACAGGTGTGTATTGGTGTGAAGTTTGCAACTATTCCCGGGTGAGTCTAAATTAGTTATTCCTTGTTGTGACCCTAGCTAGTGCGGTGAAAACCACTGCCTTTGTTTGTCTTCCGGTACTGGCGACAATATAACATCTTAGCGAGCTGTTGTGGAAATGGGTTCTATGAGTCTGAGTTTCCCTACATTCTTATACGGTTGATACCTTGTCAGCCTATGCCCTCGTCTGTCTCTGTCTCGGACGACACTTATAACATCTGAGAGAGCAGACGAGGTCTTTCCACTTTAGAGCAGACAAGGTGGTTTTGCTTAAATGTGTTACAGGTTACCTTTATTAGCTTCAGAGCTGTTATCTTCAAAGACCGAGATTAAACATCCGAAATTCATAGTGTACTTTTAGGTTTACTTGGTTGGAAACGGTAAAATAGTGTATCATTGGTTAGTTTAGGTATGAAATATTTTCTTAAAAGAACGGATTCGGATCATATTTGGAGAAAGGTTAACGTTGCACAATTTCGTTTGATAACCTTTGATATCTGAAGAAACATTCTAAAATATGAAATATGGAATTTATAATGTTTCCGGTTAATATCCAAGTACGTGTTGTAAGCTTGTCTCGATGGTTGTAACAGTATAGATTGAACCAAGACCAATATTTACCAAGTACATAACCCTATTTGGAATTTGGCTGGAAATCAAGTCATGTGATTGAAATCGTTATGTTTTCATGGGGTAAAGATTAACACTAGGTTTGTCCTAATACTTGTAATGATTAAGGAGTAATTGAGATGTGCTTTAAGATGAAAATGAAGTTAAACAATTTAAAGAGAGTTATATAACCGACGCATCGTATTTTCCCACAAAGAATACTTAGAAGGATTTGAGAGAAATATTTAGTTTATAGGATTTATAATTGTAGATGAACACAATAGGTAAGAACCCTTTTAAAAACTATAGAAATTAGATCCACAAGTACAATACATAAATTGTTAGATTTGACTGAGCGAAGCAGAAAAATATATTTTTTGAAATTGTGTATATACTTTTAAAGAGAATAGGAATATCAGCCTTTAATAGTATCGTTAGTCTCAGAATGTCTTTGTGTTGAAAAAAAAATAATAATATTTTATCAGTTTACATTAAAAACACATTTCTCTACCAGAAATTACAGTACCTTTTTGAGGCTGCAAAGTATGCAAAAAAAAAATTATTACTTTGTATGGATAATAATCTACGAGTAATCTTACACTTAACTATCTGCACATGAATGAACTATAATGGGATGAAAAATGATATAAATGAAGTTTTACGTATTTAACTTCTGCACCTTATGGGCTAATGAAGACAGGCAACGTCATGCAATGTGCAATTAGGGAAATTTTGGCATTGTGCAATTAGGGAAATTTTGGCAGGACAGCTGCATAAGCCTACTCTTTTTTCAATTTCCAACTGATTTCCAGGAATCTTCAACGTGCAAAGTTTGTAGAACATGGGACCTAGGTTTATTGTCCCATCCGAACGACTGTCCTGTCGAACTTGCAAGGGAAACTGGGCTGAAAAATTAAAAGTTCACGTAGACCTTTAGCGGGATTGAACCATGAACCCAATTTAATACTACAATTCTCTATGGATTTTAATGAAACGTGGTATGAGCATTAGAATTGATAAACGGCGGTCAAGTTCGAGTTTGAAGATTTTTCGATGAGTAGTTTTTGAGTTATTACCCTGTCTGTATATATATTGTAAACATAATAAAAGCTACAACTTTCAATGGATTTTAATGAAACTTTTGTGTGAGAATTGGAATTATTGTTAAGACGGCGGTCAAGTTCGATTTTATTTTTTGTGGGTTCAATAGAAGCTACAATATTTAATAGATTTTGATGAATTTTATATGAGTATGGAATAGATAAGATGATGGTCAAGTCTGAATTTGACAATTTTCCATGAACATATTTTGAGTTATTGCCCCTGACTTTGTAAAATTGCATCAAAATGGTCTTATGGGTGCATAGAAGCTGCAGGTTTCAAAGGATTTTGATTAAACTTCGTGCGAGCAATGGCATGTAAATAAAATGTGTTTTTGAGTTATTTCCCAATTTATTATTCAAATTCAATGCTGCCAGTAGGCGTATATTATCTTGCATGGCAAGCTATCTTGTTAAATATAGTAGTTAAATATTCCTGTTTACGTAATTATCTGAAGAAATTTCAGCTGATACTAGAATATAAAAATTCTTTTACATTGGTCAATACATTCGTGTGGATCTTTTTTGAATATATATATATTTCTTTAAGTACGGCAATAAAACCACACTTTTTAAGAGAACCTAACAAAATAAACGCGACTTTCATAGATACATAATTTTAATTCTGAGGGGAGTTTCTGGTGGATTTGAATTCTAGCTCATGTCTCTATTCTATTTCTAAACAAATAATGTCAGAACATTCGAAACAAAACAATCTATCTCAAATAAAAGTTGTAACAAAACTCGGAAAGATTTTAAAATTTGTTAACTATTTCTCAACCAACGTAATTCTAGCCGGAATAGTTCTTTATTTAAAAAATTTGAAACACGAAACCAAAGTCAAATAAACTAGCGGTTACTTTCACCTTGAATCATACGTAGATCTCGTTACTTTTGTTATAAGGAGCTAATTAAATTGTCACAATATATGGAAATTTTGTAGAGGAGGATATACAATGATTGACATTTATCCAGTTAGTTTATCCCCTGACCTGCGGACACGGGGAAATGTGGTTGAAAAGTTTAAGGCCTTCTTTAAACCTAGCGCTAGCATGGAATAATTATTCTTCTGGACTCGTGAAAGCACTGTTCATCATGAAATACTTTCGCACTATGATATAAGTCCACAAGGAAAAGTAAATTTTACCAATATTTGGCCAATATTTCAGATTTGGGGTTTGTTTTACAGTTCAGATAGTACTTCGTTATCATAGACCCGTCAGTTGGCTTCTGCTTGAACCTACAATGCTTTTAATAAGCTATAGCAAAGAAGGCTCTACGTGAATAGAATTATATGATTATCACTAAGCATTTGGAACTGCTGTTTACTTTCACCTATTACTAAAAAGTTTAAAATTTTACTCACATCCTAACTCACATTTTTTTCAAATATAAATTTTGACGGTCTGAATGAACTTCTAAAGTGCTTTAATTTAGTTTTGTTCTTGGAGAGAGAGATTTCACTCAAACATCATGACCCCATGACTTGCACTCTTTTTAAATCAAATTTACCTGTACTTATGGAACTAAATATTTCGTTCTTAAAAATAGCCTTCGTACTTTCGTAATTTCCATAATATCGTGAAATTATTGAATTACATGTATTCAAAGTCTTATGACATCATATGCCATTTATTATCTATTACCATTTATCATAATATTTATCATACATATACTTGTAAAGGTTTAAGTTCCATGTATTTTGGGGGATTTTAGACTCTAACTGCTATTTGTGGTTTACCAGTTAACTGGTATTATACAATCAATACAATTGTTGATTTATAAAGGTTTTGTTGGAGGTCAGGTAGGTCCACATTAGTGCCTAATCGTTATTCTCGCATTTGTTGTTATTTTAACATAGTTCATGGCGATCATTTCCCAGGTCAAACGAACTATTGTCCTTGTACTTTCTTCTGTAAAGAAAGTCGTATTGATTGTTTTTACACGACTTATAATTTCAGAGATGATATAATATTTTTTTTAAACTGAAAAAGATTATCATATATATTGTCAATGCGAATTCATTACCTCTTTATCTTAATGGTTTTTGTTTTTTTTATGTATTGTATGGAACACTATAACTGTTAGCATGGAATTAAGTACCACCGTGCAAAGTTTTCTTTTCTTGTTTTCCGTTGGTTTTATCTGCAAATTTGTTTTCACGAGTGTATCCTTAGGTTTCACATCAGTTCAATTTGCCGGAACACAAAGATCTCTATTTTAAGTTTCTGAATTGACATAATGATATTGCTGCGAAGGTTTCGTTTGGTATGTACATGTATTAGCGGCCTGTACCCGTGCAATAGAGATTTTACTGTTTCCAAAAGTATGTCTTTTGGGTGTGTTTTTTTTTCTATCCGCCTAGCCAGTTTCATAAAATACGGTCCAGGAATGTGGATTGCGCTATTTAAGTATTTACCAATCGTCATGACAGGATGTAATTGCCAAGCATTTTGTTGTTTGAGTTTTAAATACATATCCTAGGCCTCAAATATTATTTTAGAAAATTTCGTTTGCCAGATTATTACATCAATTACTGTTAATATGCAAGGAGCTTAAAATCTTTCGGATCAGGAAATGTTGTCAAAAAACGTTTTCTTTTACTATAGGATGTCTACCTAAACCTGTGTTTATTTACTCCTTGGTGTTTGTATGGGGACATTTTTGGTTGTTTTATCGAGTAAACATGTTTATGCTAAATATTGACAAATATTGATTTTGACCACATTCCCTACATGTATCGAATTTATTGTTGTAACGTTAAGTGGTGACATATAATTTAGAAGAAAAAAAAAACCTCAAAAAAGTGCACGATAATATAGATTTAACAATACTCATCTTGTTTTAAGTATTAATACCTCTAGCAAAACGTATTTGAAAAAACTGATAACGGTCTATCTGGGCCATGCTCCCTTGCATCTTTTAAGAGAACTCGAAGTGGCTCTGGCACATTTTGGTCGCGGGTAATATTACATTGGTGCTAAATATGAGTGTGAATGGTTAATCCAACAATGCTCAATTTCTTCTATTTCATACATGTGTACAGGTCATAAAAAAAATCGGGAGATTTGCATTGAAAAATCAGGAGATTAAGTGAAAAATCTGTATACTTTTGAAAAGCGTATAAATTCATGAATTTTGAAAATAGTATATTTGCATGTTATATTCGCATTGGTTGTACATGGGCTGCTCCGAGAACTTATGGAAGAGGGGGAACGATGGCTCTGTTATTACATCTTGAAAAGCCCATAATACGGCTGTGTAGTGTTAGAGGCAAAAAACGTGAAACAAATTTACTCATTTAGCAACCCTACATTTCTTTTTATTACAAGAGTTTCAATATTTTGGGCAAATGTCCCTGAGTAAAGAAAGTTTGGGGCGTGTATAGGCATTTGTCTTATAAGTCAATAGCTGAATTCGAAATTAACAATATAAATCTCTTTCGGCACGGAGCGCGTTATGTAGAAAACATCTTAAATGCACACTTGGGGTATACCAGAGTGTTTGTATTGCATAAAACATCTTATTTGTTTGTGATGATCTAACAAGAATCTTGTGGTAATATAAGGAAAAAGTGTGAGATATAGATCAACTTTGTCGATTGTGTGGCAGAAGTCCTATAATTTCTAATGTATACAAACAAATCTTCTTACACAGGGTTTAAACTAACAAGGAAACTGTAAGGGAAACACAGACAGGTACATATGTGTGCGACTGTCTAATGTAAACGTTTTGAATGTTTTTGGTCGGAGTAGTCAGGGGCCGTAATGTTTTAGAGAGTTAGGCCTTGGTACTTTACTCTGGAAAATCTTACTCTATGATTTAAGTGATGCGGATTTGGTTTTATTGTTCATATTTTTTTATTACAGATAACTGTATTTCTTAAAATCTGGATTTTATCTTTATACCTGGTATACACTTTTTCAAAGCATTCAGACCAATACCATTACATATTGTCAATATTATCAGCAAAAAAATGTTTGGAGTAAAAAAACTACACATTTAACAGTGTTGCTGATGCACTAACGATTATCCCAATTGATTTTACTCACCAGGAAAAGCTTGTATTTCGGTCGCCATCTTAGAAATCTTCACGAATTTTTTTCCAAAAATAATTTTATCGGTATTGGATGGAGTACACGAAAATGGCTTGCCACCCACGCGAATTAGAGTAAATGTTTGGTGTGTTACAAGGTTATCTCGTTGTCGATTGGATTTTGAATATCAAACCATTTTTTTGTTCTTTTTTCAGTGATTATTTTCTTCTAGTCATTGCACACACAACACAAGGCGTCATCATCATATCAGATTCATTTCCCATTCAATTGCATAAGCATCCCGATGACGTATCGATAAGTTATTTTTCTTAGGTTAGAAACAAATGCAGGCATTAACAAGAATCAAGATATGAAAGGAATATTACCTCTTACAGAGGACATAAATTTTATAATCTCAAACTTGGCATAAAAAAATCCATCTTCATCAGTTTGAGTTAACAGTGCCATGACCAAAGAATACAATCTCTATGTAACAAGATATATCAAATAAATTTTAATGGATTCTTTCTTAGTTTTGTGGATTAAATGGGACTATAGAGGGATTCTGTCGTATGAACAAAGACTCGTTTGCCCGAGTTTAACACTTTCAATGTGGTATATTTTAAATGTAGGCCTATTATGTAATACAGTGCTTCTTAGCCGGGGACCCCGAGAGGGGAATTTGAAAGGTAGGGGGGATAGGGGAATGACTGAAAAATGGGGAATACACTTCAAATTATAAACATCGAGAGAAATTACATGCTGTTGGTGATTGATCTTGTATTTGTCATGTCCGGAATAGTCTCAGATGAACAGAAATTTATCCCAATTTTAAAAAAATTCCCTTGGAGGAGAACGTCCTAGACCCCCCTCCAGTGGCTTCGAGCCTGTGGAGCTTGCCCGTCACAGTCACTAAACCGCCAAAATTGGGGTGGGAAAGTTATGACATATTTCGCCACAAAAAGGGGGTGGGGGATCTCATAAAAAAAGATGTAAGATAACTCACATAAATAGTTATAACAGGTAGCTTCAATGCTAAAGTCTTGAGATAAATTATGGTGAAAGTTATAACGGTCGTCAATTTTTAATCTACAATTAAAGTAGGCCTACATTCCTATTGGATACAGATAATTTAATGTTTACTTTGCTAACATTGTTACATTAATCCCGTGAGGTCCAGGCAAAAAATACTGCTGTGTGTGTTGAACACACAAAAACCATTGGATTTCCTACAAATATTGAATATCTTGACTTATCATGTTGACATCTGATTTAAACTTGTTTTTCTGAGATATTGAGCATTTAATGACGTCACGTCACATTAACTTTAGAACGCTTGCGCTCTAAATATATATTCAATATTTCTTTACTTCCGTATGAATCCAGTGAACAATCAGGAAACTTTGTTGTTTGAATGGTTCAGACTGCCAGAGTTAAAGAATTTAGACGAACTTTGTCTCGACATAGATTGGACACATTTCAATTAATTTACGAGTGGGTTTCAAAAGCCTACCGCCAACCGCTGCCGACCGGCCTACCGGAAGGAAAAAAATGCGCCAAAATAGATAATGTTAAATTTAAGGATCGTAGATTTTCATACAATAAAACGAAACTATTCAATTTGACGAAACTTTTGTTGACGTCAAAATTATGGAATCAAAATTATTTTAAAATTGAAACGAAAAAAATAAATATTTTCTTTTCGTGTTCAGCGATGTTTTTCTTCACATTAACTGATACAATCCATGCCAAAAAAGCAATAATCTAATTTGTATTCAAATGGGACACACAATTAACCGTAAAAGTACCCTTAAATCTTTTTTAAATGATCACGACAGGAAGGTCGTTTGTTTCAGAGTTACTTTCCTTAATTTATTTATTTAACGTCGTAGGCATCATGGATGATCAACAAGGCCAAGGGATCTTCCACATTTTAGAATTTTTTCAAAGTTAATCCTTGACGTAGACTATAATAATTCTGCGAATGCTCCTCCTGTTAATCCAACCAAATTAGCAGTATTTTTAGTTGATAAAACGCTTCGCAAAGACTGGGGGCACACTTCCAACACTTGGAAAAATCAGGTTTCCAGATACAGAACATTTAGGCCTAAAGAAAAAGATGGAACTGATGCCGATGGGATAAGATCGCATCGTGATGATGACTGGTTGATTGAAAAAGTTGCGGCTAAAGATTCGACCAAACATTGTGAAGATATTGGTGATTGTCATGTCATGAGGCAAACTTATTACAAACATGGTAATTTTGAGTTTACGTATCATCATCATGATGCGATCTTATCCCATCGGCATCAGTTCCATCTTTTTCTTTAGGCCTAAATGTTCTGTGTCTGGAAACCTGATTTTTTTGAAGCGTTTTATCAACTAAATATACTGCTGATTTGGTTGGATTAACAGGAGGAGCATTCGCAGAATTATTATAGTCTACGTCAAGGATTAACTTTGAAAAAATTCTAAAAGGTGGAAGAAAGATCCCTTGGTCTTGTTGATCATCCATGATGCCGACGACGTTAAATAAATAAATTAAGGGAAGTAACTCTGAAACAAACGACCTTCCTGTCGTGATCATTTAAAACAGATTTAAGGGTACTTTTACGGTTAATTGTGTGTCCCATTTGAATACAAATTAGATTATTGCTTTTTTGGCATGGATTGTATCAGTTAATGTGAAGAAAAACATCGCTGAACACGAAAAGAAAATATTTATTTTTTTCGTTTCAATTTTAAAATAATTTTGATTCCATAATTTTGACGTCGACAAAAGTTTCGTCAAATTGAATAGTTTCGTTTTATTGTATGAAAATCTACGATCCTTAAATTTAACATTTTGGCTTTTGAAACCCACCCTTAATTTACGAATAAAGGAATGTTACGAGACCAAAATGAAGGCTTTCTTCATCCTCTCTACTTTAGGTGGGTACTGCTATTTTCATCTTCGTGTTCTCATTTTGCTCGAATATATAATACTGCTCCGTTCGGTCCTGGTTTTTGAACGAATGTTATCGGAGATGGTCTTCCTGGCTGTCAAAATAGTTCTATTTTGTACTGTTTAAAGAAGTTTATATGTAATGAGTAATGGGAAGTAACTCAGTTCTGTTAAAAGTTTTGATGTTCGTCCTGGGTTTCAGCAGCTAATAATTGCAGTGAAACGGACATGACCTTTAAGCCAACCCGGTTAATCGCCTCCTTCATGCATTTATGGTATTTAGAAGTGGTCCTTGTGTTTTTTTTACACTAATCACTGAGGTGGACGAGCAGCTTAATGTTGGACAAAAGTAGACTTTTTCAATCAATCAAAGTTTATGAAACCTGTGCTCGATGACTGTATTGTAAATATTTAATTATTTATTTCTAAGAGACAATGAATGCCTTGTTACCTTTCATTTTTAAATTTTGAAATATTTCATCTCATTTATTTATGCTATATCATTCCTTGTAAAACCACACAAACACAGTTGTTGAGAACTGAAGGCAAATCAGTAATCACGAACTATAGCTTACAAGTCTAAAAGGGGTTAAAATATCCAACTGAGAATTTGTATCAGAGCTAAATAAATTGAACATTTAAATCAAAGAAAAAGAGTGTTCGAATCAGCCAACTGTGTTTCATCATTGAAAACGATTTAAATATTTTATGCTATTAGTTTTAAAGGTTTAAATAAAGTGATAAAAAATGGAGTTTGGTTATGTTTAGTAGAAGCCTTAACAAATTTTTGTGTTAATATTATTTAATCGAAACCTTTTGAACACATATGAGACATAAATCTCTACAATTAAGCAATAATACCTATCAAAAAGCATAACGAAATCTAAAATTGTTTTGGCGAAAACAAATTAAAACTTTGAGACAATTACAGCGATACATTTTTCTAAATTTGAATCCTCAAGCGACATTTAGGGATAGAGATTATGACAAAGATTTTCATAAATTTGAACACCGATATTTTGTTTAGCTATGAAGCAAACATAATCTTCCTTTATAATGTGCACTCTGTATATGGATGTATGTGTTATTCCAAGATGATCAGATAGTACAAAATATAAATTTCAATATCGGTATGGGTTAACCGGAGCGTTAAATCATTTGTTGAAAAACATATTTTGTTAATATAATAGTTACATTCTTGACTCTAATAACGTTATTTCAGTCAATGGATGATTTTGCAGTAAGCGGACACTCTAATTTGTTATTTATTGTGAAAAGTAAATTGGCCACGTTTAAAGCTCATTGAGGTTCAAGTAAGTCTTGAATAATTGAAGTTCGGGACATAAAACATGGATTACTTAAAGGTAATCTTACAAGATATAGATTGAAGAACCCATGCTGTTATAATGACGGGGTTGTAATCAAATTGTTTCTATGATAAAGGTCCAGTTGAAAAAAGTCTATCCAGTATGTTACAGTGCTTATAACTTCAGATTATCATCAAGAGTACTGAATTACACAGGAAAAGTACAAAAGCGATACAAGACAGTTAATATCCGGAATTTCCCACGGCAAAAATACCACGTTAGAATTTTGAATATCAAATGACATGAATATATGAATGTGCATAAGCACCAAAACTTGACAAAGCAAAAAATATATCACAGCTAAAAGCAAATATATGCAAGGAACAGAAACAATGGAAAAAAACCCACTAAAAGTGATGATAACAAATAACAGTATCACAGAGTGGTGTTTAAACATAAACAAAACTTAAAAGTAAAACAACCCATATCAGAAAAGTTCTAATGTAGGCTAAAAATTAACCTGGTTGTGCATTACAAATAGCTGATGTAAAGACCCCTACAGTAGTGCTGTGACCTGGTGGGCTTGAGATGTCATTGAATCATTGAGCTTAACAAACATTGGCTAATTGAAATCATTGAGGTCGATTCGATATTTAACTTGGCTAATTTGAAATGTTTTATGTTTTTCAGGTTACAGAAGAATAGATCAAACACAAGAAAATACAATAAAGTTCCTCTCCACCAGTATGATTTTGTTTTCCTTAGTCCTTAAATCATACCGAAAACTTTCAATAAATATGCAAATATATTCAGTACTAATTCAGTAAAATCTTAAATCAAATTTTGAGTTATTAGAAAGCTAAGATAAATTTTATGCTTATTAATTTAATTTTTTAAATATACACAATGTATTTTATATAAATCATTCATTTCATATTTCTTATATAAAAGATACTTATTTACAGAGCAATGGTCATAAAACATGGTATGTACAAATAATCAGTCTTTCGTGGCGTTATGAATCAGATGTCGAACCAGTAGGTCAGGTAAGATTTCAGTAACAACCTTGATGTACCGACGGAGTAATATATGATAATATATATACTATTCTATAATGTTATCATTCCCACTCGGCTAATAAATCGTGCCACCTATCGTAATGGAGCTCACATGCAATAGTGTATGGACTTTGGAAATTATGGCTTATATTTAATCTCGATTGTCCCCATTGATCGACGGCGCATTGGGGAACACCAAAACCGAATGCAAATATCGAGAGATACTTTAGAGAGATATTAGAGGTATTGTAAAGAAGTTTTCAAAAATTTGTCTGCATCGAGGAAACTGATAGTTTAACAAGAACCAATTACTCCGTCGGTACTTCCTTAAAGAAAGGCGAAAATGCTAACTTCTTTCCGATGAGATACAACAAGTACAGGAATAAGTATGTAATGTTTACTTTTACGCATCCTCATATGTTTCTAATAAGGTCTAATAACACTACTTTGTGTGTGCCCTGTACACGGATGTGTTTGACTATGCTGATTCGGTGCATTGCATGAATTTGGAAAGTTTTCATTGTAAGAGATGTAGGTTATGCGGAGGAATTTGTACGGTTTATCTATTGCCTTGGCATAATGCTTCCCAATGCTTATGCGCGAAGTTCGAATTTTAAGATTAATCCGTACGAAACATTCTGATTTCCACCAAGCCGAACAGAGCGGACTTTCATAGGTTAACTATATTCAGAGACTATACTTGAAAATATATAGATTGTTTATTTGGAAATTTAAAGAATATTTTATCAAATCTATTTCCTTTTATTATATTCACTATAGAAAATAAAAGGTACTAACTATTTTATTTTGAGATTGATTTGAGATTTTGTACTTTCAAAAAGTACAGGTAGAAATTATTACAGGAAATTTCAGAAAAGTTAACTTGAAAGGTCATACTGTTTCTGACTGTAGGTAGCTATCAAAAAGAACAGTCTGGGCGACAAAGTGTCAGCATGTTTTGGACTTGAAATAGATTTGTGATGGTCTGAGGGTTTGGTATGGATTGGAAGCTGGTCAATACTAAATCGTGCATACTACCAAACTTTGAAGAACAAGCTAAGATTCCATACCTTCGTGGTGCGGACGTTGTGTATCCGTCATGCTTTATAAATGATTCCATATGTGCGGACAATTTGTGGGTTATCTTTCTTTTGTCGAATACCATGTAGAAATGCCAATACTAAAATACGCGTATTTGTTGTACTCAACGGTATGACGGATGTACATGAAGTGGAATACATATCCAATCTTGATTCAGATGCGTAAGATATTTAGCAGCAGAACAACTTAAACAATATAACTGTTTACAACCTTGCACCCCCTTCCAATCCAGAATCGTGTCAGGAATTTTAAGTAGAATGAGAATCAGGGTAAGCTTTTGACGGCTGACTGATCTTTATGTTTTAATAAAAAAATAATCATGTACTAACTTTCCATTAGATAGGTAAGTATAGAAATAATTTACCTGATTGCACACTAGCTGTTCAACCTTAGCGGGCATGCTATTTGGTTACACTTCTAGTTGTGGTGCTTTGTTTTTGGTTTTGGTCAATATATTTAAGGTGTAACATAATATAAACTCTGTTGAAACACATACTTATCAAAATATATCGAAGGTATGATATAAAGTAATATTGATTAATTGTTGATTGGTTTTATGTGGGACCATATCGTCTTTGTGATATGCAGCATTAAAGATTGCAGTTTGGTGGAGAATAAAATCTATCACTGGATACTGCTACAGTCGACCTGGGTGTAACCAACGTTGAAAAATCGCAGTTGCTATCGGCCAATATTGTTGCGAGGAATCCTTTTGAGTCCGATTTATGATCTTTCAACCATCGTGGCTACTAATTGTCGGTTTTTATAATATTATGTCTGTATTTGTAGGATTAATTCTCACTGAATAACACAGCACACAACGGACGTATATTTTTTGGAGATTTTATTGAAATTCAAACAGATGATTTTCCTAAAGTAAATTTGAGCTCTTTCGTAGTGAGGTTTGTATAAACATAGTTTTGTTATACCGAGAATAATCGGAATATGGTGCAAACTGATTTTAAAGGGTTTACGGAAGTTCCAAAGCACTTTATGTACATTTAGAGATAAGGGCCAGTGATGTGACCTACTAATAAAATTCATTGATGCCCTTCGGTGCCATGGACTTAAGTTCATGGATCCAGTCCAATTCCAAAGCGCGTCTGTGGTCGTTCCCAAATCGGGACCTAGATATTATGGATAAGACTTGCACACTAAAATCTTTGTGTGAGTGACCACGTAAATTAAAATGTTTCCCGACGGGTTTTTCCCGACGTAATCTGATATTCGCTAAATCTTCAGTAATTCTCACAGTGAGACTTCTTTTTGTTTCTCTTCACTCTCACCCCTATATCAGACACGCTACAATAAGGGCATCTCCGGCTTCACTCTTACGGATTCTTTTTTTGTCATTTCATCCCCATAGTAAAATGACAATTGATTTCTCAAACCTCAAATATATGAGGAATGAATGATCAGAGAGTGCCCCAATATCTAACAACTAGATACCAAGCATCAATCCAGAAAAAATACAAAAAATCTGGCATTTTCCGCAGAAAAGAAACACAAATGGCACGCCTCCACGCCATTGTTATAACGTCTTGGCAACCAAGCAATAGTAGCGCTTTCACTGAGATCCACCATGAAGCGCCTCCATCCACTATATAATATAAATAGAAGGAATGCGGCCCAGCAGCAACAGTCTCCCTGAAGAGTACAAATTGTACGAAATGCGTCGGAGCGAAATAAGTATTCTCTAAAGAGAAAGATTCCTTAACTCTTTAATTTTTTATGTACAATTAGTTGGCTTCTTTTGCAAATGTTATCCCTTTTTAAGAATGTAGTTTTTTCTTCGGGTATATATTATTGTTCTATTGTATTTGCATATTTCATATTTAGGTATTTCGTTTTTCGATTATGGACTTTGGTTATTTTAAAGAAACTAATAAAAAGTCTTAAAATTACAAGTAAGTATGACAATTTATTACAATAAACTAATTAATTATCGTTTGTATATAAGACTCATATGTGTTAAGTTCAATATTTTGATCCTTTCAAAAACATTTTATTAATTTTCTCCAATGAAAATAATAAATATACGTTACTTATAGTGTTATGCCCTCCTACTTAGTTGACAAAAAATATCAAACTTGGTCAATACCTGAATTTGAATGAAAACTGGGTCAATAAGAGTATATATTCATTAGTTGGACTTGCCTAGTATCATTACTAAAGAAGAGAATCCCTATATAATAGTGCTGAGTATTGCCAATCATGCCACGATACGATATGTATCGCGATACAAGGGTCACGAAACGATACGTATCGCAATATGGGATAGTAGGTTACTTTTACCCCAAGGTTTCAATATTTCACTAGTTTAACTCTTGAATAATTCAGCCTGTCTGTATACTAAATTAAATGTAAACTAAATAATTAGAAAACAATAGATTTTAGAGAAGTCCACGAAAGGAATTTATGATGGGATAAGCTTGCATTCACAAACTTGTAAAAAAATAACCACTTTTGAAAAATGCCATGTATCGTCAAGTATCGATACACAACCTTGCGATACTATACGCGTATTGTGGCATGTCGTATCGCGATACATCGATTCAACGATATATCGTGCCAGCACTACTATATAATAGGAAATATTAAGTAATTATTTTAAAACGCTTTTAAGTCCGTTCCAAAAATATTTATTAATTTATTTGATTATAGATGAATTTGTCCTTTTGACCCTAGTCTATTGATGAACAAAGATTCATTTTGGCCAAGGTTTATGATTTAAAATTTTTGGGTCGTCCTCAGTGGAAGTTTTCCCTTTTAGGTACAACATGGAAATATTTTGTAGTTGAGTCACAAGTTGTGCTGTGTGCAGTAATTTGGGTTATTCCCCTTTAGTGCACTGCGATTCTTATACGACTCTTAGTTCTCTTCACACTCTTCTTTCTTAAATCTATAGCAGCTGATCATACCTTTCAAATAATCATCATTCTTTTGACACAATATGTAATAGGTAATACTCCCTCAAAGTTTCTTTATTAAAATACATGATCTTCAATCATTGCTATTATCATTGCAGGTTAAAACGAAGACGCGAATTTTCGAATTTCAAGACCGTTGTTTTAAGAACAAGTGTAAGTATGTTGTATTTTCTTCACACCTTTGTAACACAACCAAATACAAACCTATAAACTACGTTATATGCAATCAAACTCATACAAAATATCAAAGTGATGTTTCATTAATGGTTATGTTAAAAGTGATGATTTAACTTTTTAAAAACTTAATGTTTGCTTGTAGTGCTAGCGCTTATTTATATAAATCATTATTATTTATAAAAATCAAGTCACGATATATTTTTTGATTTTTGTGATTTTGAATTATGCATGGATTGACGAGGCTTTACATGATTGGTCGGTTTAGATTTTCGGGGAATTCTCAGATCTCACTTTAAAAGCTTTCGTGAAAGCCCTTTCTAGCGTGCAGTTGATTTTGCTGTTTCTTATTCAACACCAGTAAACACAGGTTATCTCCCCTCGCCTGGTCAGTGAATTGTCTGTTTTGGAAACTTAATGTAATTACTTGTTCTCCAATCAATTATATATTTGTTGTCATCCTTTCAATGGGTAGAAGTTATTTATTAACGATACAATATAGTATACTGGATATACGCTCTGTTTATCAATATAATAAGACACATTCACACACATAGGTTTGGCTTAATTGAAAACGCCCTAAATTATGAATGATTCGAGATTGAGTTTGGCGAACAATTTATTTCCATACCTCAATTTCTCATAAGATCAATACAAAAATGTAATCTGCTCCTTGAGGTAGAACGAAAAGTTTCTCATGTTATATCCCCAAAATACAAGATAACGGTTATATTGTATGCTTCAGGGATTTTAGTTCAAATTTGCATCATTAAAAAACGATGATAGTGCACATAGAAAAACACAGCTTCGTGTCTGAAAAGATATATCTGATACTGGCGTTTTGAAGTTTTAATTAAGCATGATAGGGGTGTTTGTCCTCGTCATGCTGACGATATGTGACTGTTGTTGTATGGTTGCGCAGTAGTATTTGATGACGGTGAAACTATATATTGGAACACCTGAAAATCTACAATTTCAAGGTTCATTGATGGTTAGTGATCGAAATAAAGTCCACCAATGTCGTTTTGGCATTTTTTTCCTACACGATGTTGCTTGATGTACTAAGCGCAATTTTTTAGTACAACGACTAATACGTAAGAATGCGGCAAAACTCTGTTTCATTTCGTTTTATCAAGGCGTTGATTATTAAATTAGATCATTTCCGACTGAGTCACGAATTTTTATATCGAAATTATGATTATTCATAATATGATTAGCTCTAATTGGCTCATGCAATTGAACAATCTTTATAATTTGGCAAGTGAGTGTGAACTGAACCCAATTTGATTTTAGATCTTCCCACGTTAAGGTAATTATGAATGATGCCCCATTTGAATGGAGTAATAACCTACATCAGTTTATGATCAAAATGATAAATTTCATTATGAATCATTTTAAACTACCGAACGGTATGTTATTTACAGAAAACGAATAAACTTATTGATTTCGATACTGATAACCTTATCGTAGTATTTTCTATCAGTAGTGCATCAAACAACATTAGTAGTGTAAAAACGTGGAAAATATTCATCTTCGTTGAAGTGCATAATAAAATACGATTAACAAATTTGTTAAGCCCTTCGTCGATGATCTTGAACTTCTTTCATAACGAAAAATAGGGAAAGGAACTCATACTTTACCGAAACACTACACACGTACCTACTACCTCCAACGTAATATAAAATTCTCACCGATAGTCTTTAAGTGGTAGTGTTTCAACTGAATTGACATTCGTACTTCAAAACGTGTACTTATTTGTTTAAAATTAATCTTATGTAGATATTTTATTATAGTAGAAAATTCGATGATAGTAAAGGGCAGAATCGTACATCAATTAAACTAAAAATAAAATGGAAACAATCATACTTGAAGTACATTAGGCTTAAAATCGAGGAGCTCTTAAAATAACAAACCGCCTCTCCTGTGTAAATCTGATTAGGATAAGTAGAAATCTTGACCGGAAAATACAGGAAATTTATCATTTATTTTTACAAAAGACTAAGTAGATGTTAAATATATACTGAAAGGAACAAGGGGTCGAGAGGGGATTATTTTTAAGGAGATCTCATATTTTGTCTTCCATGATTCATTACTTTTACAATAAATTAACTTCGTGTAGATATTGTTTGATTTAGTTACTCAGTTAATGCGTATTATTATAGCTTATTAAATAGAATTCCAAGGCAAAAGACCTATCCGTATGTTAACATACCCATTAATTCGTGTTGCACCCTTCTTCCCATTCGATTGAATTTAAAGCTGTATACATGCATTTGGCAATGGGAGTCATTGGTGCCATCAGTACAAGATACCTTGTCCGTGGCTCAACTAGGGCAATGGGGTGCCCATGGACTTGGTGCAAACAATCTCTATGGTCCTCGAGGCACCACTGTACTTGGTCCACGTTAGCGTCTTAGATTCGCCACCAATACATTTGTAATAGACCTTTTCTTTCCTTCCACTTAAGTCTTTCCGTCTTTACCCGCTTGAGAAAAGGATCATGAGAAGTTTTAAAGTGTTAACGAATGTCAACAATACTTGATACGAAACTAAAATAGGCCCGAAAGCCTTTTTTCGTCTAAATTTGTGTATCCATTATCTATCATCTAGATCTGGTGTGCATAAGGCGTCGAAATCCCTCATCCCAAAAGACTCACTGTCCTGCGGAAGAAGCAGATCTTGTTGGACACTGCATGATCTTCATTAAACGAAACCGAGATAAACAGTCAGGTCCATATTTTATTAGTTACTCAATTATTAATTCCAATCAAACTTCTTATGGTCCAACAACTTTGAAGTTCATCATCAATAAATCGTGAGGTTTTTTCATGTCTTTGAAGTCAATCTCATCCTATTCCGGTAGTTTTCACGCTCAAGATTGTGCTTTTAAAAACTTCGAAGGATACAAAAGGTGGGGCGAGTTTTCTTGGTTCTTCAAGTAAAATCCTTTCCATGGATGACTAAGCTACAAAAACTTTTTTTCTATCTTTAGCCATGTAAAACAAACGATGAGGGATGTTTGCCAGTACAGAGGCCTTGGCATTGTATTTCTGATATCAACGATATTTGGTTCACGTATACAGTATAACATTTGTGGCCTATGTTAATTATATTTCTTCTTCAGAGTTGTCTTTTTTTCAGTTACTTTTCAGCAGTTAACGTCTTATGTCCCAAAAAACCATTCAAAATCTAGTACTTTTTTAAATGTGCTAAACTTTGGTACTGTTTAAAACTGAGATTGTTCTTTTTCTTTGGGATGGTATGGGCAATTTTGACTTTATCCAAGATGGTGGACATGAAAAATGATATAACGAATTTCGGTCCCGTATGATTCGTTATAGCCAGGTTTTACTGTATCATAAACTCGTTAACTTGCATTTTGCAAAGTAAAGACACATGACCTAACTGCACTCAAAAATGCTTCTCGAATAAATCATTATTTGAACATCAAACACAGATAAATTTAATTGTAATTGTTTAACTACTGATTCCAAACATGCCTATGAAATCTACTACACGTCTTATGTAATGATTATTCCAATGTGCTGTATTGATTTCCAATAACTACGAAGGAAGTTATTTGCATGTTTGGGAATGAACTCGGGTTTGTGTACCTCCCTCTCCCGACTGCATGTTAATTTACTCTTAACATCTTACAAAATAAAACGAATTCCACAGGAAATATAGAACTCACACCTATTGAGTTATACACGCTATCTTATGATTACGGAAGCGATAAATGACCAACTATCGTGAAACAAGACAAAGAAACACAGACGTGGATAGCTAAATAATTTATAAAATCGAACGAACACTACTAAATGATTTACTGAGTGATTTGATTGAAATTCGATCTTGTTAAGTTTTCAGAGTGTATTAGTTGATATATTGAAGCAAAGGAGCTATATAATTGTGTCAGCATCATTTACATCGATTTTTTTTGTAATTGTGTTTCTGCAATGTGATACTATAAATGTAGTACATATTCATTGTCTCTCATAATCTTCCTTCGCACGCAGGCTAAAATAGATCAGTTTTTTGTATATCGCATAGCTTTATCAATTTCGAGGATCTGTAGGAATATTTATATTGTTACATTCGTTATATGTAGAGGATAGCTATTCGCACATGAATTTTTTTCAAAATGTTACTCATGATGTTACTAGAGTGGAATTTATTGCATACGTTATACATCATCTTTAGTAGTTGGATGTAAAATCCACTAGAGTGGAATTTATTGCATACGTTATACATCATCTTTAGTAGTTGGATGTAAAATCCACTTCATTCCATTTCTTGTGCGCTCGTGATTCTGGTAATCTTTCATATAGTAGTTTTCATCGTACTTGTTTTAAAACAGTGTTACTTGTATTCAAATATAAAAAAGTGATACCAAATACAATGCTCGTGAAATATTGTGAACATAGACATTTAGTTCACCAAATATTCGGTTTTGAAATTTCTGGTACTAAATTTAAGGTTGAAGTGTTATATATAGAAAGTATCTTTAAAAAACAATATCGTGGTGAAATTGATAATAATTTGCCACCTTTCGTAATATTTACCAATCTGAATTATATTTATCTTATATACAATATGAAATACAAATTATTTACAAATATGAAGGTTACTTACATACCATTCTTTTTAGTACATTAATATAACTATTTGTAACATTAATGACTATTTTGATGAGATGATAAAAAGTTATTGAATCGAAACCGTTGTTGTCGTTGCCACACCTGCTCTATCTAGATCTTCTTTACTCATTTTTTAAATAGGAAAATAATTCATGCGATAAACGTACTTATCAGGGATTTGTGACATGTTGTTATGAAGTATGTTAGATCTACTTCATCAAATTCACTTTTCTAATCAGATAAAAATCATTCTATAGGATTCATAAATATGCATATAGGAATTGCGAACTTTGCATGTCTAATATTTCATTTTTAGAAGAAGGCCGGATAAGCAACTGGATTTTTCTTTTAGGAAAAAACTACATATTCCCCCTTGTCAGATTGTAAATGAAAAAGTGTATAATAAATCTTCCCAAAGAAAATTGAACTAAAAGGATTTGCTCTAAAAAAATACAATGATTGGAAACCATGTAGGTCGATCATTAAATTAGATACACCTTTATTACAAATACATCGATGACGTAACGAGCAGAAATCTCATTATTGTGAATCGAAAGCGCACACAGCTTAATGACCTAAGTACCTAACCCTAAGGCTTAAACAAACCTTAGACCTTTTTGTCCAGAATTTGTCACATTAGCACGAGTTTAAAGCCCATTATTTGGATAAACGATGATAGCCTCCCCATCCTAGTGTCAGTGTAGATATATAGGTATCTATTGTTGACATGACGTAATTTTCTTTTGTTTGCATCATTATCAACAGATGTTGGCTTTTATTGTTTACCAAATAAACACGTATTACCTTTATAAATATCTACACACTGAACTATCTATTAACTTTGTGTTTTCTATTTAATTTTCACAGGAAATGACACTAAGTTTACATTACTTGGGTCCCAAGAAACTTCTCATGTTTCTTTTTTTTTTTACTTCGTTCATCTGGTTAAGTACAATAGAACGGAAGGTGCGCAAAAATTCAGAATGGGTTGTGAAGGAATCTTGCATTGGTATTTATTTGTACAAGTCTACTATGTGAAATTTGTTGTGACAGAATTATGCAATCTCATACAATTCACTCTAGTTGTCAGCAGATCGATTGATTCCATGAATTTATTGCACACGACCACATAATCATCTTTGCCACTTCTTTCAGGATTCAATTATTCAATGTAAAATTTCCTGGGGTTTTCTTTGTCTTTAACTTATATCGAGATTATAACTATAAATTAATATAGTTGAGGGTTGAAATGTATTTAAACATTTATAATATTCTTCATTATACATAACACTATAGATTTGAAAGATGAAACTTTGTATGTATTGATCTCAAGCAGTTGGAATTGGGTAAAAGTCGGTAGAATGGTTTCAGAGTTATTGCCCCTGCCTTTCATAAAAAATAAATGCGTGACATACACACACAATTGTTAAATGAAAAAGTCAATATAAAGACTTTGTTATCATTTCTCTAGCAGCTGCCAGTGGGCGTATGTTCCTTTGCTAAGGTATTTTAGGTATCATAAACCCACATTTAATTAACATTATTAGAATGTAAAAATATGGATAATATGGATACAAGTACATTGTAGACACATAAAATTGACAATACAGACACAGTAACATAAATATTCTAGTATAAATCATGTTCAGACATCCCACAAGTGGACAATACGACGTCATAAAATTGTTTTATAGCTGTATTATTGCCAAATGGGTTAACTAGTGAATGTTTTCCTGTTCAACGATCTAGCCATAGCTACGAATTTTGTTATATATCAGTAAACAAAATCGTATTTAAATTCAGAAAATTTGCCAAATGTATCTTAAAGTTGTTCTTCAAAGAATTGAAACTTCATAGCTATTTTCACCAAATAAAAATGATATATTTTCCATATGAAGCGTCGGTATATGATCACGGTAGGTTAGAGCGTCATTATTCCGGTTAAACCAGCTAGGTAAGGAATATGCATACGGGAAAGGTCGATGCAAATGGTCAGCCAGTAAATAAGGAGCAATGTGAACCAAATTGTTATTCTGGTCAAATACGTTTCGTCCATTCCTAGTCATTAGCATTATTCTTGGCCAAGTGGTGAGAAAAATCCTTGACAAGATTGGAATATAAAGTAGTAGTCAAGTCTAAAAGCCATGACTTGATGTGTACATGGGTGATACGCGCATTCAGAATAAGTGTATCTCGGAACCAACAATTTATGTTATTTATTAAGTCTACATCCATGAAGTTTTTGTTCTTTATATGCAGTGATACTTCGAAATGTATTGTAATGATCAATTTTTTTTGTCAAATTATCAAAACTTTGGTTCGAACACATATGAGTAACAAAAGCTGTCATTGTTGTACATGAAAAGAACGAAATATGCCCGAAAGGGCAACGGCAACGAAGTTTTAATATCATGTAAATGTCAAATCAGCAACATGTTCGGTTGTAATCTCACACTTTACTGATTTTATACATAAAATCAATGTTAGACAGTAAATTGTCAATTTTATGTCCGGATGTCTTTCTAGAAAATAATGGTCGAAAGAAATCCATAAACTTTAATGTTCAGGTAGAAACAACTGATAGTGCATCTGCTCGACTTGAACTACTATTGTTTAGGTTTTGCATTCATTAATATCTCTTTCATCTCTTCCTTTGACGTGTTGAAGATCATTTATCACAAATTTAACTTTGATTTATTTTTCTGCATCTTGTCTCTATCTTTGTATATAATTTTATCAAATTGTGCATTGAAAAATCTATGTATTGTTATGAAGTTGGTAAAAGATTTAGCAATTGATTGCAATAGTGTACGAACTTTCTTTGTCTGTGCAACCATTGAAATTGATTTGAAACTATCCATGAACACATTAGTTTAATATATTAATATAGACGGCAGGGAACTTGCTCGATTCTTCCACAATTATTGTTGCAAATTGCGTCTTGTTGCTGCATATTGTGTCCATAAATATATTTCAAGTGTATTAAACATATTCATAATTTCCTTAAATGATAACTTCACAGTGTTGACCGCCTTAATCAGCCTTTTCTATTGCAGAATTCTAAAGGGTTATTTCAGAACTGGATTAGGTTTGTTTTTATGGATTGATGGGACATTGCGTTAACAACTTCAATGGTTAAGTAACAAAGAGAAGCAACGATATATCATTAAACAATATGGTTGTACATTACTTTAGTATTTATCTTCTTTCTTTGTCAGTTTTTCAATCGTTAGCGACAGAGCAGTAAATTAACCAGAATTAAGTCATTAATACAAGAGATTAATTGACCTGTGGATGAAGGTTCTCATTTATTTTCCAGATTTATTGTCTTCCATTCACAATATTTACTGGTATAGTTTTACATTTTAAGTAACCTTCATAATTTGTTTGTCTGCTTTTGGATGGCATGATGAGTTTGAATGTCAACTGATTTTTATACAGAAATCTTCATTTAAGACGAACCTAAGCTCCTTAAAGTATATGTTCTGTAATGTCAATGAAAATATCGTTATTGAAGAAGCTTTTGTATCGGATAATTTTAATGAAAAACATACATTACATTAAAAACTACACTTTTTAAATTGAATATTTTGACAGTGTGTTATTGCAGTCCATAGCTTCCCAATGGTATGGGCTCTTATTAAGATTTTGAATAACTGTTTTAGCACCCACAAAAATTCTCCTGTTCGGCATAATGTTTGTTGCGCAGTAGATCAAATCTTGTTTGTCAAAGCTGTATTTTGAACAAAGATCAAACATATTGCACCTTATGTGTATAAGACTAATATATTGACGACGCATGCAATTATAAAATGTTTTATTTAAGTTTAGAAAAATCAATTAATTAAATATATTGTGCTTCATGTTGCTTATCTCACGCTATGTTATGTTGTGCATATGAAATTTAACGTGTTGTGTACTAAAAAGTGCAACGATTACATTGATAAATAAAATGAAAATGCCAAATGTTACATACGTGAAAGAAATATGTATGTTTTTAGTGATCTAGGTTACATTTTCAACAACTATGTCTACAGGTGCAGATGCTACAAACGAACGCATCAACTCAATAGCTTTGTTATTATGTTCGTTCTTTAAAATATAAAGAATTAATAAAAACATTAGTTTATTGCTGCTGATTTCACAGTGATATGAAATTAGTATAATTGCGGTTACTAATTTTTAATTCTCGATATCTACTTAAGGTTTTGAAGAGGCATTCTGATTTTTTCGTCGGTTGAAAAAAAATAATATCAAACCTACGAAAAATACCAAAGTTTTAATTTCAAAGATATGTAAACTCTTTAATTTTTAATCTTTTAAAAGTACTGTACGGATTTTGCACAATAATATACGCCTTATTGTAGATAAATATGCCTCATGCTTAATTTACACTTTAAAAACAAATTTAGTATGATCAAGTAGACAATAGATGTAAATTTTACGATTTTTTTTATGATAAAAATATTGCAAACTACCTCTTTAAATTTCTATCGTCATGCAAAATTATAACTTGATGCTTTCATTGATATAACGAGCGTAGCAAATAACAATTACCAACAAAATGACCATCAATTACGAGACAGGTGTAGTATACCATAAAATCATTTCCATTATTTAGAGCCAGGTGTTGATCAATCTGAAAACTTCTCTAAGGCATTTAATCATAGCATGTCCTATTTATCGCTAGCTAGGACCTTCCAAAATAGATTTTCTATGCTATTTACCATATGTTGCATGGAATGGTCAGTGATAAAACAATACCGTTCCATAACTGCCTAATAGATCAAAGCATCATTCATCAGACCATACATAGCAGATACACGTTGATTCTTTTGAAGATCATAAGTAATGTCATTTTCAGTTTTGTAGTGAAGCATATCAAATTTGACTAGAAAAAAATTAATTTTTGCTTGTCTTTGTGATGGCTGACAGAGTCGGTATAAAGATGTGTTAACAAAATGATATGGAGTTTTACGTCCATGTGTTATGTGACAAATTTATTAATATGTATTTTTTTCGCAAACCTTTTGGTATAATTGCTATTTTAAATGCAACCTCTCGCTGCACGCCCTTTTTTTTGCACTTCCTTCTTTATTACGGCTATCAAAAGCAAATTGAAGTTCGACAAATCGACAAAAATGATGCAACACGTTAAAGACGAAAATATAAAGGTAAGAGGTTAAAATTACGGACAGACTATTTGTGATACGCAGTATTACACGAAATGTGTCATTTTATCCCCCGTTTGGAAAACGTGAATAGATATGTTGACAGATGGTAATGTTCGCATATTTTTAATGTCAGAGCTCTTGAATCGTTAATGCCAAGTCGCGTTCAGCATATTATTCTTCCTTTATCAGTAATGATGTAAACTAATTATTTACAGTGGAGCTGCTCATCTGATTGCCGATAATTCGAAACCCTGATATATGCACGCTCCAAGATCCACTGTATTTTAACCAATTCCAACTCTCTTTTGTCTACATCAATGCATTATATTGACGATTTTAAATGAAATGATATCTATGTAGATTTATATGTATTGTTTTCTACACCTTTTTTATAAGCGATGCACGTTAAATTTTTGAAGAAACTGCTTATGGGAAATGTTATAATTCGAACACTTAAACCAATCAATTGTAAGTGGACACCCAGGAAGTCAGCAAATAGTTCAAAACTCAAAAAGATAAATATCTCAAAGGCATCCTTTTAATAATGACTTTACCTTTGATGTTGGCGATATCAATGCATATCAAGTGGTAGTGAAACAGTTTGTATGTGTACTTATAATTAATATGAAAAATAAGTCCTTTATTGATATCTGTTGATCTACAATACACAGGCAGTTATGATCTTTATTTGTGATAAAATATTTGATGTATGACCTGTCAAATGACCAGTCATAATTCATTAGAAAAGGTGAAAACTTAATAACCTGTAACATATTTCTGAAGACAATCAAGATTTGTATTTCACATTTCACACCTATCAAACAATGCATTTTTTTACCCTTCCCCATGTTGCCCATTATGTCTCATTTTGTCTTGTTTTTTTATTTCGCCTTTTATTTATTTTTCCCCGGTCTCATTTCTTCTATAATGTGACTGGGATTGGAAAGTATAAGAAATAGTTGAAACAATTTTTTTTTTCTTAATTTGAAAAGGATGTACACAGCTATCAAACATTTACATATTATAATGTTAAGCCTTAATTTTGTTCGTGATTCTGCAATTTTCTATTCTAAAATACAGCCACATTCCAGACACTTCTTTATCTTCTAACTGCTTCGTTACCAATTGGGATCGGGGCAATATCGGAAGATACCCTGGTGTTATTTGAAATAAAGGAAGTCAAATGCTTTGTACGAGATGCGACAAAGTTGGTTTACAAGTTAATGTCTTGAGACATTCCCATCTGTTTTGAAAAAGGATTTGTGATAGCTGTACGAATAGAAATGGAAAATACCAAAATCTCTACATCCTGTCTGAATCCGTTCTATATTGCATGCATTTGGAATAACAGTAAAATTTATAATTTATCACTTTATTCGCGGATGCTGCTTATGAGCTCAGTGAAGCTAAATATCTATTTTATAGTCGAACACATTTAAAAATAATAATAGGCAAATAAAAGTGCCAAGAATAGTGAGAGCTTCAAAGGAAAAAACCCTGCTTCAAACTATACTACTGTGTATTCTCGAATAACGGAAAATATGCACAAATGTTCTGTGAACATTTGCATATCCATTAAATGATAATTGTATCTGTTTGTCAGCATACATATATATTCATACACATGCTTTTATCTTGCCGACAATGTTTATCAGGCGAAAATTAAAGGGCTTTCCATAATGTATTCAACATATAATGTTCAATTTATAGGCTCATTAATAGTAGAATAAATATGAAACTTGGAAATAATACTAAAACAAAAATTACTTATTAATAAATATTGGATTTTGTTCTAGGTTACAACAATTTCACGACCTGAGTCTTGAGTTTGATACTGCCAAAAAACAAACTGAAAAATTCCATCCCATGTCCAATTATAGTTCACTCCTTGGCACTGATATTTTTCGGCACTATGTATACCATGAAATATTTAAATTGCATTTAGCAATTTTGAATACGATATATAGGCACAGCTTTATGGAACAACAATCACTGGTTAAAGTTTATGCGACGTTTCGGCGTGTTTCCCATTCTGTGCCTGAGGACGGCGGGGGATACACGCCGAAACGTCGCATAAACTTTAACCAGTGATTGTTGTTCCATTAAGCTGTGCCTATTATATGTATACCATATTCTATTTTATTGAGCTACACTGCTTAGCCTTCCAAAGACATGTACTTTGTGTCTCTTCCAACATAACATTTTTAATTATTTATTTTTCATTCAAGACTCTTCCTTATTGACAATGTCATTAGATGACAATTATTCTGATGGTTAATCCATGATAAAATTACACAGATATGGATTATTTACATGATATCATTAGAAAATTATCAAAGTATTTCGCTAAAACATGTAGAAAACATCTAATGTGTTTCTCGGGTTTGTGTAATTATTATTCTGAAAGGGTCATTGAGATTTAATCACTTTCGTTCGGGACATGACCCCTGAAAAATTAGCATGGGACTTAACTTATTGTTGTCCTTACAGCAGGGTGTCAATTGTAAGTTCGATAAATAGTGGACATGAGATTTAACTTATTTTTCGTGTTTCATTAACTCCAAGAATGTCAGCCTTAATATTGTGCTTACAATGATGTTATCACGCTGTTGCTTGGCGTCTTGTATGTATTCTGTAGACCGTAAACAGTTTGTCTATTGTACCTCATTGACAAAATCTTTAAGTTTTAAGGAGCCAGCATCTATAAGAAAGTCGTTTCTTTGAAATCTTTTTCGCATATGCTATATTCTATTCTAGCGTGAAAGCAAGAAAATACTTTTCATCAAATTTGTCGGACGAATTTTCCTCAAGGCATCCTCTGCGAGTTTTCCCTCTAAATTGGTTGTGCCAAAGCATGCCATTTTGTTTGTTTTGGAGGAGCGTGGCATGTGAGACCCGTTTGTGCATGGTTCGCGCACAAGTAACGCATTGTATATGCAATACAGAAGCAAAACAATACCCGGAACGTAACAATCTGTTTGTGCAGTGTTCATGCGAACGAAACGCACAAGGTACGAACATTTATGATGCCATTATTTAGAAACATTAAAAGTTTCTGTGTAAAATAGTAGGCACTCCAACACTTAAATCTTAAGCTCGCGGAAGTTTGTTATTGTAGGATAGGAGTGTCAGGGATAGGAGTGTCAGGGTGATTAAGTTGCCTTTATCTTCTTGCCTTGGTTGTAAATTGTGGGGTTGTATAGCACAGCGGTTAGAGCGTTGGTTTTTTACGTCATGACGTCATTTTCTTCGATTAGTTGAAAATGTCGGACGTGAGTTCAATTCTGGATCGGCGTGTAAAAGTTCGATGATCCAGAATAAGTCATCTTCACTCACAATTCCTGTCCACCCAGCTGTAAATGGGTATGGATAATCCGGGAAAGGTCAATGACAAGAGGTTTGGCCAAGGACTAGCTGGTAGAAAGGATCCCTGTCACGGCGGACTTGTGAGCCTAAGTTCTTATTCTTGTAAAATGTGGTTGTTTCTTTCTTTTTCTTTTTAGATTTCGTATGTTATATTACGTTATAATATCATAAAGGCGTATTTCAGGTGATTCAATAAAATTGAACACATCGTTACCTGAAAACTAAGTAAAGTACATAAGTATGTAGCCTGTTATTTAATATTACATCTTTAACTTAAGATGTGAAAGGAGAGGGAAGAATTACCTTGGGAAATAAATGCAGTTGGAAAATGGTCTTCTTATTGTACACTGCAAGGCTTTGAAAAAAAATCCAACTTTAAGAAAACAAAATAGTCAAACGCATCGAACTTAAGACGCTACGGTTTTTTTTTATTTATTTAAAGCTATCATCATAACTTTCCCACATCATACTGTGACATCTTCACAAAAAAAACTGTCATATCTGACACGATTTTAATTATATCTTTTACCTGTGGTCAAACCTGGTCTATTGGCGGGTTCATTAAGAGCAACAGAGCGTTCACAACCTGACAGGGGATGGTCCAGAGATATGCATTACGTTACAATCCTACTATTATCACAATTATTTTATGCATGTCATCGACCTGCTTGAACGAACACATCTTCTCTTTTTTATCAGATTGGCATTGTTTGTTTAATATTGAATTTTATTCTTTTTAAGTCAAATCTAGTTTGATCTGACATCTTGCATGGCTGGAGGCAGACATGTTCATTATTTTAATGCATGATAAGTTTTAAAAAGTTGAATATCTGTGTCACGGTTTTTTGTCGTTGAAAATGGAAATACGAAATAAAACTCACATGTTTATATCAAACTAGGGCATTTTTCTCCATTGAAAACTGAATTTCCAGGGTTCAATCCTAGTATGTCGAGATAACCTTTCGGATTTTTCCGCCCTGTTTCCGGATGACATGGCAAAAAGCGTCTAGTTGATGGGATAGGACAGAACATTTTAATAAACCGAGGCAATGTGTGCTACAGTCTGTGCACGTTGCAGATACCGATAGAAGTAGGATCCTGCTGCTGTTCTGGCATTATTTCCCTCAGTGCACACTACATGGTGTTGCACCTCTTGGTTAGCCGATAATGTGCAGAAGAATGACACTTCAAATTCCATGCAATTCCATTGAAAGCTGATTAGTCCATAATACTAAGTTCATGCTGAACTATCGTGACAAAAGAGCTAGAGTTTGATCAACAAAAGCGAAATTAAATCAACAGAGGTGAAATTAAAGACGCTTTAAATTCAACTAAGTACATGACAACAATACAGAGATGATAGTGATAAAGCATACAGGAAATCTGATGATCATCAATGAAGTGTTATCTTTGACGGTAACAACAGATTCTCCTTGGCTTATCAGTGACAGATCATACCTTTTAAAATGCCTTCTATCTCTATTCAGAAATGTTTCGAGCTATCAGCAAGTTCATCTCTCTGCACCGCCACCATAATCTCCAAAAGTGGTACAGATTTGTAATTAAGCCCGACGAAGTGTTGAGGGTGACTGAAAATACACTAACATAAACCCGTAAATCTATCAAAACAGGGCTATCATTATTCCATTTACCGTATCCCTAACTCCTGAGTTATTATATCTGAATAAGACATTATTCGTGTTGCGTCGTGGGCGGTTTACTTCGACTATAATTTGATCTGGCTAATGTGGTGTATATCGTAACTGATTTTCATGAACAATTTATATATTTGGGTTTATGGACAATATCAAGGAACCATAAGCAGTCAAAAAACGATATCTTTCGTTAAGATAAATATTTACCTGCATACAGCTTTTTTTTTTGTAATTTTGTCTATAACAGCCGAATTGAAGACAGAAATCCAAGACATTCAAGACAGAAATTCGATTCATACGACAATTTTCAAAAAACTTTTGTTTTTGCCTCACCAATTGATATGAAACAACTCGTAAAGTAATAAACGTACTAAAATAATTACCAGTTGGTGAAGCTCAATATATTTCCTTACGCATGATGTTTTGCTGCATTTATTTAGCTTTGAGTTAGTAGTTTTTGGAAATCATAATTTTCCATAAATACCCTGGAGGCCTTCTTTGAATACTCGGAATGAAATAAATTTGAGAGCCTGGCAATGGTCAAGTGCGACAAAAGAGAGCAAACGCTTAATCGGAATAAAAGGGGTTTTTAATTGTTATTGGTCATTGTAAGCAGTTTTGTATCTTGTCTATCCACGGTGATGCTGTTATGAATTTAAATTATTGTAATAATAGATTTACCATAAATGGTATGAGGATTTATAATTAAGTAATATGATGAGATAATAATAGAAAGGATAGCTCAGTTGCAATAGACATAATCTTAGATCGATATGAATGCTTTATAATTAAATTACGAGAGACATGTTCAGAAAAAAAATTATGCTATTATAGTTTTAATTCCATTAACGGATAGTAAACGGATGTGAATTGCATTAGACATTCGAATTGTTATAACGATTTTTATGAGTTCATAGAGTAGAGTAAAACATCGATATAAATAAAGGACAGGAATGATATTCTATTTTTTGCATTTCATTTGGTATATTAGGGAAAATCACAATGAGAAAATCATTATACTATACTCTTTACGCTGAAAAATATGAGTTAATATAGTTAGCAAAAACCGGATCTATCAAGCATTCGCAAACTGTTATGCATTTTGGTAGTTGTTAGAAAATGACTGGAACTTTCACGTCGTATTGCTTTCAAGTATTCTCAAACGTAAAATAAAATTGAAAAAAAAAATCATCTCTTTTACTATATGACGTTCTAAATGAGCATATTCTGCCAGTGATAGCATTTTTGATGAACGTTCAATCAGCTTGTGTATGTGGGCTACCAACAACTTAGTAATCTCAAATATCCTTTATAAATTAATAGGAAAGTGCAAGAACATGACGCCGTAATTCACTGCCAACAATACATTAACAATTTGTACCTCGTTATCGAACAATATAAGTTCAGTTTAAAACTAGTCGACCATTAATTGGCATAGAACTGAAGTAAATAGTCCGTCATTGTTACTGACAATAGTCCTCTTTCAGGACACAATGGAAAGCGAAGTGGCCGTTTCAACGCTTTCAGTCATAAATTGGTTACAAATTATATCCCAGTTATTGGAATAATACAAAACCATTAAATTTAATGATTTTTGAAATATATTATGATTATTTATGATAAATTCCCTCGAAGGTTATAAGGTTAACTGGTACAACACTTTGTCAAAATCTTGTATGCAGTTAACAGAATCCATTTATCCTTCACACCTGCAGCTGGTTTTAAAAATAATACATCATGTGTTGACTAACCAGGGGTTATTTCTCTTACCACTGCGTTGTCCGGAAGACAGTTGTTGCAGGTCCAACTGGTGAAAGAAAACAACTAAACCAACCTTTATCCTTCAAAATAAAGTATATATCATTGTCATCAACACAATGAACAAGTAGTGTTGGAAATCGTGAAAAGAAGGATCTCTGCAAATGACGTGATGTTGAAACGTCCTCCCTAAACGTAATGTGTCTCTCATTTGTATTTGTATCGTGCCCTTCTGTCGAGTTTTGGTATGCAATATGGGTCTTCTGTGTTACAGGGAATCCTTGGAAACACTGTCTGTCACTCACCACGTAGGCAAATTATTTTGTAAGACTATGGTTCAAATGACAACATAGAAGTTCAATACTGCCAATTGATCCCTAATTTAATTGAATTTGAATGAATTTCTTTACCAGGTGCTTCTAGGTACATCGGTTCGTATTTCGAACAACAAAGGGTCGTCGTATATTAGTGTTCGAAACACTCGAGAACTATGTGCAAGGTTTTTGGATTTATTATTATAGGAGATATATTCACAGTCATGACTGAACCACACTGGTCAGTAATTGTCCACTCGATGCAGTCAGTCAACCAAATAAACTGTTTGCAAACCAACCATGTGATTAGAATCTAGAATAATCTTCAGAAGTCAAAGTTCGGTCAGTTTACTTATACAGAATAAACGTTTCATTGAGAAATTAGTTAATGGACGAAGGGTCTCTTTCAATTTATTTATAACATTATCACCAATTATTGAAAATCTCTCATTAATTGCTCACAGGTGTATGAGATTTTGTGGCGATGTAATTTGCGTGAAATATTTACCCAAAATGTATTCAATATCTGAAGAATGCGTAGCTTATGTTTACCAATTGGATATTTTTGGCGCCATGAACGGAAAATCAGAGTGAATTGTTGTCATTCCCTTTTCATTTTGACCTTAGGTATGTTTCAAATTCGCTTTTGTATAACAGCGGGGGCAAATAGCACATTCCAGTAGCCGTCCGTTCAGACTTTTTAGCGACCATATTTAAGTTGATAATAAATTGAATTAACCTATTATTTTCTTGAAAAAAAAAAGAAAATCAGCATAACAAATAACAAGAGAGTGGACCAGATCATCGCGATCGTCGGTTCAAGGTTAACAAAGACAAATAACTGAAGTAAAATTCTCAAGAGAAAATATATTTTTTAACATATTTAAAGGACCAAAAAATTATGCAGAATCTAAATCAGTTGACATTTTATAACCAAGCTCAGTGACAGATAACTTGTCAATTGTATCACCTTAATGTCAGGTGAATGGCGGTGAATATCTACAGTATGACATGATGTGGACACTGACATTTGGCACGTGTGACAGTATTATGACTTTAGATTAATATTGTACAAGACTCCATATTTCATCCATATTACTGCTATCATAAGTCATCAGTTCTGTGTTTAAGTTTCGGAAATAGTAAATCTGGGTATTAAAGTTTTTTCATCTTGAGATATCCTAGGAATAGTATATGCAATATAACGTATTTGTGTGGATCATGAGACTATATTGTGCGTTGATTTCTAATACAGTATTGTTGTAAGTGTATCTGTATCCACGATATCACGATTTAAAATAGTTTCAAAATTCTCAGTCCTTAAGATCCTTTGAGATATATTTTCACTGTTCTAGCATTATTCTCCTTAAACAGAGTATCGCCCACTTAAAGTGCGTAACAGATTGGTCATAATAACTGAAGTTACCTACGCTGGGAACGAAACTGGACCTTAAAACAGTAAATAATCGCCGAGACACTACGACCACGAGACGTAAAAAAAAACACCATCGTGAACCCTTGAAACTTCATGACCTATTTCTAGATTGAAACCTTTACCATAGACAGCGAACAATCGCCTTAATTACTGGCACACCATGAGACTAAAAAGAAAAACACAGCATTATTTCCAATATTACATGATTTACTGTGCTCAATGTTAACTGTAGGTTTCGTGTAATTAATTACAACATTATTAACAGTCGGTATCATCAAAACTATTGGAAAATAAATTAATACCTGCTCGTAAATTTTCCCCGATTCAAATTTACCATATTGGTCAATAATTAATGGGGTAATAAATTTGCTGAAGTGGATGCTTCCTTGTGCAAGTACCGATTAGATTTTCAAAGTTAGAATAATAACGTTATGACGATGACGATGCATCAGAATGCATTGACGACATGCAAAATATTAGTCAAATAATTTTTGACACTTTTCGAAAAAGTGCTTATTATAAACAGTTTTATTATTGATGGCAAGTTTAATCGATTTCTTCTTTTGTGGTGTAATTTGAAAATATATTATTGTAACAAATTGTAATATATTGACATGGAAAACCGAGACAATGGATTGTTAAACTGTTTTGGTATCGAGATTATTATATGCTATATATAACTTTTGTGTAGCACGTGCATGCACTTCGTCTCCATCTTAGCTGTCAACATGTATTGAACTTGTAGATTACACAATCTATTTTAAAGAATAATCTGGACAGGATCAATACTTGCTTATAGAACAGATCATTTATAAACTAATCTAATTTTTGTAAGAACAAAAACTTTCGTTCGTTCTTTCTATGATCCAAAGTCTTAGATTCTGATAAAAAGTTTTTTAGACTAATGTTCCGATTTACATAACAAATTTATGTTAAGTAAATCATGTGATTACGTCTACGAACATCAGTGTGAAAGTTCAACAGAATCCTCTCGAAGTTAATCCATACAGTTAATCCCTAGTAAAAAGATAATAAAATTAAAATTTGTCAAAAGCAACAATTGAAAAAGATAAGTACTTGATATAAAAAGAAACAAAATCGAATTTACAATTTTGACATGAGATTGTTTTTTCTTTTTAACTAATTCTAATATATTGACGGGATTATAACACATTAGTCGCGCATCGATGCTATCAACAATTTATTACTGATAGGTTTGCTAATTCGCCTCTAGTGAAGTTAAAATTGTTCCCATCAAAATGTACAAAGCAAAATAGTCACATTCCACAAACTTTCAATTGCGATGGCATTGTCTTCCATTTCAGTCAGATCTTTAGAATTTTATAATGCTCATTTGCAGAAAGGTCGAAATAATAGGGAAAATGGCTTGTCTGATTTTGATTGGCAAATTTGATTTTGATTTCTCCAAGCCACTATAAAATGAAATTTTCTATTTTTCGGATCAACTCCTCCCTTTTATAACATGGGAACCTTCTACGTCACAAATTGGCCCTAAATCCGTAGTGTGATATTGTCCATGAGACAACTGTGGGGCTCCTGAAAGGGGTCATTTATACAGAAATCGTTGCCAAAGCTTTATGTCAGGTTGTCAATGTCTTTCAATGACAGTAGAGAAAACACCAGTTCAGTGCTAATACACAGAAATCCTCTGCCAGTGAACACTGGAACGCTGATGTGGTATTATGACTTAATTTTGACAGCTATAATCCCGAAAGTGTCTTTCCATCAAGAGCGCCTCAGAATTATTCCAGAAATAAAACACCCGTTCTAACACAATAATTTCTTTCAATATTGTATACTGAACCACTTATTGTCTTTGTATGTGGTTGAATTTGTGCTAAAAATGTTAAATTAATAATGGCGATGACAATGCCATCCTACGCATGAGGATTTCTTTACCCGAGTGATGCCTTCCAAATTTAGAATATAAATCAAAGACTTCAAATATACCGTTATTCGTAATCAAGTTCAACGATGTGGATCAGTAATTTCCAGGATTTTTATTGCTTTTCGTCTACTAATATATTATTCATGTGAACTTTGAAATAAAGACAGATGGTAAAATGTTAAATTATGCCATACGTATAAAGCATATAGTTTTATTGATTTTAATGACATTTTAATGTGATACGAGACAATGTACAACATTATCAAACACGTTGGCAATCATATTGAGTTGTTTTGCTCTGATGAAATATTTAGGGGGTCACTTTAATTACCAGATTGCTTGGAGAAGTCGAACAAAAAACTATACCAATGACAAAAGAATTCATTGGAAAAATTGATTGCTGACAATAAGTTAGAAAGCTTTCATATAAAATCCGTGTTGGTTAGAAACAATGCTTGTATTGAAACACTTTTTCAGGGTTATATTTTAACAAAATCAAAAAACAAAATTCATGACTGGACTATTAAAATCTATGTAAAATTGATTATTTGAATTGCAGTATGCATAAATCGGCGTATTAAGGGATGTTTTCGTACTTTATTTTTCTTATTAAGGTACGTTATATCCAGATAACGGAATGCCATTAAACCAAAAATATGTAAACACTGAGATGCACCAATATGGTTTCGCATGCATTTGACAAATAATATGTGTTTCTCACAACATATGCACTCAATATTCCCAAGAATGTCAAATTTCAACACTTGTATGTCGGGTAATCAATGCTTCTTCTCGTTACAGAAATGTGGCGAAAGGTTCATATATCTTGCCTAAATGATAAATAGTAAATTTTAGCCTCTCATTATAACGCTAGGGAAGTGTGGACATATTTATAATTGAACTGTTATTTATTAACAGTATCAAATCACTTCCAAAGTGCACCTGTTAATTGCAATAATTAATGGCGTCGGCTCTTTTTCATCTCCTCTCCGTGAACAACTATGGGTAAATGTGAACTACCACGTGTCGAAGCGTGTCCGAAATGGCATCCAGTGAAATAATAGAATAATGAACGATTCGGCTTTGAATAATGTAAGCCGAACCAGTTGACTCTCTCTTCACCGGTTTGAAAAGGAAGAAATTACAAAATTAAATAAAATTTTAGCTGTATTCACAATGGTCGTGACATATTTTTCAGCATATTTTTGCATGTGTTGATAACGTAAATTATTTGGTTATCTAAAAGAAGCGAAAACTCATACATATACAAACTGGAAAGGTCTGGCTAGTATTGGGTGTTATAGAAGATACTATCCTATGGAAGCACTGGCCAAGGTCACAAGAAGAGAACATACATTTTCCTTCACATTTCTGTTATTACATAAAGTAATGATTCCGAAGATTAGATTAAAAATACGATTAAAGATCACAATGAAATCTTAAATGACTAAAATATAATAATACTTGCAAATAATATATACATATAACTAACATGATTCAATTGTTTGAGGGAGTTAATGGAATAGGGTCCAATTTTCCATGGACTAGTAAATTACTAAGATTTTTATTTCTCTTAAAAGCAGTAACGAAACGTTTAGTGTAAATATTAGGAAATTTATAATATCGTTTGACAATCAAAGAGGCATTTTTGGCTGTAGTTTTATAGGTTGCAACAAAGGGTATGATTTGATTGTCATGAAGGATGTTAAGTTCATTAGGTATCACAGTTTGTAACTGATCAATCCAGAAACTCTCTCTCTGCAATCGTGTGGTTTTAGGTTTAACTGTAGGTAAAAAGGGACCTTGTTCGATAGGCATAACCAGAAGATCTTCAATGGAATGATTGGGTTGGTTGAAATGGTTCGCAATCGGTCTATGTTTCTTATGAAGTATATCAAAACGGTGGCCGCTAAATCGAGTACGCAATGCATTTTGGGTTTCACCAACATATTGAACGTCGCATTTTTTGCAAGAAATTAGGTAGATTATTTTTTTATCTTTACATGAAAGTATGTCATTCATCTGAAATATTTTTCCGGCTAGTAGTTGCTTCCAAAGAATAGAGATTGATGAAACCGTTTACAAAAATTACATAATTCTATACTTTTAATTCAAATTTTGTTGTGTTAAATTTTAATGAAACAATGTCTTTTAACAAGGACAAGAATGACATTGTTTGTTGAGTTTCCGAAACGAAATGTTTGTGGGCATGTAATAAATGCATTTCAATCGCAAGACTTGCGAAATGTTACTTGTATATTTCAAGAAAAAATTTGCCTTGTCAATTATCGTATGACAATTCCATTTCTAGATACCATTAAATGAATGTTCTACCGAACAGATTGCTGGCTGTGTACAACACATTTTTATGTAACGCTTATCATGACTATGTATAACGAGTTTGTTTAGCAGATTATTACTAGAGGAAATTTCAGATAATGTTTCAAGGCTCAACTTCTGTGGATGTTTAACATGTGATAACTAACAATTTTATCACTTAACGACTCAGATAACTGCATCGTCCTTATCACACGTTACACCAAACATGACCATAATGGCAGATTAGTTTTCACTCTAAATCACAATTAAAATTTGACACGGGCATTATTGACCATATCTGTATCCGATAGCAAAGGAAAGCTGAATAATCATCAGATGCAATCTGTACTCCTGACCCGCCAGGTAGTGTATGTCTGTGCTGATAAGTTATGGGGATTTTGACTTGATGGTTTACATGTCACGTATAGCAGCACTTAAATGCTTTTAACGGTTCTCTTTAGACACTTGCTTTTGACATGTATGAGGACGCCATAAGAGCAAACAAACAGTTTCTCCATCATCAACAATTAAGTACGAGATGCTGACATCCTAACCAATTACAGATCTTAGATATTCCTACAACGTAATGAAATATAAGGCTTTTCATTTTAAATTATTGGCTCTCAGAATTAAACCGATGAAACGGCGATGTTGCAATGCCCATTTCAAATACGAGATCTAAATACATATTTCCTCTGACGTTTATTGAATTTTTATATATAAACATCACAATTCCGTCGAAGGAAGTATGCGCATGGGAAGAGACTTTTATAAAAGCTTTAGGAACCGCCCTATTTGCGAGTTAAATGAGCGCGTTATGTATTCGTAGGTCTTGAAGGTATTTAGTTTTATAGAGAAAATAGGTTTTTTACCTTTGAAACATACCCTTTCATTAAGAGGTTCTCATTTCGGTTTTTTTATGAGGTAGTTTGTATAGAGAACAAACATTTAATGGAGCATGTTTGTTTTATAAAAACCCACTTAAACGATTTTCCAAAAAATAAGGTTACAACATTTTGTAAATGACCTTTGTCGAAGACGTTGAGAACACTTGAGACGTTTTTTAAAGATAAGGGTTTTAAGTGGGCTGGTCTTGTGTATTCTGGTAAGAATAGGTCATCTTGTCCTGGCATTGTCACATAACTGCCTTGAAATGTCCACTGGCTAACTTTGTCTCTTGGATCTTTATCGTGTCATATGTCAAGTTTTATCCCTTCTGATATCAGAACACCTTATTTACCATTATAGCAGCCTAAGGCCCGATTGAGACGCCTGGGTGATTCCCAATGCAGCAATAAATTGAGTTTTTGGCTGGAGGATTGTCCTATTCATGGCGACGTTGCTATCCAATCAATTGTTATTATTACTTGGCCTCCGGGGAAATGTTCACACATGTACTTGACATCATCATCATCTTTATCAATTTTTCATCGATTCGTCATCATTGTGTCTTGCACCCTTACATCCCTCTTGCACTCGAGACTCTAAATTGGCTATTTTCAATAATTTCTTTTTTATTATTAAATTTTGAAAAAGAAAAAAGGAAATTGCAAATAGTATATAGTTTTTACATAGCATAATGAAATACATAAATGCATTATTTTTATGTGCTAATGTGTATTTATTTTTTAAATAATTGCTTCACAATAATTATTATCAAAAAATAAACAATAGCAAATAATACACACCTATATTTTAGTATGCATTTTTTATGAAAAGAATATTTGCCTTTGTTAAATTTATCCTATTGAAATGAAAAGATAATTTCCAATCCAAAAACTAAAAAAGTCGACTAAAATGTAATGAAGCCATTTGTTACCTAAATAATGAATTAGAAAATTGTTCTAAAGGGCGGTATTGTTTCAAATTCCGATCGTATTGACAGTATTTAACAAAATTTCATTCCGTTTGTTTTTAATTATTGATTTTATATTTTAGTCTAAACATCATCGTAAGATACGTGTAAATTTTCTTACATAATTTAAAAAGGGTTAATAGACCAAAGTATGCAAGTCTCCGCATGATTTCAGTTTGTGAAGCCAAGGTGTTAATGGGTTAATGATTAACGTTAATTGACTTTACAGGGTATAGTTTAAGATTCCAACAACACCTTTAGAGATTAACTCTAAGCCAATCAGAACATGTTTTACATTGGTGGACTTTTAATTATAATGATCATCGCCCATCATTGCTGGTGCTTTCACGTGATAATTCTCTAAATACCCCATAATGAATGTTAAGTTTTCAATTATTGCCCTCGTATTAATAATGTGAAATGCCTATTTCGATGTTTAAATGGTTTCAACCATCTGTAATTAAGATACTTCTTCAATACAATTCGTTGATAGTGATCTTCAATAATACTCAATAATTTTTAAAATTATGCTCTTTATAATTATGTTAGGTGAAATATGCTATTGTTTTTCAATTGCCTGTCATTTTTTCGAAATAATTCCAAATTGTTCAGGCTGTTATAGTTTTATACCTGATCTGAACATCGGCATAGCACTGTATTGTTCAATCATCACCGGTATACCAAAAGTAACATTATTGTGCAGCTTGGTTTTGTTTTTATATTGTTTGATATTCTTCAAGGATTTTGTTTAATGTTGAAGTTTCACAAGCCAGTGTGAATTCTTACAGCCAATTGTTGAATGGGTTTACGTCGTTTTAGGTGCAGGTTGATTATAAAGTTCATATTTCGCCTGCCTACTTCAGTGTATACAGTTTATTCAGTTTTTTGGGGATTTTGAAATGACCGTAAAAGACTCTTCTGTAGAATTTGCCAACACTTAAGTAAGGAACTGTCCACTGAATTCTGCTTAGTTTGGTTGGGTCTTATTACATGCAAAAGCCAGTACATTGCCATTAGTGTACCATAGGTCAATATGGATGGAAATAATATTTTAATTTGTATATAAATATAGATATTGCTGTATAATGTAATTAATTGTATATATATATATATTTATTTATGTTTTCTTTCTTCATACCATTCATTACAAGTCTGTCCTTGGGTACTAGGCGTAATTCTGGTCCATGTGTAATAAAGAGTTTATTTGTTGCACTTATTAAAATATTGTTATTTAATGCAATCTGAAATTCAATGCTCGTGTCAGAACTCAAATTGCTTAAATATATTAATATACTGACAATTGAAAACTATAATAGAATTACGGTGTCATGATGACATTACCATGACACTTTTGAAGAGGTCAAAATATTGAAGTGAGTCCGTTACGTGGACTCACTAACTTGATATGTAATTAGTAATGTATCAGACACGTAACTTAACATTGCCGTGTAATATTGAAGACATGACACAAGAATACTCGGTGTTTACAAATCACTTAACATTTCTTCGTTATATTCGAAAGACACGTATTGTTGTCGTTTTAAGGTTAATTTGATAGCCTATTCCACACGATAGTGTCAATGAAATACAAAAAAAAAAAAATTAATTTCCCCTCTAAATTTCTGTTTTCTTACGAAATGAAATCTTGTGGGATATCCAAATATACCCATATGTGATAATCATAATGTTACAGAAACCGAAGAATTATTCCAAAGAGGAATTTCGTTGCGTTCTTTGAAGATAAGTAGTTATTAATATATCCCAAATTCTAACAATAATATGTGAATTATTCAAATATGATCTGTAAAATCTTTTTGATTATTCACCATTAAGTTTCTTTTTGAACTACATCAATGCATTACGTCGTACATCAAAAGATTTTTTCGATAATAAATTGTAGGCATACAGTGAAGGTCTCTAGTCCTGTATACTCAATGCCTCCATAACGTACGATATTGTTTATAAAAGGTTTTAGAAATGTCAAAGGGCTAATACAAAAAAACTAACTTTGTCTATCTTGTACACATTTCAACGACTTATTCATTTTTTTTCTTCTCGTTTACTGAGCCTTGAACATATCGTAGTCGTGTTTATTAAGTCGCATTGCTTTAACTTCCAACATGCGATAGACTGGATAATAAATAAAAATAGATATTGACTTTCCTTCCTCCATTCATGAAAAACACTTTGATTGACAGGTCACGTGGTCTATCACATGACTTTCGTCTGTGCGTTATGAATACTATGAATTTGACTTCTACCAGTATCAGTGATATGTTATGAACAAGCTGGATGCATACCATATACGTCCATGCTTCGGTGACTCTTCGGTCAATATTGGATTTATGAATTTCAATACCTGGTATATAGACAGTAAATGTTTCACAGCTGGGATATATGAACACGTTTATAACTACTTTATAGTATAAGCCGAGAATACACTACTGTTAACGATCTACCATATTTTCATTGGATTATAAAACGGAATCAATAAAACTTAGGTAAGATATGGTTATATTTGTCTAGTGTGCAGTTTAAATTTTTCATCATTGTAATTTTAAGATCGGTATGTGTAGTATTTGAATTACGTTAAGTCAAGTAAGTCAACTATATAATGCTCAAGTTAAATGTAAATTCGTAGCTCGACCATAAATTTGTATGTATTTCTTTCAAATTCTGTCTTTTATATTGCAATTTACAATGTAGCATTTTCATTTATTTGCTAATCTATTATTCACTAACTGCACTTTTTTTCTTTTCTAGCACCTTAAGTACTTTACTCTTAAAAGGTTTAACATTTTCCTCGTCATTTACTCATTCATCATATTATATAGCAGTTTGAAAGCATTTAGTTTTTCAATTATTTATTTTGTTATGTGCATGTGTTTTAACCATTTAGTAAGCAAACAATTCGATTTCAAATTTCTTGCTTGGTAAGTTACAATTGAAAATAGATATTTAGTTGGTGTGGAATACAATATGGAGCTGGACTGCTAATTGCTTGAAATTGCTAGTAGACAAGTTCTAACAAACGCAATGATGGTGTTCATAGTAATATCGAGGAATTATTTCTTAGATATGTATATTATTTAGTTATATTGCAGTCTTGTATAGCATACACCCCATTCAGAAATATCGAATGACTCTAAAAGCACACGTAATACTGTTTTATAAATCCTTATCAAAGTCAAAGGTAAACGCTTAAGTTTTATGATAGGCCAGAACCAGAAGCTATACAGTTCTTCTTACAGTACTAACAAGAAACTCATACATAAATACAATAAGTGGCGAATATATTACAAAATCAAGCATTCGTTCTTGACATATATGTTTGGACAAAGTGTTAATACCATCTCCCCTTGGTCCATGGTATAACCTAACTCTCGTAGGGACATTGTTTAATCTTGTCAATACAATAATGGTCTTTATTATAGTTTCTGCTGGTTATTGACAGGACTGTTTGATCAAAGTGATAATCCCACCTCTCTGGAGACTCATCGGAATAGCAGGAATCTCGTTTAGACATTGTTTAACCAGTGTCCAGTATTGTTTGGTTTTTCTAGAATGATAATAGGTAATGGTTGGGTGTATTCACAGTTTATGATTACTATACGTCTAGTCTGCCAGGACATTGATGGATAGACTGTATCATAATAGAAGGCGACGTACATGTTGGTTAATTCATCTTACGCTGTTGTGTTGTAAAATTAATACCGAATTTATGTTAGTTTAGGTTAAATATTTGTGTGTACAATCTATGTAACTATACAGTTTGGCCCAGTTTATGTTGGATAATATTGATGTTGCTATTGGTCTTACATTTGGTTTGAACTATGGTACAATAAGTTTTCTTACATTTCTTTGGGTTTCCGATTGCTGAGATAAACAACGCGGGTGTAGATATTTAAATGTTGTCCCTTGTGAAAAGTGCATTTACTGATATAATATATACGTTATAGCATACTTTTGAAATACTTTGCATAGAAAAACTTATGTAACCTTCAACCTTCAACAAAGTGTTTTATATTATCACCATATCTAGACTAAGGTAACACAGGCGTTCTTTTTCTCGGATGAATGAATAGACTTTTCCCTACAGAAAGATCAAAATAGTATGACTTATCATCGAGACGTGTCTTTTCTTTTACAAAAGAATCAATTCCCCTAAGTATCATATTAATATTTTATTGCAACGGAATTCATCTAAGTAATCGATGTGAAATAAGTCAAGATACGGGTTTAACGTATTTCAATAAACACCACGAATATCTCTCTGGGGTAATTTATACCACAAAATAGCAGTTCTAATATAAATTTTGTAGTGATAGTTAAATTATGGGATTCTTAAAGATCTTGTTAAACGAAACATCTATGCGACACCGTTCAAATCGTTTGCACGTAACCCACCTTAGATTTTGAGGGAAACAAAATGGAGAGTTAAGATGAAAATAAGCCGAAACTAGGACTTAACAAAAAGTTTTGGAAACATGCGCTACTATATGGATTGTAAACAAAAATATGAGCTTATCTGTACAAAATAATCAAAAAGCATATACCACAAAATAGCAGTTCTAATATAAATTTTGTAGTGATAGTTAAATTATGGGATTCTTAAAGATCTTGTTAAACGAAACATCTATGCGACACCGTTCAAATCGTTTGCACGTAACCCACCTTAGATTTTGAGGGAAACAAAATGGAGAGTTAAGATGAAAATAAGCCGAAACTAGGACTTAACAAAAAGTTTTGGAAACATGCGCTACTATATGGATTGTAAACAAAAATATGAGCTTATCTGTACAAAATAATCAAAAAGCATAAAGTTACTTGCTCAGTAACCTAATCGGCAGAACTGTCATTCGACTCCTAATAAAACATGACTACCAATGACACGAATTGTTCACCTCCAAACTTCAGTTCTAGTTCAGTGACTTTTATTGTGTATCGGACATGCATTATAAGAGTATGCCCTGGTTTTCAACAATTTTTTTAAATGTAAACCTTTAAGTTATTTATGATTCAGTTTATTCAAATGTTCGGTTTGAATAGTTCTGGTAAATATATTAACTAGTTCATCATGTATTGAACAACATTATATTACCCTAGTGTAGCTTTAAAAATATTTTTTTCTGAATTTAGCTTCGTGTCAATTGTTATCTCATTGTAATTTTGAAGGTATCCGAGTTCAAATTGTGAAATATGCAATGCGAAATGAAACGAAATAGTAGATTATCATACGGGTATACATAGATGTCGAAAGATATCTTAACTAGTACACTAAGGACACTGTGAGGTCTATTTGTAAAATCTTGACCTCGAAGTTTTCAGGTGGTGGGAAAGGTTATGCACGGCAGCTACAACATGCCAAGTAAATACAATGCGAAAATAGCTGTATTTAACAGTTTCATTGGTGTTTCTTGTGTTCTTATTGTACTCTTAAAGACTCGATCAATTCAAAAATTGAAGTCAATTTCTTTTTCACCAAACACATTCCTTGAAAAATTACAAGAACAGTTTTAAATGAAACAAATTCTACAGAGATCTGTTAAAATTAAGTCGATAGTTAAAATACCATCTTGGCGGTTGTAAAATTCTTCATATTGTTTGGAGACGGAAGGTCACATTGCTAACACATCACGTAAAGTAAACTACGCTTAACTTTAATCTAATTTTGTCACCTGTTTAACGAAGATTATGTTTAAGTTAACAACACTAATCATGAACACAGAATGTTCTGGCTTCCAACATGGTATGACCATCATAACAAAATTTGATTCTTTTTGCATGCCGACTTCAAATCTTGGCAAACGCAAGGCTGTGTAGTACAAATTTGATAAAATAGCGTAAAATCGGTATGTTTTTTAATGTTAACAAACACCCGTGTTTTACTGCATTTTATGAACCAAGATTGATTTTTCCATCCGTTTTAAAGGTGTTTATAAGTAAACTTGACATACAGTTGTTTAACTTGGCATTTTCACAACACAACCGTCAAGTACCATACAAAATTCGTATCCTTAGTGAACCTTTTTTTATGTTTACGATAGAAACGTCAATTTAACTTTAAATTGACTGGTGTTGTTTCTATGTTCTGTAGATTGCATTTGAAACAGAAACCCCATTGCGCTAAAATTCCAATTTTTGTAATGTTTATGTACAATTTTACCCACTCTATGATCGTAACAGACAACCTAAACTAGTAATCTAAATAATGCCGAGTCTCACATGTTTTGTTACATTTTTAGGGCTTTCAACTTCATAATTAGTATACAATCTGCAAAAACACAGTCTGATCATAAGCCGATTTATTTTCCTAATCCAATTCAACCAAGACTGATCCTCATTGGGGCCTTCATTTGGTTGTTATATAAATATCTGCCGGCATGTAAGCGCCAGTACATGTTCTGGCTGGTGTACTTTCCTTACCTAAGAGATATGTTATGCAACTCGAGAGTCATTTGGGTGGAGTGTTCTTCAGTTGGTCTGTTTTGGTTTAAATTGGTAATTCCGGAATGCCCTTGGATATGAGTACTATATTCAAAAAGTAAGTGAATACATTAAACACAATTCTGCGCCTTATTGTTATAGGGTTGGTGTTGGTTTACAACAGTTTTTTATCAGTTTTGTCGATGGAATTGGAAAGACTTCTTTGATTTGGTCATACTTGTGAACCATTGACCGTGTTAATTCCAACCTTGATTTAACACTCACATTTTCGAACACATTACTATATTGTGTTAGTTGATGATGATAATGCAGTATCATAACAAGCCTAGGTCATTATAAAGTTTCAGCATTCCTTGCCACCTACTCGACTGATCGTTTTAGTAATCAAGCGAACCATTTATAAGTCTGGACACAAAAAACCATTAAAATAATATGAATATAAAAAGTATTCTGTATTTGAATGCTAATTAATCTGTCTGGTACTTAATCTACATGAGAGAATTCGCATTATGTACACCTGCGGATAATAAAAATAGTTTGAAGAAATGATAAGTTTATAAATACCGACTTAAAAGAAATACTAGGCTTGTTAGAATATATTTTATGCTAATTTTAACCATTAGTTGTCACTATAAACATTTCAAATGTAAATTTAACAGTAAATTTGAAGCTTGTAGTCATTATTTACTCTCAGTTTAAGACATGTTTGCCAGTTTGTGTTTATTGTTTTTTGTTCTTTTTATCCCCAACCGTGAAAGAAAATTTTGAATGATAATAATAAGACATATCTCAGGAATACCCGTAAAAAGTTGCTAATGCATCCATATCTTTAGCAATATCACTTCTATATTACAAGCAACAAAAACCAATATTACTTCTTTGACGCTATTATGATTACCAGTATTGTTGTTATACTATTAAAAATGGGAACACAACGTTCCTGCAATTCAACTACTGTTAGTAACGTCATTTAAGGCTTAGTTGTAGTCGAATTAAAGGAAACACAATCGTCTTACGGAAAATTGGAATGGTGCAAATTGATGCCATAAATGTTCCTAAAACTCATAAAATATTCAGAAAATCTCCATGAAATCTCTTTAACAGTATGTCATAAAAAGGTACAAACACATTGTAATAAATCATTCCAAGTTATTTTAAGGATCTTACCTAAATCGTCCTATGACAACATGTCAAAATTATTCATGTCACCTGAGTTATTTTGGTAACTTACTGTTTTTGATACGGTTTACTTTCCATTACAAACTTATACTTTTGAATGACTTACTGTCTTGTTGAATGACATATTTGATAGAAGAATATTACCACAAAATATAATAATAATACACCCTGTTGTCTACGTTACTTCTTTATTGAAATGAAATATAGTCGGAAATCCTACATAATGTCTCGTATCACTTGGTGTATAACTAACTGTAGATGGTTGATATTTATTTGACATGATGAACAAATTGTTTTGATTTTGTTAATTATGTCGATTAACTCATAACTGTAAATATGTTGGATATATTTAAAAAAAAAATGGTTAATGGTTTAGTGCATAACATAAATCGGTCGAAAACTGAGAAGGAATGAATGATGCTTTTAAAATATGAACAAATCACCTTTTGAGTGGGATGATATACGTTTCACTCTGGTAGTTTCATTTGAATATATTTAAATAGGATGTATAATTGAGTTTTCTGAAACAACGGCCAAATATATTACTAGATATTTATACTTATATCAACGTGTAATCGATATTCCAAATATACTCCAAATCGATACTAATGGTATTTTGAAAATGATAAATGATATTGGTGACTAAAATAATGCGGCCAATTTTCGATTTTTATTATCAAATAAGTATATTATGACAAGGTGGGCTAATGTTGCTTAATTTTAAGACAGTGTCGGTATCCCGGGACATAACTACATGTATTGTGAAAATCAAAAGTGTGAATACTTCTTTACAACATCACACTTGTTTCAAACCGCCAGTTTCAGAAAACAAATATTCTTCAAATTTCGACTTCATTCTTAACCGTTTACTTTTATAAAATGTATGCAGTGATGGCCTATACCTGGTGTCGCCGGACCAGTTTTGATTCGAACTGTACCAATTTAACCTCGACTTTTATTGTATTTAATGTTTGCACAAAACAGAACGTCGTTTGCCATACCAAATAGATTTGCTGTCGATATCTTATCCCATTCACAGTATAAAGGATTTTCTTATTAACCCATTTGATATTCAGTCAGGCTAGACTTTCACGTATTGAAGTTCGTATTTGGTTGACAGGCGCATTCAATCGGAAATATTAAACGAGGTCTGAACAAACTTAAACACCGGCTTTAATGGATACAAACCCATACATAATGTTTTCAGTCTTATCTAAATGGGCGTTTAAAGAAATAACTTCAAAGTTCCTTTTTCCTTAAATAAACTCATTTCCATAATGTTTCTAAAATACCCAAATTACTCTCTTTGACGGTTTAACGATTTGGAATAAAAATGTAAATTACTAGTTGAAGTGCGCTTTAATTGCTCTTCGTGACAAAATCATAAATGAAATTTTGTTCTTTTTGTTTTTGTACGGAGGTTAATTAGCAAATGTGCGGAATGTATTTCAAAGTAAATATTCAAGGTATCATTGGTTTGAATGTGTTTAAAGAGTACGGGTAACAGATGTAATGGTGTAATGAGATACAAAGATTTTAATTATTAGAACTACATCATTTTGAGATCTAAAAACTATACTTATTGAAAGTTTATTTTTCATCCATCAGGCAACATCTTGATTCTGTATAATTTTACCATGTTTGATTACAGTCATTATTAAATTTCTGCCCTTTATACTCATAGCGGCATAGTCAAACTACTATTACATACGTAATAGGTGCACTAAATATGACACACAAGCCAAGATTTGCGTGGACACAATTGATGTCAATAAATTAGATTATAACCATAAAGATAGTTAACTAAGATTAACAGGCAATAAATAGATCAGCTTAATTCGATCATTGAATATCTTCACACTGTGGGGTAAATATGAACTTGTCATGTAGTTTTTGATATGTTTAGGTCAACTATATCGGGCCTTTGTAACACTTGATTGTTTGCATTATGGGGGCTAAGGAAGAACCTTTGATTTATTGCTTTTAATGAATAACCTCAACGACTTAATATGTAAGGATAGAGAGCAACCTAAAGTAATAGATTTGCGACAATGTTATAATTTCTTATTATTGCTTTAAACAAGAATTGCAATATTACTTCCTATGAATAAACATAGGGAATTTAAATAACCATAACGATTTATTAGATAAGATCTTATAAGATGAATGGACGGTGCTTTAGAGCGACTCTATGAAATGCTCTGAAACGTCAGTGGACCTGAACCAAAATGCTGTTAAAAGTTGCACATTAGCTGTGATGGCTTTTCACTAATTTTTTCAGGGATAGAGTTTGAATGTTACTCGATCCGTTTTGAACTTAAATTAACCCAAAAGTATTTACTTTCCACTTTACTTAATTTAACAATGTTAGTAGTGAAGGAAACATGGCCAACATTATCAAAAATGTAAGTGGGTTTATTATTTTCAATTAATGTATTCAAGCGATGAACACCATGTTTGCCTAACAGTAAAATATGTTTAAAAGTAAATACTTGGTTGAAATAATTTGTTTTCAATGTAAGTATAGTGTTTACTTTGGCATGGAAACATTTGAGACGTTTTAGAAAGTGGTTTAGCTGTTGAATTTGAGGTTATTGAAAGGTGATGTTCTGAGTTTTGGCAAATTTGAATGCCATTGTGTTATTGACAACGTCAGTGTAAGCAAAATCAAAAGGTTTTTATGCAAGCCAAAACGCAAACTACGACTTTTTTATACGACAAAACTAAATAAGACGATAAATAAGAAGCTTTAGTAAAGCAATTTTTAAGAAGCTATAGAAAAGAGTTGAAGCATGTGGTACAATTAAAGTAAATATTATTGTCTATGTCTAAACGGCTGAAAATTGTTGTACTATTGGATTTTTAGTCTATTTGTAGTCATTTACTGGTTGAGGGATTCAACGTAATTGATAAGTATTTTTAATCGATTTTTTTTAAAGGCCTATTTAACATTAAGTTCGACAAACATACATCAGGAATCAGGAGTATTTATTTTTTATATATACTTACTACATTCTGTTTCTGGGGCCATATTCTTGAAATAAACAGAGAAAGAGACCGTATTTTGATGTTACTCTCTTCAACAACCACAGAGGCCAAGTTTTGTTTAAAAGCTAAGAGTGTCTCAGAGATACATTCAATTTTGCACTGCTGTTATATTAGGCTGTACATATCTTACTGCTAGATGTCAAACTATTGATGTGAATCAGAGGAAACCTTTCAGTTTTGGTGATATTAGAAGTAGATTAAATTGTCATACATTTGGACAACAGGTGTATTATAACACTGAAAGTAAAATAAAAAATGTGTGAAAAACATTTAGTGAGAAATGCATGAAATATTCATGAGAAAGCACATAATTAAAAAATCACACATCCAAATAAAACAGCATTTAATGTATGTAAGCAATATTCAAAATTTCTCACTTATTTAAATAAGTTAGACTTCATCCTTCATTGACTTTCATATTTTCTCATTTATTAGGTATTATATTTTTTTTATCTTGTAGTTAAGAGCACAATGGCTTACATACTCGATATTGTTTCAGATAAGATCTCGTTTTACAAAGAATGTCAATTTAACATTCGACATAGCTGGATCTTTTTCATTTTCCATCTTAGCCTGTAATGCTTATTACTCAAGATTTATTGTCTCACTTGAACGACCAGCCCCTTCTATCTCTTTACAAGGTAGAGATTTTGAAAAGCAGAGGAGTGGAATGCTATATGACTCAGTGAGGTAGACGCTGGCTTTCTAACTTAGCTTTGGGTTCAATCATGGCAATCAGACAATACCTTTGAATTTTGCAACTTGTCAGTGATGCAGGTCGGAGGGAAGGTGCATCTTGTCATTCGGATGTGGCATTAAAACGATTTTCTTGAATCGTTTACTTAGATAAACTGGTTGACAAATACGTTGTGACATCATTTCTTATGCCTTGAATCCAATAACAAAAAGGTGTTAAAATTCCATAATATATACCACTTAGCAACAATAATACCTCAAAGGAAAGGCAATTAGAAGAGCTTGAAGTTTCTTTAAGTCGGAAATCAAACACCGTTTGGGTGCCAGCAATGATTATCGACATTATGGAAAACAATTTCGTCCAAAATAAACATTATTTTTGTTGGTCAGGTGTTACTTGAAAATGATAATCCTATGACTATTGACTTGCACCATTCCCTTAAACTAGGCCAAATACTTCTTGATGACAGCTTCTCAAATCATCTTCGATAAACCAAAACATCGTTTTGTAAGTTACATGGAGTCCGACTTGATTCACACACACACAGAAGTGTTTGTTTGGAACATTCGTATGATTTTATTTATTTCGATTTACAAAATATGACCTAAAGTTTTCCACCAGTTTCAAAAGTTGGTTTTCGGTGGTACAGATTGTCTTTTTCTGGATAATGATGTCTGATTTTGAATACTATGTAAATCCGTCACTTTGGTATGTCTGATTTTCAAAATGTACACCCAGAGAGTGTTTGAAATTGATACCCTATGGTACAGAATGATGATGTCTGATTTACAATTATTACCAGTAAATCCATCAGTTTTTTGATGGTCTTCTTTGATTTTCAATAAGTAAATCCATATAGTTTTTGATATTGGTCTTCAGAAAAAGTGCAGATTATTGATAAATTTAACTAGATACCTTACTGCACTAGTCTTTGTCGAAGATGACATTGGGAATATGTCCCACTATCCAATACTTTTAAATCTCAAACACTTAAGATATCCTTAATGGTCACTCAAGGAGGCATAAAATCAATGTCTGTCTGGCTGTTTATCAATAGAGGGATTAAGGTATTCAATATTAGTTTAAAGATTATGGTTGGGTCGTAGGTGCATATTTCTCCACAGATCATTACAGTGGTTTCAGACATGAAAAACTGAGCTGGCAGAGTGAAAGTGTCTTCTGTCGAGTAGCAGAGTTTTTTCGCACTTGAAGTGATTGATAGCGTTTCAAGAATGTTGAATTACACACATATGATGTGAGATTGTAGTTCGTGTAGTTTTATTGGCCTTTTGCTGCAGAAATTTCAAAAGAATCCTCTTGGCAGATTCAATAAATTCAACATTCAACTTTGTAACTGAGGTGTATCATCCACATTTTCTTCTGTTTTCCTTGAGATTGTTGTTGCCTCAAGTTTAATATCGATATTCTCCGATAAAAGAATATAAATTCAAAAGTACGTATTGCAGAACACTGTGCTTCTAATGCTAAAAATGCGTCTGTGTACTTGGAAAGGTTGTGTTTTCGACTAAAGGAAGTGTGTCTAAGGTTTCCGTGGTGACATGAGCATAATATTTGCTAGCTATTGACAATCAAGAGTCAAGTTTCTTATTCTGCTGGAACAATAGGATGTTACAAAGTATGTCGCAAGTCAATAATGAGATTTCTAATTACTGTGCAAGATGGATGTAAAGCAGTTTACCTTGTGTCAACACAGGAATCTTTCATAGTGGCCACCTGTTTAATTTAATCTCCGTCAAACAAGACTTAATGATTTTGAAAAGGAAGTTGTGTTTTCCTGCCTTTAACCCGTTTATACCTTCCGATTTCAGTTTTTATCGTTGATTTATACGACTTGATATTGACAACATGTCATAGTGGATATATCACACAAGGCCATTTCACACAACCTGGCGATATCGCCAACTTTCTCCAACGACTTTTATTGAATTTTATTGCAAACTTTGATAACAAGATACGATACACTACAAAACGTGATTTCTCATAATTACTTTGCGACTACTTGTTTAAAGAATAGCGATGAATATCGAAATGTGCATGACGTTATATTTACATTAAATGACAAGTGGTATCATATATCCTAACTAATTGCTGCTTCACAATGTTCTATTGATGCATCAAGTACTAGCCGTGGAATTCAAATTGCATTTCAGTTGTTTGAATGCGATATCGAACCTGTTTTAACGATACAATTCATTGAACTCAAGATGATACCGTATTGTGCTCATGTAGTTTTTTTCATCTAACAGATTAATTATTGCCAGAAATAACCATTCCATGTATTGTCTCGTGCCACGTGCAACTACATGAATATGACATGAATTATTTGTTTAAGCCGTGTGTTAACTGTATTAAATGTCAATTGACGCTTCAAATTAATCATAAATTTCTAATGCTTTCGAAAAATTTTGTAACATTATGAACTTGCCACGCTTTACATGAATTGTTGATGACTTGTGGACGTTCTGTCCTATTGGTAACACAAAAAGGCTGCGTATCGTTGGATAATTATTAATTAAACTTTAAAGGCCACATGCGACCAATATTCCATTTAGAATATCACGTACATCAGTTATTCCTTAGTACAATTGATGCTATTGACTCTTGGTCCTGATAGACTTTCATGATACTGTCTGCATATTTTCAGCAAAACAACAACATTTAATTAATGCCACAGGGGTTGTCATCGATTTATACTTAGTTTAACTTGTGAATAATTGAATGAAAGCGCAGCCATGTGCAATACAAACAGTTTAAAATTCCGTTTGAACATGCACCAAGCAAGATGATTCGAGGTGACTAAGGGCGTTAAAGGTAAAAAGTAACACTAAAAACGTTATAGAAATATTTATTCAATCAAAAGAGAAGTTGGATATCAGCGTGATAAAGTTTCTTTTGTTAATTGGCATAAAATCTTGCCTGAAATTTTTTTTACTACAAGACAAATACTGTGAGGATATATTTCGAAAACATCGAAACATACATGTGATCCGTAGTTTGGTGTAAAGAAAATTCGGTTGTGAAAGAGTGAGCCTTCAGAGGTATTTAGGGAGTAATTACAGGCTGCATTACGGTATAAAATTTTCTTCTCGAATATTTGACTGGTGGTAATAAATGATAACGTGAAGATTTTGAATGCGGTCGTTGATTTGCTTGGATGAATGGGTGTGTGTTTCGTTGGTGGTCTATTACATAGTCCCGATAGCAGCATTTTAGATTAGCTCATTGAAACTTTTGAAATAAGGGCCTATAACAAAAATAGATTATACAGTCACCAATTATTATAAAGCATAATCCTCAATTCTAACTGTGCCATTGATAAATCTTGTTCATCTTACAATTGAAAAAAGCTAGTTCATGTACCAACTGAACCAATGAAAAGCAAGTGCACAATTTCCCACTAGTCTCCATATAGTTTTGTCTGGAATTTTAGTGCCGATTTTCTCAAAGTCATAAAACAAACACCATCTTGATGGTTCCAAATATTCTCTTTGACGTTTGAGGACATTGTAAAGGTCACTTTCTTACAAGATTTTTTTTGTCTCAAAACCATCCCACGAACGTGATGAAAGATTCAATCCTTCGATTAAAGATTTTGAAAACTGCACTTCATCAAACGTTTCTTTTATAAGTGGTTCTATTCACAAAAATAAAACTTCTTTTGTATGCAAGTCTATTACATATAATATAAACAGAAATCTTTTGTGGCGGATTTAAATCACGGCCCTATTTGATGTATTTACCTAACTACTTGAAAATTGAAGTAAGCTTCAAATGTCCCTTGATAAGAAAAGGAGGAAATTGGTATTTTCCCCTTATGATATTCATATTGTGGCATTCCAGCATAGCTAAGATATAATAGCAGGTTATCTCAACCTACCCAATATCATAATACAAAACCAATAGTTAGTGAATTCAATGATAAACAATTCAATTATTGGCGAGACTAAGGGGCTATATTAAACAATTCAGTTGGTAATAGATAACACCAAGCTCGTTCGAGTTTTTATGTTGACAAACATATCGTTGTATATTTCGCAAAGGAAATGAAAGGTCGTATTTCAATATTTTGTGTTTTACTTTCTTAGAGAAAGGGGTGTGGTTCGGACACTATGATATGAACACTGCTGTCAGACTTTTCTGTCAAATGTTTGAAAATCAAGGTCTTGCCCTTTTTGATTGGAATTTTTTGTTCAAATTTTAGAAGATGATTTTCTCACCTGTAAGTTTATTGTGTCTCGGTCCACTGTCAATGAAGTTGTCTAGACAAATGTCATTTTAGTCGAGGTCGAGTTTTGTATGTCCACTTTACTTTCATTTAAAAACCTTAGTTTAAATATTGAACCAGCTCTTTACACTCTAGCGTACGAATAAAATATTGTTTAAAGATACAGCATAGTCAAGGAGTGGGCTTTCCAAAGGTTAAATAATATAGGGCTACTTTGAAAAAAACTATTTGGTAAGGATGAATGTATGTCGATTGCAGTACGGCATCTTGAACGAATATTTGTTACTAGTTATCAGCAATCCAATTATTTTCACATTCATTCGCCTATTTATTTTCTTTCCAAAAGAATAAAACGAGTAACTCAACTCAGAATTGCCTTCCAAAGAATAACTTAACCAAAATTATCAGATTTCAGAACGTAGGAAAGCAATCATTGTTGGACTTGAATCAAGTTTATGGAAATAATAACTAATGAAATATTCACGCCTGTGATAGTTGTTTTTCGTATTGATGATGATTAGACTAACGATAAAGCCAGACAGTATTATGTAGAATGACTACTGTGAATTTGATGTTATCAAATGGATGTTTTTTATTAATTTTCCTATTGTTTTTTTTAGTATAATTGTATGACGATATCTGTAGGCCATGTTTATTATTCACTGTTATACTAGCTGTCACCAAGATAGAATCTAAAGAGCAATTTTTATTTCTCTATTAAGTCAATTATATCTATAAATACTACTCTTGGGTTAAACTGTAATGTTGAGTATTCAGTATCGCTTCATCTAGGTATATTGGAAGTTTTCTAATAGTATAATTATATATATTCTATTGGAATATTAGTATGACAAAGTTCAATATTGCATTCTTGTTTGGCTTTTTTTCAAGAAGGATGCGTTGATAATGTAGATAATTACACCAGGATTTTATATGAGAAGGATTTTAGGACGCCAGGAGTTTAAAAGTATATTAAAGCTAACTCATGGTGTAGTTAACAATTAGGATTCCAAAATGTCCATAAATATCTCAAGAGTGAATATTTAACAATTCATCTGAATGCACTTAACATTTTCATTCTGGTTTGTATGTGTTTTCTTTCATTCATGGTGGCGGGATATAGTCTGTCTTTTAAATCTAGGTAATCATGTGAGTTTTATTATCTTTTGCTTTATCGTTGCTTGGAATTCTAAATCCTTTTTATGCTGAAATTGACATGGCCCCATTCTATCGAAACACCCATATCCAACTGCCATTAATGTACATTGAGGCAAGTATTTAGAATTCCAGAATGCCTTATGCTTTCTTTTCCTTTATTTATTCATGTTCCTGAATCTTGGTAAGGTGAACCTTTGCATTGCTTGCTGGTGTTGGTGCGGCTAGGTAGATTAAATTAGTTTCTAGAAATCATTAATAACATTTTTCATTATGAAACATCACTTTGGTTTGTGTGAATCCGGAACTGACTCATGGTTCAATCAATTTGTCATTACAGATAATTTATTTTTTACTATATTATTAGTATTTGATATCTTTGAAAACAAAATATACAAATTGTCTACAATATATTTAAGAATTCCCGATGTGTCAAAGTGTTACTTAAGAATTAGTAAGACATTAAATATAATAAAAGTGTATTGCCATTTCAATCAGCTCATACAACTTTATTTAAGTAACCCTCGACCCTTTTCAAATGAAATTCCTGATTGCCAACCGGTCCTTATATATACTTTGGTGGCCGACGGACATGTCAAAAGTTCGGTTTGTCGACCGGAAACATATCTGTAGACTGATTGCAGTCGAGATTTCGGATTATTATTTTGAAAAGTGTTGAGGGTCTGAAAGTTATCTCTGTGAGCTAGAAAAGGCGGATATCCAGACGTTTTACCATAACAGTTTTTCTTCACATTTATCACTTTTTCTAGTACTCCTTGTCATTTCTGCATCAAAATGATAACTCTATATCTTATGTTCTGCTCTAACCCCTCAACTAATTGATGTACGATCATATCTGTTGGTCATAAATCGACATGATTAATAATTCATTAATCATTAATCAGAGTACTTCCACCTTTTATGTATCATCCAACCTGGTCTATTTCATCGTATTGTTCTTATCAATCGATTCCAATTCTTTACTATTGATTTTCTTTTTGTAGGTAAACTGCATATGGTTATCTCCCATGACGGAAACTCTCCTGTAGTGAAATTCATAAAAGTAGCGGCTTATTCAGCTGAGAGTTCCTGAGACGCGATTGGAGTATTGGTAAAAAAAACATTGGGAAGACATTGACCTATTTCGAATGTTGCAGTTTGGTTAAAATCTCAGAATTCCAAAATGATCCGGTGGCTAAAAGACCGGAAAAAGGCGAAGAAGGGTGAACCTGGTAAGGATGAGTATGGTTTTAAAGGAAAATCTGGAGAATATGGATTTGATGACAAAGTCTATCATATCTATGAAGAAATTCCAGATTTACCAGACTGCGCTGAATCTCCTGGTCCGTACATGGTAGTTCCCTTAGATATCGGGGACAAAAAAGGAAAGAGAGTTTCTTTTCAAGGCATTGCTGAAGTATCTGATGACTCGGGATTCAGCTCAAAAAATCTGAAATCTCTTGATTTAGTTGACTCAGGTGGTAATGCTAATATAAACCGAAGAATTCCAGTGATGGGCATTGGACAAAAGAACTCGCAACGTGGTGGTGAATTTACGTGTGCTTTGGTCGGTCGCAAGATCTCAAGTGAAAGTAATTTAAACAGTAAAAAATCCAAGCAAAAAGTGGTTCGGGGACCAGCACTACCGGCTAGGAATTATATAAAAAAATCAATAAGTGCTAAATCAATGGAAAATGTGGCGGATACGAAAACCAGAAGTCGTCAACTTTTAGAGAACATTCTGAGTGACTTATCCAAAAGTTCTGATGACATCTTTGGGGAGAAAGATTCGTCAAACACAAAACTAAGTGATTCCTCAACCAATTCGGTTGATGGCATCAATGACAAACGTGGCAACAACTTGTCCATGGACAGTAATGATACTGGATGTGAATATGATATGAGTACCTCCGGTGATAGTGATAAAAGTAGCCAGGACAGTTACGAGTATTATTTACATCAAGTTGAGCAAAATTTCATTCTTCGTTGTCGTGTTCAAGAATTAAGCCAGGATAGAGAGTCTTCAATTCGCCGTGAATCAAATGCAGATTATGATTCGGATTCAGATTCCTTGACGACTATCTCTACCGTTTCGCAAGTCACCGTTCACCACGGTAAAACACAATCACCTTGCAGTTCAGACGAAGGTACAATGGCCGATCTCTCTGAATCCGAAAACAGTAGTGGTTATTATGATGCATGCGTCAGTAAAAGGGACAATAATTCCAAACCTGTTATTAAACTCACTAGTGCAATTTTACAAAATTCATCATCGCATCGCAATCGATCTTCCAGACACAAACTTCATTCATCTAAGGAAAGAAAGTCTGTTGCACAACCTATACCGAAACCAAAAACAAACATTCTGGAAGATATATGTGAGCGTTATGATTGCGTCAGTGAAAGCAGTTCAAGTGACAGTTCATCCAAACGATCTGCGAGTGACATATATTCCAGACGATCAAATAGTGAAGTATATTCTCCCCCACCCTCGCGAGCATTTCAAAATCGATCCTTTCGAAAGCCGACCTCAGTTCGATCAAGTGGTGACGGTTCTCAAATCTACCAATCTGGTGGCAGTGCTAAAAATAATCGACTTTTATCTGATCTCATTATGATGAATTATAATAGACAAGGTCATCAATTTTAGATATTGTTATTTTTAGTAATATAATGGGGGTAATGATAATCAAAAAGCAAAAGAGTGCCATATTGGACAGTCGATCCAAAATATGTACTGAGTTACGTCTTTACAATAATATTGCTTATCTTCTGTACAAAATTGGTATTAGATAACATCGAATGAAATCGAATTAATGACTTAGTTACCTCTTGTTTCCTTTTGGACAATACGTTGTATGTTTATCTTGAAAACCAGAAACAGAATCTTACCTAAAGTGTGTTTGGAAAAGAGATATGCAATATTTATATATTTATGTACATGTAATAAGTATTTTATGTGATTTTATGGAATGAAATATTTAAATTCTTTGAAATCAATTTTTATTTCTTCACCCGATGTCCCTAAAAGGATATCACACCAGTACGTTTCCCCATCCGAAATAATGGATCAAGTATGTTCTGAAAAACGAGCTAGCTCTATCACAAAATAATGTAATATCCTGTCCACGTATCAGGAAAGTGTCAATAGAAGCAGAAAATGTAACATATCTGTAATAAAACGAAAGCTATTATATTTTGACATTGTTCCGGGTATGAACTTTTATACAATCGAAAACTTTGCACACACATCTTGTACTTTCGAATCTTTGCTGACTTCAAGCCCTCTTGTAAAACCGCATTGAATCAATTTGAAAGAGAAAACCGTTCACCTTTCAGATAATTATACTAAATCAATACGATTTTCGTTTGAATCTTTTACAATGGCCGAGTTGCTATTCATCTTTTGAACAACTTAATGACAGTATCAAAAATCAAATTAAATATCCATCTGGACAAACAAATCGTGTGTTGTCAGTCATCACTTATCAATCAATGAACTTCTAGCACGAGTAGTTTTCGGTAAACATCAATAAAGGTGTGAATTTAGGTAAATCTGCGAGACCACCAACACTGAGTTTATTCAAGATTATGTTTTAAAGTGAGACGATTGTGCAATTATTAACTCTACCAGACTTAATTCCTGCCATCAATCTGCCTATTGTTATTGTAAGGGGTCAATTTTGCTTGTGTTTTACTTGCAGTTGCTAGTGGTTGTTTTCACATTTTATCTAGTGAGCCAACATATCTACATCTTGATTCTTTCAGAGCCCTAGAGTATTAATTGGTTTTAGTTCATCGAACATGTACTCTTTCGTACCAGCTATAGTCTCCTTCCTGAGCTAATCCTTTTTGATTTTTGATAACAAGTCTACCCTCAAGGATTCACCCTAGGCCTCATTTACGCCATGTTACAGACTTTTTATGTGCATTATGCACGAGCTGTAAGTATGCTAATGAAGATTATTATATTTTTTTTAAGCCTAGCGGTTTAAGTGCTTCATCGGGAAGCTTGAGGTCGCGTGTTTAATCTCAGTTCAAATTTACTAAGTCGAAGACTGTCTTTTTCTCTTTATTTTATCATACCAGATTATCCACTGTGGTTACAAGTTTTTATAAAAAATAAATATAGAAAAATAAATTATTAATGAAGTCCATATAGACAAGATAACGCTATGAAAAAGGTTTAACTAAAATCTGGGATAAAGAACTGAAATTGGTGAAAACCTGTAATATTCCGAATATAGGCGTTCCAGATGTTAAGAATTTCAATAACAAATATTCATGGGAAAACACAGTCAGTCAAATATATAAATTATCAAAATCTATTTGTCTATTTGTATGTTTCTAACGTGATCATCAAACATAATATAATATTAATAAACGTTGTCTGAAAAACGTTAAATGCTTTCAGTTTTTTTTTACATCATGGTTGAATGCCGCTGTTGTTTCCAAGAAGTCAAAACAGATGCGTGTCTGCATTCTTAGTCACGCGACTCCTTGGCAACGCTTTTCTGTTGCCTCTTTCCGGTCACAATAAGACATATTTTTGAAATGCGTAACATTACTGCTGAGGTGCTGTACATGAACTGGCAAAGAAATACATGACAATGCAGAGAGTTTGAGGGGATTTTCCTTCCTTGAGTGAATGTGTACCTTAACATCGACAATAGGCCTATCTATTTCATCATGTGAAAATGTCTTCCTCATACAGATTTTGGTAAAAAGTCAATAATTTCATCAAATTTACATGATACTTACGATGTGAAAGAAGAAAAATGTTACTTGCTTTGTGCTGTCAAAATCTCGCCCATGACGTTGCTTGACTCAATTTCCTTTCTTTCAATTTCTGTGCCATTTTCTCACGTCCATTGAAATGTATCAGATCTGTTTATCGTGATCTGTCGATAACAATTAGCGGCAACTTTCATCCTGCTCGTGCATGTAAATGAGCATCACCCGTCATCAAACGGTTTTCTGTATGGCTATCAGGGGTAATTAAGAGTTCAACTCGGGCGTTATATTGCTGGCTTAAACCATTGACTTGCACAGACAATGCTTGTGACTGACCGTAAATCAAGTCGTCTTCAATGAGGACTGTACCCAAATAAACAGCCAAAGTTAACACAGTCATAAAACTTTATCTATAAAAATGCGATTTGCACTTTAACTACAGTGAAACTTTGAATTAAGCAAGCAACCAGGGAATGCCGCTTACCATACTAATTTTAATATCGGTGAACGTTGTTTCAGCTAGGAAATGTTCTTGATTTCGAGAGGTCGCCCAGCGCAGCCATGGAATAAATATATATTTAAAATATATCATAATTAAAGTTATCTTGTAAAAAACTTCTCTCTCATATTTCTGGAAGATTTGAACACTTTGATAGTAGCTACGGTGTGCTTTTCTACACACTAAGGCATGTATTTCAACATAATACACTAAATATTTTTAGAAAAAAAACATGACAATGTTACTGTGCTCCTTGAAAGATAAAGATATATAGCTTTAAAAACTAATTGTGAACGAAAGCAGTTCAGTATTGGTAAAAAAATAAATTAAAAGACATAATATCACTTAAGAGAGGTCAAAAGACAATTTTGTTTCATCTGAAGAACGCGAATGACAGGGACCGGCTTCCAAATACTGTTACTTCACACTTCTCTGTATGAAATATTTGTGTACTCGATATTATAAGCTTATCACTAGAAAAAGGACACACCTTTGAAAAAAATTTTTTATTATTGTTTGCTTCAAATATGTTGCAGGGTGTCGGACCATATCAATAATCCAACAGAATATCTCTAAAAGTTCGTAACTGGTTTCACCTCTGACTAGAGATCAAATTTTGTTTATTTCTTTAACAGCCACGCCTAACCAATCATATAAGGCTCATTCAAGTGTTGACAACTCGCCAGTTTTTTGTCAACATAGAGCTTAACTAAACTGTTTGTATCAAGTCGTGGTACTGAGCTTCGGAAATCGGGACGATGATAAATCTACTTAACCGTTTTGCTCTTATTAGCCCCACCAAAACAATGCAATTACTTTATTTACTCGCTTTATTCATAGCTTTTTAAGTTGAAGTTGCTTGTTGCAGGGTATAGAACGTACAGGCATAGGCATGCGGGTTTAAAAGAGCATTGTGTGTGCAGTTAGTTTGAGTAAAATGATATAATTTGAATAATATGAAATGAAAAAGAAAAAATTCAGAATGTGACATTTTACGGAAAAATACTGGTTACTTGAGATATCTCCATAACTAAGTTGAGGTAATATATTTTATTTAAGTGGTAATCTAGAACATTCAAATTGGTAAATAAAATAATAAATGATTTATCATTAAGTGGAGCATTGACACCGCGATGTGATCATTATAACACTTGTGTGGTCATATAAATGAACTTTCATTACCTTTAATTTCGTTATGACTTTACAGTGATAGTTAAAGGGACTGTGAAGAGGTTTTCTAAATTCCGTATGTGCATTAGAGACACCTATATTATCAATTTGCACAATTATAAATTTCAATCGACGTCTATGGTTCCTGTAAATCCACTAACACTTACACTTACTATTCGCGATTTGATTCAAGTATATTTTTTCATTTTCATTTTGTATTATTTGAATCAGATAGGATGTATGTCAATCTAATAATACTTCCTTTCAAAATAATTGAAAGTTTGGGATTTATTTGTTGAGATCACGCTGTTCGTCATCCTAGCTAGTCTGCTCATAACAAGTACGCCTCGGGCCATATTATAACTAAACTACGGGGAGCAAAATAATCGGAAATTGTCTCTTTCAAATTTTTGAAGCGTGAAACTAGATCTGTAAAGTCTTTATCAAAATATGATAGAATGTTTGGACGAATATTTATTTGTCAGTATAAAGTGACTTAACATAAATATTTCACGACAAGGAGGTATTGAGTGCATTTTATTTTTAACATGATATTATTTCAGGATGGTTTTATATCCAATACGGCCAATTGCATCTCGCGACAGAAACGGAAGTAAAATATAATAATTATCATTCTACAATATATTAGGTGACAATTAGAGAATAATTTTTTGTATATTAAATTTTCGAGTGATTTTATAATGCCTCGCAATTGAACGAAAAAATGCGCTCGTGAGCCCCTTCTATAAGACTTATTCTAGAATATACTAGACTTCAATCGTTTCGAGAATACTTGGCAAGGATACTTTTTTGACTTTTTAACTCGTCACGAATAGTTTTACAACCAGAATATCTGGACAATTCCAAAGACACATAACTCATATATCCGCCATAAAGGTTTCTTTTTTATATTGAAGACTATTTCATATTGGTAATAGTTATGGTGCTAAATGGTATTTATTGATCAATTAAAATTTCAACTCCAAAATGGTAATGATAGACACACTCTTTTAGATTTAAAAAGAACTATGATATTTTGCATTATTAAAGGGACAGAACTGGTACAACCAACAGTAAAAAACGACTACAATACTTTCATATTTCAATAAGATGAAAAAGTAAAGCAAAACTTCAATACCTTTTCTTTTAACACGGACTCAAGACTGGTAGGTATGCTAAAAACCCCGAACGGGGGGGGGGGGGGAGGGTGATTTCTAAATATAGCACGGGAAAATACAATCATTAGTGTAAAATGTCCAATACTTTAGAATTCAGGGGACGTAAGCAATAAAACCAGACCACAATACTTTTGGTACATAATATAGAAATAAAACAAGACTACAATAATTTATATTCAAAGGGAATTATCAATATTCATTCTTCGTCATTTTGATTATAGTTCTGAATCGATCGTATGTTGCCATATATTTTGTCAGTTCAGATGTGTCGGATTATAATTTAGCATTTATAAGTTGTCTAAGCGGAAGTTAATATTAAGCCAATGGAAAAGTCCTCGTGCAATACGTCATATTTTTAGTCTCTCTCCATCTTTTCATATTATCATTTTCAGTCATGGTCAGTTCATATTTAAGTCTTAATGAGCTTAAATCACTGTCAGACAGGAGAATCACTATTTCAAGGTACTGAAACACATTTGTTCATTCTTAATATTAATTTCAATGTGACTAAAATTTACAACGTGGTCAACAGTGAAATGTTGTCCAGTCGCAATAGTCATGGTAATATTTTAAGGTTCTGTAATCTTGCCTATGTCATATTTACCATTGAATTATGTCTGTCTTCCGTATTAGTTCAATTCTCTGTATTTTATTCATTATTGTAGTCGTTACCTTGTAGCCTTCTCGCTTATTTCCATATCATTTTAGTTAATAAGGTTATGTCCCTTTAGCGTCGTCTGCTATTTGTTAATTAAAGTCGTTATTTTCATGTTTCATATTACGGAACATCAGCCTGACACATAATCCGTCCTTACTGACATTAACTTGGGATCAACAAGAATTATTGCGATATTATAACTAATAACAAAATTAGAAAATATTCAACTTGATGCAGTCATGACTCTCTGCGGTGCTGTGAAGGTAACCAGTCACCAACATTGCAGGAAAGGCAGAGTCGGCACAAACTAGTAATGACATACAAATTTTTGATTAATATCACAATATTGTCTGTTGGGCGGACGGACTGACTGACCAAGTTGATCTACTCCCAATTGGTCTATTCACAGTTGGTTTACAAAATGACCATTACCATATATATTAAACTACAGTATATGTTGTATATTAAGCCATTCATAATATGTTCTTTTGATATCATTACTGTTCCATAATTCTAATGTAAGAGCATAAAACTTTCTCATGGTGAGATAAAGGTCATGTATGTTTCTTCCTGTTGTGTTGGTTTGTGGAATTCATTCTGATTGAGGGTTTCCTCTTTCATTTTGAATCGCATCTGAAATAAGTATCGGTAAGAAGCAACCAATGCGACAATAAATTAAATTGAACTTAATATTACGCCTCATATCTGATATTACTCATGAAAGTAGTTCAGTTCTCTGAAGATAACTCTGAGTAATAACATATTTTGGTAAACAATGTCATGTTGGTCACAGGATGGAAGGCAAATAGCAATTACTGAATTTAATTTAGCAAAAACATTAGCAATTCACACATGCAAATAACATACAAAATTAACTTAATTAAAAATAACGACAAATGAACTCCCATTCCCCAATATTTCAAATTAGACAAAAACACAAGTACAAGTTAGCAGATAACATGAATAAACACTTCGCAAGCCGCAAGTTAGTAAAACTACTAAGCTGGTGGGAGGGTGGTTATTTTTTCGCAGGGATTGATTGATGTTGAGCCGTGCAAGAATACAAGATGCGATAACTCACGAAGGTGGTCCCTCTCACATTAATAAAATTAAATTTTATACTAAATTTACACTTTACATACTTTTTTAATAGTATCATTTCTATATTGCTTTCAATTGATTTATTGAGCGCAATTTTATTGAGAATTATTTTATAGTAGATAAGATAATAGTTGGATAGGTATACAGATAAAGAAAGTAAAGATTAAAGTGATGCTGCGTCTAAGAATGTACATAAAATTAAAGATCACATGGTATATATTCATCAGTGTTATAAAGTAACAGAATCCCTCTAAAATATGGAAACCTGCCAAAACTAAGTAATTTTTGACAAACGCTTAATCAATTTATAATCGTGTTTCAATAACCAATTGCATTTTTATGGCTAATTACTTTAGTTTTACTTTTGGATTTATCTGTTATGTTTAGTGTAGTAGTTTTAGCTATTGATGAATATAATATGCTCTTTATGGTCAAGATTAAATTTTTAAAAATATTTGTTCGTTCTAAGACCCTGCATTCCTTTAATACATGAAATTCAAAGTGTTTTAGTATTAATGAAAGTACATACAAAATAATAGCATTTTTCTCTGCCATATATTTGTCCGCTCAGATTGATAACGTTTAACACGTTTGATCAATTTAAGACATAAAATCTAAAGATTTAACGATATAACTTTTCTTTGCCATAACTTTTGTCCTTGACTGTAGTTGGTGATGAACAGATCTTCACCAAACGTTTTACACAGATAACCATCAATAGTAAGCTGTATACAACCAGTATCTTGTAAACACTCTAAAGCACATTGAAATCCACTTAAAGATTTGATAACTGTACTTTTTCTTGAGGTACCCATTACTAATGCATTATTAGACACCAACACGAACGTATTTGGACTACGGTCAACATCTGAAGGATAAAATGGATTTGGAGTTGTAACCACTTTGATATCAAATTTAAAAATTTAAAAACGAAGTGTAAAATGAATGTTATGTTAAACATTATAATTCAGTTTCTCACGATTACTACTTGTTGATCGGATCAAGAATAATAGTCGGATAGTGACTAATAAAAGACGAATAAAATCTGTTCGAAATCATCTTTGTGGTCTTAAGGAAAACACCCAAGAATCAATACGTATATATTTCGTACAACCGAGAAGACACAAGAGAAGTACCTCGTGTTATTAATAGAATAAAATGAAATAAAGTTTTACGGTCTGCCTTTTTTAAACTCATTTAGCTCATAAAGAAGGAATAAAACCACGCAGCGTAATGAGGAGGCCTACACTGCCAAGAAAATAGAACTTTCGCCTCTACATATGATTTGAAAATTTCGGAATCTTCGTATTTCATTATGACAGTACTAAAGACGAGCAGAAAAGTTATGCTCTGAGGATAATTCTGTCATTATTTCGAACAGACCTAAACATAAACCATCAATGATGTAGTTAAAACCGTTATCAATTTTCTGATTCCCCAATCTCCATTCCCTTCAATTCATTAATTTTCACTTACCCATAGATTTTGACATACAAGTAACTTCCGACGTGGATCTGGAAGAACTGTGGAACTCTTCATCAATTGGATGGTAGTGAACCCTGGGGTATAGGACCTTCGTCATCCACTTGTATGGTGGTGTTAGGTGTTCTCCTGTTACCCATTTAAAATAATCAGTCCCAAATCGGATCAAACCAAGCCAGATGTCACCAGATCTGAAAAATACAAGTGTAGTAGAAAAATGGAAATGAAAAGAAAAAGCAAATTAAGCTTTACTTTGTTTGGGCAAATGCAGACAAGGCAATCATAGTTAATTGAGGATTTAGCGGGGTGTACAGACAATATTCAACTTCCTGTGATTTTCTGCACTTGTCATGGAGGCCCTTCCGACATGCTCATCAACACAGTCCCGATCCAACTCTTCCTAACAGTGAGGTGGGTCAGATTGATCAGGGGTTTGGGCGTGATCGCCCGGGTAATTGTTTGTTTTGGATAATGTCTCCTGCATTCTACGATCCCTCTGTAAGTGAATTTAATGCCAATTAATTGACATTTTCAGTCTGCAGCTAATGCTCAGAGTGGGGTGGGGTTTTGAACCCTCCCTAGTGGTCTTGGCCTGTGGACTTAATTCATTAATCGAATTCCAATCTCTTAATTTAGGCTTCTTTGAATTTTTTAATTGATCCCCCCCCCCCTCATTCTAGATCACCGTACTCTGTGAATATTTGACTATTTATGAAATTTCTATATGGCAATTCTTACAGTGAGTTTATAACGTCATTCAACCAGTTTGTATCTAGATTAGTAATGGCTACGGGAAGTCGCCGGTTTTCAGATTGACAGTTGAGAACTGCTGTATAAAACTCAACACTAGTGTTACCCACAGAATAATCTGAAATAAAGATATTTATTTGTATCAGTTTGTATCAAGATTTGTGATGACTACCGGAAGTCGTCTATAAATATATATAGTGAAGACTGCTTTTTCAGCAAATTATCCTACATTTTATGAAAAACGCTTACTTCCATCAGATCCTACACAAATGTAGTTTCTGTTTGATGAACAGGATAGAGAATACCATTGTCCTGAGGATACCTCCATCACCCCACAATCAATTCCAGTCTGGTCTGCCGGTTCTCCTGATTTCCATTTTAACTCTGTTAAAATTCGTCCATTTAACCACTGATAGTTGCCTATTGTTTCGTTCCTTTCCAATGCCAACCATGAAATACTCCTTAAAATACAATATGTCACTTCACCTGGGGTGCATTTGTTGGGAAAAATCAATATATTCATTAATATAAATTATAATGGTCAATACAAATTCGTGCCATCTTCTTTGGAATTTGGTATACTTTACAGAGTAAAAGGTGTTTATTTACGAAGTTGTATAGATATTTCCATTTAGATGTTTCAATGGTTTTAATGTTCGCTTGTTGTAACACAAATTAAATATATTTAGTATTATTTGGTAATTCATATCTTATTTTCAATTGATATATGAATGTATTTTGTCAGAATTAAGTGATTGATAAAGTTAATTTCATAGTTGTTGAGGAAACAGTCAAAGTTTGTTGTGTAGAATCCTCAATGTATAATAGCATTAGTGACATTGATCGAAATATTATTTTTGTCAATGATTTCATGAAGTTTGTTCAAGATTTGTTGTGTATGTACGCATTGGATTATTAATGATCGTTGAGTCGCAAACTCACATAGCATTGCTTCAGCTAATTTAAATTTGAAATTGATATAAATAAAATTATTCATACAATTTTCGTGCCATCTTCTGCATATTGTTATCATATGCATAAACATTGTAGCTCATTGAATTATTTATAATGTTAAATTGATTTATAATTAATTTTAAAAAAAGGTCATACTTTTTTTTTTGTAGGTCGAAAAATGTTTTTTCGCAACTTTATGAAAACTTTACAACGAAATTTAGCGCAAAAATGTTCCTGAGCACATTTTAAGGGTTTAACTGAAAAAATCCAATATTTCAACGCTTAAAGTTTTAAAGATAATCTAAAAGGGAAATAGATCTCCTACGTATTTTGAAGGTTTCAACAAATAATATTGAGCCAACACAAAAATTTTGGTATTTAATAATAATTAGATTATTCAACAACCATTTCTAATGAACATATTTTAAACAAATTCAATATTTTACAATATTTTCAGTTATAATTTATGATGTTTTTGATAATGAATATTTTGCATACTGCCCTTCTAATAATCAGACTAAATATATGACAAACTAAAACTTACTTGGAACTGTTACGGAAAATCTTCTGAACCTCAAGATATTGACGATAGGTGGACAATGTTAATAATTCTAAACCTTGAGCATCACAATATTGCACAGCATCATGAAAAGTCATACCGTCGCATTCATCTGAGGAGTGTAAATGCAAAAAATTACTTAAAAACATATAATAAGTGAATTCACTTTGAGATTGCTATCTTTGTTCATAAATCATTATTCCTTTGAGTCTCTCCCCAATTTAAAAGTCTTTGGACTTGAGGCTGTATGGGCAGAGGTAAGTAACCCATTAACATTCTAAGAGACTTCGACGTTAACTTGATTTTGGTGAAAAAGAATGGTGGCAACTGATTAAATCTAATGCCCTTCATATTGGTATTGTATCTTTCCTCCTCTCATTGATGATGGCGGTCTATTTTATGGAGTCAGAAAGAAAGCAGATCTTCTGAATTAATGATTTTTTTTTACTTATCAATCCCATGTTGAGAATCCCGGGTCGTTTTGCTTTAAAAATATTGCTTGAAACGTGAAGATTAGGAACATCGTACACGTTATATTCTTCTCCCCGACTGTCTCGCATATTTGTCTTTAAAAGACGAATAGTGTCGGAGAATAAGACCACCACGCTTCTGCGATGTTGCGCCAACTGAATCTGATCTTAGTTGCTTTTTCGTAGATCGATGTCCTTATATTCAGAACTTTATATACAAAACTATGTACCAAAATGCAGAGCATAGCATCTCTTTGCCTTATCGGAAAGGTTTACCAGAACAGTGGCATTAGTTACTCGTTTTGAGATTCAACTGTCAGGGGAATTTTCAACATGCAGAGCCTGTAGCACAAGGGCCTCGGTTGATTGTCCTATCGGACTGACAAGACGCGTTTTCCATATCAATCCGAATGTTGCTGGACCATTGCCGGGATTGAACCCTGGACCCTCGGGTTAGAAGGCCAATATCAAACCCACTCAGCCACTGTGGCCCCGGAATTTAAAAGGCTTTCGAAGGAAACGGTACTCAGACTAATGGAAGACATTTCAAAACCCAATCAAATCTAATTAAATTTTAATTAACTTTTTTAAAACAAATTTTGTTCGATCAAGTAGATTCATAGATTTAAATAAAAAGCATATTTATCTCATATTTCCCGGTATTTTTTTCGGATAATGAAAAGTTGGCATGCTGAATTGTCTTTAAGATGAGACATGAAAGTTAAGAGAATATATTTACCTGAGGATGTCGCTTTATTAACCAAACACAATACAATTATTACTATATTCCTCATTTTGCATGAACATACAAGTTCTCCTTTAAAACTTTAAAACCCGTTAGTGCGCAATCATAACGCATTATAAAATCTCCTACACAGCTCGCAGGTATTTGAATGAATATGGCTTACTCGGTATCTCTTGTCAGTTTCCGTAAATCTGAAACTACCTCGAATTACATGGCTTACCATGAAAGTTTCCCGAACGGACGCTCTTGTGACTTTTGGTATTTGGCTCTGTTTACAAAGGTTGTAATTTTCAGTACCGGATATACACATGACTTATTTGCATAATTATAATACTGCTCGAAATATTTACCGTTAAATACTATGATGGATTGCTGAGTGCTAGCGGGTAGAATGTTGCATTGTAGAATATTCGAACCCAAGGCACCCCATCTCCTAACAATGCAACTCGCTACCAATTAAGTAACTTTCACGGTAGAGCGTGTGAGTTTTACTTAATCTATTTGTCTATGACTGGTGTAAATGATTCAATTCTGCACAATATCTCGTCTACGTTTTTTTTTGTTTTGCTCTTTAACTTATCTTACAGCCAATTTCACTCGGTAAGCCTTTAATTTAATAAGAATTCTTGATCAATTCAATGTATTTCAAGAAGCCAGCAAGGACAATTAAAAACGGGTACGAAAGGACAAGACACAAAGCCAATTCTATTACCTTTGTTAACTTTTCAGACATACACATTGGAAATTACATAGGAATTGATGACTCATTCACCAATAAATTTAAAGGAAACAGTTTTATTCAAAAGACTTTCGTACACCTTTTTGAATATGATATTGACATATATCTTATTTAATAATTAGAGATAGATTCACAATTCGCTCAATCAATCGTACCTCAGTCTCAAAAAACATTTGAGCTATGCTAATCAGTAAAAGTTGTTTACATCTCACCATCGAAAATCGATAATCTAGTCCAAAAGCCCTTTCCAAAAAACACTATGTACATACATCAGCACATGCATATTCACCTGTTTGTATAAACACATTTTCTTTGTTTTCCTTTCGAGTTTAGTTTTCTCGTAAGTTTCTAAGAGCATAAACAGAAATTCTTGAAAAAGACTTTGACGCAACCACACGCGAGACATGAATGGTGAAAGAGAAAAATGAAGGTATGAACAGTAACATCTATCTTTCCAAATGTAACGAGATTGAGTGGATTCCAGGTATGTAAATATGTTAGAACCCCCACACCCCAAGCCATACCTGTCAAAGTAGCTATCAGAGGTTGGGAAAAGAGTCGCACTACTTTAGACTATAGTAGTTGCTTAATACCTTCACATTATTATTAACTAAAATATCATTCGTTGTTATGATATTGCCAAAGGTCAATTTGATTACAATGCAAATGTGGATGGTTCGTTTGGTGTATGGGTGACTCAATTTGGTATCCATGGTCGGATGATTGACAGCCGGTCAAAATCAATACAATTTCTTTACTTTCTGAGATATTCATTGTTAAGCAGTGACTTTCATTGTCGATTGTATTTTAATTTGATTTTTTATAGGCCATGTGTTTCGGTATGATTATTTATTCATTTTTATTTTGCCATTTCCTCTCGGCTTTAATCGCCGATGGCCAGATTTTCACCAATTGTTCTTCAAAGATAACAAGGTTATGTATTATGTATACAACTAGAATCTTGTAAATAAGAGAACATTGAAATCATCTTAAAGAGTTGATTTTACGAGTTGTAATGTTCTCGAGGAAGCAAGTACAAGTGCATTTTAACACCAATACGAACTATTTAGACTACAGATAACACTTGAGGGTGAAAAATTAATGTGGATTTCGGGGAAGAGAGGGCTTGATTCTTTTAGATGTATAGGCCTAGGGTGGACCAAATATTGTATTGAGAAATAAGGATCTGCATCTGGGCGAGAAGTAAAGTACCTGATTAAGTGCACACTGTTTCTAGTTTGCTATGAACAAGGTTATCATTTAAGTTCTGATTTTAGTAATATGCCACTATCATTTTCTGCTTCTAGACATTGGGGAATCCGGAATCCTCTTAAAGGTGTGATGTTTGTAGCGCTTCTTGAGGAACCCAGCACTATTGCATTGTTAAGACACCAACACAAAATTATCTGGAATACAAACCCCATCTAAAGTGTAAAATGAAAGTATAAGTTGGAGTTATATCCCATTACCAACAAATCTATCTGGACTACTACAATATCATCTCCAGATAAAACGATCTCGTTTAAACATATAAGAATTTAATGGGTTTAACAATACATTCTTTAAGTAAATGGTATAAATTGATTCAAAGCTTATGGAATGCATTAAATTGACATCCGAATCAAAAATTAATCGACTGCATTTAAGGAATTCTGAGATATGTATATAACAGTGACTTTGTCAGCTCCATTCGGGTGTCTACTGTAGCTTCCTTTTTCACCCTCTGATTAGTTAGCATGAACATTTATCTCACTAAAGGTTGGTCATTAATATTACTTATAAAAACATATCTTGAAAAAAAGGCGATTGTAGTGCTACAACTTGTTATGTTGTAAACCAACAGACCACGTGGATTTGGATCTTGGTAACAAAGTGGTGCGTAGCTGAAGGTGCTATTGTTGCATGCTCCTGTTGAACTCAATCGAATTTGAAAATTGACAATTCTATTTATACTACCTACAAGTAAAATAAAAGTAATAAATACAAAAGTTACAAATGATCTGAATAGGAAAAAAGGGTTTAAACTTATATGTGTATCCATATTCCTCAAAATAGTTGTAACAACCATATCTTTTCCGTCGCAATTTACATAATAATCCATTAGAAGTAAACTTAAATGTCTCAGAAGGTAACATCATAATCGGGTTGAAATGTTTAAAAAGGACAGCCGTTGCGTAACATCATAATCGGGTTGACATGCTTAAAAGAGACAGTAGTTGCGTAAGTCTTCGTAGTTACAAAGAAAAATGCCTGGACCTCAAACTTTCTTCATTCAGTTTATATAAAACAGTGTGATAACTAATATATTATTATTATACAAATATCAACCAATCAAACTGTTTTAGATTGTAATGATACTTGTAATCCATATGTGGATCAAATATTAAGACTTTTCCTGTCCGCTTTTTGATCCGAAATTGGTTTATGGATTTTGAAAACGCTTAAAAAACGCTCTTCAAGGCTGAAAGTACAGGATTAAATGTTGGGAGATTTTCAGATGTTCCTATGCATATTAGTTTCTATTTAATAAAAATGTAATTGTCAACCTTGAGAAAATCAGGGCATGAATCGGCAAACAATATTTTTCAATTGATTTTATGGAAACATTCCACATGCATTCAGGTCAAAATCACGTCTCTCATGCATGTATTAATTGTCTCCGTTATGGAAAATAACATAGCTTCAACCATTTAACTTCGTTAGATACGTCCCTAACAGGTAATCCCACATTCCGTCCTGATACTGTTAGTTGTTTTTTATCCTTTTTATATCCGTTACATCCAACTAGCTAAATCAAAAATAATACAATCAGGTGAATTCTACCTACCACCATCATGCCTATTGAAAATAGTGATCTGCTTGAGATTATAAATATTCTCTAAATCAACACAGAACCAATTCGGGTTTAATTTCTGGGTATGACATACTGTGGGTCGTTCGTTGGCTATTTTGCCATCAACGCAATTACATGGTAGATATGGTAATCTGAGAAAAGTGCTCATGACCGTCGGTTTTCCAATGGCCACATTTGTTTTATCTAGAATAAAAGAATATCAGTGTCAATCAGTGTACTATCTTTAGAAATGAAATGAGTGGAGTTTTACGTCCTACTCCTCTGCACCTTATGGCCTAATGAAGACGGACATTGGTAATTAACATTATCAAAGATTACATAACTAAAACTGACAGATGCATAATATTGTTTCATACTATGTCTGAAAACTGCTCATTTGGGTAAACTCATGTTATAAAGAACTGCAAACAAACAAGTCAATTAATTTGATCAAACCAGTATTTCCAACAAGAAATCTTAAAAGGTTGAAAAAAAAACGTATTTCGGCAGGGATCGAAACCGTAGGCCACCGTTTTGTTTTAAGTTAGCTATTTCAAATAGTTTCAAATAGATCGTGATTCTTTTAGTATGGTCAAGACTTTAAAAAAAAAACCTTGATACTTACCAGCTTCTGAGGGAACATATATTCTCATACCATTATCACTGATAACGCCTTGACATTCAACAGGATATATATCATAGAGAAAACACTCAAGACGTTGTTTATGGTATCCAAAACCAGAGCAAGAACTGTTGGTGAAACAGAGCATGCTACACAGGAGTCTCGTGCTTTGTATGATTTGTTGAGAATATCCCGGAATAAGCTTGTCTTGTTTGTAAAGAATGTACGTGTTCGAACGAAATTTGTTTTGTGCGCATGTACTTGACAAAGAAGAACACATCAGAAATAGCACATTGAAAATCATTTTTGATCTCAGTGTATTCAGTTTTGAAGTCAATTTCATTCAGCCCCTCTTGTTGTAAAGTTACGTTATATATTACCTTCACATCTATGGCATTGATTGTTGTTGCTTTTTTTCAAGTGAAATCTGATTATGTTTTAAATCCATTGTGTGTATCTTTCTTTTTTGAAAAGAAAAAAACAAATAGAATCAAAAGTATTTTCACTTTGCCAATGGCAACTAGAAATCTGCTTTGCTCGGAATTAAATTGTCAATCAGTGCTACATCATGACAAAATAAGATCATGAATATAAATGGTGAAAAAAAAGTGATAAAAATACGAAACAAACCCTCTTTTGTATTCACAAACAAATTTAGATACATTTAGACACGTCTGTCTGTCTGTCTGTCTGTCGTCTGTTCACATTTGCTGTGCTCACTCTACAGACTACAGTTTTGATTGGATTTTTATAATTTTTGGTATGTGAGTTCATGGCATCACACAGAGGAACTGTATTGATTTTGGTGATGATCGGATAATTTTTAGCAGAGATACAGTGTCCGACTTAGCGTGATTTCGGAAAATTAGAGTACCTGTCTTGTGCTCACCTACACTCTACAGTTTTAATTGGATTTTAATAATTTTTGGTATGTAAGTTCATGGCATCACAAAGAGGAGCTGTATTGATTTTGGTGATGATCGGATAATTTTTAGCGGAGATACAGTGACCGACTTAGCGGAATTTCGCAAAAATGAGAATAGCTGTCTTGTGCTCACTCTACAAAGAATAGTTTTGATTGCATTTTAATAAGTACTCTACTAAAGTGACAATTTTGATTCATATTTAGTCTGATTTCATGGTACACCTATGAATTTTTGCCCATTATCTGATAAAACGGAACATGAATTTTTGCCCATTATCTTATAAGCCTGAGGAGGGCGTATCTGCACGCTTTGCGTGCCTAAGTTTTTATTTTCTTCATGCAGAGGAATGACACGGTATATAACACAAACCATGTTTAATCAAATTATGCATAAAAATGCAAACCAAATGTTACCAAATTATGCATAAAAGATTTCAACAATCTATACAGCTACCTATTCATTGTGATATTTAAAAAAAATGATAATCTAGTTCGATTTCACAGATAAGTAAAGTCCCATATATGCACCATAAAAGAAGTGAAAATAAAACAGTTCCAGTTTCCTTAGGGCATCCTGCTTCAAAAGCAAGAGTAGTTAATTTCGTCATTTGGTATTGACTTTTTAAACGTTGGTTTTATTTTCAAAATTTAGCTTTCAGTGTTTTAAATTTTATTGACCTCAAGAATGTATTTTTTGTAGGTCTAAACAAACATCAATCTATAATATAAACATTATTTAAAATTGTAATTCTGATTTAATTTTGCTTACATATTTTAAATCAATACAGATTTATCATCTCAAATAGAATCATTTTCCATTCCGACTTAAATGAGCTTGTGGTTAAATTTTTAAAAAACATTTAGACCTACTTGAGCTCTCCACGAATCCAGACAGGATACTAACAAAATATTGACAAAGTAAGCCGCATGACGTTGCAAAACATTTAATGTATTAAGGATTTAAAGCAGATACTTTTTTTTAGAAATATTTGAATTATATTTAATTTATTTTATATTATTATATATATATTTTTTTTAATTATAAATTTATAATTTATAGTAAAGGTATGGTTTATGATGAGAAAGAGGAGGCTAATAACCATGTTTTTAACTTTAGCACTAGATATTTATTTTGAAATTGGATGATAGTTTTTTAAAATTGTGATTTTTTTTTATTGTGAATTTGGTAGAAATCCATAATTTCAAAGTCTGCACCATATTCAATATTTTCAACTATTGTTGATAAGTATATTTTAAAAAAGGTAATATCAATAAAATGGTTAGTATCAACAAAAACTAAAAGTTCAAAAAGTTTATGGCGGACATATACTAAACAATAAAGTTCATACGCACGTGCGAATTCGAGTTTGGGCGAGTTCATCATCGAACATATTAGTGTTATGTATCAATATGTAAACTGATGCCAAAGTGCAGGTCTGACTGCTCTCCCAAACACAATGTGTGTTGACTACCTCTCATTATTAGTTGGTGGGCGGCGTTCTTTTTTTTTTTTTTTTTTTTTTTTTTTTTTTTATAATCTCTTTATTATCAACAGAATACATGTTGTCAAGGATTTAGATATTTTAATTGTTTTGGTAAAAGTTTGAGAGCATCATATCATCTTCGGACAGAATATTTTGCCATTTTTCTAATATTACAGATTCATAATTGGTTGACAGGATTTCAAAAATTGCTTGCCTCTTTAAATAAGGCAGTAAATGTTGTTTTATGGGAGGTTTATCTTGCACCTTTGCTCTAAAAATAAAATATTTAGTTAGAATAACTACATGGTTAATAAAAGCCAATTTGCTTTGCTAAGGGTTGGTGATTGGGCTATTCCAAAATGTATATCTTCAGGTGAAATCGTGGAAAGAATATTATTCTTTTTAAAAGTTTTAATTAGCTCACTCCAAATCTCTTGACTAGATGTACAACTAATAAACAGATGATTTAGAGTTTCTACGTGGCTGTTACAGAATTCACATAACGAAGAAGGTTTAAGTCCATATTTGAGAAGCTTCGAATTTGTATATATAATTAAGTGCAGATATTTATAATGAAAGTTACGCAGTTTGGAATCGAATATAAATTCTTGATATTTATTAAAGGCATTTTAAATAAAAGACTCGTCAGGTTTATAGTCTAATTCTTTATACCATTTTGATAATATATATTCAAAATTATTATTTTCATTTATTTTAAATTTATATAACACTTTCGGAGTAATATCTTGAAAATCTCGTTTATAAATATTATATAAGTTATTGATTATATCGCTTATTAATTCGTTTGTAATATTTGAATTAGTGACTATTTTATCAAATTCGGTACCTAAAGATTCGTTAGATAGTTTTTTTATTTTAAATTTGATTTTTTGTAAGAGGAATTTTTCATTTATGTTAATTTCAGCACTTTCTAAATCATAATTGTTCAAATCTCTAACGAATATCAGTTTCGTTTTATTTAATAGTGAGATTTGACTAGAATTTGTTAGATAAATTTGCAGATTTTGATTTCCCCAAATTATCTGATCTTTTAGTTCACGTGTTTTATTAATGTATTTTGTATAAATTAAATGCCAATTCTTTAACAATTCTGTGTAGAATTTTGACTCGGGGAACCGAAATCGTTTCTGGACGTCAGTGTTCGAGGCTAATAAAAGTAAAATGTTTTTTACATTCATCATATGTTTTAGGGAAATGAGCCAACATTGTTCGTTGTTTGATAAAATCTTTTTAACCCAAAAGATGTATTTACAAGTTATATGCTCTCTTAAATTTATCATGTTCAAACCACCCTTTGCGAAGTTTTGGTACACAGAAATTCTTTTAACCTTGTCTGGTCCGCTCCACAATAATTTAAAAACTGAATTATTGAACTTTTTGATAATATAATCAGGCGTCACAAGGACTGCGGCTGGGTATAGTATTTTGGACAGACAGAATGTTTTGATTACATTTATTCTTCCGAGCAAGCCAATATTTCTATGAGCCCATTTTTCAATTATTACATCTATTTCATTTAGTTTTGTCTCGAAATTTTCCTTATTACTGAAGTCGTTGTCAAAAGTAAAAGTAATCCCTAAAATCTTTATAAAAGTTGTTTTATACGAAATTCCTAACTCGGAAACACATTTTTCCAGTTCAGCGTCCCCACTGTTCAAGTCAAAAACTTCAGTTTTATTTAGGTTTATGCACAGACCCGAGACCAAGCTGAAAAGTTTCAAAACCTCGAGCAAATGCCTTGCAGTCTTATAATTTCTAATGAAACAAGTCACATCATCCGCAAATGCTATTAGTTTTAATTCTTCCCGTCCAAACAAAATCCCTTCAATGTGCTCATCATTTCTTATAAAAATGCACAATGTTTCTATGATAAGGTTGAAAAGATTAGTAGACATTGGGTCTCCCTGACGCACACCGCATTGTATGGGGAATGACTTAGAAGTGAACCCATTGTTTAATACACAACAGTTTACGTTTTTGTACAAGGTATCTATCCACCGTATAAAAATAGTTTTGAAACCGAAGAAACTTAGAGCCCTATACATAAATTTATGGTTTATACTATCAAAGGCTTTCTTAAAGTCGATTGCTAATAGAAATCCTGTAATTCGCTTAGCTTTGGCTAGGTCGACAGTGTCTTGTAATAACCTTAAATTATCCTGTATATGTCTCCCTGGTATAAATGCGCTCTGGTTATGGTGTATAAGTGGTTTTAGAAGGGGTTTAACTCTAAGACATAGTATTTTACTGGCTATTTTAATGTCAGTATTAATTAAAGTAATTGGGCGCCAATTGTTTATGTCTGTTGTATTTTTATTAGGTTTAGGAATTAATTTTATCACAGACTGTCTTTGGCTAGTAGAAAAAGAAACTGCATCGAAGCTTTCTTCGAAACAATTTATTAGATAGTCTTTTATGTCAGGCCAAAATGTTTGGTAAAATTCTGACGTCAACCCGTCGTTTCCAGGGGATTTGTTTAATTTCAGACCTACAATTGCTTTTTCGCATTCCGACTCTGTTAAGACCTGTTCTAAAGATTGTGCTTGAGCATCGGTTAAAGTCGGGTGTGTTGTCTTTAAGAAAGCGTTTTCGCTGTAATTGCAGCCCGCATCATTAGAACTATACAGTGATTTGTAAAAAATTTCTATTACGCTCATTGTTTCATTTATATTTTCAGTCAGATTTCCATCCGCTTTACAAATTTTACCAACAGTTGATTTTTTTTTAATATGACTTTCTAAGTTTAAGAAATACTGTGAATTTTTTTCACTTTCTGTGAAATCTTTTATTTTAGCTCTAAGAAGCGCCCCCTTTCCTTCGTGTGTAAAAATTTGGTCTAATTCGGCCTTGACATTTTCATATTTCGTTTGATAATCCTGATCATTATCTTCGTTAATTTTATTTTCTAAGTCGTTTAGTTGGTCCTGTAATTGTGCCTTTAATTTGCGCCTAGCTGTTTGCTTTTTCTTACTATATTTGATTGTGTTTAACTTTATTTGATATTTAATATAGTCCCAAAGATCTCGACTGTTTTGTGGATCGTGGAATTCGTTTGCCCATTCTGATAACTTGCCTTTGATTAGGGCAATGTAGTTTTTATCGTTAATTAGATTTGAATTAAATTTCCATAGCGATGGCCCTCTTTTATTTCCATCAAGAGACAGAGTTAAAGATACGGCAGAATGATCGCTAAGGAAGTTAGACACTGTTTTACATTCGGAAATATCATTTTGTAAGTAGTCCGAGACAAGCCAAAAGTCTATTCTACTTCTGATATCTGGCTTGTTTTGTCTCCACGTGAATATTTTCTTCTGAGGGTACAGTGTGCGTAAGATATCAATAAGTTCATAAGAATTTATAATTTTATAGATTTCCTTCTGACTCAAATGCTTAACTTTGTAGTTTCCGCCCTTTCGGTCTAATTTTGCATCTAAAACATTATTGAAGTCTCCGCCTACAAGGATGGGCGTATTTGTCAGTGCTATCCTTTGTATATCTTTATCTAGTTTCAAAAAATGACAGCGTTGATCTTTGTCGTTTATTGGACTATATGTATTTACCAAATGCAATTTTGAATTTGCTATTTTAATGTCAATCAGGTTATAGTAGCCGCTGCTGTCACTTAACTCATTATCAATCTCGCAGTCAAAATTATTCATAATTATTATGGCAGTTCCCGCGGAGTTACTTCGTCCGTGTGAGAAGAAGCATCGCGCTCCGCATTCTTCTGCCCATTTGTTTTCATCCGACTCGGTGCTGTGGGTTTCTTGTAGGAACGCAATATCGACACCAAGTTCTGCGAGCCATAAAAATAGTTTTTTTCGCTTTAACTTTTCACGCATTCCCCTGACGTTAAGTGTTAATAGATTAATCTGTGTCATTATTGTTTAAGAGTTTACATATTTTAAAATTTTTAAAATAAAATTCCAATTCCTTTTCCACAATGGGTGCGAATTTGAGTTGAAGGATATTTTACTTAGTAATATTCGGTACAGTTTAACTTCAAGGGAATGCAGTTTCAAACTCGGAATTTTGAAGATATGATTTTTTAACAACCGGCTAAGATGTGGACTCTGTAACATATGCGGAACTAATTTTGATATTCTTACTAACATTAATTTCAATTTACATTTTGAACGCGTCCATTTTAGATTCCGACTTAAATTTGTTCGGCGTTCTTGCTGTATACTTCAAGTATGGACGGGATAGTCTATTATAGGTACCTACGAGTTCCCCGAATGATCCCCCATAAAAAATATAATTATAAACGTTTATTTAAATTGTTTTCACTTGGACAAATTGCTGATATGTTAAAGAGTAAAGGTAAGACACTCAGTTTGTTAACTTTCCCCACCACATGCACAATCAGAGTAAAATATCAGTAGTAAACGATCCTGTGCATTGTCTTTGAATTCCGTTAAGTAGTATTGGAGCTCATTTAGGCTAGTTATTCGTTGTGTTTCTCTCTCGATTCATATATTTTTCAAAGTAAAGTGCGCACTCACACGTTCTTTTTATTATGTAAGCTTCATTTCAGCATGACAGGATATCAATTTTTTTAATTCAGTCTTTTAATTAAATGGAAGATAATCAATTCTGAGATGGAAGATAGAAGTCAATAGTTTCCTTTCCTCTGCACTGAATATCAGCAGGCTAAATCGATAATCTCATGATATTAACCAATCTAAATTTATCGAACTTAATCGAATTATAATCATGCCCAAGTTGTTTTTATACGCCCACATGAAATGGGGGGCGTATATTGTCGTCACCCACATCCGTCCTTCCGTCCGTCCACAAACACTCTACAAGGTGCAATTCTTAACGGATTTAATTGAAACTTTATATGAGTGTTTATGATCACTCAAGGATGAACCCTATTTAAAATCAGCGAAATCGGAAAAAATTTGTATATATTTTTGCCCTTGTTCTTGAATGGCTCGTAAACACTCTACAATGTGCAATTCTTGCCTGATTTTGATGAAACTTGGTGTGAGAGTATGTTATAACTCAAGGATAAACCCTATTGAAAATCAGCGAAATCGAGAAACATTAAGTATGAGTTATTGCCCTTGTTCTTGAATACGCATTCAATTTTAGCTTGTAAACACTCTTGAGAGAACAATTCTTAATGGATTTTGATGAAACTTGGCTTGAGTATTTGTTATCACCCAAGGATGAAGCCTATTGAAAACCAGTAAAATCGAAAAAAATTTAATATCAGTTATTGCCCTTGTTTTTGAAAACGCGTTCAATTTTTGGCTTTAAAACACTCTACAAAACACAGTTATTGACCGATTTTGACAAAACTTGTTGAAATTGTTTAATATCACCCAAGGATGAACCCTTTTCAAAATAGAAAATATCGAAATATATTTGATACGAATTATTGCCCTTGTTCTATAAAATGTGTTGGATTTCCTTGTAAACACTAAGGATGAACCCTATTGAAAATCAGTGAAATCGAAAATTTTTTTAGTATGAATTACTGCTCTTGTTCTTGAAAACCCGTTCATTTTTAGCTTGTAAACACTCTAGAAAGAATAATTCTTAATGGATTTTGATTAAACATGGCTTGAGTATTTGTTTTTACCCAAGGATGAACCTTATTGAAAATCAAATAAATCGAAATATATTTAGTGTCAGTTATTGCCCTTGTGTTTGAAAACGCGTTTAACTTTTTAGCTAATAAAAATTCTAGAAGGTACAATTCATGACCAATGTTGACAAAACTCACTGAAATTGTTTGATATCGCAAGGGATGAGCCCTATTGAAAATTTAAAATATCAAAACATATCTAATATGATATATATATATGCCCGTGTTCTTTTTGTCTTGTAAACACTCTACATGGCACAATTCTTGACCGTTTTCGATGAAACTTGGTGTGAGAGTGTGTTATACTTCAAGGATGAACCCTATTGAAAATAAGTGAAATTTTTTTTAGTATGAACTACTGCTCTTGTTCTTGAAAACGCGTTCAATTTTAGCTTGTAAACACTCTAGAAAGAACAATTCTTAATGGATTTTGATTAAACTTGGCTTGAGTATTTGTTTTTACCCAAGGATAAACTCTATTGAAAATCAGATAAATCGAAAAATATTTCGTGTCAGTTATTGCCCTTGTTTTCAAAAACGCTTTCAACTTTTGGCTTGTGAACACTCTAAACATTCATTTTTGACAAAACTCGCTGAAATTGTTTAATATCAACCAAGGATGAGCCTTATTAAGAATTAAAAATATCAATATTATTAAGGGTGAACCCTACTGCAAATCATAAAAATACCGAAAAATATTTAGTGTCAGTTATTGCCCTTGTTTTCCAAAACGCTTTGAACTTTTGGCTTGTGAACACTCTAAACATTCATTTTTGACAAAACTCTCTGAAATTGTTTAATATCAACCAAGGATGAGCCTTATTAAGAATTAAAAATATCAATATTATTAAGGGTGAACTCTATTGCAAATCATAAAAATACCGAAAAATATTTAATGAATAGTTATTTGGTACAATTCTTGACAGATTTCAATGAAACTAGACACCCTAGAAAAAAATATATGGTGGAAGGTTGAATATTTCATTCCACTGATTGTAACCTTACTGAAAAGTTTTTATTTGAAATAAATGCTGCCAGTGGGCGTATATTACCTTGCCAGGCAAGCTATCTTCTATGTAACAATTGGTCTTGCGTCTTGTTGATTTAAAATTCCATAACTTAAGTGAAATAAATTCTAACACAGGCCTTCTCAACTGTTAGCGTATTGCAACAGCCAAAGTGACACACGGACATATTTTGTGAGGAAGAAAAAACATGGAAAAACTTTGCCCCTTTTTCTGTTACTGATGTTTAGAAGCCTGCTTAGAAGCCAATGTCAATCTTCGATATATACGCCCCATAAAATTTTTCTCTTAAACACTCTTCCAACGAATGTTATGCATTTTCTATTTTACCGGGATGTTAGTTGTAATAGTAATTAACCGGAATGCTCTACCATAGAAAAGGGGAGAGAACATTGTGGCATGATGTTCACCCCTAATGCGATAACTTTCTGTCCGTATAAGAAATTAGATGGTCATCATCTAATCGACACTCACCGTGTAGCGCTAATTTTTCTTACTCGACTGAAACGTTGAGAATTAACATCCAGTGGCAGTAAGGCTAGGGTCCGAGGTCGGAGGTCGGAGGGTTTCTGACTTAACTATTGTTAGTGTAGGCCTGGTGTCAGGTGTATTACAAACTCCTACAGGCAAACTCTTCCGACCAATATTCAAGAATTACCCCTGGTCACTTCTTGCCCCCTACCCTAATAATTCCTAGCAACCCCATAGACCGAATCACCTAGTCTCTCACTGCCTTCAGCAGAGAGAAAGAAGACTAAAGAATGAAAATATCGTGAAATAGCGAAAATATTCGTCTTCCTAGTGTTTTTTTTATCAAAAAGTTTCAATTTTCCTGTATGTTAATAGCACAGCTACATACCACCCCCTTATTTGACAGAATAAACAACTGTTTGTTGACGCTAATCTAAATTGAAATATCCAAGCTTGGAGCTATTTTTAAGATGGTTGCCATTTTATATAAGACTTACTGTCACTTACTGTCATTGAAAATTTCAGCCAATCAAAAGACTTGTCTCAAAATCAAAGATTTAGATCACGTGATTTTAATGTTCATTTGATTAATATGGCGACTTTGATTGTGTAAAAATTTATCGAATTTGTACACAAGTATATAATGCCATTTTGTTGAAAGGTACATATTATCACACAATTATCTTTACTTTACAAAATTTACTGTTTTCAAAGGTCAAAAGGAAGTATTACAACTTTCGTGTTCTCAACAGGCGTAGTATTGGTCAACATGTCGGTCTAGCAACCCCACTGCTTACCCCCTCCGCCCAAAATGAATCTCTTAGTGGCGCTTCTTAATTACTATTTTGAACAAATCCATGCTTCAGGAAATTGCCTTGAAGGCCTGTTGTAGACTTACCGTAAGGTGTATCGAAATCTCCTGCGGACAAACAATTCCTAATAATTTTAAAGAATTACCCCCCTACCCTCCCATTCTGAGGCCTCTACCTCTTGTTACCAAACAGTCGACATCGCGTTTAGATTATTGTTTTAAAAATTATTCTAGCTTAAGATTAAGTAAAGGGATAATAGGTCTTCAATGAACATACAATTTGACTACTTTTGACTTGGCTAATGAGAGCTCTATTCATCAGTAAATATACCTGCTGCCATAAATGACATAAAATAAAAATAACAGTATCCATAATTATCCATTAAGATGATTTGATTATTGAAAAACGCTTAATAAAGCTTTAGACTTCCTACATGCTTCTTGAATCTACAGATCGTTAGTTATTTCTCCACTAAGGTTAGTGTCGGTCCACATTCATCTCTACTATCTGATTACAGAGCATGTACCTTGATCTCAGCAAAGTTTAGGAATTGACCATTACTATTACTAATAAACACATATCTTGACGAAAAGGCGATTTTAGTGCTACAACTTGTTATGTTATAAACCAACAGACCATTTGGATTTGGATCTTGGTAGCAAAGTGGTGCGGAGTTGAAGGTGTTATTGTTACATGCTCCTGTTGAACTCAATCGAATTTGAAAGTTGACAATTCTATGCATAGTACCTGCAAGTAAAATAAAAAAAATGAAAGTAAATAAATACAATAGTAAGAAATAAAAGAATTGTTGACAGCAGCTCCGGTTTGACATGCGAATTTAAAAATATTGTTATTAAAACATTTTTTAATTAGAGACATTTTTATGAACCAATATAGTTTGTGGTCGCTAGAAAAGTAACCATGATGCAATAAACATAATAATCTGTTTTAAAGTAAACTTAAATGTTTCCAATTTTCGAGGGATTATTAACGTCCACAGCCTAGAGCACACTGGGTCTTGGTTTATTGTCACATCCCAAAGATTTAATGCTTTTTCAATGACAGCCATCTGACCTACATCACTGACAAGTGGAAACCGGTTGAGAAATCCAGAAGTTCACCTTGAGAAAGCATCCAACTCACTAAGCCGAGGTGGCGTGAAAATATTGATCAATATTGCATAATCGAAACTTTCGACCTATATTCATAGAAAGAGAATTACTAAAAAGCAATCCGGTCTCTAAGGCATGTAGATAGCTTCTCTATTGTCTATAAAGCTGCGTTTACCCACTGAAATTTTAAAGTGGATGTTTCAAATAGTACACAACTTTACCTGAATAAAAGGTTTGTTTCCTACTACTCTCATTCTATACGAATTGAACATATTTGACAATTTGTAATATTCTAGTCCACCTCGATAGCAGAAGAATCGGTCATCAACCAAATTCTCTAAGACTGGGAAGTCTGATGCCGGATTTAGTTGACCATATAGACAACCGAGAAATGCAGTTGAAAAATTGTTGCTCGCTCTTTCTTCTAGAAGATAGCCTTGGGAGGTAATGCCCACCAGAAGTTTTAATTGCAAGTACAAATCAATGTTGTCCGATCACATTTGGTTCATGTCTTTTCCTTAGGTAATTTTAAACAGACGAAATAAAACCTAAACAATCCGTAATTTGTTGTATGTAGAGTGAGTAGAGTTGCACTATAAAAATGCGAACATAAGTCAGGCACTATATTTCTGTGAAAAATTATCGGATTATTATGAAAATCAGTTGGGATCATCTACATAATGACAATAACACACACAATCAAAAGAATCCATAGAGAATTGTTGCCTGCAGAGTGTGCACGAGTTGCACCCTACAGCTAATGAAAAAAAACGATAAGTCTGGCACCATAAACCGGAGAAAAATCACCGGATCATCATGAAAATCAAAAGGGATCATCCTTATAATGATACTGTGCTACAAAATCAAAATCAAAAGAATCCATAAAAAATTGTAGCCTGTAGTGTGAGCACGAGTTGCACCCTATGGGTAATTGTCAGACACAATATTTCGGTGAAAAATTATCGGATCATCATGAAAATCGAAAGGGATCATCTTCATATTTACACTGACCCACAAAATCAAAAGAATCCATAAAGAATTGTAACCTGTAGAGTGAGCACGAGTTGCACCCTATGGGTAATTGTCAGACACAATAAGTCAGACTAAATATTTCGATAGGGATCACCTTTATAATGACATTGACCCACAAAATCAAAAGAATCCACAAAGAATTGTAGCCTGTAAAGTGAGCAGAGTTGCCCCCAATTACGGAAATTAAATTAGACCACTTGACATGTTCATTATATTTCGTATATGTAAACAAAAGTAAACTTCCATAAGAAAAGATAACTCCGTGTTCTTGGGAAAATTTATTTTTGTTTAGAAATACGATAGATAATTATATGCAAATCACGTCGCGCGGTATAAATACATTTCTGTTATATTCAAGGTACAAAAATACGAGCCGAAGATTACCATTTAGTACGATCCAGTGGAGAAGTTCCAGAGATAAGAATCCGACTAATACGATCCAGTCGAGTTCTTCAATTTTATAAGATACGAAACTTCAACCTTGTGATTTCGTGAAAATCGTGCATTTTAAGAATTTATACAATCTGATTTGACACTAATTTGAACCACATAAACACCAAGTTACATCAAAATATGTCAAGAAGTGCATATTGTAAAGTGTTTACAAGCATTTCAAGAAAAGGAGCATTAACTCATATTAAATGATTTTCCATAGGGTTCAGCATAAGGTGATTACTTACACTCACACAAATTGACATTAAATCTATTAAGAATTGTTACTTCTAAAATGTTTAAAAGCAATTGTAGACGGACAGACGGACGAAAATCTACGCTGCACATTTCATATGATTGCTGACTTTGCCAGTCAGGATTTTTAACAATAGCGTACGGTTTCTTCCACAACTACCACACCAACAATCATGTTGGATCATGTTGCATGTTTTTGTCCCAGGTAATGGTGAAACAAGCGGTTAAGACAAGGAAAGTCTGGGCGTATAACTAGCATGTAGAACATTCCTATTGTGCATTCTACAATATCGTTACATCTAGGATCAATCAAAGATATAAGGAATTGAAGAATTTCATGAAATTTCAAGTCAAGCCAATGGCCTACTACATAGTCTGCGGTATAGGCAAACACTGGAAGGAAGTGGACGAGGTAGATAGTATCCAATTTGTACTGTGTCACTGAATGTCGGTTTTTCTGTTACTGATTTTATACCTCAGTTACATCAAACTCTTTATAAATAAATACACCTACCCTCTTGACCTCTATTGAAAATAGTGATCTGCTTGAGACTATATATATTCTCTAAATCAACACAGAACCAATTCGGGTTTAAATTTTGAGTATGGCATAATGTAGGTCGGTCGTCGGCTACATTCCCATCAACGCAATTACATGGTAGATATGGTAATCTGAGAAAAGTGCTCATGGCTGTTGGCTTTCCAAGGGCCACATTCGTTTTATCTAAAAATAGGAAAATTGAGGTTCTATAGAACATTGGTAATTATTATAATCAAAGATTACATTAATAGAGAGATATAATGTAGATTCAAACAACGTCAGAAAGTTGTGAATCCGATAGGTGAAACACATGTTACAGGAACCGTTTATAAATAATATGACCAACATTTAAGTCAAGTAATTAGATCAAACCATTTGTCCCTCCTAGGCATCTTTTTCATTTGCTGTTGAATTCAAAACGTTGAAAACTCCGATAAAATTGGCCTTTTGCAAGGATCGAAGCAATAGGCTATCAAGTTAAAAATCAACCCAGTAACTCAGGTTTCGAATGCAATCCGATTGTTTTAGCATGACTACAAAATGGTACCGTATTCTGACTAGAGGAGCCGCGGTGGCTCAGTGGGTTAGACGCTTGCTCGCTAACCTGAAGGTCCAGGGTTCAATCCCGGTAAGGGTCGAGATGAACTTTCGGATTTTTCAGCCCGGTTTCCCCTTGTCAGTGATGCAGGTCGGAGGGACTGACATGGAAAAAGCGTCTAGTCGTTCGGATGGGACAATAAACCGAGGCCCCGTGTGCTACAGGCTGTGCACGTTAAAGATCCCTCGACAGTTGGAAATCGCAAAAAGAGTAGGCTAATGCCGCTGTCCTGGCAAAATTTCCCTCATTGCACACTGCATGGCGTTGCCCGTCTTCATTAGCCCATAAGGTGCAGAAGAGTAGGACGTAAAACTCCATTCATTTCATTTCATTTCTGACTAGAGCTTACCTTCTTCTAGAGGAACATATATCCCCATACCAGTATCATTGACCACGCCTTGACATTTAACAGGATATATATCGTAGAGAAAACACTCAAGACGTTGTCTTTGGTATCCAAAACCAGCGCAAGAACTGTTGGTTAAACAGAGCATGCTACATCGGAGTCTCGTACTTTGTATGATTTGTTGATAATGTCCGGGAATAAGCTTGTCTTGTTTGTAAAGAATGTACGTATTCGAACGATAATTGCTTTTCGTGCATATACTTGACAATAAAGAACAAACTAGAAAAAACACAGTGAAAATCATTTTTGATTCTCAGTAAATTAAGCTCCTCAGTGATTTATTCGACTCATCAATTGACTAAAGGAAGCAGCCAGGTGAATTAAGTTAAGAACTTCATGTTCCACTCGGTGAATTCCAATCACCGATCTCCGTGAATAAGTATTCAGGATTCAGAGTTTCACTAGAAAATCCTCTTGACCATTGACTGCACAAATACTTTCTATTAAACACATCGATGGCATTGATTGTAGTCGCTATATTTTTAGTAAAACCTGATATTGATTTGGTTCCAGCTTCCTTATCAAATCTATGTGTTTCGAAGGATTCCGAATTACACACAATTTGGTTTTTATAAAGTCAAGTAAAGAAAACCAAGCCCAACCTACTATATTTGCACCAAGCAAATGGAAATTAGAATTCTGCAATTAGATTCGGATTAAAATGTAAGCTACGTTCCATCCGTGCTTGAGTTCTCCAAATGTTCATTGCACTACTGCGACTGCAAACATTTGATATAAAAACGTACAAGTTAATTATATCATTTTTCTGCAGACATACATTGTATACAGCGGCCTTTACGAAGTTTCGGATATATTAAAAATAACAAGAACTGTGTACAGATATATATTTTTTTCAAAATATTGTAAAATAAGTTCTTACTTTGATATAACACCAATTATATTGATAAATTTTCAAAGCAACTTGAAACGATATCAGTAGACATTTTTTTTTCTTAAGTTGTATGTTGTTCAAAAATGTATTTTTAAGTAGGTCTAAATAAACATCAAACAAGATTGTTGACATTGCAAAAAATGTAGTATTGACTCCATTTGTTTTAGATCAATATTATGTTGAGCAAATTTCAACAACCCTACTTGAGCTCTCGGTAAATCTTGAAATTATACCCAAAAAAATATTGATATAGTATACTTCATGACGATGCCATATCTATGATGAATAATGAGTGTTATGTTATTGCTATATTGACTTTATTTTTTTCGGAATTACAAAACCCTAAGACAAGAATTATGTATTAGTAAGTTTATTGGATGGCACGGTAACGTTATCTTTAAAATAGTTTTCGTTTCATAAATGGTCTAATTCTAAGCTATCTGAATATCAGGCAGGCAAGATAACATACGCCCACTGGCAGCATTGAATTTTAATAAAAATAAATTGACAGTACAACAAATGCACCTCTGTTCTGGTGTGACAAATATACAATATTAGTAAGTTTCAGTAAAACCTGTCAAGAATTATACCTTCTAACAAGGCAATAACTCATTAAATTTTGGGGGTACTTTTGGTTTTCAATAGGGTTATTGTGCTAATGAGCCACAAATCGAACGTGTCATAACAAGGGCAATAATTCATATTAAATATATTTTGATATATTTGATTTTTAATAGTTGCGATATCATACAATTCCTGCGAGTTTATTCAACATCGGTCCAGAATTGTGCCTTCTAAAGTGTAAACGAGCTAAAAAAAAAAAAGGACAATAACTGATACATAATACTTGTTCGATTTATCTGATTTTCAATTTTCATCCTTGGGTGATAACAAATATTCACTCCAAGTTTCATCAAAATCCGCCAATAATTACACATGTTAAGTGTCTCTGAGCTTTTCCAGAACAAGTTTTCATATAGAAGACGCTATTTTACTAAGTCAAGGGCAATAACTCAAAAAACGTCAATTTCAAACTTGACTTCCTCCTTATCAATTTCAATACTCATACCAGGTTTCATCAAAATCCATTGAAAATTATATCTTCTTTGCACCCACTATAAAATTTCTACAAGAATTAAACTTAGTCAAGGGCAATTACTCATAAACTGATCATCGAACTCGAACTCGAACATTGCCTTAGCCATTCCAATGCTCATACCAAGTTTCGTCAAAATCCATTGAAAATTGTATCTTCTATTATGTCTACAACAAATGTGGACGTATAAAATATGTGGGCGTATAACAATATTAGTGTGGTCCTGCTTTATATCTTCATACCGTAAAATTGTGTACATATTAGTAATATTTCAGCACAGCTTTAAAGGTCCTTTTTGTATTTACGAAGTTTTCATAGAAAAACGACTGTTCAAATCTTTCCTGAATAGGGTTTTGGCAGATATTTTATATTAACAAATTTCAATGTGTATTGTTAATAGCTTCTATGCGAGGACTAGCTTAATTTATTTGTTAAAGGTAATCCATTCACTTCGGACTACATCCGGTACTATGAACACAAGTGCTTATTTTATGGGACGTTAATGAGATTCAATCTACCTTCTCGAAAATGAAGTTTTTTGAAGTTTCTAATACAAACCAGAACCAGAGGTAGAAGTTTTGAAATTTATCGTGCTAAACAAAAAAATATTAAAGAACATATGCAATCCCTACCAGTCGGTTGATACCGAACAGTTGATATCACCTTAACATTATTTTTTATATATTATAGGTTAAGATTAACGATATGGCTGCATTTAGGCTTCCTACAGGTTTCTTGAATCAATATGTCGTTAAAAGTTGTTTCTCCACTAAGGTTAGTGTCGGTCCACATTCCTCTTTACTATCTGATTACATAGCATGTACCATGATCTCAGTAAAGCTTAGGAATTGACCATTACTATTACTAATAAACACATATCTTGACGAAAAGGCGATTGTAGTGCTACAACTTGTTATGTTGTAAACCAACAGACCACGTGGATTTGGATCTTGGTAACAAAGTGGTGCGGAGCTGAAAGTGCTATTGTTGCATGTTCCCGTTGAACTCAATCGAATTTGAAAATTGACAATTCTATGCATAGTACCTGCAAGTAAAATATAAAATTAAAATAAAAGTAAATACATCCTCTCCAATCCATGATTCGAATCGCTAAAAGCGATTTAAACTCGTATCATGTATCAAAAGATTTGTTGTTTTGAGCCTAATTTTAATCAATGGTTATCTCCCTTTAGAATTCACACGGTCTTCATGTGTGATAAGCTTATTTACAACATCACTGACGTCAATGTTTTCCTAGCTAATATTTAAGATTTGAGGACAACTTTGGAATAAATAGGCCTTAAAATTCGTAATAATTTTGTTTGATATTTTCTCCATTTAAGATGTATGCAAATGAAAACATCGGATTCGTATGCAAAACGTAGAAAACCAGTTTCGCCACAGAAATTAGCACTTCCGGTGTAACATGCGCATATGTAAACATAATCTATCATACTTGACGTTAGTTTTACGTGTTTTAGTTTTATTTTAAATAGTTTATTTTTAATTACAAATAGTGTTATTTTAGTCGATTTTGAAGAGCCTCATAAAATAATAGAAATATTGTCATTGACAGCAATTAGTGACTATTATTATGCTATATAGATAGATTGATATAGAGACGTCTTTTTTAAAATTCGAAATTTTATGAACCAATTTAGTATTTGGTCACTATTAAAATAACTATGATGCCACTGTCGCAATGAACATTATAATCTGTTAAACTTAAATGTTTCCAATTGTCGATAGATTATGAACGTGCACAGCCTGTAGCACACTGGGCCGGTTTATTGTCCCATCCGAACGACTAAATGCTTTTTCTATGCCAGCCATATTACCTACATCGCTGTCAAGGGGAAACTGGGTTGATGAATCCAAAAGTTTATCTTGAGAAAGCACTTGAGAAAACTCACTAAGCAACCTCGGCAAGACCAATGTATTCATATCACCGTAACTGCAGAGGGTCAATCGTTCATTGCTTATATTTCCACTATCTATTGTAATTTTTTTACGGAGTTTTCGATTAAATTCCATGTCAAAAGTGTTTCCGGTTAAAAATAAGGCCTAAACAGAAGCCATGTTGGGAGTTTTATTTTAAGCATACCATAAAAGAATAGTCCCAAACATTCCTCTTCGATAAAGGACAGCAATTAAAAACAGAAAAGAGATATGTTTATTCTTCTTTTATATTGTAATGATATATAAATCTTTACATCGTTTTAATAAAATGTACAAATAAATTTGCCATGTGACCACGAGAAAAAAAGATCGTCATTGAACCAAAATGGCGGCTAGTAAACAAAAATATCAACGATTGAAAAGACTAAACGATAGCCTTATCATTAACAAAAGTGAATTGACATAAATTGTGTAAAATTGAAACAAGTGTAAAATTGAACGAAAAACGTGTGTGTGGAGCTTACCATTTCAAAAATTTCTATTTCAATCTTGATTTCATAAGTTTTAATCCATAAAATATTGACCTAGTCAAAAACCATATCTAGGTCACAGCAGACGACAAAACGTAGTAGGCTTAACAGTAAGGTGGTTATTGTATTCCTACGCGCTCATGTGTCTCACTACAGTTTACGTGAATTTGAATGTGTTTCTTGTAGAAGGGTTTATTACGAGAAATACATTGGGAGTGGAAATATTGATTAATATTGCATAATCGAAACTTTCGACCTATATTCATAGATAGAAAATAACTGGAAAACAATCACGTCTCTCAGGCATGTAGGCTAGGTAGCGTCTACATTGATCATTGTGTCTATAAGGTTGCCTTTACCCACTGAACTTTTAAAGTGGATGTTTCAAATAGCAAAAAATGTACCAGAATAACAGTTTGTTTCCTACTACTCCCATTCTATGTTATAAACAGATCATTATATATGGAAGAGCCAATAGGGGGGCAAATAGCACTAGGTATGAAAGGCTTTCATGAAATTTGAAGCTGGGGGTCCAAAGCACATAGTTTGCGAGATCGACTTACGCTGGAAGTTGACGAGGTAGATGGTATCCAATTTGTGTTGTGCCACTGAATGTCGGATTTCTGTTACTGATTTTATACCTCAGTTACATCCAACTCTTTTTTAAAAAAAATACACCTACCCTCTTGACCTCTATTGAAAATAGTGATCTGGTACAGATTATATATATTCTCTAAATCAACACAGAACCAATTCGGGTTTAAATTCTGGGTAGCGCATATTGTAGGTCGGTCGTCGGCTACATTCCCATCAACGCAATTACATGGTAGATATGGTAATCTGAGGAAAGTGCTCATGGCTGTCGGTTTTCCAAGGGCCACATTCTTTTTATCTAGAAAAAGGAAAATATAAGGTTTTATAGAACAATGTTAATTATTATAATCAAAGATTACATTACTAGAACTGAGAGAGATATAGTGTAGATTCAAACAATGTCAGAAAAATACGAATCCGGTTAGTGAAACACGGGATGTTAAAGGAACTGCTTGTTAATAATATGACCAACATTTAAGTCACGTAATTAGATCAAACCATTTGTCCCACAAAGTCATCTTTTCAAAAGTCCAAAATTCCAAAAGTTTAAATCTCCGATACAATTGGCCTTTTGCAAAGATCGAAACAATAGGCTTTTAGGTTAGAAAGCAAGCGAGTAACTCATGTTTTAAATGCATCCCGATTTTATTTGCACGACTACAAAATGATACCGTTTACCGACTAGATCTTACCTTCTTCTAAAGGAACATATATCCCCATACCAGTATCATTGACCACGCCTTGACATTCAACAGGATATATATCGTAGAGAAAACAGTCAAGACGTTGTTCATGGTATCCAAAACCAGCGCAAGAACTGTTGGTGAAACAGAGCATGCTACACCGGAGTCTCCTGCTTTGTGTTATTTGTTGATAATATCCCGGAATAAGTTTGTCTTGTTTGTAAAGAATGTACGTATTCGAATCAAAATTGTTTTGTGCGCATATACTTGACAAAGAAGAACACATTAGAAAAAACACACTGAAAATCATTATTGATTCTCAGTAAATTAAGCTCTTCAGTGATTTATTCGACTCCTCAATTGAAAGTAAGCAGCCAGGTGAATTTAGTTAATAACTTAATAATCCCTCGGTGAATTTCAGTCCACACTGATCTCAGTGAATAAAGGTACCTTAGGTATTGAAAGTGTCACTAGTAAATTCTCTTGACTGATCAATTACCTTCTATTAAACATATCGATGGCATTGATTGTAGTTGCTATATTTATTTTTTTTGGTAAAACCTGATATTGATTTGATTCCAGCTTCTTTTTGTAATTTTTGCTTTCTATTGACTGTCTTACACATCAAAGGGTTCCGCATGGCACACAATTTGGTTTTTAAAAAGTCAAGTAAAGAAAACCAAGCACAATCATGAAAATAATCGAAAACAATTTTTATTTTGGACGCTGGATGCAATATGTAAACGATCAAGGGGAATGGTATGAAATTAATGTAGTCATGCTTTAAAAAATGTTTAATATACCGAATTTCATGGATTTAACAATCGTTCAAAGATACATATTGAAGATGTTACATTTATATATTATCGCCGTAAAATTGTGTACATATTAGTAATATTTCAGCACAGCTTTAATGGTCCTTTGTTTGTAATTAAGACCTTTTCTTGCAGGGCTTAAATTTTATATAAACAAATTTCAATGTGTTTTGTTAATGTCTTCTATGTCAGGATTATTTAAATTTATTAGTAAAAGGTACGTGCCATTTATTATAATCTGAATGTCGCTTCTGTTAGATTTTGGAAAAATTGGCAATTGTTTCATATTTAAGTAAAATCATTGATTTTTCATATTTAAGTAAAATCATTGATTTTGAATACATTGTGTATACCACAAGTTTGGTTGTAATATAAAATAATAAAAGTCTTAGTTAAAGTTATTAAATTGGTAGGTTGTCCGTAAATTCGTAACCCATTCAACTCCGACTACATCCTGAACTGGCTAGACACAAGTGATGATTTTCTGGGACGTTACTGAAATTCAATCTACCTTCTCGATAAAGTTTTCTAACATTTCTAATACATGAGATAAACAGAAGTTTTAAAAGGTTATCGTGCTAATCCAAAAATATATTAAAGAACGGTCCCGAACGGTCGACATCTCCTCAACATTTATTATAGCTTATGATTAAGAATATGGCAGCATTAAGGCCTCCTACAAGCTTCTTGAATCTACATGTCGTTGTAAGTTATTTCTCCACTAAGGTTAGCGTCGGTCCACATTCCTCTTTGCTATCTGATTACAGAGCATGTACCTTGATCTCAGTAAAGCTTAGGAATTGACCATTACTATTACTAATAAACACATATCTTGAAGAAAAGGCGATTGTAGTGCTACAACTTGTTATGTTGTAAACCAACAGACCACGTGGATTTGGATCTTGGTAACAAAGTGGTGCGTAGCTGAAAGTGTTATTGTTGCATGCTCCCGTTGAACTCAATCGAATTTGAAAATTGACAATTCTATGCATACTACCTGCAAGTAAAATATAAAATAAAAATAAAAGTAAATACATCCTCTCCTTGAGACGTAATCCGAATCTTTCAAAGCGATTTTAACTTGTATCATGTATCAAAAGATTTGTTGTTTGGAGCCTAATTTTAATCAATGGTTATCTCCGTTTAGAATAAACATGGTCTTCATGTGTGATAAGCTTATTTACAAGATCACTGACGGCAATGTTTGCCTAGCTAATTTTTAAGATTTGAGGACAACTTCGTTGATGATTTAGTTCAATAAATTCCCCCATTTAAGATTATGCATTGTAAATGAAAACATCGGATTCGTATGCAAAACGTAGAAAACCAGTTTCGTCTCAGAAATTAGCCTTTCCGTTGTGACATGCGCATAATAAGTAAACATAATTTATCATACTTGACGTTAGTTTTACGTGTTTTAGTTTTATTTTAAATAGTTTATTTTTAATTACAAATTGTGTTATTTTAGTCGATCATGAAGAGCTTCATAAAATAATAGAAATATTGACATTGACAGCAATTAGTGACTATTATTATGCCATTTAGAAAGAATGGTATTGAGATTTTTTTTTAATAAGAAACAATTTTATGAACCAATTAAGTATTTGGTTTGATTCCACTGTCGCAATGAACATTATAATCTGTTTTTAAGTCAACTTAAATGTTTCCAATTGTCGATGTATTATGAACGTGCACAGCCCGAATCACACTGGGCCGGTTTATTGTCACATCCGAACGACTAAATGTTTCTTCAATGTCAGACATCTGACCTACATCGCTGTCAAGGGCAAACCGGGTTGAGGACTTCAGATGTTAATCTTGAAAAAGCATCTAACTCACTAAGCCTCCTCGGAAAGACAATATTGATCAATATTGCATAATCGAAAATTTCGACCTAAATTCATAAAAATAAAATAACTAAAAAGCAACCACGTCTCTCAATTGATCATTGTGTCGATAAAAAATGTCTTTACCCACTGAACTTTTAAAGCAGGAGTTTCAAATAGCAAAAAATGTACCAGAATAACAGTTTTGTTTAATACTACTCTCATTTTATGTTATGAACAGAAAAACCAAGATGTGAACTGAACACGTTATTTGATACTTTGTAATATTCTAGTCGATCTCCAAATCTGTCATCAACCAAATTCTCCAAATGGTTGGATTTAGTTGACCATTTGTTCGCACGCACTTTCTATTGAAAAAAAATATAGTTTGTCAGGTAAGATAATATATGCCCACGGCCATCTATGAATTTGAATAAAAACAGTACAATTACAGTCACCGTTCGGTGAAAATAAAGAATTTCAGCAAGTTTCGTTAAATTCTGTAGCAAAAAATCAAACGTGTTTTATAGAACAAGGGCAAATTTCGTTAAATTCTGTAGCAAAAAATCAAACGTGTTTTATAGAACAAGGGCAAAATTCATATTAATCATATTTTGATATTTTTTTAGTTTCAAAAGACTTAATCCTTGGGGGATATATAATAATGTCATCAAGTTTCGTCAAAATCGATCAAGAATTGTGCCTCCTGGAGTGTTTACAATCTAAAAATTAAACGTGTTTTCAAAAAACAAGGGCAATAACTGATACTAAATATCTTTCGAATTATCTGATTTTAAATATGGTTCATTCTTGGGTGATTACAAATACTTATGCCAAGTTTCATCAAAATCCACCAAGAATTATGCTTTCTAGAGTGTTTACATGTAAACAAAATAAGGGCAAAACTGATACTAAAGAAACTTAATCAGATTGATCCTTGGGTGATTAAAAATACCCATATTAAGTTTCATCAAAATCTATTAAAAATAATGCTTTACAAGCTGAAACGTGAAGTATTTTTCAATAACGCCGATTTCAAGAAGAGGCAATAACTAATACGAAAAAGTTTTCGATTTTGCTATTTTTCGAACACACACAAAGTTACACGTCAAATACGTCAAGAATAGTTCCTTCTAGAATGATAACGAGCAATTTTCGGATATAGAAACTGGAAAAAATACATCGCACATATTTGATGTGGACGTATAAATAAACACGATTGTTGTTTAGTAGTCGGGATTTTCATCAATAATTAAGAAATAGCATACGGTATTTACTACAACATCATGTTGCATGTCTTTGTCCCAGGAAATAGTGAAGCAAGCGGTTAAGGAAACTAGCCTGTAGAACATTCCTATTAACCATAAACCATAAAATGGACGGAGACAGTAGCGTTTCTATAAATCACTATAGATGGAAAAGTCAATAGAGGGCACATAGTACTAGGTTGGAAGAATTTCATGAAATTTGAAGCTGGGGGCCCAAAGCCCATAGTCTGAGAGATCGGCTTACGCTGGAAGTGGACGCGGTTAATGGTATCCAATTTGTACTGTGACAATGAATGTCGGTTTTTTATACGTTCATATGAATATGTGGACGTATATTGTCGTCGCCCATGTCTGTCGGTCTGACGGTCCGTCCGTCAACATTTGTTGTAGACACAATAGAAGCTACAATTTTCAATTGATTTGTATAAAACTTGGTGTGAGCATTGGAATTGATAAGACGACGGTAATGGTATCCAATTTGTACTGTGACAATGAATGTCGGTTTTTTATACGTTCATATGAATATGTGGACGTATATTGTCGTCGCCCATGTCTGTCGGGCTGACGGTCCGTCCGTCAACATTTGTTGTAGACACAATAGAAGCTACAATTTTCAATTGATTTGTATAAAACTTGGTGTGAGCATTGGAATTGATAAGACGACGGTCGAGTTCGAATTTGAAGATTTTTCGATGAACAGTTTTTGAGTTATTGCCGTTGACTTAGAAAAATCTTGTCAAAATTTTTGTTTTGATGCAATAAATCCTCTAATATTCAGATGATTTTGATGAAAATTGGTGTGAGCATTGGAATTGATTAGACCTCAGTCAAGTTTCAATTTGACAGTTTTTCAATGAACTGCTTTGAGTTATTGCCCTTGACTTAGTGAAATTGCGACAGAAATCTATTGTGGTTGCAATAAAAAGCTTTAATTTTCAAAGGATTTTGATGGAACTTGGTGTTAGCATCAGAATCGATAAGACATTAATCAAGTTTAAATTTACGACCTTTTAAGGAATGGTTTTTGAGTTATTGCCCTTGATCAAAAATATTTGTGGGTGCAAAAAAGCTACAATTTTGTTATTAGATTTGATGAAACTTGGTATGAGCATGAAATAGATCAGATGGTGGTCAAGTTTTAATTTGACGATTTTCCATGAACAGTTTTTGAGTTTTTGCCCTTGACTTCAATATTCATTCAGTGAATGTTTTTTTAGTTATTGCTCAATTTATTTTTCAAAATCAATGCTGACAGTGGGCGTATGTTACCTTGCCTGTTACATCAAACTCAAACAAAACAAAATACACCTACCCTCTTGACCTCTATTGAAAATAGTGATCTGCTTGAGATTATATATATTCTCTAAATCAACACAAAACCAATTCGGGTTTAAATTTTGAGTATGGCATATTGTAGGTCGGTCGTCGGCTATATTCCCATCAACGCAATTACATGGTAGATATGGTAATCTGAGGAAAGTGCTCACGGCTGTCGGTTTTCCAACGGCCACATTCGTTTTATCTAGAAAAAGAAAAATATAAGGTTCTATAGAACATTGGTAATAATTATAATCATCGATTACATTAATAGAATTGAGAGAGATATAATGTAGATTCAAACAACGTCAGAAAGTTGTGAATCCTGTATGTGAAACACAGGTTACAGGAACTGTTTGTAAATAATATGACCAACATTAAAGTCAAGTAATTAGATCAAACCATTTGTCTCAACAAGGCCTCCGTTTTTTTTCTGTCAAATCCAAAAGTTGAAAACTCCGATACAATTAGCCTTTTGCAAGGAGCGAAACATTTATGGAGGTATAACGTTGCCTAAATTCTCGATTGTGTTGCTGATTTAAAATACCAATGTCGTCGCAACAAAATGTAATTCTCAATGCTTAAAAGTAGAATTGTTGATTTGTAAAAATTCAAAATGTATAAATATACTACAAATCCAATGAAGTGCCACAAGAAATAATGAAACATTTAACACTGTGCATTATTCACTTTACATTATACTTCTGCATAACGCACTTTGCATAATCAAACCATTATCAACCTTGCTTAATCAAGCCATGTATTTTCATACCTTGCATAATCGAGCCTTGCATAATATAACATTTACCTTATATGGAATGACGACATATTCATTTACATACGTAAAAAGACTGCGGAAATGTACGAAAGGTTATAAATTGGTATCAGTAATAAATTTTCCTGAACGCTCAAGGTCGGTAATAAGAGAAGTTACTCTGAAATTTAAACTCTAAAATTTAAAGAGAGCGTTTTTAATAGTAGTTTTTTCAATTGAAAATATCCCGTGATTGAGCCATGAAAGTGGGCATTTGAAAACACCCATGGTGACATTTATAAGCATATGGCAAATTGACCAAAGTCTAAATCTAGACCACTAATAGGCATGGAAATAAGGGATTCATTAAATAGGAAAGATTAAGTGGTCGGAGTTCTGTCTGAGTAACTTCCGTTATTACCGACCTTGACTTTTAAGGAGAACTTATTGCTCATGTAAATTTACAAATTTCCGTACATTTCCACTTTCTTTTTACGTATGCAAATGAATACGTCATCATTCCATATAAGGTATATGTTCGATTATGCAAGATTCGATAATACAAGGCTCGAGTATGCAAGGTTTGGAAATACAAAGCTTGATTAGGCAAGGTTTGATAATGCAAGGTTTGATTATGTAAAATGCGTAATGCAAAGCATTACATGAAGGCATTTCATTGGATTTTGGAGTATATTTATACATTTTGAATTTTTACAAATCGACAAATGTACTTTGCACCATTGAGAAATGCATTTTGTAACGACGACATTGGTATTTTAAAGCTGCAACACAATCGTGAATTTTGGCAACGTTATACCTCTTTAAACAATAGGTTAGAAAGCAAGCGAGAAACTGATTTTTCAAATGCATCCCTATTCTATTTGCCTTTTCTTGACTGAAAAATTGTAATCTTCCAATTGCCATATTCGTTTAATCTAGAAATAGCAAAATATAAGGTTCTTACCATAGAACATTGGTAATTATTATAATCAAAGATTACATTACTAGAACTGAGTCAGTTATAGCATAGTTCAAAGTACGTCAGTACGGTAGGTGGAACACTCGTTAAAGGAACTGCTCGTAATCAATATGAACATTTAAGTCAAGTAATAAGATCAAACCAGCAAGGCATCCTTTGCTTTCGTCAAATCCCAAAAAGTTGAAGAATCCGAAGGTACAATCTCGGCAGCAAGAGAGTAACTCATGTTTCAAGACTATAGCTTACCTTCTTCTGAAGGAACATATATTCCCATACCAGTATCATTGACCACGCCTTGACATTCAACAGGATATATATCGTAGAGAAAACACTCAAGACGTTGTTCATGGTATCCAAAACCAGCGCAAGAATTGTTGGTGAAACAGAGCATGCTACATCGGAGTCTCGTGCTTTGTATGATTTGTTGATAATGTCCGGGAATAAGTTTGTCTTGTTTGTAAATAATGTAAGTATTTGAACGAAAATTGTTTTGTGCGCATATACTTGACAGAGAAGAACACATCAGAAAAAATTTTATGAAAATCATTTTGATTCAAAGTAAATTACACTCTTCAGTGATGTATTCGAGTCCTCAATTGACTCAAGAAAGTAAGCAGCCAGGTGAATTAAATTATCAACTTAATGTTCCCCTCGGTGAATTTCAGTCCACACTGATCTCAGTGAATAAAGGTACCTTAGGTATTGAGAGTTTCAATAGAAAATCCTTTTGACCCTTGAACAATAACCTTCTATTAAACATATCGATGGCATTGATTGTAGTTGCTATATTTTTTAGTAAAACCTGATATTGATTTGGTTCCAGCTTCTTAACGAAAGAAAAAAAAAACAAATAAAGTACAACTAACTGTACTTGCACAAGTAAATGGGAATTTAATTATACCATTATTCGGCAGACAAATTTATCAAATTGTGCATACGAATGCAAACCCAGTAATATCACAAACCAGATTTTATAAAAAAAATTTCAAACAAATGCATAAAGCATAATACCACAAGCCATACACTCTACATGAAAACGTTTCCAAGAACACATCAAGTTTATGTGGAATTCTAAATGCCATTTGCACAGACATACAAAGTCTTCCAAATTCTATACGGCGACCTATACGAAGTTTCGGACATTTTAAAAATAACAAGAATTGTGCACAGAAATAGATTTCTTTTTTATAATATTGAAAAATTAGATCCAACCTTTTTATTACAACAATTATATTGACAAATTTACCAGGAACATGGCACACACTATCACTTTAAGCAACGAACTTAACTTTGAACGATATCAGCAGACATTGGTTTTTTCGTAAGCTACCTAAGAAATACAGGATTTCAAAAATGTGTTTTTATGTATAAACATAACACTAGATGATGGAAATTACAAAAATGCATTATTGATTCCGTTTTGTTCACACTTTAGATCAATAGTAACATCTCAACATATTTTCCTATTTGTGCTGGTTGAAGGATCGTGGGTAAATTTCAACAAAGTAGGCCTGCTAGATCTATGTGAATCCTGAAATAATTCAAAATAATTAACGACATATTATGTAAGCTTCTTGGCGATTCAATATTTATTTAGTTTATTGAGTTTAATGTTATTGCTAAAGTGACTTAAGTCAAGTTTTTCCGGAATTATAAGGAAATAATCCTAAGGCAAGAATTGTGTAATAGAGCAATAGTAAGTACACTGTATACCGAATTGCACAGAAACAAAAACGACAACACTTTTCAAATTAAGAATATTCATAATTAATCAATATAATACCGTTATTTTTGCGCAAAATGCTAGATTAAGTTGCAATACTTTAAATTATTCGAATTTTAAAATTCGGATTTTTGAACAAATGTGAATATGACCACATTTTCAGCATATTTCACTCTTAAAAGGCAGTATACAAAATCAAAAACATCATGCATTATGCTGGTAATAATTTAAAAATACGTGTATGCTCTCCACCGCTACTTGATCAAACTGGGTTTGGTTTCAAATGGTTACTTAAAAACGGAGTGAAAAAACGTTTGACCTATTATTAGTCAGACATATTTACCTTAAAGAGTTTTCTTACAACTAACTTCAAATAATAACGAACATAAAAGTTAACGCAAATTTTAAAATAATTTTGACTTTTAACATTAACGGTTGTATTTTATTAAATTAAAACATTTAGATATGTTCATGGACATAATTATGTCATTGAATTTGGGTGAAAAGTTTCATAAAAGGTCCAAAAACATTGTTCGACTTACAACAAATAAAACCATAATGCCCCTAATTCGTACATTACTTTTCAAACATCAACTAAATGATAGCCTGCCTGGCAAGGTAATATACGCTCACTGACAGCATTGGTTTTTTGGTATATACACCCATAACGACTGTAAAAGGTTTAAGATAGATTTTGAGGTTTCTAAAAATTAACTGTTTTTTTAAAAATACACCGTTCCGATAAGCTAAAGAAAATATTTCGTTCATTTAAACACCTAAATTTTCCGGTTAAGGTTTTAAAGGTTTTAAAAATGGTCATAGCTTACATTGTTGTTGACGGCAAATACTAGTAATAGGTTTTATCCTATTTTATTTTACTTATCCTATTTTACAAAAAATTGTGGTAAATTTCACTGTCTATGATTCAATACATGTATTGTGTTTTAGTAGAATACGGTGATTACGTTAAATATTAAATATTATATTATATCATATAAAATATTTTAAACTATTGTTGACAACTTTATTGTAAAAAAAATAATATCAATTAAATGGTAAGTCTAGACGAATAATACAAAATCAACATGCTCTTATAGCTTTTTCTGAAATATTGAACGATGATAGTCAATAATTACCTCCTCTGATCTGAATATCAACAAAAAGCATATCAATAATCTCGTGACATTATCCAATGTTAATATAATTTGGCAATGTCAATATATTGAAACTTATAATTCTACCTAATTTTTCTTTATCATATAACAATCTGTCTTCTTGCGTGAAAAAGTGAAAAATGAAAAGCATAAATCGAAACTAATTGATAACCATATAAATTATCGTCACGTTGCGCAAAATAAAACTAAGTATGGACAAATTTACCCCTCATCAAGGTAAAATGTGGGAAGTTACAAAATGAAATTACATGTAATTGTGAGGAACCAAACTGTCAAACTATCTCACTAATTAATGTATATCTCAGAAGTTCTGTCTGTATCCCTACGCAATCATGTTAACCAGCAACTCTTCAATGATAATGTATATAATGCTAAGCGATAAGCGTAGATTGTCTTGCTTAGTGGTAGACTATGGCGGGGGAAAGAGGCAAGAACCTGTAGAAATGTCTAATTCAAAACACAAATGTAACATAATGCAAAACATAATACCTAAAACGTCTAATGCAAAAGACAAAATACATTAAACTTCTTATACATAATACCTCATACCTAATGCAAAAAAAAACAAAGTACAAGAAACCTCTATAATAATAATAATAATAATAATAAACTCTTTATTTTACATGGGTCAGAATTAGGCCCAATACACAAGGACATGGTCCTGTCTCACATTCAGCCCATGGGGCAATACATTGGAAAAAAAAAAAAAAAAAAAGAAAATAAAATCGAAAATACATAATATCTCAATATACAATTCGTCTGAAATACTAAAAATACACAAGTACATGTGTATCAAATGGACAGAGATATGTTCCGGCGATCAAGTACATGACCACAAATAAATATACAATACTCCACGTACAATTTGTTTAAAAATACACAAGTACATGTGCATGAATGGATAGATTTTCAATATACAATTTGTTTATAAAATGGATATAATATATAGTTCCCGCGGCCATGCACACGACCGCAAAAAATCACGTATTATTTCAACGTACAATTTATTTTCAAATACACAATTACATGTGTAAATAATGGACAGATTTATCTCCCGGCGATCAAGTACATGACAGCAAAAACCATATATCATTTCAATGTACAATTAGTTTTAAAATACACAAGTACATGTGTATAAAATGGACAGATTCATCATTCTGCGATCAAGTACATGACCACAAAAACCAAGGAATAGACAAGTACATCTGCATGAGACGATCAGACATCAAAACATACATATAAAAAAAAAAAGAAAAAAAAAAGAAAAAAAGAATCGCCAAAGCGTCAGTGCATGTGCTGCGAGCACTGTGCTGCGAGCACATAAATACATTATAACCCTTTAATGTACAACTGATTTTACAACCTGAAACATCTACCATAGCATTAGATGACATATCTACTTAACATTAACTACACATCTTTTGAAATATCTTTATTTAGGTCAATGTCAAGGTCGAAATATTGAGTTTGGCGCTCTCACGTTATATTTGCGTCGGTTTGCATTATGAAGTTTACGCATACAGTCATTTGCAACAGAGACGGCTGATTGCAAATGGAATTGTGTAACTAGTTTCCCTCTTACAAATAAAAAGTTTAGAAAGCGACTTTACAATTCCGTTTATACCTAGAAATTCCCAGCATCCCAGCTATTCAATACATGAGTGAAATAAGGCAATGGCGATAATGACGATATACATCCAAAGTATGTAGGCGTCTATCAATAATCCACACTAAAATATAGCCGTGAGCTTTTTAAACATTAGTGTTGAAACCTGCTTTTAAAACAGTACAATTTGGACTGTAAAAAAAAACTGAATATAATCACACAATGTTTTACTTTAAACCAACCAATACAACTTTAACAAAGGATCTTTCGGCCCTATATGTTTTGCAATACATATAGCGTACAATAGACATTATTGAGGAAATTTTAATAAAAAATACCTCTTCTTTTTATCCTTAGCAACACAGTGTTAAAGTGACATTGTTGTCTGGAGATCAAAGCACGATCAATTTTACCATTTGAGCCCTGTTCGCATCGATTGCGACAGATCAAATCACCATAACTGTAAATGAAAATATTTCTTAAATTATGCTTTTTATTTCCACGAATCTACTTGATCAAATCGAATTTGTTTTCAAATGGTTAATTACAAATAAAACATACAAATAGTCTGATACGACTTTGGTGTTTTGGATTTAAACCCCTAGGATACCTCTACAATTACGCGTTTATTTTATTAAATCTGTACAGTAGTTTGCTTACTTCAAACAAAAACAATAAACGAACATTAAACGTTTACATAATGTTTATCTGATCTATTAAGATAAATATAGGACTACACTATTACTAAGTTTCATTAAAATCTGTCAAGAATTGTACCTTATAACAAGGCAATAATTTTGGAATTTCAGCCATCTTTGCGTTATATGGCTCACATACGACATAACGCTCTTCTTATCTCGAATTAAAAACTTTCATTTCACCTTGGTGAAAATAGGTGATAAAAACTTTTTACGGTAAAACTTTAAGGATTAATCCTTGGGTAATTACAAACACTCATGCCAAGTTTTATCAAAATCCAAAAAAAAAGAAGAATTTAACGCATTTTCAAGAGCAATAACATAATATACTAAATATATTTTTTGCGGATTTCCAAAAGAGTTTATCTTTATGTTAGTACACACTCTCAAACCAAGATTCATCAAATCCACTAAAAAGTGCACATTGTAGAGTGTTTATGAGCTAGATCAAGTGCAATAACACAATGCTCAATATTTTTTTTTTTTGAAGAAACTAATACAATATCTTTCAATATCTTTCTTTCAGATTGTTTATTTATTCAGGCCATTGAATCATCACTATAGGCTTATGTAATTTTTCCGCTTAGATATCCTTTATGAGGTCCAAAACTATGTCCAGAGCTAGATCTATGTAAACCTCCAACTCAGAAATTAATAAATATACAAACAGTTAATTCAGACAATCTAGCCGCCGGGGAATACAATGGGGATGATAATATGAATGAAGAACCAAAAGATGGATGTTTTAAAGAAGTACTTTATGGAGAAATAAAATATAGTGTCACAGCTGAAATTAAAACCCACTATTTCAAGTTTTAGCCAAGAATGGTATGTTTTCAGGAGAACACAACAAGCTCCTATAACAGAAATGAAAAGTCTTCAAGTCTAAGGTAAAATTTTAAACTGTATTCACTTTGAGATTTAGGCGATTGTAATTTAATATCCTTATTAAGAGAGGACAAACTGGTAAATAAGGTTGTTTCATGGTAGATAGTAGTTTGAAATATGGGTAAATGAATTAAATTATGTATTTCAGAAAGCAAGCGCTGAATTTTAGAAAAATTGAATTGCATAACATAAGAATAATATTTTGTAAGTCCTGAACCAGAATAACAGATGCAAAGAGGGAGCTTCTGGTACCAAGAAACCAAACTAAAATATAAAGAATGTACATGTAATTTAAAGCTATATCGTTCTTCGAATATTTGATCTAAAGTGTAATAAAGGATTAAAGAAAACTTATTAGTTTTATTTTTTGTTGTTGCTTATTTTGAAATGTTGGACAGACAAAGCTGATAAATCTTGTTCAGTTCGGACAAAACGCAGATAATTCGTTTTCATCAGACAAAAACTTGAGATTTTCCGAACCATTAGGTGGTGCGCTTTTCAACGTATTTAAATACCTCGAATCCACCAAACCTTGATATATTTGAAAAGATTGATTTTTTTCCAACGACAAGATGCTGGTTCGGTCTTTTCTTTCGCATGACCATGTGACGCCGATTATTTTGGACGCTTTTGTAATGTAAGCTTACGTTTCATGACGAACAAACACTATTTCATTGCATTTACAGAGACGTTGACAGTAATGTTGATGGCACAGTTCGAAAGAGATCCCGAATATTGAAATAAAGGAGGTTTGAGCTCATAATTTCATTTCAGTTGGAGATGGCGAGAATGTCATTATTAGGCGAAACTGGCAAATTTGATTATTTTTTTATATTTGATATAGCTGCTTTAGTTAACGATACGTACCGTTTCTCAGATAATGTGTTGAAATAAGCTTTTTCACCATTTAAAATTTATTCCCTATAAAACGGTTAATTTTTTGCAAGTGTTGAAGAGATAACGAGTATCTTTATTCTTTGTCATGGTCCATATTTAAATTAACCTAGGATGTCTTAATCGTCATTTAAACCACACCACTTTATGAAAATATTATAGGCCTATTATATATTAACAACACAGGTTGAAACAACAAATATAAAATTGACCTGGCATAAGTAAAATGAGTTTGTTAGTTGTAACAAACAATGTTATACATTGTAATAAATCTAACTGTACTTCAATTCGGTCAATTTTAAAGACATATCAATATTAATAAAATCAATATTTTCATTCTTCGTTTCGAAATGTATGGCAATAAGAACAAATACATCAAAAAACTATTTTCATGTGTATTTCGTAAACTCTGATAGATTCGAATTCGTTTTTTTTTTCACACATCTCCAGATAGCCCATGTGGATATTGCTTGACAATTTCAGCTTTGTTGCTTTGTAACTTTGCAAACAAAACATTTATTTATATTTTAGCAACACTGTGCGGAATGACACAAATTTAGTTTGGAAACTTATGGATTTTAATTTAGTGTTTGGGGCTTTTTAAAATCCCTGGACCCTCAGAAGTAGGAGAGGAGCATCACTTGAGCTCAGAGTTGTCTTTGGAAAATTAATCGACTTGACATATTTGGTTTAAGTGGCCTAAAGCCAAATTATCATGTTTTTAAAAATATGTCGTAAAATATGATAGGTATTTGACTTCTTTTTTTGCACACATGTCCAGCTTTGTACCTGCAAGCAAAAATCCTATTTGTATTTGAGAACCTTTCTACGCAACATGGTGTGGAATCACAAAATTACTAGTTTGAAAACTTATGGATTTTTGAGACTTGATATTCGCAAATTGAAAAGCACGTTTTATCATGCTGGATGCAATAAAAAGTTAGACTTTTTTTTATTACGTATGAAGAAACGAAACAACAAATAAATCATATTTTAACATCTTTGAGATTTTGTCGGCGACTTCATTTTCGAATTTACTATTAAAATGTGGAATTTATATTTCCGCAGAATTGTACTTCATAAACACGGGTCCTCATATCGATCAGGTGACGTATGCGATAAATGATATATCACGGACTGAAATAATAAACGGTTAGGCCTAAAGGTGAGATAGCCAGTAAATCCGTCCAACTTTTAGGACTAAAAATTATTTTAAAAAACGTATTTCTAATATATAGTAAATTAGTTGCAGCATATTTCGTTCAAGATAAAGATATGTAGATTATTTTTACGTTGTTAAACCATGATTTTAGTCAATCTCGGTTTAGTCTCAACTACATCAGTCGGAATTTCCTGGGCATTTTCCTTAGGACCTCTGTCATGAATAAACTTACCAGGACTTTGTTTCCGAAACATATGTTGGCAGCATGGGGTAAACGAAATTCGTTTCAATCGATGACTTCATTTCATTATTTCAAGTAATTATTCATTCATTCATTATACGGATATTACGTGTCGGCAGCATAAAACGAGCCTAACTCGATTCTATTCTATTCACTTTGTGACTTAATTTGCTCACAAGTCTTATTCATGTACGAGTACGACAACTGTAGTGAATGAAATCTTTTTTTTATCAATGATACAGTGGTCGAACACAGACATTGGAAATTTACCAGTCAAGCTGTCCTGATGAAGATTATATATCTGAAACACGTATGACACAAAATTGCATCAGATTAAGTTTGCCTTTCTTGGTGACAAAATACTATAATATTTTATGAATTTTTGGACAATTTGCAAGGGCATGAACGTCTTGGAAAACATTCGACATTTTTCATTTATTGACGATCGTTCATAGTCAGATTTGATTGTTCTGAGGGCCAAGTAATATATCCGGAGGGGCAAAAAGGTATAGCATTCTTAGTGTGATATACTTTTGTAGTGGATATTTAAATTCAAACAGACAGAAACGATTGTTAAAATGGGTATTGTCAGGTAGTGGGTGCTGTTGGCTACATAGAAAATATTTGCCTTTATAAAATATATTTATTCAATTTCGCAAATGAAAAAACAATGTTACAATGTTGAAGAAATATATTACTATCTGAAAGATATAGACATAGACATGAAACGAAATCATAAACTTGTTAAAAATCTTTTATTTAGTGACAAATAAACAGTCGTTGGTTTCCCTGTTTAGCAAAGGCCAGCTTAAAACTATAACATCTTGCATTTTAAACTCAAGTATTCTTAAACATTTATGAAAATTTAAAAGAAAACACTCATTGACTCGGATTATTACATTCACATTCGAGCAGAACAATGATTAATTATCTCCCTTTGACCACAAGCACAATTTATTCAGGAGTTTTACACGTGCTGCGTGATAAAATGGATGCTGAAGTAAATGTTTATGTTTACCCATCCCTTCCTCCATTTCGGATTATCAGAAGATCATATCGTATTTTTCTTATTAATGATTAGATAATCATATATCTTTTTCTGACCTGTCAAGACAGGCCAAGTGTATATTCCTGGCAAATTCCAGTCTTGTTGTTTTGTTACTTTACATGATCAAAATTTATTTTGAGCAGTTTTTGCTCACCGTTACCGATTTAATTGACTTGATAATAATTGAGTGAAATTGGATTAGTTCGGCATTAGTCATATTTTAGTGTAAAAATCGTAACAAGGGATAGTAGCATGTCGATGAGGGTGATCCATTTTACCGAAATTAAGAGATAAGCTGTCCATGTTAAAGATACATGGACAGATCGAAATTGAAATTAGATAGGCATATGACTGGTTATGTTTTCTCATTGCATACTTCATTGTGCCACCCCCATTCATTTGCCTGAGAATATTACTATACGTTATTGTAGATAAGTGTGTCTACTACTACTTTTTTCTATTATAACTTACTTTGTGTTTGATGAACATTTTTCATTCTGCCTCTTTTAAAAAATGACTTTGCCGTTATTGTCCCTGATATAATGTTCATGATTTATAAGGCATTCCTTTCATCAGTCATTTCTTTCATCAGTCATCGGTCGTGATAATTGCTCGACTTTAGTTTTGTCTCATCCGTCGATGTAATTTTGTTGTCAAGAACATTTGTATCTCATTTGGTGCCTCAATGCAAGCGTAAAATGATATGAATTTTGTAGGTGATGTAAATTTTGATTTAGACAATGGCTGAGAAGAATAGTTACAGATAATGGTTTACAGGAGTCGTTATGGATAATCGTTAAGAATACCAGACTGTTAGTCGCTTGCTGAAAGGTTTGAAGTTCAATACCTTTAGAATTTTTTCTTGGTATCACAGTTCGTCCAGAAAAATGTATAGGCCGGTACACTCGACTGTTAAATCCTATTTACACAAACAGAAGACCATCTTAAATTCTCATTATTATTTTGTAGTTAATATTTCGAATCATACGACATGATTGAAGAATTGCAAATTCTGTAGAAGTTATTGGCAAAAAACAAATCTGGGGTTAGTAGCATGTCGCAGTGTGGTTGTTTCACGGCAAGACATTTTACCGAGATTCTGTGAGATACAATATGTAAATGCTAAATGTAAGCTTACATATAAATAGGCATAGACTATTGACTGGTAATAAGCTTCAAATTCCAATGCATTGCAGTTTTTAAGTGTGAATTTGCAAATCGTAAGCCGAATCAAATATTAAAATGAATTAACATTGCTTTATGTCAAATGAAAAACTTACAATCGTTTATTCATAGCTTGATTTATTCATTCATGCATTCTACTAGTCGTGATAATAACTCGTCTCCATCCCCTTACTCCCTTACTTGTGAACCTAAGTTTAAACAATTTCTTTCTTTCGTTTCCGGGAGTAATAATGTATCAATGCCATCTGCAATGAAATTTCCCGCTGTGTTTGAAATAAGCTTCTTAGTTGCGTTTGTAATTATTGACAGCTTTCCTTTTATTATATTTTAATTACCATATCCCACAATATTATGAAACCAAACAAAGCTGCAATGGAATTGTCTACCATGTCGGTATATACATTCTGGGCAACCACTTACCATCTGAATATGAACAGTTGTCACACACTTATATTCTAGCAAGGCTGCGATATTTGACCATTTTTTATCTTGTGTTTTATTTCTAAGGAATAATGGTCAAAGAGGGTGGTTTAGAATAGGTATAGATAATGGTTTAGAAGAATAGATATAGTATAGTGATAATTATGGACATTGGTTAAAGGGGCACAATCTTGATTTTTAGTGATCGTTTTGGGCCTTTGTTACATTTAAACAGTCCTCAGAAATACTCAAGCTCTAAGAAAATCGCAAAATACCTTGAAATATACCTAAAAAATTTCACTTTTTATTTTTTTCCGTGCTGAACGCGGCTGGTCTTCAGTCAGTCTGAAAATTGTGTGTCCTGTTGACAAAATCTACAATTGTTATTACATGTACTTTCTTTTTGTTTTACCAGTGTGGGCCTGCGCAGTAGTCTATTTATAACTCTTTCATTTTCCAATATGGCGGGACGTTCATAATATCTTAAGACATTATGATTTTCAAACACGGATAAATATGTATACCCATGGATTTGAAGGCTCAAATTTCAAAGGTAAGCTCTGTAGACTATGTCTGATTAACTAAACAAAAGATTTCATGTGTTTGAGGCTGTCGGATGATTGTCCGAAACAAATCAAGCCTGTGCCCCTTTAAGAAGAATAGATACAGATAATTATAGATAATGGGTAAGAATAGTAGTTAAAGATACTATTTAAGAAAAAGAAAAACAGTTATTGATAATGGTTAAGACCAAAATTATCAAGATGTTGTTAGATGATAGTGAGCCAAAAGGAAAGATAAAAGAAGGTAAACTATTTTTGTTTCAAACTAATGTGACGTTTTGTTTCTTGTTTACAGGATAAGAAGGGGCGTAAGGTAGAAACTAATTGTCTTATGTCATACTAACTTTATCTGAGCACAAAATATTTTTATACCTTATATCTACAAATACAGTTTTTAAAATCTTGACGGTTTTTTCTTGACTGTGTTGTGATTATTGGGAGGGTCAGAATATTTCGTATTGGAAGTCTTTGATGACCGAGCAATTTCATATCTCTGTAATTCTTGTGATAATGCTTGTACAATAGACGTGATTTTTGTATACAATGTACATATATGTACATACATGTTCCAAATAATATAATAAAAAATATTAAGGTCATCTTTTAATTGTTGTAAACTATTCCGATTTATTGTTTTTTTTATGGTGCAATGCAAATGAGGATAATGATGGAAATCATGTCAGTATCATAAGATAAGCTTTGAAATGAGTCAATGACACGGCACGAAACCTGTACTTATATACTGCTGCGTATCATGTTTTACATTGTAAAAACCCTGACAAACAGGATTGTAGTGTTGGTTAAAGATACACCAACTTAAATACGAGAGTAAAGAAATAAAAAGACGAAATCAGATAAACAATGCGAATACAAGAATTTTATTTTATCGTATTGATAGAAAAGATTAATAATAGAACAAAAATAATATTTAGATTTAGTAAACAATAATTTGATGTTTCTAACAAATGATATAATATAGATTATAAAAAAGAAACAAACTGACGTATCCCTTTAAATCAAAATATTTCATGATCTTGTTGTTTAAAGGGATAATAGGCGTTAGAATACACTCGTCCTACGGCTTATATTTGTATTTCATATTGACTGTTAGTTAAATAAGTATGCATCCCACACTTTACCAAATTTTAAAAAGCCACAATAGAAATATATTCGGAATTTTAAAAAAAAGTGAGCCAGCGACGATTCCATTCAGTTTGAGAATAAAAGCGTCTGGTAAATCAACGCTAAAACATCATTGTGAAATTCAACAGTAGGGGTCAAGGACGCGTGAAAACTCACATGTTAGAGTTACTTCCCTTTATATTTACACGATTTGAAAATCGCTTGATGGATGGCTCAAGCGTTTTATGATTAACTACTTTATTTTGGGGATTTATCGGATTTTAGAGGGATTTTGATGTATAGGTAAGTCCACCGATGGATATATACTGTTATTGTCCAAATTTGAGTGAACTTAAAATTTTATGTTCGTTCTAACGCCTATTATCCCTTTAAACATAACTATAAAAACAAATATTATTTATACATTTTACCGGGCGCTTAACAAGTCAATGTAAAATTTCATCAGCTGATAGGGCCGCGTGACCTATTTCAATGTAAAGTCTATGGAAAATTATCCTTGTTCCAAGCCATATACCAACTTTTTCAAAAGTATTTCTTGATCTATGGCAGATATTTGAGTTCTGTTTTTGCCCACAGGTCCAGATAGCCCCTGTGGATGTTGCCTGCAAATTCCAGCTCTCTAGCTTGGTAACTTTTCCCGCAAAAAAGTTATTTGTGTTTGAGCACCTTTCTGTGAAACACAGTGTGGAATGACCAAATTGCTAGTTTGCAAACTTATGCCTTTTAATTGGGTTTGGGTTTTTTTTTTAGGTCCCTGAGCTGTCAGGAGTAGGAAATGAGCAAGACTTGAGCTGAATTTGTTTATTTGAGAAAGTTAGCCATTGGTCATATTTGGCTGCACTGGCCTATATGCAAGCCATATACCAACTTTTTCAAAAGTATTTCTTGATCTATGGCAGATATTTGAGTTCTGTTTTTTGCCCACAGGTCCAGATAGCCCCTGTGGATGTTGCCTGCAAATTCCAGCTCTCTAGCTTGGTAACTTTTCCCGCAAAAAATTTATTTGTGTTTGAGCACCTTTCTGTGAAACACAGTGTGGAATGACCAAATTGCTAGTTTGCAAACTTATGCCTTTTAATTGGGTTTGGTTTTTTTTTTTTGAGGTCCCTGAGCTGTCAGGAGTAGGAAATGAGCAAGACTTGAGCTGAATTTGTTTATTTGAGAAAGTTAGCCATTGGTCATATTTGGCTGCACTGGCCTATAGGCAAGCCATATACCAACTTTTTGCAAAAGTATTTCTTGATCTATGGCAGATATTTGAGTTCTGTTTTTTGCCCACAGGTCCAGATAGCCCCTGTGGATGTTGCCTGCATATTCCAGCTCTCTAGCTTGGTAACTTTTCCCGCAAAAAATTTATTTGTGTTTGAGCACCTTTCTGTGAAACACAGTGTGGAATGACCAAATTGCTAGTTTGCAAACTTATGCCTTTTAATTGGGTTTGGGTTTTTTTTTGAGGTCCCTGAGCTGTCAGGAGTAGGAAATGAGCAAGACTTGAGCTGAATTTGTTTATTTGAGAAAGTTAGCCATTGGTCATATTTGGCTGCACTGGCCTATATGCAAGCCATATACCAACTTTTTCAAAAGTATTTCTTGATCTATGGCAGATATTTGAGTTCTGTTTTTGCCCACAGGTCCAGATAGCCCCTGTGGATGTTGCCTGCAAATTCCAGCTCTCTAGCTTGGTAACTTTTCCCGCAAAAAATTTATTTGTGTTTGAGCACCTTTCTGTTAAACACAGTGTGGAATGACCAAATTGCTAGTTTGCAAACTTATGCCTTTTAATTGGGTTTGGGTGTTTTTTTGAGGTCCCTGGGCTGTCAGGAGTAGGAAATGAGCAAGACTTGAGCTGAATTTGTTTATTTGAGAAAGTTAGCCATTGGTCATATTTGGCTGCACTGGCCTATATGCAAGCCATATACCAACTTTTTCAAAAGTATTTCTTGATCTGTGGCAGATATTTGAGTTCTGTTTTTTTGCCCACAGGTCCAGATAGCCCCTGTGGATGTTGCCTGCAAATTCCAGCTCTCTAGCTTAGTAACTTTTCCCGCAAAAAATTTATTTGTGTTTGAGCACCTTTCTGTGAAACACTGTGTGGAATGACCAAATTGCTAGTTTGCAAACTTATGCCTTTTAATTGGGTTTGGGTTTTTTTTTTGAGGTCCCTGAGCTGTCAGGAGTAGGAAATGAGCAAGACTTGAGCTGAATTTGTTTATTTGAGAAAGTTAGCCATTGGTCATATTTGGCTGCACTGGCCTATATGCAAGCCATATACCAACTTTTTCAAAAGTATTTCTTGATCTATGGCAGATATTTGAGTTCTGTTTTTGCCCACAGGTCCAGATAGCCCCTGTGGATGTTGCCTGCAAATTCCAGCTCTCTAGCTTGGTAACTTTTCCCGCAAAAAATTTATTTGTGTTTGAGCACCTTTCTGTGAAACACAGTGTGGAATGACCAAATTGCTAGTTTGCAAACTTATGCCTTTTAATTGGGTTTGGGTTTTTTTTTTAGGTCCCTGAGCTGTCAGGAGTAGGAAATGAGCAAGACTTGAGCTGAATTTGTTTATTTGAGAAAGTTAGCCATTGGTCATATTTGGCTGCACTGGCCTATATGCAAGCCATATACCAACTTTTTCAAAAGTATTTCTTGATCTATGGCAGATATTTGAGTTCTGTTTTTGCCCACAGGTCCAGATAGCCCCTGTGGATGTTGCCTGCAAATTCCAGCTCTCTAGCTTGGTAACTTTTCCCGCAAAAAATTTATTTGTGTTTGAGCACCTTTCTGTGAAACACAGTGTGGAATGACCAAATTGCTAGTTTGCAAACTTATGCCTTTTAATTGGGTTTGGTTTTTTTTTTTAGGTCCCTGAGCTGTCAGGAGTAGGAAATGAGCAAGACTTGAGCTGAATTTGTTTATTTGAGAAAGTTAGCCATTGGTCATATTTGGCTGCACTGGCCTATATGCAAGCCATATACCAACTTTTTCAAAAGTATTTCTTGATCTATGGCAGATATTTGAGTTCTGTTTTTGCCCACAGGTCCAGATAGCCCCTGTGGATGTTGCCTGCAAATTCCAGATCTCTAGCTTGGTAACTTTTCCCGCAAAAAATTTATTTGTGTTTGAGCACCTTTCTGTGAAACACAGTGTGGAATGACCAAATTGCTAGTTTGCAAACTTATGCCTTTTAATTGGGTTTGGGGTTTTTTTTTTAGGTCCCTGAGCTGTCAGGAGTAGGAAATGAGCAAGACTTGAGCTGAATTTGTTTATTTGAGAAAGTTAGCCATTGGTCATATTTGGCTGCACTGGCCTATATGCAAGCCATATACCAACTTTTTCAAAAGTATTTCTTGATCTATGGCAGATATTTGAGTTCTGTTTTTGCCCACAGGTCCAGATAGCCCCTGTGGATGTTGCCTGCAAATTCCAGCTCTCTAGCTTGGTAACTTTTCCCGCAAAAAATTTATTTGTGTTTGAGCACCTTTCTGTGAAACACAGTGTGGAATGACCAAATTGCTAGTTTGCAAACTTATGCCTTTTAATTGGGTTTGGTTTTTTTTTTTAGGTCCCTGAGCTGTCAGGAGTAGGAAATGAGCAAGACTTGAGCTGAATTTGTTTATTTGAGAAAGTTAGCCATTGGTCATATTTGGCTGCACTGGCCTATATGCAAGCCATATACCAACTTTTTCAAAAGTATTTCTTGATCTATGGCAGATATTTGAGTTCTGTTTTTGCCCACAGGTCCAGATAGCCCCTGTGGATGTTGCCTGCAAATTCCAGATCTCTAGCTTGGTAACTTTTCCCGCAAAAAAATTATTTGTGTTTGAGCACCTTTCTGTGAAACACAGTGTGGAATGACCAAATTGCTAGTTTGCAAACTTATGCCTTTTAATTGGGTTTGGGTTTTTTTTTTGAGGTCCCTGAGCTGTCAGGAGTAGGAAATGAGCAAGACTTGAGCTGAATTTGTTTATTTGAGAAAGTTAGCCATTGGTCATATTTGGATGCACTGGCCTATATGCAAGCCATATACCAACTTTTTCAAAAGTATTTCTTGATCTATGGCAGATATTTGAGTTCTGTTTTTGCCCACAGGTCCAGATAGCCCCTGTGGATGTTGCCTGCAAATTCCAGCTCTCTAGCTTGGTAACTTTTCCCGCAAAAAATTTATTTGTGTTTGAGCACCTTTCTGTGAAACACAGTGTGGAATGACCAAATTGCTAGTTTGCAAACTTATGCCTTTTAATTGGGTTTGGGTTTTTTTTTGAGGTCCCTGAGCTGTCAGGAGTAGGAAATGAGCAAGACTTGAGCTGAATTTGTTTATCCAAGACTGAAGAAACAGCAAAAAACAAAAACAAAAACAAACTTGAATTACTAGATTTTATTAGTATTGGCGGGTTTGGCCACGGCTAATCAACAATTAATTCATTAAAGATAAATTCAACAAATTAAAATATCAATAATAAAATTAGAAAGGTCGAATCCTGTGTAACAAACATTCGACATAATTTAATTAAAAAATTAGGCTAGGCGTAATGTCAATTTCTCAAAATATTAGAACATTTCATATTTAGTTTTAAGTATGCGTTATACGCCAACAACAAATCAGCCGTGACAGTAGTGAAATTCTTTAACAGGAACTTTTTACTTCCAGGATAATACTGTAAATCCACCAATTAAAATCATCGCTTTGGCTTCAACTGTATCAGGACAACAAAATAAATTATTTTAACTTGGATCAAATTATGCTGAAATAATAAAAGAAAGAAAGCGGCAGAAATATTTAATGGGGGTGGTGGGTGTCTTTTTCTTTTTTTATTATTTCAGTAGTCTTCTTTCTGCACTACAACCCCAACGATGTTTTTAAAAGAGATGCGGATTCTGGCGTTAAAATGACGTCACTGCTTTTAGGGTTACTAAGTGATTGGCTTACGTAAGCAGTGAAGTGCGTAATCAGGTCTAAAGTTAAAGCTATCATGCATTCATTTAAGGGGGTTGACAACCCTAAACCTATGTACAAAAAATAGAAAATTTCAACCACTTCTTTTCCACCTATCTGAAATATTTAAATATCAATGTAAAGAGGGGACTTTCAGCTATCCAAAAATATAAAATTTATTTCTTTATGACATTTCAACTTTAAGAAATAGGGTATGAAAGATGAACGAAAAAAACGTCAATTATTCCCTTAAAATTAGCATATCTACTAGGCTATTTAATATAGAAGGTTGAAATTTTGCACAACGCAAGTCTACATGTATCTCTACAAAATTACGTTGGCTTTTTGGAAAATTTTGTTTTGTTTTGAAGATATTGATAGAAATCAAAATTTTGCGAGTGCATTTACGAAAAATTGAATTTTTAAAAAACTATTCATTTTATAAAAAAAAGCCAACGTAAACTTATGGAGGACATCGTAAGCTTTAGCTGAAGCCAAAGTTTGTTAAAACCGGATAAATTGTAAGCGAGATATGCTTTTGGAAAAATGGCATTTTTTTCAACATTTTGCAAACACATGTAAACCTTACGTAATTAAAGATCATGTTGTTAAAAGATTGTCTTTCATGCTGTACAAATCTTTAAGCACCTTTTAGGCATCGATATGCACCGATATCCACATAATTGGAGTGCTAAAACAATGGATTAGCACATGTCAAAATCCTTCCACCCACCAATCATAAAATTTTCTCTGTTTACATGTGACGTAATGATTTATGGGACATCACGTGACTTCTGGATTCCCCCGATACACAAACTCTTACTTCGCGTGCCGATATTAATTATAATTTCCCTCGTTTCGCAGTATAGAGGGAAATTATTGTATAAACGGTTTCAACACTTATATGTGTTCAGTATGCACGTGATATGTATCACGTGACTTGTGAATAAGCGCGGGAAATATAAGATATTTGTCATTCTACCTATTCGCTTCGATCTGTAAAGATGAGCAGCGGTTCCGACAACGCGGAGATTGTTACCATGGAGGCTATTAACAATCAAATAGCTCAGACTGTGACTTCGTCTCAACAAGAGTTACTGAATAACTTAACACTTCTTATGGATTCAAAGTTAAATGCTTTCAAAAGCACACTTCAGCAGTCTCAAAAAGAAATTGCTGATAAGCAGTTAAATAAAATCGAGGAGAAGATGACAGACAATTTCGCCTTCAATAGGAAAGGAAATGAAAATCAATTTAAGCACGAGACAAAAGTTTTGACAAAATTGAAAGATGCTAGGTCTCAACTGGAAAGTCCAGAATTAAGTTTGGAAGCCGTCACTTCAGCCAAATCATCCATACAAGAAGGTATTGAATTAGTAACAGAGCGTCAAAAACTTATCAAAATGGCAGATTCATCAGAACTGGGATGGAAAGTGGTGCAGGAATACGTATCAAATCCTATAGCAGACGATTCTGAAGATGAGAAGAGAATACAGAGGGCATCAAACAGAGCAGAGAAGAAATTTAAGATTGATAAAGCTAAGAAGCAATATAGAAGAAAGCCTTATTCTAGAGATGCTAAAGAAAATTCGGAGACCAGGAAACCAGGGCGATGTTTTTCGTGTGGAAAGGCCGGACATTGGGCAGAGAGTTGTACTGAGAAAAAGAACTCTAAGATAAGTACATTTAATTTTGAAAATTTTGAAATGGATATTTCCACGAAAGGTCATACTTTTACTTTCGAAGATAAGATTTCGAATAATCTCACGAGTAGTTGTTCACAAATAGTTTGTACAGTAAATGATTCATCTTTTGAAAAGAGTTCACTGGTGAGCGTTGTTACACCAGTTGGCAAGTTGAGAGAAAGCTTCGAACATTGGTCAGAAATTTCTAATAACTCACATGTTTTGGATATAATCAAAAATGGTTACAAAATTCCGTTTAAGACAGAGCCCATTGGAATTTTTATTAGAAATAACAAGTCAGCAAGGGATAATTCAGATTTTGTAATTTCTGAAATACAAAAACTTTTAGATAAAGGTTGTATTTCGCAAGTTCAAAACAGGCCCAGGGTAGTTAACCCGTTAACAGTCGCGGCAAATAAGACGAAACTTCGACTCGTTTTGGATTGTCGTCATATCAATCCACATTTATTCAAATTCAAATTTCAATACGAAGACACCAGTATTGCTAGAGATTTGTTCGAAAAAGGGGATTTTATTTATTCGTTTGATTTGTCTCAGGCCTATCATCATATAGAAATTTATGATGAACATAAAGAATTTTTGGGTTTTTCGTGGACTTCTGAAAATGTAGAAAGATATTACACTTTTAACGTTTTGCCTTTCGGTTTATCCACTGCAGGGTATATATTTACTAAGGTTTTGAGAGAAGTAGTGAAGTATTTTAGATCTAAAGGTATCCGCATGATTATGTTTCTGGACGATGGTTTAGGTGGTAACGATACGATAGATGCTTGCAAAAACAATAGCTTGTTTGTTAAGAATGAATTGGAGAAATTAGGGTTCCTAATTGCCATGGAAAAGAGCCACTGGGACCCTGCACAAAGGTTGCAGTGGTTAGGCTATGTTTGGGACACTTCTTTGGGTAAGATTTTTGTGAGCGACGATCGAGTCACACGAACACTAACGTCTTTGACAAGTATACTTGATTCAATTTCTGAAGGAAGATTATTTTTTAAGGCAAGATTTGTAGCCAGTATAGTCGGTAAATTGATTTCAATGCAAATAGTTTTGGGACCCATTGTCCGATTTCAGACACGGTGTTTGTACGACTGTGTGCTTGGAAGGGCGAGCTGGAACGCAAATGTGAGAATAACCTCTCGGGCAATTAATGAACTGGCATTTTGGCGCAGTTCTATTGTTGTGCTTAACAACAGTGGGGTCGACATTAATCGACCGATGGTTGATGAGCTTTATGAATTTGAAGTATTTTGTGATGCCTCAGATGTAGGCTTTGGTGCATATTTTTGCCCAGAATTGGAAGCACATTTTGAGTGCATAGAAGCTTACGGAAATTGGTCCGAATTCGAAAGCTTACAGAGTTCCACTTGGAAGGAACTGGAAGGAGTTCACAGAGCTTTGCAAAATTTTGCTGGCCGTCTAGAAGGTAGTAAAGTGAAAGTTAATTCCGATAATAAGAACGTCGGTAGTATTTTAAAAGTAGGCATTAGCAAAATTAAATTGCATGATATCGCAAACGAAATTAAGAGTTTGTGTCATAAGAACAGCATAATTTTGGATGTTTCATGGATACCGAGAGAGCAAAATAAAAGAGCTGACAAATTAAGTAGGTTGGTCGATAACGATGATTGGAGCATAATTCATTCTATTTTTCTAGAATTAGATTACGCCTGGGGGCCTTTTACTATTGACCGTTTCGCATCTAATTACAATACGCATTGTGAGAGATTTAATTCTAAGTACTGGTGTCCTGACACTGAGGCGGTGGACGCATTTTCACAAAATTGGGGTTCGGACAACAATTGGCTAGTCCCTCCACCATGTTTAATTGCTAAAACCATTAAAAAAGTTACAAAAGACAGATCCAAAGGAACGTTAATTATTCCTGAATGGAAGTCAGCCCCTTTTTGGCCATTAATACATGATTGTAAATTTGTTATTAAGAGAAAAGTTATGCATAGGCATAATGTCATTTTGAGAGGTGCCGGAAGAAATGGTATTTTCGGCGAAAGACCTCTAAAATTTAACATGATCGCTTTTAAGATAGAGTTTTAATATGGTTATCTATTTTGTAGGTTTGAATTTAAAAGCACGAATTGATAATGTCGTACAACAGAGTGGAATAAAAATAAATGATGATGTGCAGAGATTAACCCAGAAGATGACCGAATATTTAGTGGAATCAAAAAGCATTAACACATCTAAGAAATATATGTATTCTTTCAACAGATGGAAGGCTTTCATTCATGGGTTAGATCAACCAGAGTTACCTGCTAGTCCTATCCATGTCGCACTATACTTAACAACTTTGATCGAAAACGGTTCCTCTCATAGTACGGTGGACTCGGCAGTTTATTCAATTAAGTGGGCTCATGAATTGCATGGTTTTACTGACCCAACACAAAATTCTTTTGTCAAGTCATTGCAAGAGAGTTGTAAACGAATAAACGCTAAACCAGTCACTAAAAAAGATCCAGTTACACTTGATGTAATACAAAACTTATGTGAGAAATACAAAACATCGTCTGATGTTCTTATTGTTAGGAATTTAACAATGATAGTTTTGGCTTTTGCAGGTTTTCTAAGATATGATGAGCTAAGCTCTTTAAAGGCAAAAGATATCGAAATTTTATCAGATTATTTAAAGATAATAATAGATCACAGCAAAACAGATCAGTATAGGCAAGGAAACGAAATTCTTATAGCTAAAGGAATATCTTCCAGTTGTCCTTATAATATTTATAAGCGATATATTGGCTTAGCAGGTATAGATCATACATCTGATGAATTCATTTTCAGACCAGTGTTTAGAAATAAAGGTGTGGCAAAATTGGTTTATAAAAATAAGAAGCTCAGCTACACAGCAAGCAGACAAAATATACTGGATATGCTCAAATCCGTCAATCCTGGACTAAATTTAGGTCTGCATTCTTTGAGATCCGGAGGTGCCACTTTGGCTGCCAGAGTTGGGGTAAATGAGAGATGCATAAAGAGACATGGTAGATGGAAGTCAGATTTGAGCAAAGATGGTTATATTTTGGATACTGTAGAAAATAGGCTTAAAGTATCTCAGAGCTTAGGATTCTAAACGAATTCATTTAAATTATTTATTCCTTTAGGTTAAGGTCATCTCACACTAAGGCTCAATCCTTTCTTTTTATTTATTCTATGCAGCCTGCGCTGCTCTTACGATTGTGAGCTGTCGGCAAATTAAAGCATTGTTTTAATTTAGTTAATAAGATAATGGATAAAGTGTATACTTATAATTTCCCTCGTTTCGCAGTATAGAGGGAAATTATTGTATAAACGGTTTCAACACTTATATGTGTTCAGTATGCACGTGATATGTATCACGTGACTTGTGAATAAGCGCGGGAAATATAAGATATTTGTCATTCTACCTATTCGCTTCGATCTGTAAAGATCGCTTATAAACAATTGTTTATTATATATATAACACATTAAATTTGAGTAATCTCAATGCAAAAATATTATTTACTATATTTGTCCGAGTATATCTCCGAGGTGACCATTGCATTGGCTCGGACACAGGTTTCCAGAGTAATTTTCAATTATTGTTTTTTATCTCTGGTTTTTCCTGTCCGGCAAGGCCACTTTTGAAGGAGTTACAGAATGCGTGATTATGATCATTTTATAAGGAATATAAAGATAGATAAGTTTGTACATAGAATGATTTGTATATTTCAAGTGTGTGCTATATTTTGTTTGCAATTATTCTTTAAATTCAAAATCGTAATTATTATTGTATAAAGTTTTTTTTTTTTTTGTATTTTTTTTGCAACGTATTTCATAATCGATTTTCGATTAGTCTGTATATGGAGATATTAACTTGATTTATTTATTTACTGGATTTCATATTTGTATTTTATTGCATGTATTGTAATTTTCATTATTGTAAATATGTCGGAAATAAACTGCCCTGCTCTTACGATTGTGAGCTGTCGGCAAATTAAAGCATTGTTTTAATTTAGTTAATAAGATAATGGATAAAGTGTATACCAATAACTGACCGGCAAACGTAGAGAATGTTTATTTAGCCGATGACGTTGTAATCACAAATGTCAACTGATAACGTAATTTGTACCTCTACATAGAGGAATACCCCGTTTTGTTCTATAAATAGATTATCTTCACGGACGGATATCAGACGAACTACTGAAGCGATTGAGCTAAAATTTTTACTAGATGAGTTTCTTTTAATGCCAAATAGAATGGATATAAACTTAATACGTTTCTTGATTGAAATACACCTCGAACGATAAGGTTGTCAACCCCCTTAAAGTCAACAAATTAGACTGACGTTGTTTAATTTAAATTAATATTCTGTAGCCTGTTCGGTTCAAACCCACTAGAATTTCTTCTACTCGGATAACCCAATTTATTTTCTTAAAGAAATAAATTATATTATCCAAGACTGAAGAAACAGCAAAAAACAAAAACAAACTTGAATTACTAGATTTTATTAGTATTGGCGGGTTTGGCCACGGCTAATCAACAATTAATTCATTAAAGATAAATTCAAGAAATTAAAATATCAATAATAAAATTAGAAAGGTCGAATCCTGTGTAACAAACATTCGACATAATTTAATTTAAAAATTAGGCTAGGCGTAATGTCAATTTCTCAAAATATTAGAACATTTCATATTTAGTTTTAAGTATGCGTTATACGCCACAAGAACGTTATCAAAAACGTTCACCGTCATCAACACTGGGGGAGCATACTTAAAAACTATAACATCAATGGCAATATATATATAGCAACAACAGCAAAAGTAATATTATTATGTAGTTTACAACAGCAAAATTCAACAACAACAACAACAAAAACTTTAAAACTTTTGAACGCCCGAATAAACCTTAACATGACTGCACATTTTGAATTCCAAAATGGCATTTCTAAATTGTTTTAAAAAATAATCATTTCCAATTGACGACAAATGTACCCCCTCATTCAAAAAATAATCTGCTTGTTCCAGTATCAATTCTGGATGTTTAATGTATCTCCCCCCCTCCCGCAAAATTTTGGCTGATGCATATGAATTTATCCTAACTCGTACTCGGACCTCCAGACCTTTCTGGGTAAAATCTGTGACCAGATCAAAACGGTATTTGGGAAATAAACTTTAATTTCATCCAACGTCTCATCAATTCTTGCACGCAACCTCTTGCATGGAACCATACGAATGTCATTTCCACAACAGTGAAGAATTAGATAAGATGGAGGAGTTTCGAACTGCAACAATGTTTTCAAATGTGGAATCAAGTCAATTAATCTTAGACCTGATTTTCCTTGCCACCAAATACTGCAACCGAAATCCTCTAAACCCAAATTACTTCCTGTAGCACGTGCTGCTGGAAATGCCCTTTTTATTAAAGAAGATCCCACAATCCATATTCTGAGATTTTCTGTAAAACAAAATATGAAGAATTACCTAAACTTGCTTGAAGGTATTCTGATATAACTGTTTATAGCCTTCGATTTCCATCTACCAAATTTCGACACCTCTTCCTCAGAAAACCCAGATAAAACTGCACTTGTGGCAGCACCAATTCTAAAGGAGTGCGACTTGAAAAGATCCTTATCAAGACCGATTTGATTGATGGCTTTAGCCAACATAGCCGAAAATTGGTAACGCGTCAATGGACAACCCCCAAAATGACAAAAGAACGGCCCATCAACTGCTGGTCGAACAGCCAGATAATTTTTAACTGCAATAAATGGACAAAAACCTCGACGACCTTTTCCGATACAGAGTGTTTGGCCTTTACCAAACTGGTCAGTTTTTGAAAATCTCAAATGAATGAATAATTCCTCCTTACTACAGAATATATCGTTTCTTAACAAAACATTTTTATCAATTGAATTCTTAGTCATAAAACCAAAAAACCCTACAAGGTAAGCAGCAGTTAAAAGTCGAACTTCATAAACAGAGGAACATATGTGTGGCAAAACCGAAATAATATTCTCCAGAACCTCAAAGGAAATTGGTAATCTTGTGTCCTGAGATTTCTTCAACCGACTTAGCCCCTGTAACATTTTCTTGACAACGAAGTTCTGAGTAGTGTCTTGACACTGCAACATTTAACAGTTATAACCTATACCACATAAATATAATTTAATTGTAGAATGTTTTAACCCAGTCAACGACATGTGTGCGACATACTTCGTTAACTGGTCAATTTTGGGCGGCCATGATATTTCCAAATTGTAACGAGAACAAAAATTTTGAAATGAATTGATACCCGAAGCATATGACTTAATTGAATTAACAGCCAAAGCAGCCTGTAAAATCCTGTCTATTTCACCATCAATAGTAATTGATGAAAACTTTCCGGTATTTTCTCTGGCTTCTTCTGCGCCAGAGGCGCCAACTGCTGAAATTGAGACCAGAGTTTACGTGAAATTGCATCAGCAATCCCATTATCAACGCCCCTTACATGCCTAGCCTTAAATCTTATATTATAAATCATTGAACACCTTACTAATTCACGTATAAAGCTCATAACATATTTCGATTTTGAAGTCTGCTTATTGATAATGGCAACTAAACCTTCATTGTCAGTGTTAAATACTATTCTTTTGTTTTGAAAAAAGCCACCCCAAATGTGCACTGCTAGCACAATTGGAATCAACTCTAAGAATGATATATCCCTTAAGAAATGTTTGTCACCCCACACCTTGGGCCACTGTAGAAACACCCATTTACCATCCAAGTAAGCACCACAACCTAACTCATTAGAACCGGCACTGTCAGTATAAAGCTGCAAGTCATTGTTATCCAACCAAGCAACATCTTGAAAATAACATAAACCATTGAAATGTTTAAGAAAAGTCAACCACATTCGTAAATCTTCTTTAATTCCTTCATTTAAGCGAATATGATAGTGAGGCTTATCTATACCAATCATTGCGTCATAAAACCTACGATTAAAGGCCCTTGCGGTTGAAATTACCCTTGTACAGAAATTTAAAGAACCCACCAAAGATTGCAGATTCCGTAAAGTTATTTTCTCTAATTGTAAAATTGATTCTATTGAAATGATCAGATTATCAATTTTGTCCAAGGGAATTCTCACTAATTGCTGAACCGTGTCAATTTCCAATCCTAGAAAGACTAATATCTGAGATGGATTAACAGTTTTGTCTAAGGCTAAAGGAATGCCTAAATCACTGCACAACGACGCGAATACACACATTAAATGCCCACAGACACCCGTTTTCTCTCTGCCGGCAAATAAAAAATCGTCCAAATAATGGGCTGTAGAATCACATCCAGACTTCCACTGTAAAATGTACTCCAAGAAAGTCGAAAATTTCTCAAATATCTGACAAGAACTTGCGCAACCCATTGGCAGACATTTATCAATAAAGAATGAACCCTTAATTTTAAAACCTAGCAACTGAAAGTCCGATGGGTGTACCGGACATAATCTAAAAGCCGATTTCACGTCCATTTTTGCAAGTTCGGCATTTTTCCCCAAACCCTTAATCATATCAACAACATTGTCAAATTTCGTATACTCGACTTGAGAAAACTCTTTCCCAATAAAATCATTAACACTATAATTCATAGGATGCGATAGATTCATTATCAAGCGCCAAGCACCATCTGATTTTGGAACCAAGCCAATAGGGGATAAACGCAAATTATTAATCGGTTCAAAATTGAAAGGACCACAAATTCTTCCTTTGACTACCTCCTCCATAACTTTATTCCATAATTCTAGGGGATTCTCAAAAGCAGATTTCAAGTTACGGCACTCGATTTTTTCCCTTGGCCCCGCGTAATTCAATTTAAAACCAAATTTAAACCCATTCAATAAAACCTGCGCTTCCTGTTTTGAAGGGTAAACCTTCAAATAATCTACCAAAGCTACTACATTAATTGGACTGAAACCCTTTACCCAAATTTCTTCGATTTTGGGCACGAAAAAGATTTGAATTATTATTAAAGCTTTGACCATGATAATTTAATTGCTGTGACTTATTCGCATAATGATTAGCATTATTATTGTTGCTATTATTAACTGCATTACCTCCTACTGTATTTCTAGGAAGAGTTTTAAGACCCCCTGTTGTTACACTAGCATTCTGCGCCAAACAATTAACCGAAGCATGTGAACCATTGCAACGGGTACACAGATGCAGAAAATTACAAACTGCTCTCGAACAAATTCCTTTGTAATTGAAATCAAAGCACTTACCAAAACCAGAAACATTTTGACCCCCCTGTCTGAGATTACCACCCGTTGGATACTGATAGGAACAATACATATACGAAAGCCATAACTCCGAGTCCACTTCTGCCCACGACATGTCCAAATTGAAAGCCCGCTTCAAACGAAATTGTTCGTCATATTTTTTCCAACCTAAACCTGAAGTACGAGCAGCACCGAGTCTTATATTGCTTATGTACTTCAAAAGATCTTGCGCTTCATTCGGATGAGTAGAGATGTAAACTGACATGTACGCTAACATTGAATCAGTCCATACCTCCACATTATTTTTTTTTTCTTTTGTTTCTGCACTACGGACAATTCCCCATTTATAATGGATAGCCTTTTCTCATTGTCTTCACTATCGGAGATCTGGTTCTCCAAAAATATTGACAAATCGACATAAATTGCCATTTATTATTTTGTCCCTATTTGCTTGAGAAATTTGATTCCCAAGACGCTCCTGGTGAGACCTTATAGGAGTCGGCTGGGGAAAGTTGAGAGGAGAAGTTATTATCTCACCTTGATCAACAGCAACAGGAACAGGTTCATCATTATCAACAAAAACAGTCTCCACTTGATCAGCAATACCATTTTCTTTGTCTACGATGTAATTACAGCTACATTTGCTACTCGACTCTTCATTCAATGATGTAGAAGCCAGTCTTTTCCTGGAAGATTTCCTGTTGCTCTTATTCCTATTCATAAAGAAGCACAAACTATATGGATATACTATATCTGATATTTATTACCTCAACGTTTCACATGCTCATACAGGCAGCGTTATCAAGAGAATTAAATAATATAACAAGTTTAACAATATATATAGACAAATGATGAGTAACAATCATACATGGAACAATAATGGCTTAGGACATCAAATCTAAGCTGTAGCCCTTGGGGGATAACATTATTGTCTCTGCATCTTAGAAGGAATATAAGGTTCACACACGATTTATCATATTTATACTGAGTCGTTTTCAACTTGTTAATTAACTTAATTGTCTCACCTCCATATTGGTGTGTAATATACTGTTTATAAGACATATAGACATAGATGTAGATAAAGAAGCACAAACTATATGGATATACTATATCTGATATTTATTACCTCAACGTTTCACATGCTCATACAGGCAGCGTTATCAAGAGAATTAAATAATATAACAAGTTTAACAATATATATAGACAAATGATGAGTAACAATCATACATGGAACAATAATGGCTTAGGACATCAAATCTAAGCTGTAGCCCTTGGGGGATAACATTATTGTCTCTGCATCTTAGAAGGAATATAAGGTTCACACACGATTTATCATATTTATACTGAGTCGTTTTCAACTTGTTAATTAACTTAATTGTCTCACCTCCATATTGGTGTGTAATATACTGTTTATAAGACATATAGACATAGATGTAGATAAAGAAGCACAAACTATATGGATATACTATATCTGATATTTATTACCTCAACGTTTCACATGCTCATACAGGCAGCGTTATCAAGAGAATTAAATAATATAACAAGTTTAACAATATATATAGACAAATGATGTATTAATATAGCCTGTTCGGCTCAAACCCATTTGGCTGCACTGGCCTATATGCAAGCCATATACCAACTTTTTCAAAAGTATTTCTTGATCTATGGCAGATATTTGAGTTCTGTTTTTGCCCACAGGTCCAGATAGACCCTGTGGATGTTGCCTGCAAATTCCAGCTCTCTAGCTTGGTAACTTTTCCTGCAAAAAATTTATTTGTGTTTGAGCACCTTTCTGTGAAACACAGTGTGGAATGACCAAATTGCTAGTTTGCAAACTTATGCCTTTTTAAATTTGGGGTTTTGGGGGTTTTTTTTGAGGTCCCTGAGCTGTCAGGAGTAGGAAATGAGCAAGACTTGAGCTGAATTTGTTTATTTGAGAAAGTTAGCCATTGGTCATATTTGGCTGCACTGGCCTATATGCAAGCCATATACCAACTTTTTCAAAAGTATTTCTTGATCTATGGCGATATTTGAGTTCTGTTTTTGCCCACAGGTCCAGATAGCCCCTGTGGATGTTGCCTGCAAATTCCAGCTCTCTAGCTTGGTAACTTTTCTCGCAAAAAATTTATTTGTGTTTGAGCACCTTTCTGTGAAACACAGTGTGGAATGACCAAATTGCTAGTTTGCAAACTTATCCCTTTTTAAATTTGGGGTTTTGGGGGTTTTTTTTTAGGTCCCTGAGCTGCCAGGAGTAGGAAATGAGCAAGACTTGAGCTGAATTTGTTTATTTGAGAAAGTTAGCCATTGGTCCTATTTGGCTGCACTGGCCTATATGCAAGCCATATACCAACTTTTTCAAAAGTATTTCTTGATCTATGGCAGATATTTGAGTTCTGTTTTTGCCCACAGGTCCAGATAGCCCCTGTGGATGTTGCCTGCAAATTCCAGCTCTCTAGCTTGGTAACTTTTCCCGCAAAAAATTTATTTGTGTTTGAGCACCTTTCTGTGAAACACAGTGTGGAATGACCAAATTGCTAGTTTGCAAACTTATCCCTTTTTAAATTTGGGGTTTTGGGGTTTTTTTTTTTGGGGTTCCCTGAGCTGTCAGGAGTAGGAAATGAGCAAGACTTGAGCTGAATTTGTTTATTTGAGAAAGTTAGCCATTGGTCATATTTGGCTGCACTGGCCTATATGCAAGCCATATACCAACTTTTTCAAAAGTATTTCTTGATCTATGGCAGATATTTGAGTTCTGTTCAGGTCCAGATAGCCCCTGTGGATGTTGCCTGCAAATTCCAGCTCTCTAGCTTGGTAACTTTTCCCGCAAAAAATTTATTTGTGTTTGAGCACCTTTCTGTGAAACACAGTGTGGAATGACCAAATTGCTAGTTTGCAAACTTATGCCTTTTAATTTTTTTGGGGTTTTTTTTTTGAGGTCCCTGAGCTGTCAGGAGTAGGAAATGAGCAAGACTTGAGCTGAATTTGTTTATTTGAGAAAGTTAGCCATTGGTCATATTTGGCTGCACTGGCCTATATGCAAGCCATATACCAACTTTTTCAAAAGTATTTCTTGATCTATGGCAGATATTTGAGTTCTGTTTTTGCCCAAGGTCCAGATAGCCCCTGTGGATGTTGCCTGCAAATTCCAGCTCTCTAGCTTGGTAACTTTTCCCGCAAAAAATTTATTTGTGTTTGAGCACCTTTCTGTGAAACACATTGTGGAATGACCAAATTGCTAGTTTGCAAACTTATCCCTTTTTAAATTTGGGGTTTTGGGGTTTTTTTTTTTTTAGGTCCCTGAGCTGTCAGGAGTAGGAAATGAGCAAGACTTGAGCTGAATTTGTTTATTTGAGAAAGTTAGCCATTGGTCATATTTGGCTGCACTGGCCTATATGCAAGCCATATACCAATTTTTTCAAAAGTATTTCTTGATCTATGGCAGATATTTGAGTTCTTTTTTCCCAAGGTCCAGATAGCCCCTGTGGATGTTGCCTGCAAATTCCAGCTCTCTAGCTTGGTAACTTTTCCCGAAAAAAATTTTATTTGTGTTTGAGCACCTTTCTGTGAAACACAGTGTGGAATGACCAAATTGCTAGTTTGCAAACTTATCCCTTTTTAAATTTGGGGTTTTGGGGTTTTTTTTTTTTAGGTCCCTGAGCTGTCAGGAGTAGGAAATGAGCAAGACTTGAGCTGAATTTGTTTATTTGAGAAAGTTAGCCATTGGTCATATTTGGCTGCACTGGCCTATATGCAAGCCATATACCAACTTTTTCAAAAGTATTTCTTGATCTATGGCAGATATTTGAGTTCTGTTCAGGTCCAGATAGCCCCTGTGGATGTTGCCTGCAAATTCCAGCTCTCTAGCTTGGTAATTTTTCCCCGAAAAAAAATTTATTTGTGTTTGAGCACCTTTCTGTGAAACACAGTGTGGAATGACCAAATTGCTAGTTTGCAAACTTATGCCTTTTAATTTTGTTTGGGGGGTTTTTGAGGTCCCTGAGCTGTCAGGAGTAGGAAATGAGCAAGACTTGAGCTGAATTTGTTTATTTGAGAAAGTTAGCCATTGGTCATATTTGGCTGCACTGGCCTATATGCAAGCCATATACCAACTTTTTCAAAAGTATTTCTTGATCTATGGCAGATATTTGAGTTCTGTTTTTGCCCAAGGTCCAGATAGCCCCTGTGGATGTTGCCTGCAAATTCCAGCTCTCTAGCTTGGTAACTTTTCCCGAAAAAAATTTTATTTGTGTTTGAGCACCTTTCTTGAAACACAGTGTGGAATGACCAAATTGCTAGTTTGCAAACTTATCCCTTTTTAAATTTGGGGTTTTGGGGTTTTTTTTTTTTTAGGTCCCTGAGCTGTCAGGAGTAGGAAATGAGCAAGACTTGAGCTGAATTTGTTTATTTGAGAAAGTTAGCCATTGGTCATATTTGGCTGCACTGGCCTATATGCAAGCCATATACCAACTTTTTCAAAAGTATTTCTTGATCTATGGCAGATATTTGAGTTCTTTTTTTGCCCACAGGTCCAGATAGCCCCTGTGGATGTTGCCTGCAAATTCCAGCTCTCTAGCTTGGAACTTTTCCCGCAAAAAATTTATTTGTGTTTGAGCACCTTTCTGTGAAACACAGTGTGGAATGACCAAATTGCTAGTTTGCAAACTTATCCCTTTTTAAATTTGGGGTTTTGGGGGGTTTTTTTTAGGTCCCTGAGCTGTCAGGAGTAGGAAATGAGCAAGACTTGAGCTGAATTTGTTTATTTGAGAAAGTTAGCCTTTGGGTTTATATTTGGCTGCACTGGCCTATATGCAAGCCATATACCAACTTTTTCAAAAGTATTTCTTGATCTATGGCAGATATTTGAGTTCTGTTTTTGCCCACAGGTCCAGATACCCCCTGTGGATGTTGCCCAAATTCCAGCTCCCCAATTTTGGTAACTTTTCCCGCAAAAAATTTATTTGTGTTTGAGCACCTTTCTGTGAAACACAGTGTGGAATGACCAAATTGCTAGTTTGCAAATTTAAGGGTTTTAAATTTGGGGTTTTGGGGGGTTTTTTTTTGGGGTCCCTGAGCTGTCAGGAGTAGGAAATGACCAAGACTTGAGCTAAATTTGTTTAGGGGGAAAAGTTAGCCTTTGGGTCATATTTGGCTGCACTGGCCTATATGCAAGCCATATACCAACTTTTTAAAAAGTATTTCTTGATCTATGGCAGATATTTGAGTTCTGTTTTTGCCCACGGTCCAGATAGCCCATGTGGATGTTGCCAGCAAATCCCAGCTCTCCACCTTTGTAACTTTTCGCGCAAAAAATTTATTTGTGTTTGAGCACCTTTCTGTGAAACACAGTGTGGAATGCCCAAAATTTTCTAGTTTGCAAACTAATGGTTTTTAAATTTGGGGTTTTGGGGGTTTTTTTTGAGCTCCCTGAGCTGTCAGGAGTAGGAAATGACCAAGACTTGAGCTAAATTTGTTTATTGGGAAAAGTTAGCCATTGCTCATATATGGCTGCACTGGCCTATATGCAAGCCATATACCAACTTTTTCAAAAGTATTTCTTGATCTATGGCAGATATTTGAGTTCTGTTTTTGCCCACATGTCCAGATAGCCCATGTGGATGTTGCCAGCAAATCCCAGCTCTCCACCTTTGTAACTTTTCGCGCAAAAAATTTATTTGTGTTTGAGCACCTTTCTGTGAAACACAGTGTGGAATGACCAAATTGCTAGTTTGCAAACTAATGGTTTTTAAATTTGGGGTTTTGGGGTTTTTTTTTTTTAGCTCCCTGAGCTGTCAGGAGTAGGAAATGACCAAGACTTGAGCTAAATTTGTTTATTGGGAAAAGTTAGCCATTGCTCATATATGGCTGCACTGGCCTATATGAAAGCCATATACCAACTTTTTCAAAAGTATTTCTTGATCTATGGCAGATATTTAGTTCTGTTTTTGCCCACATGTCCAGATAGCCCATGTGGATGTTGCCAGCAAATCCCAGCTCTCCACCTTTGTAACTTTTCACGCAAAAAATTTATTTGTGTTTGAGCACCTTTCTGTGAAACACAGTGTGGAATGACCAAATTGCTAGTTTGCAAACTAATGGTTTTTAAATTTGGGGTTTTTGGGGTTTTTTTTTTAGCTCCCTGAGCTGTCAGGAGTAGGAAATGCCCCAAGACTTGAGCTAAATTTGTTTATTGGGAAAAGTTAGCCATTGCTCATATATGGCTGCACTGGCCTATATGCAAGCCATATACCAACTTTTTCAAAAGTATTTCTTGATCTATGGCAGATATTTGAGTTCTGTTTTTGCCCACATGTCCAGATAGCCCATGTGGATGTTGCCAGCAAATCCCAGCTCTCCACCTTTGTAACTTTTTGCGCAAAAAATTTATTTGTGTTTGAGCACCTTTCTGTGAAACACAGTGTGGAATGACCAAATTGCTAGTTTGCAAACTAATGGATTTTAATTGGGTTTTGGGGTTTTTTTTGAGCTCCCTGAGCTGTCAGGAGTAGGAAATGACCAAGACTTGAGCTAAATTTGTTTATTGGGAAAAATTAGCCATTGCTCATATGGCTGCACTGGCCTATATGCAAGCCATATACCAACTTTTTCAAAAGTATTTCTTGATCTATGGCAGATATTTGAGTTCTGTTTTTGCCCACGTGTCCAGATAGCCCATGTGGATGTTGCCAGCAAATCCCAGCTCTCCACCTTTGTAACTTTTCGCGCAAAAAATTTATTTGTGTTTGAGCACCTTTCTGTGAAACACAGTGTGGAATGACCAAATTGCTAGTTTGCAATCTAATGGTTTTTAAATTTGGGGGTTTTGGGTTTTTTTTTTTAGCTCCCTGAGCTGTCGGAGTGCGAAATGACCAAGACTTGAGCTAAATTTGTTTATTGGGAAAAGTTAGCCATTGCTCATATTTTGGCTGCACTGGCCTATATGCAAGCCATATACCAATTTTTTCAAAAGTATTTCTTGATCTATGGCAGATATTTGAGTTCTGTTTTTGCCCACATGTCCAGATAGCCCATGTGGATTTTGCCAGCAAACCCCAGCTCTCCACCTTTGTAACTTTTTGCGCAAAAAATTTATTTGTGTTTGAGCACCTTTCTGTGAAACACAGTGTGGAATGACCAAATTGCTAGTTTGCAAACTAATGGTTTTTAAATTTGGGGTTTTTGGGTTTTTTTTTTTAGCTCCCTGAGCTGTCACGAGTAGGAAATGACCAAGACTTGAGCTAAATTTGTTTATTGGGAAAAATTAGCCATTGCTCATAAGGCTGCACGGGCCTATATGCAAGCCATATACCAACTTTTTCAAAAGTTTTTCTTGATCTATGGCAGATATTTGAGTTCTGTTTTTGCCCACGTGTCCAGATAGCCCATGTGGATGTGGGGGGCAAATCCCAGCTCTCCACCTTTGTAACTTTTCGCGCAAAAAATTTATTTGTGTTTGAGCACCTTTCTGTGAAACACAGTGTGGAATGACCAAATTGCTAGTTTGCAAACTAATGGATTTTAATTGGGTTTTGGGGTTTTTTTGAGCTCCCTGAGCTGTCAGGAGTAGGAAATGACCAAGACTTGAGCTAAATTTGTTTATTGGGAAAAGTTAGCCATTGCTCATATATGGCTGCACTGGCCTATATGCAAGCCATATACCAACTTTTTCAAAAGTATTTCTTGATCTATGGCAGATATTTGAGTTCTGTTTTTGCTCACATGTCCAGATAGCCCATGTGGATGTTGCCAGCAAATCCCAGCTCTCCACCTTTGTAACTTTTCACGCAAAAAATTTATTTGTGTTTGAGCACCTTTCTGTGAAACACAGTGTGGAATGACCAAATTGCTAGTTTGCAAACTAATGGATTTTAATTGGGTTTTTGGGGTTTTTTTTTTAGCTCCCTGAGCTGTCAGGAGTAGGAAATGACCAAGACTTGAGCAAAATTTGTTTTTTGGGGAAAAGTTAGCCATTGCTCATATATGGCTGCATTTGGCCTATATGCAAGCCATATACCAACTTTTTCAAAAGTATTTCTTGATCTATGGCAGATATTTGAGTTCTGTTTTTGCCCACATGTACAGATAGCCCATGTGGATGTTGCCGGCAAATCCCAGCTCTCCACCTTTGTAACTTTTTGCGCAAAAAATTTATTTGTGTTTGAGCACCTTTCTGTGAAACACAGTGTGGAATGACCAAATTGCTAGTTTGCAAACTAATGGTTTTTAAATTTGGGGTTTTTGGGGGGTTTTTTTGAGCTCCCTGAGCTGTCAGGAGTGGGAAAATGACCAAGACTTGAGCTAAATTTGTTTATTGGGAAAAATTAGCCATTGCTCATATGGCTGCACTGGCCTATATGCAAGCCATATACCAACTTTTTCAAAAGTATTTCTTGATCTATGGCAGATATTTGAGTTCTGTTTTTGCCCACGTGTCCAGATAGCCCATGTGGATGTTGCCAGCAAATCCCAGCTCTCCACCTTTGTAACTTTTCGCGCAAAAAATTTATTTGTGTTTGAGCACCTTTCTGTGAAACACAGTGTGGAATGACCAAATTGCTAGTTTGCAAACTAATGGATTTTAATTGGGGTTTGGGGGTTTTTTGAGCTCCCTGAGCTGTCAGGAGTGGGAAATGACCAAGACTTGAGCTAAATTTGTTTATTGGGAAAAGTTAGCCATTGCTCATATATGGCTGCACTGGCCTATATGCAAGCCATATACCAACTTTTTCAAAAGTATTTCTTGATCTATGGCAGATATTTGAGTTCTGTTTTTGCCCACATGTCCAGATAGCCCATGTGGATGTTGCCAGCAAATCCCAGCTCTCCACCTTTGTAACTTTTCGCGCAAAAAAAATTATTTGTGTTTGAGCACCTTTCTGTGAAACACAGTGTGGAATGACCAAATTGCTAGTTTGCAAACTAATGGATTTTAATTGGGTTTTTTTTTTTTTTTTTTAGCTCCCTGAGTCCCCAAATTCCACCTTTGTAATTTTGTAAGCAAAAATGTATTTGTGTATGAGCACTTCTTGTGCAACAATGTACAGAAAGAACAAAAATTCTATCTTGAAAACTTATGAATTCAAATTTAGTTTTTATGTTTTTTTCAAGTTCCTGATCTCTTGTGGATATTGCTTACAAATTTTAATTTTGTAACTTTGTAACTTTACAAATGAACAATTTATTCGTGTTTAAGCACTTCTTGTGAAGAATGAACAAATTTCTGTCTTTAAAACTGATAAATTTTAATTTAGTTTTTATGGTTTTTTAAGTCTCTGAGCATTATGGATATTGCCTTCAAATTCTAGCTCTGTAGCTTTGTAAGCGGAAAAGTTTTTGTGTTCGAGAAATTTATTATGTGTTGAAGTCATTGTTGTGCAACAATGTGCCAAATGAAAAAAAAGATAGCCTGATTTAATTTGAGTTTTTTTGCAGTACCTCATGGTCTCTTGTGGATACTGACTGTAAATTTCAGCTTTGTGGCTTTGTGAGCCAAAAAAATTATTTGTCTTTAAGCACTTCTTGTGGAACAATGTGCATAATAACATGTTAAACTTGAAAACTTATCAATTATCATTTAGTTTTTAGTTTTGTTTGAAGTCCTTGAGCTCTTAGTAGTAGGAAATGAGCATCGCTGGAGTTCGGTCACCGTTTCTCAAGTCAAAGAGTTTCGTAAGTTTTAGTTAAGTAAGGAAAAATCTAAAATTTGCGTTTCATTAACATTCTCAAGATAAAAGTTTTCGTAAGTTTTTGCGTATAACTTAAAACAGCTTAACCTGTGTTAAGTCTGTCTTAAGTAAGCAACATTTAGAAACATGACAAAATTTCCTCATTATTGGACGAATAGACTTGATATGAGGTCCATAAGCCCATGGCTGTTGATTCTGTCAGTTTTTCGATTTTTGAAATTTTACAGAGCTTCGCTCGAACTGTTTATATGTTTTTTATTGATAAATTTATTTATGAGAATGAAAAAAAAAAGTTAAAAAAGTTAAAATAATTTTCTCCACAATTTCGCTAAAAGGATGTGATCCATGTTAATTTCATAAAAAAAAAATTAAATTTCTCCACAATTTCGCTAAAAGGATGTGATCCATGTTAATTTCAATGAACATCTATAAATTTACCCATTTAATAACCAAAATATTCACAAATAACTTTTTTCAATGAATTTTAAGAAATTTGAATAAAACATTAAATACAAAAATAAGTTCATATTCTTAAACCTGGCAAATAACCTAAGAACATAGGTCTATATTCATCAGGGACCAAGTTAGATTTTTTATATTAGTTTTATGTTCATTATAAGTAGTATTATTCCATTAAAATATATTTGAGCTCATTAGTCGTGTTTTGTGCATTAAAGATTTGCAATAAATCGGCTATAAATGAATTTATTCGTCGCATAAATATCAGCTTTTTACTATAGCCAGCGTAGATTACGTCGCTTTTTGTCGTACAATCAATATGGTGTCATTGGTCCATGAATGGCATCAATGATGCAAGAACAAAATGATGTCAGTCAGTCCTCTTGTCTTTATTATTACCTCTATGCAAAATAGAATGTAAACAAGTTTAACTTTAATTAGAAATCTTGTTATAATTATAATGAAAAAACGATTGTACCATCCGCCGTCCATCGGTGCGTTCCTACTAGACTAAGCTACTGCGGAGATAATTGTTGCCGACGCGACATTCTCCCACTCTGCTATTTTCGTGGAAAAAGAAAGCCCGCAAGGCAGCTTTTCCACCAAACTACTATTCTCTCAACTGTTTCATTGGCCATAATATATGCTTTATGGAACTAAAGTCGGGTTGTCGAGGCGAGGTAGGCCTACTATCTAAAATTTGGAAATTTCGGCTGCTAGCTAAGTAATGTGACTAACGACGTCATTGATTATAGTGTAGGGCCTGCATCTTTTTAAACTTAAGATTTTCTTAGCCAAGAAATGCGTAACATGTCTAATGAAACGGGCGTATGTTCGTCGTAAATTAATTTTAGTTTCCTTAACTAAAGAAACAACTATATTTTACAAGGATTACAACTTAGGTTTCTCATGTCAAGAAATTTGTACTTATGCTTTATTAAAATATTTCCATTTTTCTCTCATTTCATAAATTTAGTATGACATAAGCACTAATTCAAGATCCTCGCACAACTATGTTAATAAGTTTACTGCGAGTTTGTAGAAACAATATTTTTTGTATAAACAATATTAATTTGTAACCGGCTTTCGCCTATAATAAGCCCCCGCCCCCTCGTTAAGGACATTATTATACTTATTTGGAATAAATAATATTGAAACCATAATGATACAAATTTATAAAGAAAAAGATGCTACACGCTATATATAATCAGTGAATATATTAAATATATATGTCAACGGATCTAAGTGCTATTGATCATAATACATTGTAAATTAGTAAGGATAATAATAAAAAAAAAAACAATCTTCCCGAGATATGGAGTCAAAACCGGCAGCTTATCAGGTTTTTTTGCAATACAATTTCAAATAAAGTATGAAGTGTTGGTTTTCTTCAAATCCATGGCCTTTACTGCAAGCAGTATCTGATATACGTCTCAATATTTCGGACATTGATTTTTCCCAGTAACGTGTGCCAGAAGAGAATTGATTCCATTCGTTTCATAACAACATCAAGTTGATTCATTCATTCATTCATTCATTCATCCATCCATGTGCCAAGTATTATAATGAAATACACCACCTTTATTTGTATTACTTAAAAATATGTAATGTTGCGTCTGCTTCGTGATAAATAATCCGAGTAGCCGAACTTAAATTTAAGGATTTGATTTAAAAATCAATTCAAAGTTATTAGATTTGATTAAATAATAAACGCAAAATTATTAATTTCTTACTTTTGGGAAGATAGAATGATAAACCTTTAAAATATTTTTTAACTTCGAGAATTTTTAATACAGCGTTTTTTTATTCCTTTGAAATAGATTTATTTGTATTAAAAAAAACATTTTATACAATAAAATAATGTAAACAATGCGATATACGGATTATCTGTTTTCTTCGAACCACAATAATATTAAAATTATCTCCCTTTAACTACACGTCTATTGTTTAGCAATTCACCACTTGCTAAAATGATAAAAATGGATGTACGTGATGTTCGTTTGATAATAGTTTATTGAAAGGTCAGTTACATTTCTTAACCAATTTTTCAAAGATATGACATTATTCAGTAATATTTTCAATTAAACAAAATCATTGCCCGAAACTTTCTGTTCCTTCGCGTGTTGATTTTTGTGAATCCGGGATTTTCAGAAACAGTAATCACAGCTTTCCTTCCACCATAGAACTGTATACTGTATACAGTTCTATGCTTCCACTGAGTCATAATGTATTCAATTTCGTTAAAAATTACATCTTATAGATCTTAATCCGAAACTTCTCTCATTCATTCACTCATTCATTCATTATTTTTAGTGTTATTCATTCATTCATTTACTAGTTCATCCACTTATACATTAAAAGAATACATCATTTCATTTATTTATTCACCTGATTCTTTTCAATTATCAAGTCATTCACTCAGGGTTTTGTTCAATTACTAAAATTAATTTATTCATTCATTTATTTGTTGTGATATTTGAATTACGCAGTTTTTTGTCAATTCTAGTCAAATCTTCTTATTGTGTGGACTATTCTATGGAAGCCAATAGCGGCCATCCTCTTTTTTCAATGTCTCAAAGTCGCCCATTCGACAAGTCTCCGGAAATTCGAAATGGCGACATGTCGAGTTGTCGATTTGGCGACCTTGAAATCCGGCGACTTGTCGACTTTGAAATCCGGCGAGTTGGCGACTTGTCGAGTTAGCAAGTAGGATTTCAAAGTCGCCAACTCGACAAGTCGCCGGATTTCAAAGTGGCCAAGCCGCGAACTCGCGGTTAACAAATGGCCGCTATCGGCTTCCATACTATTCACTTTGTAACTTCTCTTCTCGATTAATTTTGCTCACAAGCCTCAATCATACCCGATCTCTATGGTGACTTAATCGAATTTTTTCAATATTTCCATATTATGCACTTTCAAATAATTTGGACCAAATTGCGAAGTGTATGTCGTGAAAAATAATTTTGCCATACCACGTCATTATTTCATTGCAGCCCAAAACATTCTAACACAAAATTGACCTCTGTAAAAAGAAATTTCCCAGACAAATTTTATGCCTTTTTTCAATTCATCAGTTAATCTATCAATAATTATGCGAAGACAGTTACTCATTCAGATAATATAGGGATAGTAGAATAAAATTTAAAAGTCTCCTCAACCAGCTTTCCTGATAAGGATTTTATATCAGAAACACGTATGGAAATTGGAAATTCAATATTGTATTGTCATTTGAAATGCATGGTGTTGTAGTCATAATGTGATCGAAAATGTCGAGACGTAAGGAACCTTAAACCACAATTGTCGGTAATGGTAATTTGAAAAAGAATAATTGTATCTGCAAGAAAAATGGTTTTATTTGTAATACAGACCACACCTAATTGAAATGATCTTTTAACACGAGTAAACTCTTGATGCAAACTTTACTATCTTATATAGTACGGCAATGAAATCCACATAACTGAATATCGTTAAAAACAGTTATGTGAAAGGTAAGCGAATTCATTCATCCACCTTGTTTAGTTCATTTATCCATGGAATGGAAAAATTGAATTATATGTTGTCATGGTCACCAGTATAGTAACCGTTACGTTATTGTCATTTGGCTTGATTGACATTGGCGATTGACGTTATAATTTGTGAACCCTTAAATAATACACGTCAGGCGGCTGAAATTTAGAATATTGCAAATGCAATTGCCCTAGGCCCTTTTAAAAGCTAGAAAATTTTCGACTACAGATCACTTGAAATTTTTGTTAACTAGTTAACTAATTAATGTACTTTATTTGCAGGGCACTGTATTCTAGTTTTGAACGAAATCAAATGTATTGAATGTAATTAGTTAAAGTTACGTGAAAGGTAAGAACATTCAACAATTTCTTGTATATTGGTACTTTAGTATATTTCCAAACTAGATGTCCTGTTTTGGAATTTTTATCTGAATCAGCTCGGAGACTAATTCAGGTCACAAACATAGTGGTACAAGGGATATATTGTGTAAGCCATGTGGATTGGATGGTCTTCAAGATAGTAACGTCATGCTAAAGCCGAGTCCTTCAGGGAACCTTAAAACGCAACAGAAAGTCGGAATGTTTCGGTTGTCCCATTAGCTCATTTAAATGTTAGAAACTGTAAAATGTGTATTAAGAGATGATTATGAAAGGGAAATATTTCATTCATTCATTTATTCGACAGAAGAAAATAAGTTTATTTGACATTTAAGGTGACATGAATATCGATAGCTGTGTGATCGTTAGTTTTGAAAAGGATTTGACAAAATTTTCATATTGCCATGCAAAACAGTTGAATCACCACAAGTTATTCATATGAGTAGATTCATTCAGTCATTCATTCATTCAATCAAATCAACAGAATTCAAAGGCAGGTGGAAAGATGTTTTCGTAAACTCTATTAATTCTATTTGATTTCTCTGCATAATTTTCATTAAAGGTGGCATTTATGTCGAAGACCCTATTTAGAAATCCGACATATTGAACGACATGCGTATATTATAGCAAACGGTAGGCCCATTCATTCATTCATTCTAAAATCAGGATTTTTTGGAACTTTTTCGCAAAAAAAAAAGTTCGCGGAATCCACTTCTATGCACTTTGGGGGAGACTTGGGGAAGCACTGAGTCCGAAAAACCAAGTTAAATCGATTTTCAAGACAAAAAATTTCGGCCCAAAATTTCACTTTTGACCCACAGGTAGCTACCTGTGTGACATTATCGATTTTCACCTTTTTCAAAAATTTCAACTTTGAAGCTTCGTCACGGCCAAACTATTTGAGATAGAAAGCTGAAATTTACACACGTTATAGCCTGAATAGTTAGCTATCCAACACCGCAAACCGCGATGCCATACCTACCCTACATGGAAAGTTCTGGGCGGTTCTGTAAAATCAGGATTTTTTGGCACTTTTTCGCAAAAAAAAAAAGTTCGCGGAATCCACTTCTATGCACTTTGGGGGAGACTTGGGGAAGCACTGAGTCCGAAAAACCAAGTTAAATCGATTTTCAAGACAAAAAATTTCGGCCCAAAATTTCACTTTTGACCCACAGGTAGCTACCTGTGTGACATTATCGATTTTCACCTTTTTCAAAAATTTCAACTTTGAAGCTTCGTCACGGCCAAACTATTTGAGATAGAAAGCTGAAATTTACACACGTTATAGCCTGAATAGTTAGCTATCCAACACCGCAAACCGCGATGCCCTACATGGAAAGTTCTGGGCGGTTCTGTAAAATCAGGATTTTTTGGCACTTTTTCGCAAAAAAAAAAGTTCGCGGAATCCACTTCTATGCACTTTGGGGGAGACTTGGGGAAGCACTGAGTCCGAAAAACCAAGTTAAATCGATTTTCAAGACAAAAAATTTCGGCCCAAAATTTCACTTTTGACCCACAGGTAGCTACCTGTGTGACATTATCGATTTTTGAAGCTTCGTCACGGCCAAACTGTTTGAGATAGAAGGCTGAAATTTACACACGTTATAGCCTGAATAGTTAGCTATCCAACACCGCAAACCGCGATGCCATACCTACCCTACATGGAAAGTTCTGGGCGGTTCTGTAAAATCAGGATTTTTTGGCACTTTTTCGCAAAAAAAAAAAGTTCGCGGAATCCACTTCTATGCACTTTGGGGGAGACTTGGGGAAGCACTGAGTCCGAAAAACCAAGTTAAATCGATTTTCAAGACAAAAAATTTCGGCCCAAAATTTCACTTTTGACCCACAGGTAGCTACCTGTGTGACATTATCGATTTTTGAAGCTTCGTCACGGCCAAACTATTTGAGATAGAAAGCTGAAATTTACACACGTTATAGCCTGAATAGTTAGCTATCCAACACCGCAAATCGCGATGCCATACCTACCCTACATGGAAAGTTCTGGGCGGTTCTGTAAAATCAGGATTTTTTGGCACTTTTTCGCAAAAATATATGCAAGCCATATACCAACTTTTTCCAAAGTACTTCTTGATCTATGGCAGATATTTGAGTTCTGTTTTTGCCCACATGTCCAGATAGCCCCTGTGGATGTTGCCTGCAAATTCCAGCTCTCTAGCTTGGTATCTTTTCCCGCAAAAAATTTATTTGTGTTTGAGCACCTTTCTGTGAAACACAGTGTGGAATGACCAAATTGCAAATTTGCAAACTTATGCATTTTAATTGGGTTTTGTATGACAACAGTAAGAAATGTATTTTAATGTAATTTTACAACTTATAAATAAATTTTGTTAATGCAAACAACAAGAATAACAGGGCTACTTTGAGGCTTCTATTACAATGCTAGGAAAATAGTTGAAACAATTTTAAAAATGGCTCGAACAGTACAGAAACACGAGGCCAGTCTCCGTTTCAAGTGTATAATATGTACTTGTCTGTCTGTGGACCTTACGCCACCGCCCACCAGTTGATTGTTTGAAACACGATTGAACTCCGAGATTTTACATTAGATCTCTCATTAACCTAGTTAATATGCAATATGTCACATGAGACTAAATCACGTGATACAACAAACAAATTCAGTACATATTCCAAGAAGACTGGTCTAATTTAGAAATAATTACTTGTTCAAGGTTAATACACTATATACTATTATTCTTGTATTGCTTTACCATGCATTGAAATTTGTATTGTTGAGAAACAGAATTTGTACTCATTTTATCTCATCTGATTTTGTTAGCTTGTGGATTTGTTTATTGCAATTGGAGTAGATACCTTAATGTTAACAGTATTGATTTTGTCCAAATTTTTGTATATATTGAAATTCTCTGTCTACAATGTACTACATAATTCAAGTTTTTATTTTTGAAAAAACAAACTTCAATTTTCCCTTGACGATAATTATTTAGATGAAAATTTGATAATTCCGGTAGTATTTGTGTAATCATTGCCGATTTCGGAGTTTTCGAATCCATGTGGGCTCTGTGTTATACAAATAGAAAGCGAAATCCCACGTTGGGTTATTTGTAAAGGAGACCTCCCTTCTATGAAATCTAGCTCCGAAATGTCGAACCATGACCTTTGAAACTATATTTTAGAATTTTGTGTTATTTCTGTGAATCAATCATAAATTTACAAATCAAACTCAATTTAAGATATTAGGTCAAAATGATGGTTTACTATCCGCACATCGTAAAAAAAGCAAAAAAATAAAATATTTTATATTCGTATTCTTATTTGATACAAAAATATGGTCACTTATGTCGAATTTATGAAATACTGTCCGAAATATGCTGACGAAATGTCACGTTTATTATTGTTTCATTCATTTTTTCAATTTCATTCATTCATGTATACCCATACCTTTCTCCCTTAGGCGAAATAATCAAATTTTTACACGTCAAGAAAGTCCATGTGGCCATATTCCTGGCAAATTCCGGCCTTGTTGCTTTGTAACTCCACATGATAAAAATATATTTAGACTTGAGAACCTTTTGCGTACTGTTACCGTTTAATTGTCTTAATAATGATTGAGCGAAATTAGATTTTTGGCAAAGTTAGGTATTAGTCATATTTTTAGTGCAAATATTTAATCAAGGGAATAGTAGTATGTCCATGACGCAATAAGTACGTTCCATTTTTAACTGCTTGTAAAACGAGTTCAGTATCACCATGTAAATACATAGATGTAAATAGCATATTTCAAAAATAATTTCTAACATAATTTACTATGTTTATGATAATGAAAATGTTTCAATCTGCCTCTTTAAAAGAAATTGACTTAGCCGTTCTTGTCCCTTATATAATAATGTTCATTGTCAAATCAAAAAAGCTTTCATTTATAAGTCAATCATTAGATCAGTCAACAGTCGTGATAATTGCTCGACTTCAGTTTTCTTTCATCCGACGGATTTATCAATGTAAGTTTGATTTCACGAAATTGGTGTATCTATTTTGGTCTTGTACATTAATATTCTACCCGAATTTATATTTAATTTCATATAGACAGTACTAAATGTATAATAATGTTCAATGTCAACTCACAAAATTTTTTATTCAGTACATGATTTATTCGTCATTCCTTTGATCAGTCATCAGTCGTGATAATTACTTGACTTCGGTTTTGTCTCATCCGACGGTTTCATCGATAAAGTATCTTATTTGGTCTTGTACATTAGTATTGTACCAGAATTTATATTTAATTTCATAAAAACATTACTAAATGTAGTTTACGAATTATTCAATTGAACGTTATGAAAAACGACTTTGATCTAAAAGTATTTTTGCTTTCCTATTTATGCCATATCCAATAATATAACATAGTCCGAAATAGCAATACTTGACAAAAGTTATTGAATATATTTACTCCTCTAGTGATATTGTATCAATCAAATCTGCAGATAAAATTAATTGCTTATATGTCTGGCGACCACTCGTTAATCCTACCGTCAAACATCAACTTGATGATTTTTGAGAGATTTTTTTTTTGATACATTATTCATCAATGACCGTTTATATCATCACACACGTTTGTGATTTTTAGTTATATCTTATATACAGTATTATAAAATCAAAGCTGCGACGGAGTTTGCTACTATGTGGGTGTAAACATTTTGGGAAACCACTTGTTATGTGGATCTAAACACGTATTTTCTACCCAGACTGCGATATTTAACAATTTGCAAATGGTAAGCATGGCCTTATGTCAAATGAAACACTTTTTTCAATTACCGTATCCCACAAAATCAAACAAATCTGTAATAGAATTGTCTAAGATGTGGGTATATGCATTCTGGGCAACCACTTGCCATCTGAATCCGACCAATTGCAACACGTATATTCTAGACCGGCTACGATATTTGTTAATTTTTATCTTGTGTTTTATTTCGAAGGTGTAATGGTTATAGAGCATTGTTTCGAAGAATCGAAATGGATAATGATTAAGAAGAATAGATTAGATGATAGTTATAGATATTGGTTAAGAAGATCAGTTACAGATACTGGTAAATAGGAATAGTTATAGATAATGGTTAAGAAGAGTAGTTATGGATATTGGATTGGATAAGTAGTTAAAGATACTTGTTAAGAAAACCGGTTATTGATATTGTTTGAAAATCATAAATATTAATGTTGTTAGATGGACAGTCAGGACAATATAAGGTAAAATAGTTTTGTTTCAAGTTTACGGGATAAGAAGGGGCGTTAGATGGAAACTTGTCTATTATCATACTCTATCAGACAAAACCTTTTGCGCATACCCAAAAATACAAGTTTTCAAATGCCTGACTGTTAGTTCTTGACCGTTTTTTTTTTTTTAATATTGGGGGGGTCAGAATTTTTCATATTGAAAGTCTTTGAAGAACGAAAAGATTCATGTATCTTTAATTCTTGTGATACCCTTTGTAGAAAAGACGTGATTTTTGTATACATTGGTCTAAATAATATAATAAAGATATTGAGGCCATCTTTTAATTGTTGTAAACCTTCCCAATTTATTGGGTTTTTTTTCTATGCTTCAATGCACAAAACGGGCTGTCCTAATGAGAATTGTGTTTTGGAAATCATGCAGGCAGAGAGATGGTACGTCTCATAGTAGGAATGGTCCTAGTTTTGAAAATGAGAGACCAATCCCCAGGCCCAGTTATGATTTTTCAGGTCTTTCAGAGAATGTCGCCTAATACTAGACCTTCTTATGTTCAAAGGTTAGACCTTAGAAATATTCCTTATGGTTTATGTTTTTCTGGTTATGAAATTTGGAGATACTTCTTGAAACAGTTTCAGTTTTATTGTCCAAATCAGTCTTGGTTTGGCAATGAAAACCTTTTGATTGAATGTTTAGATTATTGTCTCACAGGTAGAGCTAGTGATTATTTGCAGAGTTTGATAAGTAGGCACCCCGATATATCGTATAGTATGTTGATTACTAAGTTAAGCAATAGATTTGATAAGTCTGATTCGTCGGAAGTCGCTTTGTTGGATTTTAATTCTGCTCGTCAAGGAGATTTTGAAGACTTGGAAGAATGGGCTGATAGGGTATTATATTTGTCTTCTAATGCCCATGTGGGGTTACCTGAAGAGTTTGTGTCAAAACAGAATGTCCATAAGTTAGTAACGGGATATATGGATCCAGTAGCGGCAAGACATGTAGCAAATACAAGACCAACTAACTTTGAGAAGGCAGTTGAGGCTTTAAGATGGTATGGTCAGGTGTCTCGTTCAATTCCCTTGGCTAGAAATGGGTCGACTGCTAAGTTTGTGCCCTGTCCCCATGATAGACATGTTAGTTTTGATTTGCATCAAGATGCTAAAGTTCATAAAGTTAGGACTAGTTCTAAAGTTGATTATGGTCCTAGATTTGAGAAAGTAGAGACCGATATTGCTGATCTTAGGTCTAAGTTAGATAGTTTAGATTATAAAGTTGAGTCTCAAAATGTTGAGATTAAATCTGATTTGAAAAAGATTTTAGAAACTTTAAACTCAAATAAAAGGTATGTCCGTGGTAAATCTCCCGTCAGAGATGGTGTATGTTTTCATTGTGGGCAAAAGGACATTATTGCCCAGATTGCCCTAAGCTTAGAGTTAAGCAGGTCTATGTGTAGATAATGATTTTGATTCTTTGGAGGGTCAATGTGATAGGAAAGTCGAAAATTTACAAGATAATTCTGTTGCAAAGGATGTTAACGTGAATAATGAGGTGGTTAAGTTGGGACCGGTTAGCTTAGAGTTCGGGTATAGGGGAAGAAGGAGTACCAGAAGGTTCGGTGGCTCAAATGGTTTCTTCCAAAGCCTATAAGGTGACTGTAGAAGTTAAAGGGTGCCAGACTGATGCTCTCATTGATTCAGGGTCAGATGTAACATTATTGTCAAGGGTATTTTTCGATAAACTGAATTTTAAAAGTAAACTTGCGAATCTTGGCTGGAAAGGGTTCTAAGATGTCTGGTTTACTTGTTGGCCCTGTAGAGATTAAAATTGGACCTGTTGTGTATATAGGTGTAGTATATGTTGCAGATATTACAGAGGGTGCTATATAAGGTTTAGATATACTAAGAGCGAAGAAAGCTAAAGTAGATCTAAGTACTGAGTGTCTCATATTAGATGAGCATGTAATTCCCTTTGTTGATAGAAATAAATTTGTAGACCCAGTTGTATCTAGGATTACAATTCCCAACGAAATTAAAATTGTTCCAAGATCTGTTGTTCGTGTTGAATCTTACATAGATTTGAAAATGGATCAGTTTTTTGTTGAACCTTGTATAGATAAAGAATTACTGATTGCAAGAACTTTACATTCGGGTTATCAGAATCCTGTAGTTTGTTTAATTTATGTGTCCGATAAGGCCATTGTTCTGCCGGAAAATAAAATGATTGGGTTTGGTCACGAAGTGAGCGATGCTCAGTTTATTCAAGTAGGATTATGTTGATCCCTTTTGTAGTGATTCTGCATATAGTCAAAACGACAGAAATAAGGAAGTTGATTCTTGTCTTGTTAACTCAGTTGATAAGGATGAACATAATTACGAAGTTCCCAAACATTTACTTGAGTTGTTTAATAGATCCAGTGAGTTCTTGACTGAAGTTGTTCTTGTTAAAGTTCTAGATGAGTTTCAAGTTGCATTTGCAAAGGATGAGTACGATTTAGGTTCATTCGATGCTATTGAACATAAAATAGAGACTGGGGATGCAGTTCCCATTCAGCAGAGAATGAGAAGGACTCCCATGTGTTATAGTAAGGAGGAGGAAACTGAGATCAAACGTATGCTTGAGAAGGAGGTAATTGAACCCTCGCATTCAGAATAGGCTAGTAGTCCTGTCCTCGTTCGTAAACCTGATAGTTCTCTGAGATGGTGTATTGACTATCGTTCCCTGAACCAGGTTACCAAAAAGGATACATACCCCCTTCCTATAATTGGTGATTGTTTAGATATCCTTGCAGGTAATGTGTTCTTCAGTAAGTGTGATTGTTATAGGGCTTATTGGCAAATAAAACTCCGAGAAGAAGATCGTGAGAAAACTGCTTTCCTTACGAAGTATGGGTTATTTCAGTTTAAGAGGATGCCCTTTGGCTTATGCAATGCCCCTGCTACATTCTTGAGAGCTATCAATTTGGTTTTACATGGACTAACTTGGAATATAGCTCTAGCGTTTCTCGATGATGCCATGATTTTAGGAAAATCGCTTGAAGAACATGTAGAACATCTTAATAGTGTTCTAAATAGATTTATAGAAGATAAGTTGAAACTTAAACCTAGTAAATATGTATTTTTTAGGAAATCAGTAGAATTTCTTGGCCGTATAGTCAGTGGTGAAGGTATTGCCTTCCTCAGAAACACATGGAGCCAGTAAAGAATTGGCCAGTCCCAGCATGTACACGAGATGTAGAGAGGTTCTTAGGGTTTGTCAATTATCATAGAGATTTTATTAAAAATCTAGCTCAGAAAGCTGTTCCCTTGTATTGCCTTACAGGAAAGAAACCTTTTCATTGTGGGGAGGTAGAGCAGTATGCTTTTAATGATTTACAGAATTCACTTGTTAGCCCTCCAGTGTTTGGCCTACCTAATGAATCAGATGATTTTATTTTGGATACAGATGCGTCAGGTGTTGCTGTAGGGGCAGTTTTGAGTTAAATTCAAGATGGTCAGGAGGGAGTTATTTCGTATGACAGTTCTACCCTAACTCCCTGTCAGAGAAAATACTGTGTGACCAGGTTAGAATTGTTGGCTATAGTAAGATTTACTAAGCAGTTTAGGCATTATTTTTTGGGTCGTTCGTTTACCCTAAGAACTGACCATAGTAGTTTAACATGGTTGTTAAGATTGAAACTCCCTACTGGACAATTATCTATATGGATGCAGGAATTAGAACAATTTCAGATGCTTGTAGTACATCGGCCTGGAGATGAACATGTTAATAGTGATGCATTAAGTAGGCTACCGGTTCAAAGCCCTTGCCCAGAGTTTAAAATGACTCTGAAACCCTCACGATTGCCGTGTTTAGGTTGTGAATATTGTTGTAAAGCCTTTCAAGACTGGTTAGATTTCTCTGAGGATGTTGATGATGTTTTACCTCTAGCCTCTGCTCCTATTTCAGTTTTAGATGAATTCTATGATTTTTCGGAAGTTAAAAGAGAGTGGAAAGATAAACTGGAAGAGTTCTGTGAAGGTGCAGTTACACCAGCGGCGGATAATGTACCTTCTGGAATTTCATTAATAGATAATCCAGATAAATTTTTAGTTGACAGTCAGAAAAATGATATTGAACTTAGTTTTGTTTTAGATTGGTTGAAGGACCAAAAGAGCCCTTCAGAAGCAGATTTGTTTTTAAGTAGTCCCACAAGTAAAAAATTACTGGTTGAATAGATCGCTTTATCAGTTGAATTCCCAAGATGTTTTGTGTTATAAAGATCCTGTGAAACGAGTTGTACCTAGAAGTTGTGTGCCTGAATTGTTGAGATCGTGCCATGAAGTTCCTTCGGCAGCCCATCAAGGTATTAATAGAACTAAGGCTAAGATTAAGGAAAAATTTCATTGGTATACCCTTAGGAAAGATTCAAAAAGTATTTTGAAAGTATTAAAAATTTTGTGAATACTTGTGATGTTTGCAATACACAGAAAAAAGCGACTCGATTGTGGAAATATCCTTTAGCAAATTACCAAGCTAGTGTTCCTATGGAAAGAGTACATTTAGATTTTTTAGGTCCTTTGCCGAAGTCACTAGTAGGAAATGAATATGTTCTTATGATAGATCAGTTTACGAAATGGGTCGAGTGCGTGCCCCTTCCATCGCAAACCGCTGAGGTTACAGCAAAAGCTACAGTAGATACGTTCTTCACAAGGTTTGGTTACCCTTTGCATATTTTTACGGATCAACGTCGAAATTTTCAGAGTGGGTTATTTAATTCTCTATGTGATTTACTTCATATTCATCAGACTCGTACTTCTCCATTTAGACCTTCGTCCAATGGCCAAGTTGAAAGGTATAATCGTACTTTGATGAATGAAGTTCGTTGTTATGTTTCAAAGAATCAGTTAGATTGGGATGTGTACTTATCGCAAATTGCCTGTGCTTTGCGATCTTGTGTGAATCGTCAGACCGGTTACACGGCAAATATGCTTATGCTGGGCTGGGAAGTCAATTTGCCCTGTAATCTTATTTTTGGTACAAGTTCAATGTCTTGTAGGGATCAAGATTTTAGAGTATGTGGCCTCTCTAGCAATTACTATCACCCAAGCCCATATTGCTGCTCGTGAAAATCTTCAAACAGTTCAGAAAACAATGAAGAGAGATTATGACGTTAAGATGAGAGTCCATACTTACAATCCAGGGGATTCTGTTACTTTATGACACCAGGTAAGTTCCCTGATGAATATACACTAATATTGAGCTTTCTTGAGAACTAAAATTTTATGTTCTTGCTACGACTTACTTTAAAATCAGCAAGTTTTTAAACTAGAAATTCTCCGCAAGAAATGCTCAAACACAAATAATTTTTCACCTGCAAGTAAAAAAGCTTAAAGGGAAATTTCAAATGGGCTATCTGGACATGTTAGAGAAAAACAGAAATCAAATATCTGCCATAGTTCAAGTATTAGATTGTTTTTGCTAGCATATAGGCTTAGAGGCAAATATTACAAGTACCTTATATTGCCGAATGAATGTATTAAGATCAAGTGTTGCTCCTTTTCTAGTAATAGGCGCAGAGGAGTTAAAAGAATTTTAAAAATAGAATTACAAATCAGTAAAATTTCGAAGAAAAAGTGCTCAAACACAAATAATAACAGAACTCAAGAAATGCATTTGATAATAGGGGTGTTTGGCTTGCATAAAGGTAAGTTCAGCATAACAAATTTTAACCAACTAAACAGACTTAGATCAAGACAAAAAATCAAATTAAGATCCAGTTCTTATCAAACTATACTTTTTCTCGTTCTACACAACTTGTCACAAAAAGGTTCTCAAAAACAAGTATATTTTTTTGTTTGTAAAGTTACAGCAACAAAGCTGAAATTTACAGGCAATATCCACATGGGCTATCTAAACATCCGCATTGACCCTGCCGTTTTTGCCAAAATAAATGTCAAAAATAAGTAATAAATGAAGGAGATTAATCAGTTGTATTAATATTGGGCTGTTCGGTCTTCCATGCATTGATCCATACATGTTTTTGGACATAAAATTTAATTGGAAATTTGTTAGTATTTGGGGAGTGTTTTTTGTTTTATTTCTTAAATGTTAGAAAAACTAGTTTGAGGGACTGTAGCTTTGGAGCCAAATGAGATTCAACCTCCTTTACATGTAGTTAGAACATTATGTAGATCCAGTAGTGGTGCCATGAGTAGACGGTGTGGGAGAATCAATACAGAAGAAAATAAAAGTTTATACAAGACGCTCGGGACTCAGTGCGGAGACGATTACCTTCTTTTATTTGAAAGAGTTCATTTCCATCTTGAAATATGATTAACTTGGCAAATGGATAAATGAATGAATGATTAATGAGTGAATGAATAAACACAAGAATAATTGAATGTGTTTTACTTTTCTCAATTTTTCCCCGACGTCCCTGAAATTCACAATAACACCGTGCTTCAGTTTTGGAAATATAGTCATTTTCAAAGCAAAGATTTCAACATTCAAGTATTTCAAAGTGAATGTATTTAACCATTTCGTGTGAATCATTGATTTGCAGCAAACACACAAAGTATTAATGTATAAAACTACCTAGAATTGGAATAGCATCCTCTAAGTAGCACTGTTATTCTTAGAATGTTTTTGCATTGACAAAATAGATGCTTTTTTATAAGCTGTAAGTTTACATTAAATATAAACGCATTTCTTGTTCTCATAGTATCGAAGACAGGTGTTCTCATGTTTATATTTTGATAAAAGCAATGACATTCTATGATTATAAGTACAATTTTAGACTGCTTTTCCAAAAGCTAGTTTCGAAGCCCCTAAATATATAAATATGATTCCATGGTTTGTGCTTTCGAGAGTAGTAACAGTAAACAAATATAGAGCAACTGTAGTCTGTCATTTTTGTTTAAGATACAATAGCGTCAACCAGGAAGTCAGAGTGTAGATGTTGTCATAGTGCGAAAGTAAAGTAATACAACACTTTTTATTGTAATTGCAACATTTTGACAATGGTGCAAATTGATGCTTACAGTGTTTGATACACGTGACATTTGAAGAGAACATTTTTATTTTGTTACATCCCCTTTAAACGATTCCGTCAAAACTGAGTTTTGCAAAAAAGGAGAAAGAAAATCATAAAAATAGTCGTTTTCGGTATTTCAATCAATCATTAGCGTAGAACGTTTTGCTGGACTAAATCTCGTTGTTGCAGTAAAAAAAAACTTGTTATTTCCCTTTCTACAAATTTCAAGGAATTACCTTTTCATTCTGGTATGGCAGTGCATTATTATAGTATGGGCTGATGTGTACCTGTATGGAAGTTGTTGGTTTCGTGCTATATGATACTTCTGGAATTTACACTTCTACACCATCAGACAGAGAATTTCTGAATATGTGCTATGCATCCTATAATTGCATTTCCGTTCATTAACTTTGTGAATAATTTATTTACAACCTATGCTCGACTTTGAAGAGTGTGTGAACACCCTTTACCAATGCGTTTGTATGCCAGATAGTTTATAACATTGCTTTGGTTTCAAATTTGTCATTATTCGTGACAATCATGGTCATAAAGAAAAATTCAATGATTATCTAATTTGAAATGAATATCCCTGTTCGTACATTATAGGCAAGTTTAAAGTCTCTATCGTTGCGTCCAGTGTAATATTCGGGTACTCGCTTTTTTTATAAATTTGAAGAATTTTGAAGAAGAATGATTTCTCGGCAATTTCCGGAAGTTGTCAACTCTCTAGTAATTGGGACCAATTGAAGTAAATTTGCCCATGTATCGGTAGCTGAAGTAGAAATATTCCCCGAGCATTTATTGTCTTAATAAAATTCAAGTAGAAACATTAGTAGGGTCTTATTGTCTTAGCGTTTTCGTAGTAGTCTCGAAGTTACTCTTTGACTTCATTGGAGAGAAATTTGATGTAGAAGTCTTACACGTAATATCCGGTAGCTTTGTTTTCTAAATCTATTGACATTCAGAGCTTGTAATGTAAGACAATGAAATCAATGAAGGCACTGTTCAGATGTTCTTTACCAGATCTTTATATAAGATAACTTGCACTCGATTGCCTTGGCCGACCATGATTGATTACTAAGCAAAAGCTAACTGCTTTTCAAAAAGATTCATATACACGACCTCAGTATTATTATTGATGATGCAGATATGCTCCGACCTGTCATACAATGAAAGTTTTGCGTCCTGTTTTTCTGTGGTTCACTTGGACTGTTAGCAAATGTGTGAAATGTCAATGGAAAAAAGAACACAAGCCCTGTTAAGAGTAATTGACCTACAATTTATCAAGATCCATCCATCTGGGAATTTTTAAGTTAAATTTGTAACATCCGTTCTTACGACTGGCGATTATTAGACTTGTATCTTGTATCACTGAGCCACAATACTGTAGGTTTTCAGAGCTAGAAGCCATAAAATATAGCGCTAAACGGCTGGTGTCTGGTGTATTAAAAGTACATTAGACTTCAAATACGAAATACCTAATATAAAATGTTATGCAGAGGTGATTTTATTCAATTACCTTTGCAACATCTAAACACAATTAAGAGTTATGTATACATACATGTAACTATAACAATGAGTATCAAATCTAAGACCATAAATTTTATTTCCGATTTATAAAAGTAGCCTCGTTAACACACTTTGAAATAGCGGAAATTGTCTTAAAAAATATGCAATGCCAAATGTAAGTACATGTAAGTTTACTAAAATCTTTAATCAAACAAACACTTTATTCGAATCATTAGATGTGTTGATTATTCGTCTTCTTTCTATTTGTACTATATCTGGAAGGGATGTTATCTAAATGTTATGCTAAAATGTGCTGAAAATTATGGTCATATTAACTATTGTCATAAAAGCTTAGAAAAATATGAAAGATTCTTTTCTGCGTTGGAATGTTGAAAAAGAATTTTTGACAAAGTTGTTCAGCCTATGCAGTTGCAATTTGGTGAATGCCTGACTTTTAAAATTTTTGAATGATCATGAAAGTGAAAGTTAAAGTTTGATTTAGAGAATTGCAAGGTTAGAATAAGAATTTTGCTCTTCATCACTTTCGTTTTAAATATATCTCGACTCCACGTCGGCACTACATACCATAGTTCTTATACCTGGAAATAGCCAAACGAACGCAGGCATTGTTTATCTCCCTGTAGTCTTCAAAATATAATGAACATAATTTCTAAGCGTTTAAATTACTTTTTTTTAAAATTGACTGATAAATTTGAGTTTTAATATTGCTGTGAACTATGTTCTTGTGTGTTTTTTTTTTCAAGATTATACAGGTTTTTATAGTGGGCACTGGCTCACATATTGTTAATCTATCAGTGTGAACGCCATAAAAAAAAATGTTTTTAAGTTCCGTTGAAAGGTTCCATCATCGAGGAATTCACTCAGTGGAAAGGTATTTCTTATATTTGAGAAGCACTGTATAATAAGCAATCACTGACTGAAGTTTGCAACCTTTGGAGCAGATTTTAAGGGATATTTTAAAATCTATTCTATTGTATAATTCTTTTTCCTCGTACATAGTTAGATTTCAGCCCTGTAGTAGTTCCAGTTCACCCTGCTTGTGATAGCAGCCATCATACTGTGCAGTCCAAATGTAGAAAAGAGGTGAACGGGGGTTTACATTTTCAGCTGTTGTTTATGATAATGATGCTTGTTTTTATTCAGCAATGTTTTTGTGAAATCGTAGTTCGTATCCTTTATCTGGTAATCGTGTCTGACAGATGAGACCAGAATTGGTAATCATTTGTTTTGTAAATGGAGATGTCTGATGGCGATATAGACCACCACCTATCTATTGATCGTACATGAGAGGTTATCCGTAATGAATTAGTAAGTTTTAGACTATGAAAAGGGCAAAAGCATACAGTAAAGTCAAACAATATATTTATATTTTTAACCCAGAAAATTACACACAGAAAACAGATCGAGCTACACGATAAGATTTCCTCAACTCAACAACTATTAAAGCTGTTTTGAAAGAGTACACTTAAACATCAATAACAAATCTTTAACAATTTATTAATCCTTAAAAAAAAGATAACTTAAGCCTTCGCGTTTAGCGACGTGACCGTTTATCAGGACCCCCGAAACAAAACCATAGGTCTACTATTTTGAACGGATTAACTCTTTTTAATGTCCCGTTTTGTGCAAGCAATACAATTTTGAGCTAATCTAGGTTTATGCATTTAAAAAGACACGCATTCATGGCATTCATGTCATATGAGACAGAATCTGGTTTTTCATTATTAGATTTTGTGTTTAATGCCAATTTAACAATGCAGGGGTTTGATATGTAGTGCACAAAATGACACAAACTAAAATAATCAAAGCTGATATGTTCTATATCTTATAGATTGAAAGAATTATTAAACTTGACTGTGATTGGATTTCTCTTTGAAAACTAAATAAGTTTTGTTTTTAATTTTACACTCATAATGTTTGAAGGTTTAGTTGTCTAATTTCTCTGCTTAGAAATTTATTGCCAATCACAGTAATTTGAAAAAGCTATCATTGAAAAATATTGCAATTTATATCGAGAACACACTGGCCCCAGTCTCTATAACACTTGGTTGTCAAGTCCTTGAATTGAGTATAATTCAGGATCATTGCCACTCTCGTCAGCCATGTTGTCGCTCAGTTCACTTCTTTTCCCAACAAAGCGGTGGTTGAATTTAGGATTATATCTTTTACCAACGAATCTGTATCCGAATCGCGGACTGAGACGGAGTTGAAGAGCCTCTGATAATCTTTTACCGACGAATCTGTGAGTAAATCGTGGACTGTATCTACGACTGATGTAATTCGAGAGTCTTTTACCAACAAATCTGTGCGAGAATCGTGGATTGGCTCGCTTATCTACGTCATCACCATCTTCAAGCTGTTCCAATGATTCGAGCAGATCGGATGCATCATCAGCTAATCTCTTTCCGACAAATCGATGTTGGAATTTAGGGTTGTAGCGTTTACCAACGAATCTGTGAGTAAAACTTGGTGCTCTTTTATCCTCTGCATCAACCAGTTCCTCAGGGTCGTCATCTGTAAGTCTTTTGCCCACAAATCGATGTTGAAATTTGGCGCTCAATCTTCTTTCAAGTTCAATATCTTCATCTGGAGAAAATCGTTTACCAACAAAGCGGTGTGAAAATTTGGGGTTTAATCTCGTCTGTCGATCTAAAATATCATTTTTATCTGCAGCTGCTTGTTGACTGTCTTCTGCTGAAGATATAAAAAAGGAAAAAATAATTACCTACATAATTTAGTCAAAAAAGAAATATTCAATCCAAAAAGCAAATTAATTCCGTTTTTCATCAAGGGTATTAAATGCTTATCCGATTATGATTGTTTTCATTTAGTATTATAATCTCATACAAGGATCAGAAAAAGTGGGTTACGATTAAGGCCACTCAATAAGTAACTATTTCTTTGATAGTAAAATTTATTCTTAAGAGGCTTTCTTAAAGTTTGTCTATATCGGATCGACAATTTATCAAAACAATTAAGTATAGGTAGTGACGTAATAACATACTCATATCTCTACAAATATACGAGAATTTTGTCGGGAAATGGGGAATGGCGCCACTAGCCGTTAGCATATACAAAACACTTTTTTACTGTCCCTTCAAGGATTTATAGATAGTTGGAGCTTATAACTTTTAGGCCTAAGTAAAGACTTTGTTCAATGTGTTTGTTGTATAGATAATAGGCCTACCAATAGCATACATTAATACGTTTAAAAAGTCTTCAATCTAAATGTGTGTTTAATTGTGTTTCAGGTTTGTTTTTTGTGGGTTTTTTTTTGAAAATACAATTTTTTTTTTTTTTTTTTTTTTTTTTTTTTTTTGCACATATAATACATTTTTAGAAAATTTACAAAGAACGATCCTATAAGAACATGATTAAGATGCGATAAGTTTTTTCTGTGTGCTCGACCTATTTTAACCCTCTTTTCCAGAGCTTTAAAACATTGTAATAAATAAGCCTCTTTGAATGCTATATTGGGCTAAATTAATTGAGTCATGTCGTGTTGAAAGGCGTAATGATGATTATAAGGATAATGGAAGTATATAACTGTTATTGAAAGATATAAAGACTGTTATTGTTATATTATTCAATTAGATAATAATCTATTTTATAAACAATATTAGACACAATAAAGGGTAAATTTCGATATTGATATTTCTGAACAGTCGTATTATCGATACATAAAAAACATATAATGTAACTTGTACGCTTTATTGCATTTTATGATGATGTACAGTGGATTCAGGGTGATAACGCATAGCAGTGTGATAAGTTAGATTAGGTAAAGGTAGAAGATACCTACATTCATTGTGCTCACCAATTTTAACGCAAGGACAATAACTCAAACACGATTCATCGAAACCATCCAATTCGACTTTGACTAAAATCTTATCATTATAAATATATTTTTTCCTTTTAGAGCAGCGATAATTCTCTTGATCTTTAATAATCATTGTATTATTTATTCCTTTCATTTCAGGGTTCAAGCTATGATTTTTTAACTCTAATCCCGCGGCATGTTTGTTAGGACAGTTTTCTTGAATCGATTGCCTAAGGTTAATTGTAAAACATGCCACAAGAATATGTAAGAACCTTTTCTTGCTCACGATGTTGTTCCTTGATCTGGATTCAAACCATTAAGTTATAACTAGCATGGCAAAAAGATCACATTCACGACTTAATGTACTTGACTATAGTTGTCATCATTATATTTACTTAATGCATCATATTAATCATTCATATAATTCAAGTGTCATATATTTTGACAGATGTACTCGGTTCAAATTAATCAAGTTCGGCCTCTTGATTATTTTCCATGCCATATCAGCCAATGTATGAAAATATCTCAGAATGTTGTTGAAAACAATATTGTTTGATTTATTTTTTCTCTTGCGTGTAACGATTATAGGAATGTTTTAGCGTAAAGTTGTAAAAATTGTCTTCATTCATAAGAAAATTGAAAGAAAATATTGAAGATATTTGTTTATACATGTCATTTCTGAAGAGTTTGACATGTCTATTGAATGGTGCTGGAGGGGGCAACCATTTTGAAAAGAGTTATGATGAATATAGTGCGTTTCTGGCATCATTGGGAATTATAAATAATTTGATTTATAAGAACACAGGTTGAACTCGTGTCATCTCTATTATATGTTCATATTGTCTTCATTCTCCCTCTTGTTGATAGAAAATCCTAGCAGACAACTGGACTTGACGTACTCGATGGAACGTCCTTTTCAATTTAACAAGTTTCTGTTGTATGTTCTTAAATAATCTCTTTGGGTGTCTTACTACGAGAATGTCAGAGAAAACCCTACTGTAGATGATTTTTGTGTTGTATTATTGTTTTTATTTTTTATTTAAATGATTTGCTTGGGATGCTTATAGCTTCCTTTGACACATTCCGATTTCCCTTATGGACTGAATGTTAGACAGGACCACGTCCTTGTGTATTGGACCTAATTCTGATCCTTGTGAAAATACTTCCATAAAATGACTTACAAAGACTATCGATAAAAGCATCTTTATCTCATTTGGTTTGAATTGTATTTTCGATACTAACAATTCCAGAAGCATAGGGATGGAATGGTACAAAAAGCCGATAGGAATTCACCATATAATAAACCAAATAGTATACTAACCTAAACAAAAGACTAATAAAAGGGAAAGCACTGTTACCATATTCCATATTTTTTCTCCGATCTGGGGCATTTTGAATGTTCTGAAAAAAGAAAGAAAACGAAAAAAATTAAAACGCGACAATACACTTTATTTGACTTTATCTTTTGAAAGTTTCTGTTGTGCTCTCAGACCCACAAGGTTAGTGGTTAGCTCAAGGTTAGTGGTTAGCTCTCATACCAACAAGGTTAGTGGTTAGCCCGAGGTTAATGGCTAGCTCTCAGACTCATAAGATTAGTGGTTAGCTCAAGGTTAGTGGCTAGCTCTAAGACCCACAAGGTTAGTGGTTAGCTCAAGGTTAGTGGCTAGCTCTCAGACCCACAAGGTTAGTTGTTAGCTAAATCCTAATCATCACGTAAAAATAATAATGTGTTGGGTCAAAACATTTTTTGTATACAATGGACAATCAGAAAATGTCAAGATCGTGAACAGGAACTGGCAATCCGTCACAGGAAACAAAAAATGTTATATTCTAGTGTATTGCCAGGAAGCGTCACGGAAAAGTGTTATTAAGTTACTGGGACACCTGACTTAAACTAAGATCTTCCTTTATCATAATAACCAGACTGGACAATCTAATATTAATGGTAGGTTCCAGTGTCTATCACACTAGGCTTTCATGATACATTCATTTAGAACTAATCAAAATGTTGGACATTTACGCATGAAAACACAGGACTGGCAGTGCTTATAAACCACAAGTTGTCTTTTGCACCATAAAGACTACACAAAAAAACCTTAAAAAGATTGGGGTAAGTAGGTCTAACCTGAAAATAGCACTATTTATTCAATGTAAGTTGTGTTTTTTTGAATATTTGAAAACGACCATTAGCCTTGAGGGTTTCCCGACGTCCTTTAATTTCTTGCAATTTTATTAAAATTATGTTTGTAAACAAGGTTATTTCAATAGAATTTCATGCTTATACTTGAAAATTAAAAGAGTATTTTTTTTAAAAGATATATAAAAATAATTACAGGTAAAGAAGTACAAGGTATATGGATAATGCTTATTCTAACAAAGTACTGTATACTCTGACTTATCCAACATTTGAATAATCTGACTTTCTGCGTAATCCGACATCTTTTACTGGTACCAATAGATTTCCTACTTATACATGTTTAAAACACATGTTTTGAGTTATCCGATATTCTGTGTATTCCAAATTCCTACACTAATCAGTGGTCCATAGATCTTGTCCTTGGGGTATCGTTTCACCATTTTTTACCAGTTATATCTATGTATTCATGTAACTCGATAACAGGGTAAGGGTTCTAATGTACCTTTTAATGGCCTCATGTAAAATTCTAGTACTTGTAGTAACCAATTATTAATGATTTCTATTGTATTCTTCAATGTAAATAGTACTTTAGTACGGTATAAAAAAACAATAATACCTCCTAGAATTACTTATATTAATTTCTGAGTTGCTGGACTACAAATGGTCCAACCAACTCAGCAGCACGTGATAGTAAAAGGTTAGAATAACTGTTTGAATGATTTTGTATATTTTCCACAACCAATTTTAATCATTTTGCTTTTGAATTTTGGTTTCAATCAGTTTGTCTTAGCAACGATAAGGGTAACTGTGTCTGTAGAGGGATTTGATCGCGTGTCTGCTTCATGGAATGACAAGCAGAATAGCATTTACAAAAAGAACCCCCACAAAAACACACAAAAAACTCAAAATAATAGGGACCATTTAGAACCGTACTTAATTCAAACAGTAGCGAAAATAACCAAGAAACAATTTTTTTTGTTGTAATATTAGCCCGTATATTCTAGTCCCATCCGGTCCCTCCGACGTGATACCGTCCTAACTTTGATTAGCTTTATCGCGATCACGTCCAAATAGCCGGAAGGACCAGATTATCGGACTACGACAATATATTCTTTTGACGGTCTCGAACGATGACAAAAATGAAGAGATAAGGTGAACGATAATTGACACTGGCAATGTCACCTAATTTTCATGCCCAGACACAAACACATAGAACTTTTCGTGATCTTGACATAAAGAAAAACACTAAATGAAAAACAAAGCGTCTTTAAAGGCACATGTGTCAATTTTCTCTATTTAGCCTACAAACAAACGTCGTCTTGTACGCCTAAATCATGCTAATTGTTTTAGGTTTCATCGTTGAACGGTTAAGCCAAATAAATACGACTGTAATTTAAAATATTTAATCTCAATATTGGTTATCAACTGGAATATTTACGTATGTCAAGATGATGATGATAAAACTCGTATTATTGTTCGCCTGAAGTGTTTGTGTAAAACAAATCTTTAAACGAAATACAATATAATTCTCAGTCAGGGAAAGTAAGTCCTAGGTCCCTCTGAAACACAATGTATGTGAAAATAAATTTGCAATTGATTATTTTCCTTAATTTGTGAACAGAACCGTTGAAATGGATTTTGAGTGTCTTTAATAGTGTCTTATTTTGTTCAAATTTTGCCCTGTTTTTTTTAACCGTTTATAACATGTCGAATGCCTTTGCTTTCTTCCTTTTCGTAGGTCTTTTGAAGAGCTGTCTTGGAGCTTTGGTTCTAGAATTTTGCATTAGTCATATAGCGCCAAAGATTTTCAGGAAAAATTACTTCGTCATAAAATCTTATTAAAATCGTATAATGAATTATATTTTAGAATAAAACAGACATACTACGTATTGGATCAAGAAATTGTCAGTTGCAACTTGTACGTCAATGAGCCATGAATAAAAAACCTTTATATTTTGGTAAATGGAAACTAGTGCAGTCACTATGTCGAAGATAGAAACAATGGCAATTGGTAGAATAGTTTCTATTGTTTGATGACAGAGTCTATACATCCATGATGGATTGAAATTAATTAAAATCCGGTTGTAAAAACTCTCTAACTTCCGGAGGTTAATTAAGCAATCCAGTGAAGCCTTATCGCCTACAGACACAGCCAATTCAATTCAATAACTTAATTCGTTATTAGCGTTTCTTAAACAATCTATCTTCTTTTTCTGCATGACGTAAGATAAAAGACATTGAAACATGACGTCATGTAAATAATTAATGAATTAAAAAGAGAAAAAGTATTGTTAAAAATTGTTGATCTGCCACCAAGAATAAATATCAAACAATTTTAACGACTTGTTAATATTTCATTACCGTCGTTATTTAAATACGAGTTGAACTCTTTAGAAACAGTTCATATCCTTTAATCTGCTCTATTAGATAATATTGAAATGGCCTGTGTTATGGATTGTATTTAGTAATCAAAAATTGTGGAGATGTGTTCTTCTGTACACATATATCTATACCTAAAGTATAAATAAACTAACAATAGGAAGTAGGAGAACCTGTGATGTACACTGAAAAGATGAAATTAAGGCAATAATAGACCTGCTCTTTAACCTCCAATCATTCACCTTTACTAAGCAAAAATGTTTGAGCAAGTGACGTTATCAAAGCTTGAAAACATTTCTCATAAGCTTACAATGACTCTTGTACCAACAACAGACAATAATCGTACAACCAGTGTAGTGACCTTAGTTTAGATTTATAGAGGACCTACTAAGTTCTAATATGGGAACATTTTGCCGCATGTCACAAGCTCGTAGGCCACTTCCGGCAGGTGTAGGTATCATATTGCAATCCATTTAGCTTCAAACTGCATTCAATTGTTTCAAATCAATAAATGTCGAGATCTAGTTTCGGAAATTTGAAGTTTAACTAATGAGGACATGAATTTATCATTCTTTCATGAATTTCAATTTTCATTTATCATGGAAACAACAGATACAAATATCAGGTCAAATATAACAGAATTCCTGATTCGGAAAGCAATATTTTGCATCAAGACTATCATTATGATTTTTCCAAGTAACCAGCGTTCGCCAAATTACAAAATTTAATTTGAAATATGGGTTTCAGATTCGTAAAAAGAATTAAAAAAAAGCTAATGGCGAAGAAAGTTTGATTTTTATATTACGTTTTCAGAAATAGGGCAACTTTAAAAACTTCTATTGCATTCTTACGAAAGTTGTAAGTCTTATTTCCTCTAAGGAATTTGTGTAAGTCGTTCAGGTAAAGAAAGATAAAGCATTGTAGATTTTGACCACTCTATCGCATTATCATTCAAGCAATGTAGTTAATGCAATAGCGACATCATATGCTGTACTAACACAAGGAATCAGAATCATTCTAATAAAAATTGTAAGTATAGATCGCTAAATACAAAATAGATTCCAGAAAAAATATCTCTTCAGTCCTTTTTAGTATTAACTTGATGGACATAAGAGATAAACTCGAATAAAAACAAAGTACACATATGGAAATAGAAAATATAACAATCTTAAAAAATCAACTTAATATAATGCCTGCTTATTTTTCTAGTAGGCCTAATCAATAAACGCAACTTACACAATCCACTTTATCCTTTTTATGTTAAGAGCACGCATTACTGATAGATATTTCATTCCAATTTATCACAGACATTTGAAAAGCGGAATGCAACAGGACAAAATAATTTAGAAGACAAACCATTTCTTTAATGTAAGAAGACAGATGAAGGGAGAAAATATTTGACTTTGAAGAATGTAGTCATGATTTGATTTGATTGTGTTTTCTCTCATTTAAAGAACGTACCAGGAATCCTAGTCATATTTGGATATTGGTGTTGTCCGGCCCCTGATCGTTTCGTTAAAGTTATTGTATAGTGTAAGAATATTAAATTTTACTCAACTAAAATGGTCCGACATACAAACACTCTGGAGTGAGCACCGACATTTCCTTTATTAATATCGAAATTAATCATAAATCATGAAAAATAGTCATTAATCATTATGATAATTTTCGAAAAACGTGCCACGTTCTAAATGAATCGCGAGTGCATCGAATAATCTGTGAATTTGGCATTCGAGTCATAAAACAAATATGTTTCAAGTGGAATACAGACAAAGGTCAGATAAACTGAATGGTCATCCCAATTACCTTGATCAGATTATCAGTCAGTTTATGCCAGCTAGCTAGTGATGACCAGCGCATTCAACATATAAATCACGATTGTAGTGGTCAAATGTCCAGATAGTAGCCATAAATAATGCTATTATTAGACTATTGACCATAAGCAGACATGGTTTAACTTTTAAGATTCATCAAGACTTTGTTGTTAAGTTTAACGAAAAGGAAAAGGTAAAAAATGAAGCAGCAATATGCCACAAAGATAAAACACTTAGATTTAGAAAGGTCCTGGTCCCATATTCTCAAAACGATTTTATCGCTAGGACTTCCTATTCTTTTAATTTTTTACATTATTTCTAGAATACGGAGTCTGGATTATTCGAACCAATGTAGTTTCTCAAGATTACTATATTTAAATTCAAACACGCAAACCTTGATTAGATCCTTTGAACACGCTTTCTAAACGCATGTTGTAACTTTCAAAATAACCACCAAAGTAGTTTACTTTATTCGGAATGTGTAGGCTTCATTCTCCATAATAACTTAACTAAACAAACAATATTTTCTCTGACGAACAAAAGTTCAAGAACTACTCCGTATAATACGAATTCATCATTAGAGTGATTGTCACCATTAATCCAATTATTCTGTAATCCAATAAGTTTTAATGACAACCAAATAAATATAACAGTATAAAATAAATCATTAGGCAGGGTAAGCTGGTCTCTGTAGACTTCGTTAACATTTTAGACAAAGAAATGAGAATAAAAATGAACTAAATTGACGTTCTAAATACAATCTGAATTCCTAATTACGATCATTTGAAAAGTATTTCACTATAGATTTGATTCAAATATTTTTCTTTGTTCTAAAGCAATGCAAAGGTATATCGAAAATCCATTCCAGTGGTTACCAAATCTTTGAATTTTGAATTTGATGATTATTTATTAAAATATTACACAATAAATTTGTATGGGAAAAAATATGTTTTGGTTAGAGCAAGTCAACAAATATACAGAGAAAATCAAGTAACCTTCGCTATAATATTAACTTCTAATCTAATTATAATTTATTCCTAAACATTATAACACTATTCAGCTTTTCAAGGCACCGAGAAAGACAAGGTCTTTTTTTATGGAAAGGCATTTTTTTAAAAATGGAATAACGCTATCTTTAAAATAGAATCATTAATTTGTAAAATGTATCTGAAGATTCCAATAAATAAAGCTGTTTCTTCATAGATTGACTGGTTCGTCATTTCCAGAAGTTGCAGTCAATGAGTTTCATACTGGAAAACGTCTATTTATTGAGTATCAACAATTGATTGTAAATGGAGACGGCACCATCAGAATTAGAAGTACCTTGTCCACACAAAAGAAATGTCGTCACCATTGTTAGCAACGATATTTATTAGTCTGAATCTGAACTCGGGCTACTGGCAAGTGCTCAAATTGATATTAACAAGACCATTTGGCGTCTGAAAGGTACACGTGCTTTGTTCCTTTCAGAAACTTTATGATTTGTGTTTGAATAACTTTCAAACTATTCTACTTTTTCATCAGCGAATCAATCTTTATTAATATTGTTTCCGATTCCTAACATTTTATTGTAGATTTTTTACGGGGGCAATAAACCAAAATTCTTATCTTCATATAAGCAACATGTTATTGTGCGACTGTCAAAGATGACAAAGCAGACAAAGCATAACGTAAGATAAAGAAAATTAATGAAATATTTTCAATGGAATCATTAAGTGAAATTTCGTGCGTACAGCTTTCTGTCACAAATTATATATACTTACTCTGTTCTGAAAATTATTGAAAGCTCAATACTTTATATTTCTTCTAATAGTATTTAAAAGGTATATTGATTTGTGGGGGTAAAGAGAAGTAATTGAAATAAGCGCGTGAAATGATTTTCGTTACTTTTGTAACTTTTCCAAGTTTGGTATAGATGGACATTTACTTTCCAGTTCGTTAAACGATAGATTATATGAGTTCACTTTATGAAACTAGTTCCTAAAGACCGTTGAAACATTGAATTTCTGAATCGAAAGTTACCGTGGGATGTAAATGTCGCCTCTTTAAATATCAAGTATTAAAATAAATAGCCCAGTAATGGAATCTTTAAAAACATTTGATATCTTAATAAAGATTTTATCCTTTCTTTAATAGAGTACAAGTTGAAAATGTCAGAATTAAGTGTTCGGTTTTTTTTTATTTTATGTAAAGGCTTCATTCTGTAGGTCATACCTGTTCCCGTCTCGCTAATTGACTGTCTTTTAACCGTGTGGTACTACTTTGTTATAATAATAGCAAAAAAAAACAATATTATGAAAACCTTATAAATTATTTTGTTTTAGTGTTTAAGAAGAACCTTTTATAGATTCCAGAATACATATTTATGTACCTTCTAGTAATATCTTGTAATTTTAAAAGATTGAAAGGGAGATAATAGATATTCTAGTCATTCGACATCACAAAAATCACGCCCTCATAATTTTTTTTTTCTGGAAAGGTCATAAACAACTATTTGGACTATTTACCGCCTATGTCGACAAGGATAGAGTCTTCACCATAAACAAGGGATTTAACCACAAATCACGCCTAAGCATTAGACTAGAGTTATCAGATAGTAAAAATAACATTATAACAGTAGGTAATATGCGTACTCTCTCCTAATGCGATTATCAAGACATTTCTTTATTTGTAAGTTTTTTGTTTATAAATGTATCCATTGTATAAACCACTTTTAGTACATATTTGTTGGATTCTTCAAATAAACTTTTATACAATTGCGCACCATGATAATAATTGCATACGGTAAAGAACTCGCTAACTTTGATGGAGTCCGCTAAATGATTAAGTGCTTCAAAACGAAAAATTGTTTCTTATCATAGGTCATGATAATTCCAATACAAACACTATATATAAATAAAAATAGAATTTTTATTTCAAATTTTTATTTCAGCGTTACTGCAAGTGTTACAAGAAATATAGTAGCCAATGGAATATAGATTCAAAACACGTTTGGTAAGAACCACAAAATAAGGTAAGAACATTTTAAGCAATCTATTTTTCTGACAATGCATAATGGTCAATTAAAATCTACTTGAGTGAGACTATTCTCTTATCAACAAGCACCATACCTCATTACCAACAATGGGTTTAGTCCTAGAGGAATATTACGTGAAAAACAACAAAAGTTCTATTTATACTGTAAATAAAAAGAAGCCACTTAACACATAATTAATCAATTCTTCAAGCTTTTTAACATTGAATCTATCACGACGCAACTTTTATCTTGCTATGTGTTTCTAAAGATGTATTTTAAAGCTATTGTTTAAAGTGTATTATAACTCGCTGGGATATCAACAAGAGGCTCTGCAATCTCGCGATAAAATATTATTTCAATTGAAAGTTATCTAAATATTGCCCTTGATTACTTTTAAGTCCCATTAAAGGGATGCAGTTTAATAACAAGGTTCATTAGCAAAAATCGATCCTGTTATTCATTACGTTGGAATTTTAATACACTTCAGTTAAAAAGAGAAAATGGCTCACAAAAATGTTAAAAAGCAGTTTAAAACATACTGGTCTATAGTTGCACGCAGTGCTTACTATTAGGTCCGAGTTCGATATGTTATTTCAGAAAACGACAGAAATGTTAAAACCCAAGTTAATACTTGAAGAGAAAAAAACCTGTCTATTATTTTACTTGAATACGTATAAAGATATAACAACTAACTATTGAGAATCTGTGGTCCGCGCCAAATAAACAGCAAATTATATCGAACCAGCTAACACCTGATCTGTTCGAACATCAAGAAAGTAGTATATGCCTTATTTCATAATAAAATAAGGGTTAGTTATATAAGGTATATCAGTAAAACGGATTAACATTACATTCCTATATAGTTCGACAAAACAAAGAAAGAGATCCAAAAAAAAAAGATCTAAGCATATAACCATTGTTCTATCAACTCAAAGAAATATTTGATTCGAACGTTTTCTGATTCACGCAGATTCGATAAACATCAGCAACTGTCCAAATTGCTCTAGGTTATTTATATAGGAACATATATTTAAATACAAACCCACACATCTACAAACGATAGCATGTCAATATGCAGACTTGATATTTATTGAGTCAATAAGCTAGTGTTTTCTATATGATTTTAAAGAAACAAGCCTGCGGGACAATTTATGTACAATACACATATGACGGATGACAATGGATTATGTTTTATGTATTACCTGTGAATGCAATATGAACACGGAAATAAAAGAATCATAAAAGAGAAGAACAAATCTATGATAATTTTCGATACTGTAGCCATTCTTTGGGATTTAACAAGAATTGTGGTGAATCCCTGTGGGAGGGCATTCAATACAGTTTATCACCCCCAAGCCAATTATTTTAAACTCTAAAAACCAAATATGTGGCATCACATACAATCTACCTTACTTATAAAACAACCACCAAACATTGTTTTCTTTTTATTTTAATATATTTTCTTTTGTCTAAATCCAGATCCATCTGAGACTTGATTCCAATAGGGGTTTCAATATGGCCTTGTCTACGTAAGTTCTCCTTAGATGATTGTTTTACGTCATATAGACGCTTATTTTGCATATTATTTTACCAGATCATGTGACAAATCAAATGAAATAATGTTACGTATTGTAATTGCCTCTAGCTATTCCTATCTACACTCTGGGGTCCTAACGATTTCTGGAACTTGTGATATACAGTGTGCCAGACAAACAGCACAATAATCACAATATTCTCTTGTGAATTATTATTACATAATGGCCTACAATATACACTTATCACTGATAAAACTTTCATATCTGAAATAACAGTTGACTTTCAGATATCAAAAATATACTCTTTATGACAGTAATTGTGTTAAGAGTTTTCCAGTCTTCAAACTTCAGTGATAATGGTCTTCCACGTATCACACAGCTCCTCTAATATCCTTTACCAAGACAACAGCGAGAAAAGCTTTCAGGAAGTCAAAGCCGTGACAAATTCCACTTCTTTGTACCAAGTATGATATTATTATAGTAATATTGTATTCGTGTGTGCCTAGGTCATTGATGATACAGATTGATTTTATACACACTACAGTAATCTTATTAACACTCTTAATATTTCTTGTCAACTTGCTAATAGTTTGACTGTCACACTACCCCACAAATGGATTATGAAACTAACCATATTTGGTGTTACTCTAAAGTGGCATTGCACAAATTGACATTGACATTCTCTACCAACTTTATCTCTGTACTAAGATGAAAAATAGTACAGATGTACATTTCGTTGAATGTTTTAGCGTAACTTCTTCATATGATCAATCAGTGTTCAAGCTATGTTCTTTCAAGAAGCCTTCTCCTTGACAGATATTTTACCACTTTACAATAATGTTCTGTAGTTCATACAATTTTGTAAGGATGGTAAACACGCGTTTACATCAAGAGCTAGAACCTTATTCTCGAAAACTTAAATAAGTTTAATGTAGATTGTAGTTTCAAGTTAACTCTTTTTAAGTTAAGTTTGCTAGAATAAAGCCCCTGATCTCTATAGTCAAGTGCTGTTATACAGTTTCCTTACAATATAATTTTGTTTCCGTCTGAACGGTTAAACTTTAGAAACCAAAACCACATGATATTTTCATATCGCTGTAAATGGTTTAGTCAGTTAAAGTGGTCAGCATGTCTTGAGACTTGTCGGCAATGTTAATGTGTCACTTATAATTTGTTGTGGTCAATTGTAACATGATGTAAATACACTCTAGATTGATTACAGATGGTTGGCGTAACCTTTACTATGTAATATGTGTCATATTGCAACTAACCCTATGGTAGGGCCTACACGTTTCTGGAAAGGATATCGTTGTTTTAATTCTGTAATAGAAAACAATAGCTCCATGGGACATTTTGGGCTTTTTCAGTATTTCATATCAATGGATCAAATTATGTAGTCGGCATCTTTATATTAGTTTCTATAAGCCGCACCTATGGTACTGTGCAGCTGTACCAAAGATAAGCTACATCGTGCTGTCGAAGGCCAAACCTAGATAACAGATATAAGTTTTAAGGTGGACCTTACAATTTTGATCAGACATGAATGCCCTGAAGACTCGTTAGACAAAGCAAGGGTCACGGGAAACGGTTCAAGGTGAAATAGATCTATAATCAATAATTATTTTCTTAAAAGATTTTATAGTCGGGTTGAAATGTAATTTCAACTGCTATAGTTGTAAAGCGAAATTGAAGAAATGACTTTATCGAATAATTTGCCATATCCAAAAACGTCAAACTTAACAATGTCCAGATCGATTTGTTCACTTCATTTAACATTTAAACAAGTAGTCTAGCTCCGGCATCTGAAGAGGTCTGAACAAGTTCTAAATAAAAGTCTAAAATGTCATTTTATTATACCAGCAATAACAAAAATCCTTTTCAGACAATGAATAAAAGAAGCAGGTACTTGTACAGTACATTTTCAGAGAAAATGTTGCGGTTATTTAATGTTTTAACATATATCCAAGGTTCTTGCCGTTCCAAAAGAATTTTCACAAATCTGATATTCCCCATTTTACTCTATAAAAAATATACACTGATGAAGCAGAATGTTATATCCCATGTTCAGTCCAAAGAGATCAACTACGTGTAGATGCATGTCGACGTATCGACATAAGTTGAAGGTTCCCTACAGTTGTATCGCAGGTCGACCTAAGCTAGGCTTAGTATATTGAATGATACCTGTTGCACGTGGGGTTTTTACTTGTTAGTAAACTGTAGACATATAGATGTTGAGGGTAAATATAACAAGGAATACAAGGGAGTAAATTATGGCACAATACACTTATTACCTTGTTATTTAAGATGTGTGTTATGACATCATTTATTCCATTGTGTTCCATGTTATAGAGATCAAGGCATTGAAATAATTAGACTAATGAAGTTTGTAGTCTGAAATCAAGTAGATTCTTCTCAGGGCGTTAATATCCATTTAACACTAACTGACGTCTAAAAGTGATATCAAGTCCCCGGGTCAAACTATAATTCCGTGCCCTTTAAATGGAAACATTGGTGACCTACTGTACCTGTACTGTGAAAAAACAATAATGAACATGATAAATTTCTTAATTGAAATATAATCCATTTAATTGCCTCAAACGCGTGGATGACTTTCACGCCATTCGATCACTTCTGACACACCAATTAATCAGTTTTATTTTTAACTAATCCTGTGTTGTTAAGACATAAAATAAGACAGTGAATGGTAAACACGGCATTAATGTTTACTGTCAGCACAGTGTTCTTTCAGTTTGACGGCAACAATACTACATTGGAATACTTTCAAGTGTGGAGTATTATGTATGCGCTTACTCTTAGGTCCACGTGAAAATGAAAATGAACGCTACAGAATTCTTGTTGATTTTAAATTCTATGTAAACCACAAAAGATCAGAGTTTAAGAAAGACTTCTGTCTGAGCTACAATGATGGAAATATGCTTATTTCACAGTTGATTAATGGTTTTACTTGAAATACAGTTCTACTATATAAAAAAAACTAATTGAGGCATTAAAATATCAGCTCTCGGCTTTATAAAAATAAAAAAGTTTAAATGGAAAATTTGAGTGTGAAATGAGAAGTCGATGAGATGAAGATGACTTGTAAATGACAATCAATTGTGATAACTGTCTTCAATTTATCGTTTGTTTTCAATTTTACGCTCAACTCTATCATCTGTGTTGATTGAGAATAAGTTATTAGTTTTGTGGATCAAAATCGACTCTTTTAAATAGAAAAGCAAACCTATTTTCGCGCAGCAGCGATCATCTTACATTTATTGAATATGATTTCATTATTTGACAAAATGAGATTTTGTTTGTACTATGGAAAGCAGATACAATTTGGAGACAATGAAATTACCCTTTTTCAATTTCTAACTGTTGAAAGATATTCAAAGAACATAGCCTGTAGCACAGAATGGAAATGAAATAAATGGAGTTTAACATCCTACTCTTTTGCACATAATGGGCTTATGAAACAGCCAACGCCATGCAGAGTGCAAAGAGGGAAATTTTGTCAGGACATCGGCATCAGCCTACTCTTTTTTGCGATTTCGTTCTGTCTAGAAATCTTTAAAGTCCACAGAGCATACGGGACCTCGGTTCATTGTCCTACCCGAAAAAATAGATGCTTCATATTTGCATCATTGACAAGGTGAAACCGAGTAGAAAAATAGGAAATTTCATCTGGAAGTTTCATCAGGTTAGCGATAACCCATATACATGTAACTCACTGGACCACCACAGCCCCAACATTACGATGACTCATTAAATCTTTCAATTCGAACTGAATTTAAGACACCATTGTTATGCTACACGCGTCGAAACTCGGTATCTTCCATCTATAAAATCAAGTGGTCAAGACAGAAAGACGTGTATCTTTATAAAGCGTGCATCAAGAGTTAGGCATAAACTGGAATATATTTTCTTTTATATTTTCTGATTTATTACACGGACAGCTTTCATCGATGCATCTATTCATATATAAATCAATTTGTTTTATAAATTATAATTTCTATCAGATATATAAAATGAAATATTTTTCTCCATATGATATGTAATTAAAGAATTATGATATATTACAACTTCACAGATATATAGCATGGTGCTGACCATAATGCCTGGCTGGAGATAACCTTATAATTTTTCAAATACATGTATAATTATCTTCTCGATTACATTTAACTTCTTTCATATCGTTTGAACTTTTGGTCTTCTTGCACGCATCTTGTCGCACTGCGGAACTTACCACGTCGATAGTATTGTAAACCAATGGCTTCCCACTTAAGTTTTTATGATCTCTGTCCCAATAGAGATATTAATATAAAAGAATAATATCCCTAAGGTACATAAGAAAGAACCTGAATTTTAAGCTGACATTAACAATAAGCTACCATTTAACATTTTTACATTACAATTGGCATTCCATTGCTGACACAATTGCAGCATAAAACCTCTGTTTCTACAGGAGACATATTATTTGATTGCAGTTTCGATGAGTTTCTGTATTTTAAGAAAAACTTGACATTTTGACTTGAAGGTAAATGAGACAACAAAAACTTCCAAAATTACATGAACCATGAGCTTCTACAGTCCAACATTGAAATACATAGGTCTGAAAATGTCTTTTGAATAATAGTTAACTAAAGGTATCTTTGAAACTCGATTAAGCCTGCTTTATTTAAATGTTCTGTGTTCAAACAACATTTATTTAAAACATAAACTGGTCTGCAATCATTCATTCTTTCAAGTACTTCTTGTTTGATGTTCATAAACTTATTTTCGGCATGAACTTATTTTAAGCACAACTTTTTCATTCAGATATATATCATTACATCCCTTAAAGACATTCAATTTTCAACGAGCTAGTAACCACAGACAATATATTTACAATAATGATGATCGAATATAACAATTTAAAAGGGTAGATTTGCAATGAATAGCCAGTCTTTACACATTTCTCTATTGGAATGGTTGATCAAAGTGTGCATGTACTTATATACCAAATTGATTCAAACTCGTATCATCTCAACTTTTTTTATGTTGCATTACAGTGGGAAATTGTCCTAGGCATACTATTTGAAAATTAAAAGAAAGGAAATTGAAATTGAAATACTAAGTATACTTCTGTACAAATGTTCATTGTACAAATGTTCATTGTACTTACTTTATTAATGAAGAAGATACATAACACAAACCAGATATATCTCTCTCTGAACTATGGGCAGCTTAAACGTGTTATATTTGTATATCTATCGTGAGCCCCAAGTCATCAAGGAATAAAGGGAACATATTATCGTATCTTAACATTTAAAATAAGAGACTTCAATTGATTAAAACGGTTGGTTGATGACACTTTATGAACACTTGTAACACATATGTAACTGGAAGCCATTCTTCTTTCTTAAATTGTGGTGGTTTTTTTTTTCATTCTTCTAGTGCCGATTCAACGTGAGATTCCCGAGTATTAATGGGTTGAAGAATTAATACCAATAGATAAGTATTAACCTATAAAATACATCCACCAATAAACGCTATTTTTTTCCTAAGATAATTATTGATTTATATTTAAATTTTATTGAAGGATGCACTGACAGGATCGAGTCTGATTTTACACAATTATACATGTATGCTAATATAGCCATAATTACCAACCATCCACATACGGAGCTGTCGCATTTTGAACTCAACCTTAATAGTTGTCCCCAATGATTGACTCGGCGCATATTTGTAACCATGTTCTCGAGAAGCTATCACGACCACGCATTCAACGTTTAAGCACTCGTTGGAAGGTGTATTAAATAGTCCATTATAACCTATCAGTATCAGTTTTCAACTAAAATAGCAGAAGTCACTGAGAATTTATGTTATATTCGATGACATATCCACTCCTTTGGTCAAAGGTGAACATTGTTCGGAGCACTCTAGTCACGATTCGCTGTATTTGTGGAAATTCTGCTTTCTTATTTTGACTCAATTCCATTTCTTCTTTAATACTTCAGCCTACTCAAAGCTTATATTAAAAAGTTTTATTACTACATTTCATATTAAATGACTGACAATTCGTGATTCTAAGACTTTCTTGTATGTGGAGAAGAAAATTTCTAATTTTATCTTTCCTGTTTTCGTCAGATAGCTTAACAGTCGTTACATTATACAATTACGTCTATAATAATAAAATCAACTGATGAGAGTCAAAATTGATCCAAGGCATTCATTGTATTACTATTAAAAGGGATAATAGGTAAAACACAGAATGAAAATTTTAAACATGGCCAATGAGAGCTCTATTCATCAGTTATACCTGTTGCCATAAATAACCTATAAAACATAAATAAATACATGTATCCAAAAAGTAAGTAATTATCTATAAAGATGCATTTGATTATTGAAAAACGCTTGATTAAGCGTTTTTAAAAAAGACTTAATTTTCTGAACTTTCCAGATTTTAAGGGATTCTGTTACTTCATGACACCAGGGAAGTTCACTGATGAATATATACTCATTCTTGGGAACTTTTATGTTCATGCTAAAATGCAATATCCCTTTAATATTTTTAACAGTTTCTCTGCTTCACGCTGAGTTGTAAAAAAAACTGGGACATATAGCTCGCAACAGGATGCCCTTTAAATTTATTTTGTGACAATAACTTTCAGATCTCAGCAGGTTAAAGTTCAATTTGTGACTCGAGGTTTTCTTTTAAAATCTGCCATCGTACCAAATAAAAGTTGGTGAACGACACAAATATAAATTATATGAAAATGAGTACTTTTGTTTTGAAATTGCTAAATAAATATTTCGACGAGATAAAGCTCTGTTGATTTCTTCAGTTAAAAAGTTTAACAGATAGTGGCGATGATTGGGAAATAGAACCATGCATACTAGATGTATTCAACAATAATATCCAAAAGGCAGAAACAGTGGAATTAAAGACAAATAAGAATATTAAGTATTTTCCCTAGCGGTTACAGATGATGACGGATGTCTGTGGGAAAGACAAACTAACTGCCTTCCTGCAGGTCACATAATAGGAATTTCAATTGATAGTAATGAAGCAAAGATAGTTAGTATAGATTATAGCTAACATATGCCAGTTAAACTTGGTGTTTGATGTTAGATTAATAGTTGACAGTGACAAGTCATTTATTGACTACACAACATTTAATCGTATTGTCAGTACCAGGTGCCTCCAGGGAACTCTTTTCAAGAAATCTCTGACCGGGTTACCGGCAAAAATTGGGATTTCTAAATTGACAATATCTTGAATGTATCTTCTGCATTATAATGAGTTTGATTCTTAAAAACAAAATTAAGCCAAGTAAATTTTATTCCATGTAATGCCAATGACAAAATAATTGCAATTTTAACCCCAAAACCAAATGATCTCACTAAAGAAATTGTTCAGTAGTATTGGTAACACTCGAGATTTAAGTCTACAAAATTCAACTGGCATGGACGTAAATTTATATAAATTTAATCTATATCCAATGATTTGCGATTTAATATCGGTAATACTGATACTGTATCTGCATTTAACATGTCGCCATTAATTGGGCCTTTTTATATGAATATCATTTCAACAGACAAGCTATGCATGTAATATTGAGAACACCTTCATTTTGAATACAAAAGTTATAAATCTGCTGAATACTTTGACGAAAACCCTCCTTTAATAAAACATGTAATAATTGTTAGGAACATCACATACACTGACTTGCATGTTGGACGAGTAAACCAACCACTTGAAGACATCTTCAACCATCTGTATAATAAGATAGATTAAATAGTTGATCTTGTCACCACCATTTCAATATATTTCATGCCACGAAATAAATAGTTTTTCTTTTTATTGATTGTCCAAATTTCAAAACCAATTTGTCCACATTTTTTCTTTCAACCTTCTTTATTAATCGATCAAAATTTCGACAATTTAATCTAGCTTCAGTTGTATTTTGATGATGCAAGACTAAAGGGTAGCAACTGTCAGGAGAAACTGGGTATAAAAGTGTCTCGAAATCATCAGCTGTGTCAGTAGGGTCAAATTTGTTTAGCTTTGACTGACAAAAACTGTCTGCAATTTATCAACGTATTTAAAGTAGTAACCATTTAAACATCTCTAAGCAAACAATGTCTGAAAGTTGATTCGTTATCGTGATTTAAGATTTGAGAAAAGTGATCGATTTAAAACCGTTTACAAAATCATACAAATATGATGTATTACCATGATTAAATATGAATATCCCAATGCGCTGAGAGAATAACAAAGAATATTTCAAATTATTTATGAGGCAATGAAGAATCCTCGAAAAAAAAGACGAAGGAATATCATTAATTGAGAAACACGGGATAGGCTATTCTTATCACATATTTTATCAACTTTAAATTTGTTTAAAAGAAATGTGAGTAGAGCGCGTTGAAATTAATTTAAGGACCAATTCTGAAGAACTGTGAAAAAAAAAAGCAACATTGAAGATCTAATGTAAGGCAAGTCTCTGTACGGCTTTGTCCTCTTAGTACTCAAACAATCTGCCTGGAAAAATGATTCATTGTCGACTTTGAGATTTCAAAACGATCTATAATCCACTTAAGTATATCTGTTCAACATGAAATGATTATAGTATTATATCAAAAATATGATGATGAATATAATAATTCGAAATATGATTATAGATCAATTAATGAATTAATGATAACTGCAGACAACACTTATATCACGTACCCGTTTAATGTACTTACAGAAATGCCCAAACCCCTACCCAGAAAGAATAAAGTGAAAAATGTTAACTCATCGATTTCATTCGATATGAAACTGTCTCATTTTAATTCATTTCAACATATCAATCGATAAAATAAGAGTTAAATGTACTGAATAAGCAAATAGGTAATTAACGATTAACATGGTTGTTAAATAATTTTAAGGTTAATTTATATTCTCGGATTTAATAAGTTCCGGCCTAACAGACTAATAAACTAGAATATATTGAATGAAAAATGACAAGAAGGAAATAAGCAAATGTAATATTAGCACTGTTTTGTAGTTTCATTTCATCTATTTAAATATCAATGGCACAAATCATGAATGAAACAGACTAAACCCATGCCAAAGGTAGCAAAGCGAAATAGAGAGACAGGTCGAACAGAGGGAAATATCACTGTCGATCATCTTTGGGCTCGGTTCTATCGGGACGACTCGCAACTCCAACTCTCTCGTGGCATCATTATCTTTTAAGCTTAGAAAATCTAATTAGAATATCCATAGCATTAAAAGCTGTTGAGAAGATGGATTTCCTTCGCATGTGTCGATAGCATAAGATGAATTAAACCCTTGTGGACCAAGAATCCGGAATGGCTTAACCATTTATTTTGTTAGAAAAGTACAATATATAATCTGAAAATAGACAAGTAGGCTACAACTACTGTATGGGTCATAAAAAGATTGTCTGTAACGGAAGTGAGGTAATAACTTCTATTCAGCGATATCACGTTTTGAACAAATTATGGTTCGTGTCATGATTCGGTACCGTATAAAATATGGAAATGAAATAACAAAAAGGGAACCATTTCATATCTTATGTCACCAAGAGCAGACAATTTTAGATAATTTGTCTATTATTACAACCAAAACAAGTGTAATACGTAAATATTAAAATCGACACGATGCAATTTCAATAAAATATAAAATACAGTTTCGACAGAATTGAATGAGAATGACAAAAGAATCTGAATTAACTTGTGATATGCTAATCTCAAAACAGATCTTGGAATGGCTTAAATATGTTATGATACCACCTTGCACATGGGTTTACCAGAGAAACACCCCACTCTCAGTACCCATAGTGAAATCAGATTCGTTTGATATTTTTATAGAGATGTAGCTCTACTGCTAAGTACAGTAATTCGGGAAACTAAAGCTATTATAAACTGATTAACATGACTTCGTTACTCTTTTCATAGTGTACCCCAGTCTATCTTATTTCCAATGTTCCTAAATTTACTATCTGGTTAGATCCAGTCTAAGAATTCAATCAAGAGAACTCCTCGACTTGACACATAGTCGGAGGTAGAAATAACCATTAAAGACTGTTTAAGCTCTTTGTCCATACTGTCAATATTTGGTTAATAAATAACCGGCATTTGATGAAAATAACAGGTTAAGCTGATGTCCGTTCTAGTGTTTGCTTTTGATGATTCTAATTTCTAAACGGTCTGAGCTGTATTCCTGTAATGGTCGTCAGCAACACGCCGCATGCATACGAGGGCTAAAGTAGTAGTTTGGTTAAAGCAAAGCAGACTGAAAAACCAAAACATCATTCTTGATACATTCAAGATTTTACAGGATGGGTGGAGTCAACTGTTATGGCAAAGGTTGGATAATGGCACTCGGTAAACCGCTATCTGCAGATCTAATATATAAAACAATTAAAACACGTTCATAGTTTGAAATCCAGGGAAAGACGATGTTCGGACTGAAGTCTGTAATCCATTGCCTACGCCACGAATGTCTTTCGTGGCCATTATACACAGTTTAATACAGTATAAAATGAACATAAAACCAGTATTGAAGAGATAAGTTTAAGATCTTGAACATCTTAGTTGATCTTTTGGCTTACAGCTCTGAACGAGAATATAAATATCCAAACATTCAAAAAGCTCATTCGTGGTTTTGATTAGAAATGATACATTGCCCCGACATGACAATATAGTAATTCCTATGATCGTTGTTGACGTAAATGGCCAGTAGTCAGAGAATCAATTAGTCAGATCTATAAAATAAATACTCGGATGTCTAAAGTAGTATTACAAAGGAATCGCCTGGATACGTATAGCTAGTCGGACTACAATTTAGAAGTAGTAATTCCCACCATGGGGCATCAACCAATTCCATTGTTGATGACAGTAAAATCCTCAAGACTGGTATACATAAAATGACGTCTTTATTAACAATTCGCATAAATACTTTGTGTTGGAGTGTAACAGATATAAAAGTATCAATTAAATTTGCTGGTGCCGTTCCGTTGCAATCTGAATAAACCGGGCCAGGTTAAATAAGAAATAAACCAACTTAAAGACAACAAGTAACACCTGGAAGGAATACGTTTTATGGCCCTGATAAATTTGCAGATTTAAGATAGTGCTCTATCACCCAGGGTTTGTATATTTGCATATTTACATTGCTTTGAAAGATCAAAGAAAAACTATTCTTTATTGTACCCACATAAAAACCCTCAAACAACACAGAAGTTTACCAAAATATATTTGTAATAACAGTTATATAGATTTGATAACAATGATCAGATTATTTGATCTACCTACATGTTATAGACTCCAGGGAGCCGTGCTTGATTGGTTTACTATTGACTATGTAATGTATTATGTTACCATTATATTATCTTACTAATAGTTTCTAACTACTACTGATTGTTTTAACTGTTAATTAAAGAACTCCCTTGGCACCGTATACGTCGACTGGAACACGGAACAAACGATGCACTACTTAACTCTTATTCTATGTCAGATATTTACAAACATTCTATGTCAGATATTTACAAACAACGGCCTAATGGGGGTTTTTTTGTTTCATTTAGATACGATTATTTATTCGTCTGAGCGGATAATAACGTCGCTCATACAATACTATGAGCAACATCTACCCGATACATGATGCGTCTTGAATGTACACATGAGTATGCTAAATTTGACGCTTGATTTCTAGAATGTACACTTTTGTATGCTTAATTTGAAGCTTGATTCTAGAATGTACACTTTTGTCTGCTAAATTTGAAGCAGGATTTATAGAATATACATTTTTTGTCTGTTAAATGTTTTGCAGTTTGTATCGATATTCGAAAATGCCTAAAACTTAAATGCGAAATGGGATTTTGGACATAGAAACCATGAGCTGAATGATCACAAAAACCGAATTCTTGACGTAATTATAATATTGATATGCTTGTATGCTAGCATGATTACCAATTGTACACAACGATCGAACATGAGCTGAATGATCACAAAAACCGAATTCTTGACGTAATTATAATATTGATATGCTTGTATGCTAGCATGATTACCAATTGTACACAACGATCGAACAAGAAACTTTGGTCTATTTTGTCTTAACATTATGTTAACTCTTTCCGAATACCTTCAGTCAGTTCGCCACTTCCGTCTGGTATGTTAGTATTCTGTAAATGTATAGTTATTGAACTCGCTGATATTTTCTTATTTTAAATTCCCAATAGGGAATGATAATACATGCTAACGTCCTTTTATGTGAAGTGACAAACTTTAGAAAGCAAGGTGCTAAAAAGGTTTATTTATGTTTTTCAACTCATTTCGATCATGTGTAATTGAGGCGTGTGAGGCTGGAATAAAACAGGCTTGAATTGTTAGAATTAATGATATTTAAAAAATATAATACAAGGCATTCTAACTTTAGACAGAAGATTTCTTTTCGAAATAGAATCACAAAATTAACCACTAACTTATAGCTGTTATGTGTATGAATTATTAATTAACCGGTGTTTTAAATATTGGAACAAAACAAAACAACGAATTTTATCATATTCTGACAAGTTTCTTTGTAATTTATAACTTTACGCCTAGATTACAACAAATTAAAAGGTAAAATCATCCATCACTGTCCGTCTCGCCAACAAGTAAACAAATACCAAGCAAGGACAATTAAATCACTTCCGCACAGAAAGAGGAAAGGAAGTACATGTTCTATGATTGTCTCCGACGCTAAAATAATAATGAAGTACATTGGCTGAATAAATACTGGAGGCATTTAACATGTACAGATTTTTTGATTGGGAGTTAATTAAAGAGAATTATTCACATATTAATTGACTTGATTTGTATTGATTTGTACAGTAAATTAGATTTCTAATGTGTTACATCTAATACTCCCTTTTTACACATTATGTTTAATTAATCTCAATTAAATTACTGTCTGCGACATTCGTTTTGGAATTGTTTAAAGTTGCTACAATCTGAATTGAGATATACAATAAAATTATTCTCCTGACAATACTTATAAACATATATATTATTATTCTCCGCATACTTATAGAGCCGGATGTTAATACGAATACTGTTTGTCTCCTTTCCGGTGTGCCAGTATTTCCTTTTTTGTTAGCATACAATAATATCTTTCTAAGTCTTTCCACATACATCTTAATCAAAGTGTCATCTTTGTTAATTGGACATGGAATTTCGATATTTTTGGACCTTGAACAGTATCCTCAGCTGTCTCAGAAGAGTGTAAAAATAAAAATATCACGATCCACCGTAAGCATACTTAGAGATGCATTGTATCAAGCTAAATATCTCCTTTGATAAAGTATAACAACTCATCCCCCCTCCCCTCCCCTATACATTTTATATTAGCTAAACTAATGTCCAAAAGAAACGATACCACTTGTTTGCAAAAACAGTAAAGAAAAAAAAAATGCAGAACTTTAGGATTGGTGTAATACTTTTGAAAAATCTTTTATCAACATCTGTGCAGAAATTCATTTCAATAAAATGTGTACAATCAATATGACAAGCCTTTAAAGATGGGTGGGGTCTGTCAGCTGTTTTATACAGTTTATATGCACGTACAACTAGAGAGGTGAATGTCACTTCACGTAATTTGTGTTTTTCCCAGAAGTGATTGATTCTTTCCAGTATTTTTGATCAAAATTATGAGGTGTTTGGGATGTGCAATACATATTAGCAGGTTTTCATATTAAAAAATTCACTTTGTGAAAAAAAAAATTGAAAAAACATTGGTATCGTTTCTTTTGGACACTAGTTTATATACGTGAATGGTAATGTTACTGGTGTTGCTAGATAACAATGTTTACTGATTGATTGATGGTTATGTTAATGGATGGTTAGGTTATTGGATGGTTATGTATATGGATGTTTAGGTTATTGAATGGTTATGTTAATGGATGGTAATGTTACTGGATGGCAATGTTACTGGATGTGATGTTACTTGGTAGTTATGTTTTTAGATGGGAATGGTACTGGATGGTAATGTTACTGGATCGTAATGTTGTTGGCTGATAATGTTATTGGATTGTAATGTTACAGTGCGGTTATGTTATTGGATGGTAATGTTACTAGATGGTATGTTACTGGAAAGTAATGGTTCTGGACGTAATGTTACTGGATAATTTTTATGTTACTGGGTGGTAATATTAATACTAATGCCGAGCCTATGTTGGTTTGTTTTACAAAACATTAAAAAAATAAGCCAAGACGATATGCACGATGAACATGTTTCATGAAACCATATTCAACAAAAGGTTTTTCATTAAGTATATCCCCTTGATGTTTGTCTTGTGCTCTTTTAAACGGCGGACGCAAAGATACAATTCCATTTATCAATGGAATAAATCCTATTGAAATGAGCCCTATCGTGTTTCATAGTTTTGATGGTCAAATGACGGAAGCTAGACTTAATGGTGTGAGTAAGTCTTCTGTCTAGTTGAATGTGATGATAATTTAGGATTAGCCTCTTTGGCCTTATTTCTTTCACCTGTCAGTAAAATTTATTAGTAGATTTTCTTAATTAGTTTTAGAAATCACGTGAAGATAAAATCAGCTTTCTGCTAAATATAACAATTCACACCAAGCCACTATTTCAGAAAGATGAGCACGGCATCAAGACAATTTCGTCTTGTATCCTGAAATGAGTTAATTAAGCGAGTGAATTCAAAAACACACACGTTTGACAATATATGTTAAAGAATATTACAGCGATGCTTTGATAAGGTAACATTGATAATTGAAGGTCAGAGAGTTAGATGCAGGGTTGAGCACGGATCAAATAGAATAACATCTTAACACTAGAGTATTCAATAATAAAGATTAACAAATAGTAATGTTTATGCTGTAACATTTGTGCAAAATGTTTCCACTATGCCAATCAACCAATGAAAGTATGCAGATCATAAATGCATAAATGGGATTCTATGCATTCATAATCTGTGTGATGTCATCTCTACCAAGTAAGTGAGCATCGATATAGGAATGAAACGAAAGTCTGCACGCCGTTAAATCAAAGCTTTGTAAAGTAGAAACCTGTATTAAGGCTATTAAATAGTCGGTTTATGAGAGTCTTTAAAACAAAGATGATGGAACTATGTTAGTCGAATTCCTGGTTTGTAAAGATTTCTTTGTCAAAATCATGAAGAGTGTTGATTTTAAATTTTGAGAATCAGAAACATGAGTAATGAGAACAAAACGAGAAATACGTTTTTTGGGGGGATACATTTTTGGTAAAATGGTTCAACTCAAAGATGTCTAACGATCAGAACTGTGGCGCGTACGATTCATTTAAATCAAATTTATTATGAAATTAAGAAATCTTAAATGACATAGATAATAAGAGCATGTCAGGGTCGACAGTTTGATAACCGATCTGGAATATATCACTTCAATCCGTTATTATCGAGGAATCTGAGAAATATAATCAATTTGTACCCGCTTTATTATATTCTTGCCAGTAAAAATATAGCCGTAATTATATTTGTAGTTCGTTGGAAGTCGTGTTACAATGATTCTTGCTTCTGATATTCTCTTGTAAGACATATTACTACTATCTTCACAGAGTAAAGAGCACGAGTTTTCAGAAACACCATACAAATAATAAGCAATTCCTGTTTTGTTCATCCAGGATTACACACGCTTATTAATGCTTATTAATTATTAGAGGGCGTTATGAACAATGAACTCGTTCAATTCTATCTTCTGGAGAGAAACAATTTAAATTAAACGTGCGAATCGGAGGCATCCAATCTAGCGCCTAAACTTTTATACATCGTACATTCTAGAATAGATGTTACTGTTACCTTATCCTTTTATATAGCCTTCATTTGTAATGAGTTTGTTGAGATAATATCAGCATTCGCCAAACACATTTTTTGAATCACGCGACTACAATGGCGTGCAGAGACATCTTCTTATTCATATCTAAAAACCTGAACATACTTTTCAGATGCTGGAAATAAAACACTTGCAAAAAGCCTGCATAAAATTAAATTGATCAGTTATTACGCTGAAATGTTTAGACAACAATCAAAAGGCACACGCACTACAGCCAACCGAGCTCTTCTCTGATCGTGACTTTCTATCAGAAGTCCGAACGGGTTTGCCATATTCTAAGTTAAGGAAACTATAGGAAAACTGTTAAAATATGTAACTACGCTTTAACGATGTCTAAGTAGTACGGGATTTTAAAAAAAGACTTGAAAAACTACTTTCCTTAGAAAAACCGTCATCACATATTCTAAAAACTTAACTTTACTTAGCTACTCAGCACTACGAAATGAATGGTTCTTGATCATGGTCCTAGCTTTCTACGAATTCACCGTAACACCAAATCAAATTGTAAAAAAAAACTATAGTGCTGTGATTAATTTAACTTCCAAACGCCATATTCTTGGTAGTGCTCAATCAAAACACGTATTTCAAAGATAGCAATAGTTGCTTGAAAGCAATTTTAAGAGAAAATTCTGAAATCTATTTGCGTAGCGTGTATGTTCAGAAGATGAAATTAAATTCAACTGTTGTCTAAAAGCCTATACGGCTCCTTCGTTAACTTGTACAATGGAATGCGTTTTAAAATTCGTCAGATATCGTCTACAGAGGCTCTCAACAATAGAGCGCTATATATCTGTGCTATTTGATATCATTATTGTGCAGGCTAGGTAATAACACACATTATCTAATAATTTACAAAATGTACAATAACCTTTTATAGCACTAGATTTAATTTACATTTTCCTCCGTCGTTTTTCTTTGTGTCAATACGATGATGTCTTTTGTACTCGACACACAATAGTTATATGTCCTACCAAACGCAATCAAAGGCTTTTTATAAAATCGAGCTTTAACAGGCCATTTATAAAGATTACATTTATTTATAATTTTTTGTTAAATCATGTCTAAAGTTTTAAAACGGCAATGATAGATTTGTTGGGAACGCTGTCCAACTTAGTGACACCAACCCACTAAAGGAATCAAATAAACATTGTTTTGTTAGCCTCGCATACTAAAGTAAAAACTTTACAGGAGAGTACTAAAAGTGGTTACATTCTTGCGTTTTATAATCAGACAACTCAAATTAAAAATAATATTCAAATGCAAAGATTTGTATTTTTTGCTTTAAGAGTAAACGTGTAGGTTACGTACCAAACGGAAACAGACCATACTGCACAGATCAAAAATCTATGGTTCGAATAAAAACTAAACCATTTAGAGGAAAACATATAATTTTCTCGTCATGGTTCTTAATAGAGATAATAAAATATACGTTAAATGATCTTCAAGCATCCTCTGCGAAATAGAATATTAAAACTTATTTTTAGCAAACCTCCAATGAAATGTATCATTGCAATTTTTTATTAATTTACCCCCGTAGGCTTGTGCGTCACGGGCTATAAATGAAAGTAACTATAAGACAAAATAAAGAAAGTATGAATTCTCACGCACACAATGAAAAAACATAAAGGCCCGGAACCTCATTTCAAACTTCTTCGAAAATACATTTTCCAAGCCATAATGGAAAGCTGATTTCAGTCAACTAGTACATGCACTTTGATTTCAATCTTTGCTATATTTACGATACCCATACGTTTCGTCGTAGGATTAGGTTGAAATAAATTGGGGTCGTCATATTGTTACATTACCACAGATTACAGTGATATGTCTTTAAAAAAAATATTTGAAATAGCTTCAAAGCTTCCACCATCAAAGTCAAAGAGTATTTTTGGAATCATCCTCAATGATTACAACCCTAATAATAAAATATATTAACATCTGCTTCCTTTCTTAATAAACCAAGTTTGACGGTTTCTCTTGATCTTCCTCGATTATTGAATCAATTTAGCATATTTTTTTTTCTCGGTTCCTCCAAAAAATCAAGTATCATTGAAAACCTATTTAATCGCCAGACTAAATCTTAATAAATGTATTCTGAAATATCAAATTTCTACTCTTGTGTCCTTGAGGAGAGGATAAACGATCGTCTATTAATGATTCCACTGAATATATCTCATCCCTTCTGGTCAAATATGAGATTACTTTAAACGTTCAGATGTTCGATCACCTTCAATGTATGGAACAATTACCCGTTTCGCATACTGTTGCACAGTCTACATAATGAAACTATGGCAAAATACACTATTTCATTTCAAGACCAGCAGATGATGACTTTGTAGTGAAAAGAGTGGTAAATGAGAGATGTCAATTCTACGGAGTTCAATGGTAAATCAAATTATAAATAATAGAAAAGAAATTCTAATATTTCTTTGTTTGACCAGTGAAGTGCGACGTCTTGATGGCTCTACCAATGTAAGCACAATAATGAACCTGACATTGATCACTAATAAAACTTCTCGACAAGTCTTTTGAATGTTTTTTTTTATTCCTAAGTGAGCAAACCGCATACATTTTTAAGTCTAATTTTTAAAAATAGCACTACAACAGGTTATGCAAGAAAGCTATTTTTCTTATGGAAGGAAGCTAATTTGGATCTCCCTGCTGCAACGAATGTAGAAAAGGTACATTGAAAGTTTAGAGTATTGTATGCTGGGCTCTAAGGACTGTTAATAGAAAAAAATGTAAGAGATTGAGTGCCATTGTGGAAGTTAATTGCATGGATTTGTCCGCCTTCATCATTAAGCACAAGAAGAAAATGATGAATGAACAACCATTGCCCCTTAATTATGGATTGTTTAACAGCTTAACAAAATAATAACTTTATTGTTAAAGTATAGTCTTTCTAGTTAAAAATAACCCTGACAAAATTTGATTAATTTGGTCCGCTTGAAGGTAAAATATTTCTAATAATTTGTCTTTATACTTAAGGGAAGAAAGTGAGAGAGAATCTAACATATAATTGCAATCAGTGAATTGGTACCTCTTTGTCTATCTAGATGTCTGTGCCATTACAATAGACATACATGATGTTCCAATGATGGTTCTCTAATTAAAGACAAATTAAAACATCCTCACGCTAATATGATCTTGTTAACTGTTAATTTATAACAAATCGGTTCTATATCTGCATGTAAACCAAAACATTAAAAAAAATCTTAAATGATCAGATCTCATTTTCAAATTTCTAATAGAAGTTCTGTTGCAAAACTTTTTTTTTATATTATTTCGGCCTGAGCAATGACAGCGCCAGCCTCTTTGGGTACAAGTAGGGAGCAGTCTCGACGAAAAGTGTGATAACTGTTAAGATTGAGATTCAAAATGAGGTATCATAGCCGAAAGTCGATCGTAAAACGTCTCTTTGAAAAATTAAAAATATTTTAGTGCATTTTGTCACATATTTTGGGGTGAAATTGTATAAAATGATATTTTAAATTTTTTTAAAATGATGTAGACAAACAAATCATTTTCTATGGATCCACATGCCACTTCCCCCCTGAACACATATAGGCGCCGTCATTACTTCAAGGTATAACCCTTATATGAATTGTCAATCATGTGACCAACTGAAGCCACAAAGTAATTTTTGGTGGTTAGATTCAAGACAATACAACTCCGCGTTAAAAAATTGAGATGTTTGGAGCGCACTAGGTTAATCGCCCACAGACAAGTCAAGGCCATCCGGGATATAGTGGCTGACATGAGCGAAGCTTATCAATTAGTTAGTCTAATTGAAAGATACTGAATATTCACATTTTTTTACCAACTATATAGTTTAAATCAAATCCAATTATCAATACATTAAAAGCAGCCTCATCGAAATTCATTCTGTACGCATCCAACAAGACGACGAAAAGCGGGTCAAATTCACTTCACATACTGTATCGAACCATTAGACAAATTTACGAAATGGTTATAAAATCAGAGAAAAATGAAAACGGTGATCGGAATGTTCCTTTGACACGAATAGTTATTTTACGTCTTAAGATGTACTCAGAGGAACTCGGAAACTATATCTTGGAGGAGATTACGATCTTTTTATTTGGAAATCGTATACCGCTTGGTAGGATAGAGAAGGGTGAACTGGGTAGATATGATCTGAGTAAAACAACGCTCTTTCAAAACGGAAATCGTATAACGCCAATATATTGTCATATGGCTCCAATGAATTTAAAATTAACAATATTCTAACGTTAGCATGTGGGGGCATAATCCTCCAATGAGTTGTGGAAATGAATCAGAAATTGTGTCATGTTCTGTCTTAAATAAGCAGCTTAAAATGTGCTGCAAAATTCAAAGGAAAATAACATAGCGAAACCCACTGAGCCAAGCGTTAACCACTATTTGGCCTTTAAAAGTAAATACAGAAGATTCCAAAAATGACAAAACAAGTTTAAGAATTTCGAAAAAAGTCCTACCGAAAGTCTTCCGGTAATTATTGATTTAACAATAAAGCAAGAAAATATATATATAATTGTTTTTATTAATTTTCTTGCCTAATGAGATGAAAACATACGATAGTTGAACTATTTTCATCACAAAAGACACAAATGTCTGTAATGAAGAGCTCGTGTCGCAAAGAACGTTTTACGCAAAAAACTAAAAGGGATAAAAGTTTCAAGAATTGACAAAACAAAAGAACCATAAAAGAAAAAAGAAAAAAATGACACTTAACATCAAATACAATTCCTACCTTATTTTTAACGTAGTATGCAGCTTAATGACCGACTGTTTGACTTTCACAAAGTTTATAAAAGTAAAATTCTGGAGGCGGCCTTTTTCACGTCATCCACCCTTCAAAATGAATCACATGACATATTATGTTTAAATTGAACCAATCAATTTGTTTGATACGCTTTGTCCCGTTACTGATGACAAAAACTTATTTGCCTTACGCGTTCTGTCACTCCTCTTTCTTCTTCGAACCTTCACGGGTTGAAATAGGTGAAAGCTTTTAGAAAATATCGAACGGAATTCGTGTCTATCGATAACAATAAATAATTCTGAAGTCTGCCAATTTCAACAATCTGAGTTCTGTCAGCTTCTACTACTATTTTCTTCTGTTTATTGGAAACTTTTTATTGGCGGGAACAGAGGCGTGTATATTATATTCCTAATAGAGCTCGATATGACGGCTTTAACCAATAATGCCAAAGGAATAGGCTTGTAAACATCAGTCTAAATATCGTAGTATGGCTCTGTTCGGACAAGAAAATTTAATCAATTAAATCCTACGCTTCATTTTTCTTAATATTCCATTTACTTATTATTATCTTAAAGAAATATAACAATTTTTTATCAATCTATTTAAAAGGCTTTAAAAGATGATATATTCACATGTCGATTTTTGCCTTCAATGTTCTTAACCGTGTTTAATAGTTCTCGACATGCTGCTTTAAAGAAATGAAACAGCAGTTTCCTTCCAGAATGCCATTTGATCTCAAAATCTTTTAAGAATCCTGTCGATCCCCTTCTGATCTGATTTGGATTGAGAAAAATAACGGCTACCAATAAATTTGTAATAAATGACCATCATGATAGATCTGGGTGTACAAATTGAATTTGTCTAAATCTTTTAAAGTAAAGGATACTGTAGCTGGAAATAGTACTACTATATCGATAATTGTATGCCGGACATGTGACCAGGCGCTGAATCTCGTTTATTCCCACATAAATTCATCAATTGTTTCATGTTTTCTCAGAATAAACAAAATAAAATAAAGCCAAGACAACTGACGATGTATACAACAGAAGCAAAGTATATAAATTACCGACAAAGCTTGAGTCTATTTACCGACAAGGATAAAATAAGGATATTTTCCATAACGACAATCTTTTTGGTATTCCATTTTATTTTCTCTAGCAAAAGGGAATAAAACGTTTAACTATCACTTTGTAAAAACATTATGAATTAATTTAAATAAGTTTAAACTCACTATATCTGATGGATATATGGAGTCAAATGGATACCCCAAGCATTTCTACGTCCAAATAGGTCTTTTAAACTTGAGAATACATGGATTATTCATTAGAAACCCCAATTAATCAATTAGTAAGCTTACTTGGCTCTTATTAATGAGAGAACCCATTTGTAAACGTATTATTTCTCACAGTAACGTAGCTTTGTTTTAATGTATAAAAAGGAAATTCACATGAAAGAACTTATTTCAGTTCGGTACCGATATAGTAGGCCCTATCGATGTCAATTCAGCCCTCGTCTGATATAAATGCTACTATATGTGTATAACGTTTCGTTGTGTCAGCTAAAAAACATACAATGGAAATGCGTAAAACTTCATTTATTTTTCATAAATTTAGATCTCTTTCATTTCATAATTAAAAACGATAAGGTAAAGTAATCTGATTGTACGCAAATCTCGAGTATAAAATCAATTATAACCACAGGATGCATGAAGGTTACAAAAACATAATGTCATGTTTTTCTCTATAAGAACATTGAAGGTTCAAAAGAAGCGGAGATTTTGATTCAACTAAAATATTGTAGAGTCAATGTAGCATATACACGCCCTGTTGGATGTCCTAAGCTTTAAAAGCATAATGAATTGGTATTAGTTGTCAAATCAAATTTAATTTCTACTTTGTAAACATCAAACTTGTGTACTTTTTATTGTGAAAGGGTGTGACAATAGCTTTTACAGTTCTAAATGAATCTAAATTGTTCGGCCTGTGTAGGAAAAACATCATGTAGGTAGGTTAAAGAAATTGTATTTGATGTGTTTCAGTTAACATGATAAGTCGTGTCCCTTACATAGGAAACGGTCCTGTAAAAAATAACCATATTGTCACAGGTTGGTAGTCAGTCACCAATGTCATAAACTGTAGTTCAGTTCTATCACACCAGTTTGATGATTACTATGAAAAATTCTGTTTCTGATACTTTAATAAATCGGGCTCAACAGGAATACAAGCAGAAACAAGATTAGAAAGAGAAAATAAAACCCTCTCAACACGTAATATAGCCATTCTTCAAATATAATATAGATTGTTATTCGATTGCAGTTAGCCCGATAAATCTTGCCCAACCCGTTTTTGGATATACGGATCAAAAATCGTCACGTGTAAATAACATTACATATTGTTTATTGGACCCTATCCATTTTTGTGTCAATAGGTTTTGAAAATTTTAACCATGGTAAAAACCTATTCTCTTCAATCATGTGTCTATAAAAGCTAACAAATAAGGAGTCCATGAGTTGCCAAATGTTATTAGATAATATCATAACAGGTTTTTGCATTTCTAAGATCCCCGAACATCGCCAATTTTCATATCCACTCGAAGGTTATTTTTGTCTTGGAATATGTGACAAGAATTTGAAAGCAACTAGGAGCATGGCTTTAATTGGCTACCAGCATCTTTTTTCATTGCTTGCTTTCACTTTTCCGTTTCAAAGTCCACCGAATTTATTTTAGGTTTAAGTTTTAATTTTGTAGAGTAATCCCGATGTAAAATTGCAAGTTCTTGTTATAAAATGACTATATCCCTTTAGATTTACATGAAAGGGCGACGGAGTTCAGGCAATTCAAATCATCTTTCAATACAGTCCGTTTACAAACTTTAGATCAGAAATCAGATTAGAAATTTAGATTAAAGATCATTATTAGCCAAATCTTTGCCACCAAGAGACAAAATTGAAAATAATTCATCAAGTAATTGACCCTAATTGTCAAACTGTAGTGTCGTTATTGAATGATTAACGTTTGAAGCTGACAAGGAACATACCTAAATGAGTTTGGTTGACAGGACGCCTACATAGCGCTTTAACAAATAATAACCCAACTATCAAACCAGTTCAATTGTTCCAGCAACATCTATTATCCAACCGTTTCAACAATCAAACCATAGCATTGCTAACTAAGTCAATTGGAATAGAATATGGTTTACGTCTGGCTTGATGACATCTTATTTACTATTATTACCTTCATTTTGAAGAGAAATTTAACCATATCTTTTCTTAAATGTGTACTCATAGCTATTCTGAAACTATTATTATACTACAAAAACCTCACTGTGCAATAAACATTAATTAATGAATACTGATAAAAGCTTTTCATTTCATTTGCATTATAGAAAGTATGTGGAATCCGAAACAACAACAATAGTATTTCATATATGCAAAACAGGTCGCGTACCTGATTTCTGTCGCGTAAAATTCTTTGAGACTTATATGCACAAATATTGCATCATTATATCATTATAAGATTTACAGTCTAAATTCCTTTCAAGAGCCCCGTCAACTTCGGTTTTGCAACATTTTATACTAAAATTCCGCATAGTAAACCCAAAGCATAGTAGAACCATAGAATTTCATAAACAAATTGACCGCCAACAATGTTGTTTAATAAGGTGAAATTTTTAACTGGGGCCTTTTTTTGAATTAAAAATCAGCATGTTGAAGGTATCCCCATGGGCACCAACTGTGAGCCCTACTTGCTGATTTATTTCAGAAAACATACGAGGCACAATTCAAGTTAGCACTCGCCGTAAATAAGAAACGACTATAGCTAAGCGTTTTAATTTCACTTATCGGCGTCCCCTACATAAATAATCCGAAATTTAGTGAATGTTTAGAATTCATATATCCCAATGAATTAGAATGCATCCTATTTGGATCTACGTCTTGAATTAAGTCAAGAAAGACAGTGTAAAATGATATGATGATTTCGATTTTCCAATTATGTGCAGCAACATCCCGCATTCGCTAATGGGGTAAATGTCTCTCAATTATTTCGATATCTGGAGCACGTTGATTTCTAATCGACGTCCAAGCTTTAACACCAAGCTTCTACTTATATCTCAAATCGACTTGTAATCTTTTACAGACGTCATTTTGATCTAATGGGAAAATTTAAAATATTTTGTTCCTGCTATGGTCACAAAAGTTTCTGCTCAACGACCAATTTTTAAACTTGTCATGACAAAAGTTCCAGTTGTAACCATATGATTCTATGATTTTACTTAGCATTAGGTTTTGGTTTGCCTCCCCAGTTTATGTGCATTATTGAGCAGCAATGACAGGTGTGGTTCCATACAAGACATGCTTATCACTCTTTGCATATTTTCATTATTCTTCTGGAAACCTGACAATATATAATTTAATTCTTCAAGTGAAAAATTAATTAGCTTCTATCTAAGTTTCGTTAAAATGTTGGTTTTTTTTTTGATTTCGTTCTGCGTTAGTTCATGGTTTATTTATAATCATTAATTTTACATTTGAAATGCCAATATCCTGTTTGTAAATCAGATTAAATTTCGTTTTTTATTGATTTTCAAATTATTATTAGGGATTGTCGCGATATTGAAATATCGAAATCGCATATTCGTTAACATGATTTAGATTAAGTCTATACTAAGCTTATCAGTATATTTATTTTTATTCATAAAAACAAAAGGGGAGGTATATGTCTGATAAACAAATGAAACATAAAATGAATTGGTCTTTTTCTAAGACTAAATCCCAAAATTCATTTTAGACTTAGGCTAACACAAGAATGTATGCCATACTCAAACGGTGAATATAAGGCATGGAAGTGTGTCATCTACTTTGGTTCTAAGAAAATAAAACAATGATAAAGAAATCAAATTACTAAAAAGATAAAAAGACGATAATTTTACAATGACGAGATGACTTTAAGCTCGAGTAATTAGGCATACTTTAGTTTATTGTTCAAATATATTGTAATCAATGCCTATTGTATTATATAATTTTTCAATTCTTTATCTTAATAATGAATACAAATTGATTTTACATCACGTAACTGTCTGGGGTCTTCCATTCAAGTAGTCCTACCCACTCGAGATCGCCTAAAGTGGATTTTATCGAGAAGGGTTCCAATTAAGCATAAGTATAGTACATTATGTAACGAATGTAGATTGTTTTCAATATAAAGGTCATATTTGTATTATATTCAGATACAAACAAAAAAATGTTGCTGATCTGCATGGTCAAGTGCCATATTCTCACAATCCTTACTAAGATCAAATTATTGACATGAACCTAAATATAAAATTTATTCCGTTGTATTACTGTAATACTGAAATCATCTTAAGTTAAGATTTCGAAAAAATGGCCCTTGGTCATCTGACAAAGGTTAAAAACGATTTTTCTATATTAAACATTTTAATTTGAGAATCGTATTTCGAGGGTTTATCAATTTTCTATTATCCGATTTTTCAAAATCTTGTTGGAAAATTCTATTATAATCATCAATCGGAAGACTAAATTTATCAAGAACTTTGAGTAACCGCATAATTATCTCGTAATGTAAGGCTGTTTTTTTTTTGGTTTCTTATTTGATAATTTAAATAAAACGTAATGAAAGCGTAATTCATTGTGAATGATATATAATTAGCTGATTTAGAGACATTAGGTAGCGATCAAACTCTTTCTAATTGTCTGACTTGTGGCACTTAAACTTTGTAACAAACCATCGATTGAATTATCTCCTGGAAGGTTATTATTTGGATGGTTTGACATAACATGCTTACTTTATACTACACTGTACCTGATTCAAATCGCTATTACCAATCATTGTGCAGTAAGAGGCATTCGGCATTGACGTTTGCATTGGCCTATATTATTTTATCGGAGTTATATATTTGAAAGAGGGGAGGGGGATCTGATTGTATAATGAAAATAATAGCAATTTTTTGCTTAAACTTTCTTTTGTTTAGCTTTATTTACTCCACCCTAAAGTAAAACATTTGGGAGACATAAGTTTATCTTTCATGTTTTGATAGCACGAAGATTGTTATAAAGACTTTTGCTGGTAATTGTTAAAAATAGATCACGTGAAAAAGTAATATCTGCCAGGGGAGCAATCGTACAGGTAATAACATTCTAAGAAATGTCAATTTTACCCAATTGGCAATAAAAAGAACTTGGGTATGCTTTATAAAAATAGAGTCTTTTGTATAATGAACAAAACAAAGTTCTTTTAAACAAAGAAAAAACATAATTGATTCGTTACTTGAAATATCTTTTAAATCAATCCCCATCAGTAATACAGTATTGTTCTATGGAGCCCAAATCCATTGGGATCTGTTGGTGTGGTGTGATTGGGTTGGAAACCTCTGATGGTTGTGCCATGTTGTATTGCAATAAAACGGTGACCGGTATTTGATTTTCTTTATTCGTGACCTAGCAATAACTGAACAAGCTGTATGGTTGAAATATTCAATTTATACCGAAACGCGATGTGTTTTATTATGTAGCGTGACAATGCTTGCCATTCTCTTAAAGCATTTCTTATGAGCTACGTAGATGTACTTATATTGTATTCCTCAAGGTTATTATCTATCGGATTCTAATTTGTTTATCTATTCTTTCGGTCCTTTGATGGTGGCACGTCATCAAATAACTGCGGTAATTAAGATAAATTTGAATGGAATTATGATGAAGTCTGGCATCTTCTTAAGCATCGAATTCACAAAGCAGCATTAGGCTGATATCAATATTGGTTTGAAAACGGTGCTTATGCAAGTACAATTTGTAAATCCCAGATTGTAAAGTTGTAAGTTAAACATTCTGAGTCAAACCGATAACTGTGTTTTTTTTTTTTAATGCAAGTAATCGTTCTAAATTAAGTCCACAGTTTAAAGATTTTTTTTTATTAAACATCATATCATCGAGCAGTTATTTTAAATAAACTTTTAAGACATTCTGCTTCTTGTTTATAAAGAGTGCCTTTCAAGTGATAAAAAAAAAATACGACATAATGCATGCTGATACATATTTAATCTATTTCATAAATAAGCTACATTCAGATCCTCGATTTTAAAGGGATACTAGGCGTTAGAATACACTCGTCCTACGGCTTATATTTGTGTTTCATATTGACTATTAGTTAAATAAGTATGCATCCCACACTTTACCAAATTTTAAAAAGCCACAATAAAAATATATTCGGAATTTTAAAAAAAAGTGAGCCAGCGACGATTCCATTCAGTTTGAGAATAAAAGCGTCTGGTAAATCAACGCTAAGACATCATTGTGGAATTCAACAGTAGGGGTCAAGGAGGCGTGAAAACCCACATGTTAGAGTTACTTCCCTTTATATTTACACGATTTGAAAATCGCTTGATGGATGGCTCAAGCGTTTTATGATTAACTACTTTATTTTGGGGATTTATCGGATTTTAGAGGGATTTTGATGTATAGGTAAGTCCACTTATGGATATATACTGTTATTGTCCAAATTTGAGTGAACTTAAAATTTTATGTTCGTTCTAACTCCTATTATCTCTAAGAGTCCTCACCCTTTAACCTACTTTCTTGTACCGCCTTCCTATAGGTAAGAAACCAGTAGTTTATGGTAAATTTTAACACTGGAGTCGTGACCACTGAAACAAAAACAGAAAAATTATAATGTTTTAAATATTCAAGTGAGTTGATCTCCACTCTAGGGTTTGCCCATTTAGAGATATTAAATAATAATGGCTAATGGTTAAATCAAACTGGTACTTGTTTGGCTATGTTAAATGAAATCTTTTAATAAAAAGTGAAATCAAACTGGTACTTATTCAAGTTAAGCCTGTTGTGGTTTAGTCATACTAGTTCTAGTTGTCATACTTGCTTTACGTCATAATTCTTCTTTTTAAGTTAGGTCTGTTGTTTTGCAGTCATATGGACTTAGTCCGCTAATTCATTTGCCATCTATTTCCATGTTAAATCACAAAATTCAACCTTCTAGAACTTTTTCCAGAAATCTCGTTGAAAACTTTCTTATATGCCACATGAAAGCCAGGCCAATACTTGGTTTCTGTACAAAAATCCAATATAGCATGACCATGAAAATTTTGAACTAAACAAAATGAATGTAAACCACTACATTTTATCAACATCCGCTTGACTGTCACTGCACACAAAACCACTATTTTTAGAAATAACCTTCCGCCAATTAAATTTCTCATTATCTCAGAAATTCTGAAAGAAAATGCAATTTCAGACATCAAATTTCAAATCTAGACCAACAATTAGTCCAAAATGGGCATGCAAACACCCCCAAAGGAAGGGAGAAAGAGGATTTCTAAAAATAGAACGGACTCAATTCGTATACAATCATTAGCATAAAATGTTTTAGTGGTCCGAGTCCATATTTGTTCTTGTTAAGTCTGTTGTTTGACAGTCATATAATTTATGTCATTGTTAAGTGAAGTCTGTAGTTTTACAGTCATACTTGTTCTTGTTAAGTTAAGCCTGTTGTGGTACAGGAATACTTGTTGTTGTTGTGTTATGTTAATAGTTATAGTCATATAGTTAAACCATAAGTTAAGCGCTTGTTCTTGTTATAGCCCTTGTTAAATAGATTCAAGATGTCCTTCCAGGAGACCGAAGATATGCACTAATAAACCATTTTATCCCATAGTAAAAGCAGCCTACAATTGAAAATATCTTTTAAGTCTCAGTTTCTCCCTTTGATTTCAAACTTAATAAACATTCTGATACAAATGACACTTTAGAAGTGAGTTCAGGAGCTAGCTCACATGTACAGTTTCTTGAGATGGCAAAAGACCAATTATTCTCGTAAGCGTTGGTGGGATTAAGAATTGACTCCTATAGCAATGGGCCACTATGCGGTATAAAAACAAAAATTTGGACAGAATAGATATTTAAATAAATGAATTATGACTTGTTATTAAACTCACGTTCTCTTACAATAATTTATACTTTTTATTGTTAAAAACATTATTTGTCTTTTCTTATTACATTATATAACTCCTCATATCTCGAGAAGTAAAACTCTCATGAGACGTGTTCAGGTATGTTTTTCTTAAAATAGAAATGCATCATGGAGTTCTGTTTTTTTTCTGTATTTTTCGAGTTTTAAATACCTAAAGCTAGATCTACATCGAGATTGTCTCGCAACAGAGATGGCAGACTATAGTTTTATACTTGTCGTTAGTGTAGCAATAACGAACACAACAGGGGTACAGTTTAGGAACCACAATGAAGTTACTGGAATGTTCGTCCAATCAAGATAACTTATACTCAAGCGAATCTTACTATGGAATGACGGACCAAATTATTCTTAATTATCCACAGCAACATACTTTAAACCTGCATTAACTAACCTCACGTTTGTTGCTTTGGACCTTAAAGCTTTTAGTGGTTTAATTATTGGCTTCCAATCGTAAAGCCGTTCACCAATCTCTAATTATTTAATAATCCTTTACAAATTATAAATTAACAAATTCCCAAAATTATCTCTGCTTGGCAAATATGAAATGTGTATGCGAATTCACTGTAATATTTAATACCAATAATTCAGCCAAAAGTTAATTCTCCGACAGAGATATCCGTATATTACAACAAATTTCAAACATTAAAGAATACTGTTTTTACATCACAATATTTGAACATGTGACATTCTCAATTTGCAATGATGGTTTATTTATTGATGAAACCTAATGAAATAATTAAAGGTGAAATAAAGCTCCAATAACATGATGTAATTAATTGACTTTTATTAAGTAAGTAAATACTCTAAACAATATTCTATTGTGTATTTCATGTTATTAGGTACTGCGCGTGCAAGAATCTCATAATACAGCTCAAATTTTAAAAAAATCCATCAATTAAGTCGTTATTACTCTGAACCTAGCGGGATATAAAGTGATGTTGATGTGTTGTTGTGCTAACTGTTGTCATGTCGTGTACGTCTGAAGTGTAGGAGTGTAATTGTTAGTTGAAAGAAAGAATATACTTTGCGAGGCACTATACTATATCTCGTAAGATATTGATAGAAATAAAAGAAAATAGAAATAACTGTTAAGAACATTACTTAATTTGAAGACAGCCTACTGACACTCCTCTTAAAGACTTCCTCGGCGTCGTCCAAAAACTTTCAGAACAATATGCACTTTTTAAATTTTAGTTCAAAACTGAGGTGTTAACTGGTAGGTTGATGACAAGTTAGCGTTCGCTTCCAGCGGATTCTACGGTATGTGAAGTTCGTCATCCATACTCACATACGACCGTGGAAGTAACGCGAGGGATCGAGAAGTCGAGGTAAGATATGGCAGGGTTCGGGTTCCATATAATATAGCATTTAATGTATAAGTAGATGCTTGTATTATTATCACTTGACAAATCACTGTTAAATACCGGAAGAAGAATCTCGCCCAAAAAGATACACCAGAATCTATCATTGATTAAATCAACAGATACAGCCTTACAGAATCTTCAGATGATTGTCGAATGTAGAAACGAAAAATCAAAAAAAAAACAATATAAGTCTCCACTTCATATTGTGTATCGTTCTTTTTTAGTTTTCTTAAAAGAGCTTTATCCTCAAGTTCTTGTGCTAACATTAGAATGCATTTAACAAAATCCCCATTTGTCATTACATATTAGGACACTCTTTAGAAATCTTTCAATATTCTCATGGTAATACATTTCCAGAATAAAAGTTTATCTGTCACAGTTATAGATCAATCTGTAAAAAGTGCATATCAAGATGTTTTTTTTCCATTTTTACAAAATGGTTCGAATTCGATGTCATTGTACCCTATTATTATGAACCGCACACTTAAATCATGGCCCATCTCGAAAAGTCTACCATTTTGAACATAACGTGATTCATAGCATATCATATGACAACAATCGGTCAGAAAAGTTAGGGGTTATCGCGTACATATGTGGTTATGTGTGTACGTTTCTTGCTCGTCAAATATCGTCCGAATTGTTGCGCCGAATAACTGACGAGCGATAATGCAATGGCATCTTAACAGTGTGCGACGTGATAAACAAAGATAAACTTTGATATCTAATAACACCGAAATTGTAGCATTACCTATTCTCTATTTGTTTCCTTAATATCTTTCCAATCCAGATCACGTTATTTTTATCAAACATTTTCCGCTTGATTTAATTGGTTCAGAAGAAACACTGCTTTCACTTTGCGAGTTTTTGTCACAGTATCAAGCCGTTGAATGGGTATTGATTCTCTACTGTTTATTACTTTGCTAAATCTTGCGGAAGGTAGTGTAATTCTTTAGACCATCCTTTTGTAACTTCATGAAAGGAGAGCAATTATAATGCAACAGACACTGAAATTCTCTCCCTTGACTTGTCAAAATAAAACGAAGTGAGAGGAAAACGGGACAAGGAAGATTGGATTTGAAAATTCATTATTCAACAAACTCTTTTCGTTAAAGGTAGTTATTCCGAAGACCAAATTCTGTGAACGTTTAACAATTGGGGCTAAAGAATAGTCTATGATTCTTTAGAGGTGTCCATATTTTGCAGATACAAAACACAAGTATCAGACTGGCTTTCACTTGCTTCTGACCAACACAACGCCTGTCTTAGTCCGATGCCTATGTCGGTTAATGTCATAGGGTTATAAAATTTCAATTGATCTGAAGACTTTGCATTCTCTTAACTTGCGTTTTTAGTCAGTGATTTCCTGTAACTGTCAAACAAGTTGTATTATGAAATAAATCCTCAATGCTTTGATAATATCTTATTAAGATTAGAAAGGTTCCTATAACTACTCATTTCCGTCCTTTAATATTGGATTTTTCCTACAGAATAGATATACCCTGGTATCAGTTACTACTCTCATTCATTCAAAATAATCAACTTCAATCAAATTCGATTTTCCCAGATTTGTCTTTGAACTTTTTTCTCTTTAAGAAAATTCACTAGAAGTTACACGCTACGTCCAAGAAAAACTAACAATAGACCTCATTGTGTACAAATTTTGTTTCTTAGTTAATTTCATTTGACCATAATGACTTAGAACTTGTGTTTAATATCCTTTTATTGAGTAGATTATTTATTGAATAGCTTTCACGTCAAATAAATATCTTCCGAGGTTGTAAGTTTGCAGCAGTAGAATATGAGATCAATTGCATTGGAAAAAACTCGCATTATGGATTTGTGGGGTACAGAGAATACGCGTCACGACGGCGCTAGAAAAATGCTAGGCATGACCCAATATGGCAGATGATACGAAAGATTAAGTTAAGTACACAAGAATCATCGTGCAATGCCGTAAAGTAAATGTCAAACACTGTCTTCACATGTTGTGGCCATTTGGTATTTTATTATATTTATTGAACACTCCAAACAGAAAGAAAATAGGTAAAAGTTATTTGGGTAAAATATTAAGAGAGATTACTTGTACATGTACTTAGATTTGAGAAGCAGCCAGCAACGTTGAAAGGTTAGATTTAATATAAATTAATTTGTAAACAAAAATGGTAATTTATTTGCATGTATATGCATAAGACATGTCGCATGTTTTTCAAGTTAATTTCAACAAATAACAACCTAATCTTGTTGATTTTGATTTTTCTTATTATATGACAACACCAGAACTGATTAGTTCGAAATAAATTGTATATCATTGAATTTGTCCTCTGTCAAGATTGTCCCAAGCTTATTCTTAAATATATCAGCTTTTTATTATACTTCAAATGATATCTAAGTTTGATATTTCGCTTCGTGTCTAGGAGGTATCTACAATAACCATCAAATTAGATCAAACATCAGGTATGTACATTAACCAATAGATTTTGATCAAACATCAGGTATTTACAGCATCCATCAGATTTTGATGAAACATCTGGTATTTACATTTTCCATCATATTTTTATTAAACATCAGGTATTTACACCAACCATCAGATTTTGATCGAACATTAGGTATTTACAGCAACCAGTAGATTTTGATCAAACATCAGCTATTTACACCAACCATTAGATTTTGATCAATAATCAGGTATTTACACCAACCATCAGATTTTTATCAAACATCAGGTATTTACACTAACCATCAGATTTTGATCAAACATCAGCTATTTACACCAACTATTAGATTTTGATCACACGTCAGGTATTTACACCAACCACCAGATTTTGATCAAATAATCGGGTTTTGAATTCCCCACATTCATTGATTGGTAGGAATATTAGATGATGTAAGGCAAATTGATTCATATGCAGAATAAAAAAGGATTTGCATTTTAATCAGGTTCATAATTAATGAATTCTGTGATTTTTATGGAAAAACTTGTTAATCTGATTTAAGTAATAACCTTAAACAAACGCCATATTGCTTTGGAGGAATTAAGTCTGAGACAGATTAATCATGATGTCAACGTAGACAAATATTGTAAAACATTGAACCAATTTCATCCATCAGAGGCGACAATTGATATTATTTCTTATAAAACATAAACCGTAAATCTTACAAATTAACTAAATGGGTGGATTTATCTTTATAAAATACACACCTTTAATTTTATGTCCAGACAGATTTCACTAATAACTTGGTCTAAATGTCACTAACTACTTCGTATATTTTCTTACCCTAAACGTCAGTTCAAGGCTGATTGGAATCAACAATTTTAAGTGTTTCAAGGCTTTTGAGATCCAGTATTCAATATCCATTGAATGTCCAATGCCGTGGCGTTATGAAGGCACATTTCTTATTTCTTGTCCATTCCGCATTTCAGACCCACAAATATCGATAGCTTATTATATAAACTCTTCATTTTACAAAATAAATTCACAAGTACATGTGCATTAGACTGATTAATTTATGTTGACTAAACATACAAATCTAAGAAATCCTTTTTCGACCAATCGATCTGACCTATAAATTAGAGGAGACAAACTGCCAAGAGAAAAATGTTTCCATCTAAAATTGTGTCACCTTAAATATCCGATTGTTTCTTATAACGTCTTACACAATAATTGACTAAATTTCCTTATTTCCGAAGTAATGGGCCCAAAGGAAAGATTTCATACTGATTTCATAAACTTGTTCATTTATAATTCTACCATAAGTGAAGAGAGTTATGAAGTCCCAACATCATGAGAGAACAGCGCAAGGTGATAAAATAAAACTAGAAGACATCAAGGTAATATACGCCCAATGGCAGTCTAATTAAAATATAGACCTAACTTTCGTTCGTATTTTATTAGTTTTGTTTCGAATGTTTTTATTGCCCTTCAATACGGACTGTTTGAACGACCTATGACCTAACTCAGTTTTAACCTAACCACTTATTTTGAACTGATACAGAACAGCCAATGAAAATAACCGTTCTCCTTCCTATTTGAGCGGACTTGATAAGTTAGTCTAATACGTCTCAGAATGCACCAATTGGTCGCGTCACATTATCCCGTCGCAGGGAAAGAAAACAACGTGATTGGTTAAAAGGTCGTTCGAACAGTCCGTATTGAAGGGCTGTAGTGGTTACGTACAGAGCCAATAGCTAATAAAAACATTCGAAACGAAACTAATAAATACGGACGAAAGTAGGTCTATATTTTAATTAGACTGCGCCCAATGGCAGCTTTGGTTTTGAACTACATATCTAACAGATGCAGTAGCATCACCAGTGTGAAATATTCAACACTTCTTTTGAACATTTTGACGTGATGATTACGAAGTTCTGTCAAAATGCTGTTTATTGAGTATTTACTTGCTTAAAATTGTTATTTTCAATAGAATTCATTCCTGACTAATAATAACCAATTTCACAAAGATTCTTTCTAAAACTGTCAAGAATTCGGAATTCTAGGGCGTTGAGGAGGAGAAAATTTAAGTTTTTAAATGCTAATCGATCTTGAGCCACTCAAAGAAATTCAATGTTATTTAAGTGAAATGTATGATTCTGCTTACTTGCTTCATTAAAAATTGATTTTTTTGAAAGACGAAATGCATTGTGTTTTTAATTGCACCAGACGCCCTGATTATATCCCTTGAATTAGCACATCATCAAGCAGAATATCGCGATGATTAGCTTTTCTGGCAAAATAACTCTACTAGATGATATTGTAGGCTATTTCTATTCATAGTAAACCACACGAATAGACCATCTCACAGCTTTCAAAAGATTCAATTTACTACGTTTATTATCTTTATTAGACTATCTTGAAGAGTCTATTAAAGGGAGTTAAGTGTAAAACTATGAGTTTGAAGTGTGAAGAAAGGTCTCAAGAAAGAAGAAGTTAAAGATGATCGTCCAATGAGTATTAAATCATTTCAAGTGAACCAAAGATAAGAAAGAAAATTACAATCAACTGTTGGATATAAAAAGTTCGCGCAAAACAATTGAAATCATAGCTGTGAACAATAGCCTATCGAGCGTGGCCCTCGACATTTTGCTCAACGGCTTTAAAGTCCCCTTTTTCACTTTAAAACCTAATACTATTAAACCAGATAAAATGTGTTACGTAGTTAATTTATATGCAACTTTTGTAGAAGAGATGCTGTCGTATAAAGCACTAGTATAGTTTTAATGCGCATAGGAAGATTTTCAACACTTTGATAATTTTTGAATTCACAGCTATAAATGGAGGTATATTTAAAACTTGAAATGGTTGAACTTCCGACAAATTTCCTTCCCATTGGAAGTGAATGGACCGCGACGCCGTGTGTTTTAGTGATCAACTGACAATCCAAAATATTTGACTTAAGAGAGTCCCATTTGAAGTTTTAGCCTCTCTGTACTCATTGTCGTAGAAATTAAATGAAATGAAAAGGAGTTTTACGTCCTACTCTTCTGCACCTTATGGGCTAAGACGGGCAACGCCATACAATGTGCAATGAGGGAAATTTTGCCAGGACAGCGGCATTAGCCTACTCTTTTTGCGATTTCCAACTGTCGAGGGATCTTTAACGTGTACAGCCTGTAGCACACGGCACACGGTTTTCTGTCCCATTCGAACGACTATTTCCATGTCACTCCCTCCGACCTATATCACTGACAAGGGGAAACCGGGCTGAAAAATCCGAAAGTTCATCTCGACCTTCATTGTCGTAGAGTAGGACACTTGGTGTAAGGTAAAGGCTAAAAAGGCGGAATACAGTTTTGATATATTGTTTTTAAGACATATAGAAATAGGAAGAGATACATTAAAACACTAAGATATATGGTTATACTACTTCTGCATTTATTACATACTACGTTTGTGTTTAGTTTTTGTTTTTACTTGATAACGTTACCTGTATGTGTTTCGAAACGTAGTATGTAATAAATGCAGAAGTAGTATATCCATATATTTAAGTGTTTTAAAGTTTTGATATATATATTCAAAATGATCCTATATCCCATACACTGACCCATAGCCCCATTGTTCTATAGTAAGCTTGTATAATTCACGCTCATATCTTTTATTCACTTTCACACCTCAAATAATTTCATCCCTTAGGCTAAATAGTAGAAGATCCTCCCAAATGTAATTGTGCAACTAGTCTCGGTTCGCATTGTTGTGACTTTGAGTTGGGCCTGACAAATCCAAGATTGTCATAGTGTAAGTTTATCAGTCTTGTTTGGCAAAATAAAAACAACCAGCTCAAATATAATTTGTTACCCTTCAAATTTATACTATGAATGGTGGTATATTTAAAATTTTAATGTTTCAATAATTTTGAAAAAAAAAAAGGTTTAATAACATAATCAGATCAGATCAAGGTGTGAAATGTTAAAATTAACAGTTCTGTTAGTAATCTTCAGAGATAAAATCACAAATTTCAATAATTTGAATTCTATAGCAAACTTCACTATCACATATCGTTAAAGAGAGAAACAAGAGCACATCTTAACTATGAAAACTTTCTTGATGTGGGGATACATTTGATTTTAAGACTGGAGTCTAAAATGTATTATTTTATTATTCTCTCGATAAATCGATTTGCACACAAGGAAATGAATAGAATGGAGTTATGAGTCTTCTTCCTCTGCACTTGCTGGGTTCATGAAGACGGTTAAGAAAAATAAATGAGGTCTTTATCCAAATATAAAATGATCCAACGTAGGCTTAGATCTGATCTGGATAACGGGTTGTAATTTATTCTTAACTTTGAACATCGATTTGAATGGTATTTCTATATTATACCTTATTGTTCATTTATATATCAAGATGAATTGTTTTTGGTAACGGATTAACATAAGCTTTAGCTTGTTTCCGAAACCACACTTATGTAATGTAATTATTGTGTACAGTTGAAAAAAAATAAAATATTGTTTAAATCAATGGTATTTCTAAATAAGCCTTTATATATTTCAGACTTATCTGCGACAAAATCTGCCCTGGAATAATGTTCAGTCGAATATTGCCCCCGAGAATCAAAAGTCGTCATTTGTGTTAACCCGTCAAACTCCACATGTTTAAAGTTTAAGAGATTCGATATCAAAGGCCCTACCCACACGTAGCATTGGTTTGTTGGAATATTATTATTATATGACAATTCAGTTTAGTCACTCGCAAGAAAAGATATGAAACGAAACATCCATACCAGGATTGAACTCCTCCTACTGACAAAGGCCTTGTATCCATACGCATGTTCGGTTGTTTGCTGGATATGATAACTGGAATACCAAAATACACGAGAAGAATGTTCAGAACTACGCATGTGTGCATAATTAAGAGCGTCTAGGCCTACAAAATACTTTATTGAGTACGTGATCGTAAAAAGACTTGCTAGTGTTTCTTGATCGGACTAAGCGAGGAAATTATCTTTGTAATTAGTCAAATTACGAGTTAATCGAGTTAATAAGAGACAATTTTTCCCGATTATCAGAACATTCCTACTTTCGAATGATCTAAGTATAAGCGGTCCAATTATCGAATATATATACATGTATGAATAATTGAAAATAAGGGCACTCAACCTTAAATAAAACGGTTTTAAAATACGCATTGTTTTAGACTAGTCATATTCTTCCACTACAATGTCACATCTTATTTGTGTTTTACGTAAGAAAAAAAAAGATCATCTGACACAGCTGAATGGGTCAAAATACGCCGGATGGTATGTCAATTCTAAAACTTCAATTCACAAACTGATGATGATAAATTATGTAACTTTGACACCTTGTTGGTTCTATAATATCTCTTCTTTAATCTGAAATATCAAGGTATCAGTTACAATGAAAGTGACGCATTCCTTATTAACTCAAACAGTTGATTAAATTATTATTCGACTTGAACTTAGAGACCGTTTAGTATCACGAAAGAGTCCACATTAAATCGATGGCTTAAATCATGTCTAACGTTAAGAGAAGTAAAGACGACGTGCCCTGTCAATTCCTTCTTTCCGGGATAAATAAGTAAGAACATTCCGCCTATTAAATTCTCAGAAATTCTGAAAGAAAATGAAAATTTCAGACATCAAATTTCAAATCTAGACCAAAATTAGTCAAAAATGGGCATGCAAAAACCCCCAAAGGAAGGGAGAAAGAGGATTTATAAAAATAGAACGGACTAAAATGTTTGAACTAAGTCCGTTTGATCTACATTACAATTGTAAATTTATTTGTGAAGATTATCTCCCTTGAAATTAGAAATCACTAAAGTGCCTTTGAACAGTTGTAAATTTTGTGGATGTAAACTTACTTCCCTTGAAATTATAAATCATTTTAGTTTGATCTACATTACAGTTGTGAAGATTATCTCCCTTGAAATTACAAATCACTATTTGACCTATATTAAGACGGTCGAAAATGTTTGAAATTTGAATATTATCTCCCTTGAAACGACGAATCATATAGGTATGTTTGACTTACATTAAAAATGTAAATATGTTTGTTGTCAAGATTATGTCCCTTGAAATTACAAATTATCAATTGATGTGTTTGACCTATAATAATGAGATTGGGTCGTGCATACTTGGTGTAACTTTCGATAGGAAACTCTCATAGGGACCCCACATCAAAAATATCAAACACAAGTGGCAAGCTTTGCTGAATTTAAATGAGGAATATATGGCAATGAATGGGGTGCCAATGTGGCAACGCTCATGATGATCTATCGTGCGCTGATCCGGCCCATATTGGACTACGGTTCACAGGCATTCTGGACTGCTAGACCAATGCTTCTGCATAAACTAGATATAATAAAGCACACAGCACTCCGCTGTGGAGGTATCGGAATAAAAACGGAGTCACTACTCCAAGATGGTGAGGTCCCTCTCAAACTCCGCAGAGAGGAGCAAGCCCTAAGATACTGGTCAAAAATCAAGCACCTTGGATAATCATCTCCCACCTACCTCGAGATCACGAGGTTCAGGGAAGCCAAAAAGGCAGTTCGGGAATCCGTTCGAAAATATGGGCTAGATAGGTTGCCCATCAGTGCGTTTGCTCTCCCCAAAATAGCTCCTTGGACGATCACGGCTCCTCTTGTCGACACCTCTCTCGCTACGAGATTTGATAAGAAACGGGACGATCCCTGTATCGCTCGGATGATCGCTTTAACTCATATGGTCGCTAGCTGGTCGGAAAGCACCCGTATCTACACTGATGGTTCACATAACCCTGAAAATAGTACGACCGGGTTGGGGATTTATATCCTTTCGAGCGATTACCCAATAACTGCTCGGTGAATACTTCAGAGATGCTTGCAATCCTGTATGGTGTGCAATATTCCGCAGACCACCATAATCGAAATTTTGTAGTATTAAGCGACTCGCTTAGCAGCCTGATGTCGATTGTCAACGATTCTTCTAGTTCCCAACCGGGGCTAGTGAAAAAATCAGGCAAGCGTGCTCATTGATACATAGTCAAAGCAAATCAATCAGGTTGGCATTGGTCCCACCCCCAGTTGGCATACAAGGAAACGAGATTGCAGATGAACTCGCAAATCAAGAACTAGATCTAACGGAAATTGAGCCGATAGGCTACAGTTAATCAGAAGTCCGGAGCATGATCGGTAAAAGCATCAAATCTGCATGGGAGGATACTCTCGTGGATGCTGATACGCATTAGCAGTAAAGTAATCTTGCACCATCCCAATCGACAGGTCTGAGGGTCGGTCGCTCGTCTGAGAATGATGGGTGAGGTAAGAAATCACAAATACGAACTAAAGCTATGTCCCTGGGGTGAAGCTGGCACCGCAAAACATCTGTTAATCCATTGTGAGCAATTGAGGTAGGAGATGTAAGCGCTGGTCGATTTATTGAATGTAAGCATGGCTATAATCTGAAAAACATCCTGTCTCATACGGGAAAGGGGGTGTCGGCAATTTGTGAATCAGTTTATTATTTCTTAAAAGAAATAGGAATGATCACCTAGTTAGCACATCAGAAGCGCGTCTTTACAAGAAGAAAGAAGACAGTTACAGAAGAGCGAAGGATACAGAAGAGTCCATTGGAGCAGGTCGCTCCTTACTCAACGTCTGCAATATGGTTTGATTACCGAAGCAGACACCATACCTACCAGTCAGTCGGTGCATACATTAAGTTAAGTCGTTTAACTTTGGTCAAAGATGGATGTCACGCCTTTGGTTGCGTCAACGTTTTTTTTTTTCAATAATTTCAATCTCTCGGTCGCCATCTCAAATTGCGACCTTACAGGATCACGTGATAGAAACAAAAGAACCATCATCTTGAACTTTTATTTTCTGACCCTGTAACATCGCAATTTGACATTGCGCCTGAATGATAGAAATTGAAAAAAAAACGCAATCGCAGACGTGAATTTCGTTTTGTTTTGAATACAATAACAAAAATAAAATTTAAAGAGCAAGGGGATTTATTGGGTAATTTAGCCACTTTTCTTAATCATCACTGAGGCTCCCTTTAAAATATGTCAAGGTATTTATTTGATATCAAAATTGAAGTGAATACTTTAACAAGTGGTTGCCTAGCAAGATACGCCCACTTTAGAAATATACTTTCTGTTTTAACACAGGCAAAAACTCTAAGATTATTTAGGTCTAATCCAAGTTCTCGTCAATATAAATGTTCACACCAAATTTCATTAAAATCAGATGAAAACTGTATTGTCTATAGCAATCACAAGCCGCGTTTTGACTAAGTCAAGTGCAATAACTCAAAAACAGTATATCGAAATGTCAATTTCAATATTGATCAAGATGACATCAACTTCAATGATCAAACCATTCCAATCAGATGAAAACTGTTGTCTCTAATCCTGTTCACAAGTCTATTTCGACGCAATTTGACTTAGTCAAGGCCAATAACTCAAAAAACGTTCACCCAAAAATTGTCACGATCAAACTTGTCCAAGATCTCATCAATATTAATGATCACAGAAAGTTTCATTTAAATCCGATGAAAACTGTAGTCTCTATCGCGTTCACAAGCCAATTTTGACGCGTTTGAGCTAAGTCAAGTGCAATAACTAAAAAACCGTTCATCGAAAAATCACAAATTTTGAACTTGTCCGAGATCTCATCAATATTAATGATCACAGAAAGTTTCATTTAAATCCGATGAAAACTGTAGTCTCTATCGCGTTCACAAGCCAATTTTGACGCGTTTTGGCTAAGTTAAGTGCAATAACTCAAAAACTGTACATCTAAATATCGCCAATTTCGAACTTGTCCAAGATCTCATCAATATAAATGATCACAGCAAGTTTCATTCGAATCCGACAAAAACTGTAGCCTCTATTGCGTTCACAGGCATTTGTGGACGGGTGGACGGACGGACGGACCGACGGACAGGGGTGACGACAATCTACGACCACATTTTAATGTGGGCGTATAAAAAGTAAAGTAAAAGGATATACAACAAAGATTGTCATTATTGACCATTTTATTTACTATATACAATATTATAGAAGTAATTGAGGTTAACTATGGTATACTACCAAGTAACTATCATCTCAACAAATTCACTTGCTAGGTCAGAGCTTTTAATCAAGTTTTCCAAATTTGTATTTTAGACAACAGATATAGTAATATTCTTAAAATAAGAAGATCTAATAAAATTGAATATCTTATAACTAATACTCATATATTTTAAATCAGTTTCATGCAAAATATATAGTAAATCACATCACAACAAATTGAGCTTATGATTATTATTAACTGGAATAAAATAAAAAGCAATTTAATACCTTACTAGGTAAATTTCAAACTTGCATTTATCTAACTAATGATTTTGTTGGGATGATGATTTTGCCATTTGATCTCGTTATTTGACGAAGATTATATTTACTATTTACATAACAAATGGTGGTTACACAACACAATATTACTGCATTACTTATAACATTTGTACACTTATAGATAACTTATTGCTTTCAATTTAAGATCAACAAATATTTTTAAATAAAACTTAAAAGGGTCGAATTATTTATAAAATTATTATTTTATTGCCTTTTTTTAAATATTTTTTTTTCATTATGTCTTTGTTGCGGGCATGTCTTTATTTTAGCTACATGCTGCCATACATATCCAAAATTACAACTTTCTAAGCATGGATATAAGAGTTACATTGTAACTATAGCCAAATTTGGCTTTTATCAATGAAAATAATTAATACTAATAAAGCAAAAGGAATGAATAATCAAGAAATTATAAGTAATGTATAATATTATGTTAGTAACTACACAATACATAACAGATACATATTGAAATCTCAAATTCATCGGATCAAGCACTTCATTTCATTATCAGAGTTAGTTATTGCATGGCACAGTTTATATAAACATCAGTTTAGATTTAAAGGGATAATAGGTTTTAGAATGAACATAAAATTTGAAAATTTTAAACTTGGCCAATAAGAGCTCTCTTAATCAGTAAATAAACCTGCTGTAATAAATAACATAAAAAATAAATAAATATCCAAAAAAGCAAGTAATTTTCCCTAAATATTATGAATAATAAACTCATTAAGCGTTTTTCAAGAATGACTTAGTTTTGTGAGTTTTCTAGGTTTTAAGAGATTCTGTTACTTTATGACACCAGGTACACTGTTTACCAATCTTGAGAACTAAAATTTTATGTCATTCTAAGACATGGTATCCCTTTAAAATTAAAAATTTCAGTGGATATCAGTTCATACACAAGATAGTATATATAAATTATTAATCTTTTAGTGATTAACATTATATTGCAAAAAAATGCCAAGCTTCAAGGACTTCGATGACTCAACTTGTGGTCTTTGCATTGATACCTGGAGCAATAAATTTTAGAAATGAAACAACAAAGGTTCTACATAAATGGGCCATACTACAACATACTAACTCTAATCCATTTCACAACAATTAAAACACACAGCAACAGACAACCCACCAATCACAAGCTTCACTACATATTACTGGATATTCCAAGCATATATATTATTTAGTCACAAGTACTTTTATTACCAAATATACATTGTACAGATTCAGTTTAGCTTAAATCTCGTTTTATAGAATTTTATTTTCAGCACTTCTACTAATAACAACTTTCAACATAAATACAGCCCTATTAATCAGTTTTTATTTCACAGTCATAAACTTGTCAACTATCATCTGGTTTCTGATAGTGGGGATTTTAATGCGATATTATTACATAGATCAAATTTCAAACAGTGTCAGGGAATAGTTTATCTGAATGATGTAATGACAAGCATCCAGAATGACCATCAAAGTCAAGGTAAGTTTCAACAAGCTACAGACTATAAATCACATTTATTCTGAACAAGATTTACCTAGACAAATCTCGACTGGTGCCACAGCATTTAAGAGATATAATAAAAATAACTAAAGGCAGTAAGAAGTCCTAGTTCCCAACTCAAATGCCCCATGATAATAAGAACATAGATCAAGTAATAATTAACAGTATGTTTTATTGTGTTAAATTTTGGATTGTATATATTTCAGATGATATCTTTTAAGACATCATAAGTATGGATTTCCCCGTGAAATTCAACTAGACACCAATTACCAAATGCCTAAGTGACCTCCATCTAGTATGTTTTGAGTTAATGCCCATTAATAATCCAAAAATATTTCAAACAAATCCAAATACTTGTAGAATTTTTCTCTTTATTTTACAGGGTTGAAAATTCTTTTTCACCATCTTTTTGTTTTTATGTTTCAGTTTTTCCAGCATCAAAATCTAAGACTAAAAGTTTAGTTTCTTCAGTACCATTACGACTACCTACAGCACATACTAGTTTTGTATTGCTACACCTTAATCTCCAGACCACGCCACCACTTCCTCCACTATCTAATGACACCAAGTTCCTGAGGAAATCGCCTGTTTTTAAGTCCCAGATTTTTACAGTACCATCGTCTGAAGATGTTATAACAAATTTCTTACTAAACTGTAAACAAGTCACTGCACTCTGGTGTTTATGAGGCCCTGAAAAATAAATCATTCTTAAAACCTGTTCTCATTGATTGCTTGATTATTTTGTAAATTTATTTTTGTACAGATAATCTGGGAAAGATCAATGCAAAGAGCTTTGGCCAAGGACCAGATGGTAGAAAGTATCCCTGTCTTAGCGGACTTGTGAACCTTATTTGTTATACTTGTAAAATATAGTTGTTTCTTTTTTTTTCTTTTTTTTCTATACAAGTAGTTGTAATTGAACCCCTAACCGATGTACAGGAAATGGAATAATGCAAATTGAAGCCATTAATTGTCCCGATACACCTTGAGAGCTAAAAAGAATCTTTACCCCTGGTTTAAGATGACAAAGTGAAACTATATACTGTAAAGAACCAAAATACAAACCTTGTAGTGTTTGTAGACATTGACCACTTGTAATATCCCAGACTTTCACTGTAGAGTCTGCATTACCTGATACTAATATATTATCTTTTAACTCTAGACCACTAGTCAATGACTGATGACCTATTAAGGTATGTAAACAATGACCAGACTCTACATCCCAAACTCTTATTGATGTATCTAATGATCCACTTACTATATGTACCCCATCAAACTGTAACAGAAAATTAAACACATTGAAAATAAGAGGTTTTAACTGAAATTTTATTACATGGCTAGATTAGGTTTTTCTTATGATAAGGTTATTTTACTTACCACCAGACACATTTGAATGTGCATTCCAATCAGAAATACAAATGAAAAAAGGATTGTATAAGGTATTTTAAAAGGTCTAGAAAGAAAAGGGGGGGGGGGATTTCTATAAGGCTGCATCTGTATCGGAATTGTCATCAGACATCTTTCTAACTTTGAACTACATCTGTAATAAGTGTATATGGGAAAAGGTATTGGGATTTGTACCTTTCAATATATCTTAAATTCAAAGGCAAACCCTTACATTGGATTGTTATTATACAAAACAGTTCAGAAAATATAGCTGAAAATAAGCTCAGCTTGTATCCTATTGAGACAGTTACATTCCTTTATAACTATTGTATAACTTACCTGTAAAGAGTAAACTCTATTAGTATGTCCTTGCAATGTATGAATACATGATTCAGTTTCAGGATCCCAAACACGTACCACATAATCATACGCTCCACTCACAACACGTCTACCATCATATTGTACACATCTAACAGCTGCCACATGACCTAGTAATACATGTAAACATTCCCCAGTCTCTATATCCCACATTCTTAAAGTAGCATCTCTAGAACCACTTACAACTCTGAAACAAACAACAGTACAAATGTGAATACTTGAGGAAGCTTGGTGACAGTTGACAGTAGATTTCCAATGAGAAATAAGGTGAAATCTGATATTTATCATTAAATGGAACAGTAATCTTATAACTTGATGTCAAAAGCAGTAGTGTATTGTATTATCATCCATCTTTGAGTGATAATTCTAAGTTAGATATATGGTATTTCAGAATTTTTTTTATTTAAAAACCTGCATGGACCTTGACTGCCTGGCTTGAGACCTATCTGTAATTTAACAATCCATGTTAAAAACATCATAATACAACCTTCAATAATTATATGTTACAATATTTATTTTATAAAATCTACAACTTACTTATTTCCATGTAAACTAAGACATCTAACAGTGGAAGAATGACCATATAATACATGTTGACAATGTCCTGTATCAGCATTCCATACACGTAATGTTCTATCAGTTGAGCCACTGATAATAGTATTACCAACCATCTGTGATGACCATACACCACCAGTATGACCTACCAGTGTACGAAGGCACTGCAAATAGAACATACAGTCTAAAAAAAAGTGCATGACATGTAAACAATGTCTACCAAGGGACATAACTCCAATATAAAACGTTTGATGGTATTAGTTACACTAAGAAAACATATCCTGGTTAAATTATAGTTTTAGACATTAGATGTCATATGAATGTCTGGTACAATCAACATATTGTAATATTAGTATATACTGTCAGGGATTCCAAACAACAGAGTTGGACAATAATATTTAGTGTGCAAATGAGATTTTTTTCACTACATTCCATTTCCAATTGCTTAAAGAATTGAAAATTCCATAACCAATAGCACGTTTTTTAACACATACTAAAGTATACTTTTTTATCGTCTATAACATGCTGACCATGTACAATTCCCTTATTGATCTCTTTTATTATGGTGGCATGTAGGTATATATCTTGTATCTTACCTTACTAGTAAGGACTGACCAAACTTTAAGAGTATTATCATCTGAACCACTAACTATTTTATTATTACAAAATTCTAGACAAGTTATCACATGGTCATCATGACCCTTTAATACCTACAAGTAATAACAATACACATTTGTAATGGCAGCCAAATCGACCAAAGGTTGACAAGGGCAATCAGTCATTACAATCATTCTGTAAGCTTCCTTTCAATCCATTTACAACTTAGTTTTGTTCAGTGTCTATGAATTGAAGAAAGATAGCTTGCCAGGCAAGGTAACATACGTCCACTTCAGCAAACAGAATATTCCATGTTTTTTCCTTTAATCAAGGGCAATAACTCATAAACCAACATCTGGAATTGCATCATTTTTTAACTTGTCCAAGATGTTATTAAAGGGATAATAGGCGTTAGAATACACTCGTCCTACGGCTTATATTTGTGTTTCATATTGACTATTAGTTAAATAAGTATGCATCCCACACTTTACCAAATTTTAAAAAGCCACAATAAAAATATATTCGGAATTTTAAAAAAAAGTGAGCCAGCGACGATTCCATTCAGTTTGAGAATAAAAGCGTCTGGTAAATCAACGCTAAAACATCATTGTGGAATTCAACAGTAGGGGTCAAGGACGCGTGAAAACCCACATGTTAGAGTTACTTCCCTTTATATTTACACGATTTGAAAATCGCTTGATGGATGGCTCAAGCGTTTTATGATTAACTACTTTATTTTGGGGATTTATCGGATTTTAGAGGGATTTTGATGTATAGGTAAGTCCACTTATGGATATATACTGTTATTGTCCAAATTTGAGTGAACTTAAAATTTTATGTTCGTTCTAACGCCTATTATCCCTTTAAGATGAATACACATACCAAATTTCATTCAAATCGGATAAAATCTACAGCTTCTATTGCATACACAAGTACATTTTAACATCATACCAAGTTTCATTCACATCAGATGAAAACTATAGCTTCTAATGCGTTTTAACGTTTTTTCATTTAATCAAAGGACATCTGGAATGGCACCATTTTGAACTTGTCCGAGATGTTATTGATGAATACACATAACAAGTTTCTTTCAAATTGGATAAAAACTACAGCTTCTATTAAGTACACAAGAAAATTTTAACATTTTCTCATTAAGTCAAGGGCAATAACTCATAAACAGACATCTGGAATTTTGCCATTTTCGAAATTTTCCGAGATATTATCAAGATGAATACACATACCAAGTTTCATTCAAATCGTAAAAAAACTACAGCTTCTATTGCGTACACAAGTAAATTTAACATTATTTCATTTAATCAAGAGCCATAACTCATATACCGACATCTGGAATCATTCCATTTTCGAACTTGTCCGAGATATTATCAACATGAATACACATACCAAGTTTCATTCAAATCGGATAAAAACTCTAGCCTGTATCGCGTACACAAGTAATTGTTGACAGACGGACGGAAGGACAGACGGACAGGGGTGATGGCAATATACGTCCACATTTTCATTTCAATCTGGGGTTCAACAGTGGGTGTGATTTCATACACTCACATTAAGTTGTCAAAAACTAGCTCTTTGTGTCCACAATTGTGGACAGATATGGATACTGGTCATGATATACTGTTAATATAATGTTAATTTGTGGCCATATAAAAAAAGCTATTATATATTTTATACTTGAACTGAATGCCATGTCCAAAAGATCAAGCTAAATGTTTATAACTGCAGAGAACTGAGCTTGGAACAATAACAGTTCTCTGAGGACAGATTGATCCTGCAGTTTAACAACTCCAAAATATAATAAGCAACAAACTCTCAAAAATTTATCAGTACCTTATTTGGTTTATTAGCACCGGATCTCCAATTTTGCTCGATTTGATACTGACGTAAATATAATTTCTTCCATTGACTACACAAACTACTACTTTTACGTTTAGAGGATGTGAGTTTATCTATGGATTCCTCGCGACATTTTTCTCTCCACAATAAATTATCCTCTGTTAATATATGCCAATAATGACAAGTTTGAGCTGCTTGTAAAAGATCTTTAGGATCTAGGAATGATAATACATGTAAGGCAAGCTAAAATAAAAAAGGTTAATAGCATTAGAGGCAAATATCAAATAGCAACATATAGTAAAACTTACAAATTATGTTTGTACTTTGGGCATAATATATCTACTCTTTTATTCATTTGCATTAGGGCTGGGAATCGATTATGATTTTAATATCGATTATCGGCAAATAATCGGTGACGTGCACCGACCGATAATCGATTAATAATCGGTAGAATTTTCATGTCTATTTTAAGTAAGGGAGATAACCACATTCGAGTATCGTAAACACAGTACATTTGAAAATGAAAGTAGCATATCCTCCCAGCAGATGGAGCTCTACACTGTTGTTATTTATAGGCCTATAGTTGTTATTGTGTCGTATTAAAAGTCGATAGCGGTATTATTTGGTAGGTTTTGTGATAGTATTGTTCATTCCATCTTGTAAACAGTTGTTTGAAAAAATTGATTGGATATAATTTATTGAATCATGATAATCGATTATGGAATTTTAGATCGATAATCGTAATCGGCAGGTAAGTAATCGACGATTAATCGGAATTTCGATAAATTTTGCCAGCCCTAATTTGCATAAAGAATTTGAATTGCAAATGAAAGTTTTTTGGAGTTTTTATTCAAAAACAATTAATTAGAACTTAGCAGATTATCATTTGATTAACAAATTTATATTTGTTTGTGTACAAACCTCCTTTGGAAGTAATGAGATGAAGTCTCGTTGGAATTGAGGTTCAATAGCCTGCATCATATGTCGAACTTGTGTTGGCTCACATTCATCTATCATCTGATCTAATGCCATGAGACGTTCTGCATTAGTCCAGTTCTACATGAAAAATAAATTCATTTAAGATGCATATTGAGATAATACAAAAATAGGTTAGCTTTCTCATTTCTTTCACCAGGTTTAATGTTGTTTTTTCTGCTTTAAGTGATCAATAAGGTGAAATTGAGAATGTCTACTGGTACTGCAACATATCTTTGTTGTACATTTGATGTCAATTTTCAAATTTGTGATGTGATTTTAATCAGGATGAGTATACGTAATATGGATGGAATATGAATATCAATTCTATTCCATGCAAATATCATCCTAGTATGAATACTTTAAAAGCTAATAGCATTTAATCTCTATAACTAAATAAAAGAAGAAATAACCTTGAAGGTATCAAGCCATTGATGTAGGCCAGCAGGTGGGTTATCTTTGGATGGTATGCGTTGTCTAGATAACCAAACAGGGAAGGCACTAACTTGACGATGACCACAGCTCAAACAACTATAATAATAATACAAAATAGTTCGCCAAATGACATTTCTCCAATTCAACAGCTGTACAATACATAGAGATATCTGAGAGATAAAAACATATTGGCTTGAACAGTTCTTAAGATATTTCTAATCTTCATGATGAAATATTTTAATACAATGAAAGCAAAAGTAATAATTTGATGTCTCAAAGAATTTTTTATTTGAAATAAACACCATTTTTATTAGGTTACCTATGACAACGATGTCGACACATTCTTTTACCATTATAATAATCATCTTTCATAGAAGATTTTCTTTTAATCTGAAAACATCATTATACATAAGATAAATAAAAGGAATTATTAAACACTATTATATTGTCCTTACCAATTTCTTCAGTTTAAAGAGTCATTTATACAATTTCAAGCATCATTTATACAATTTCAAGCATCTTTTTTAAAGTTTGAAGCATCATTTTTACCTGGCATTCTTTTTCTTTCTGATAACATTACTGGGAATATATCGACAGAATTTATTTCTTTATTTGTATTTGAAAAACATTCTATACCAACGAAATTTTGTCAAAATGAGAAACTTACACAATGTGATCTGTGTAAAGGGGAGTGTATAGGAGATGATTTGGTATGATGTTTACAGCAGCATGGACCACAACCTTCTTCATCATCTTTATCAGAATCACTGACTTCCCCACAAGATTGAGCATCAACAGAGAACTCATGATCATCCCCAACATCCATTCCCCCATCTTCCAAACCTTCTGGACTGTGAGGATGATATGTTGTGTCTGGAGAATTGTATCGTATCTCATGTCTACAATCATTGGAAAATTTAGCATCAGCTTTAACTAGAGATAAATTAAGTTGTGGGCAGTCATCTTGGTTTAATGAAGCCTTGGGTTGTGATGATGGAAGATTATCATCCTTAATGACTTTATTTGAAGCTCCATTTAAAGTTGAAGTTGAGGGCTTTACAGGCCCAGAGATTGGTGTCTTCAACCCATCTTGTAAGGTACTGTTTGCACGCGAACGAGTGACACGGCACGAGGCAGAAGTATCAAGGCTTTTTCTTAGCTTCTGAGATTCTGTTGCTGTTTTTTTACATGTTGAAGTCTTGAATGTAGAACTACCAACATCTATTGGTCTAGCTACATCAATATTACTACATGAGACAGAGTTTCTATGGCTCTTCTTAGTCTTACTATTGGTCACATGATTAGAGGTACTTTTACTTAATCTGTTCCTGAAATCACCAAATAAAACTGTAATAATAAAAAGAATGAAGATCTGATTGAAATGCAGCTCCAATAATCATGCTAATATTAATCCACAGCTGGTCAGTGGTCAATTCATCAACTATAATTCGGACATCTTCCAAATCCTTGAACCATTCAACTGACTGGAATAATTTTTCCATTAAATATGCTTTTCAAAGAGTGTGACAGACTCTGTTTAAGTTCCATGATTAATATAAGCTTACAGGTACTAAAATACAGCACAGAAATAAGTATCAGATAGGCTAAATGATCATTAACATGAACACAACATTTTCACAAAGCAACTTGAGATTTTGAAACAGTACAATAAGATGTAATATACCTGGGTGTTTGAGATCTGATTTTTTTACATGTAAGAATTTGTCTGTTTTGGTCAACAATATTTGGTCCAATACCAGGAACTTCAGATAATGAATCGACAGTCTCAAATCCACCAATTTTCTACAAAAATTAAAATATCTTCCAACATGATAAAACTGCATACATTTGTTTTAGCTTTTAAGGCGGCAAAATGCAGCACTAGAAGACAACCTTGTTCCATTAAATATGACAAAGCAAATAGTTACCGGTAGACCTTTTTATAGAAAGAGTCAAATGATTACATGATAGGGGCCAAAGGTTATATTTTGGTATTACTAATTTTTCACATAAATGGAGAGTTTAGAAGTGATGCACTCTGTAGTAAATAGCGTGAATAGTGCATTACCTGTCTATATTCTACAATAGTTTTAGCTTTCCTTAAACCAATTCCATTCAACGATTGAAGTTTATTAACTGTGGCCAAGTTTATATCAATCTTCATTCTCCAAACCTGAAAATACAATTGAGAAAATAGTAAAATAAGGATTAAAATTATATAGATCTAGGGTAGCCTATTGGACATAGCATTGCCATAAAAACGGACTATAAACATTCAGGTCACAAGTATTTGAATATTTGAATATCTAACTTCTATGTTAGTCTAGTCCTATGCTTATATTAAAAAAAATGCATTGTGTTACCATTCACATGAGGCTGTAGGAATCTATGATGAGTTTTGATTTTTTTTTTTAAATGATGAAGAAAATAAATTGAATAATCATTAGGCTAGATCTAGCCTAATAATGCTTGAGTCATTGAATAGTGTTATTCGATTTATATTCAAATCTAAAGGTTTGTTTACACGATCATAATGTTTGATCAGGCTATAGTTTTTTTCGAATTCCCATACAAAGACGTGTTTCAAACTCAGCTTAAAAAGCAGAATTATTTTCAATGAATTTCATCGACCGGGTGGATTGTGGACTTCAAAATTGGTTGTTTATCTGTTCATATTTACGCTCACACAACATTCTCAAATTCCATATTGCGCTAAAATAGTAGTACTTGCATACTTTACAACACCATGTCTATTTCGAATATCTAAATTTAAATTACCTTCAAAAATATTCATTTTCTTGTCTCTTCAACCGCTGAAAATTTTCTTAATCGGTCGCCATCTTTGTTCTTACGAGGATCTGACAATCGTGACTACTCGGCTATTTCCGTCACTAATCGGGATTTCACAGTCTCTTCCGGTTTATTCTTACACTTTCGTAACGTTAGTTTTCCGTAGACATGACAATCTATGATGAGTGTATCCTTAAAATTATTAAACATGTACACGAGAGCTGGTCAAAATTAATATTATGAAGAGGCGGTGAAGCAAATAATAAAGATAGTTTAAAACATACCTTATTTTGTTGTATTTTTTGACCCAATGTCATTAGTTAGGCTACATTGTCTACACAAATTTGAGATAAGGAAATCGAGAGAAGAATGCTAGCTTTCTATAAAATGATCTTTAAAGTAGGAATAAGTTTGTTATTAACGTAAATATCCAATGTATACATACAAAATACGAGGGTCAGCATAGATTCTGCCCTTTAGTGCAGAAGAATAACTATTAAAGGACACTGTATGGCTAACTTGAAAAGGTTGCCATTATCCTTTACATCCAGCTACTCAAAATCAAATGCTATTTTGAAATTAAAAGTTGTCAATCCATTCCTCTTGTTTCGACTTCTCGACTAATGAATCAGTCCCAAACTTTTATCGGATTAACAAAAAACAACAAAACAAAGCTGATTATCTCACTAATTGATAAGTTTATTATAAGTCTACCTGATCTCTTTGAGAATCAAAATCTTAAAAGATATTGGACTACTGCTAGATCTTAATAATGGCTTAATTAGGGTGTTCATTCTCCATAATCAACATTTGTTCACATACATGTACTGTATAATACTCTTATCGACAAATTCAATCTAGTTGGCCTGGTCAATCTAAAGGCTACTCCTTGGTCCATTGTATAGAATTAGGTAAAAAGGAGTCCGTGTTATTTTTGCTATTTTCCTGTTCAAGTAGAGGTGCTTGTACAGGGTAAATCTCAGTCGAGGGTTATTATATTTAAAACAACCACCCAGCCAGACATGGGCCTACTAATTGTTTAAATGCTGAAAGCATTGCGGTTGTCATAAACTTTGGATTATCTCCCTTCACCCAAGGAAACCTAACGCCACTTGCCTTTTGCTGTTCTTTTTTTTTTTTTTTTTTTGTTCAGAAAGACTTAATATTATGGTATATGAATTCAAAACACTTTTTTTTTTTTTTTTGTTAATGGACGCAACACGTATCAACAAATATGTTCATGATAGCCGTTGACCATTGAGCTTGACTTCAAATTTGATAAGACAATCTGGAGTCAACTCTTCCTAGAGATTAAATCACAGATTGATATATAGGATAACAAGAATAAATCAGTTTATCAGCCTGTTTGACTGCTTCCATCTCTTTTGATGTTAAGCAAGAGGGGTAAATAGGAGGCGTTCGCCAGATACTAATTAAAATTGTCTAGCAAACAAGGCGAGCACGTCATGATAGCTTTAAATTGCTTTGGTCTCCCCATTGCCTTGGCGGCCAGGGGAGATACTTTTTCGTGATTTATCTACTGGTTCGGCCGAAGGAAACGACTTGGGAGGAACGTGTAAATGGAGGAAGCCATTGCATCCCCGGCCTTTCTTTGATGGAACTAAACCCTATCAAAACCTATCCTGTTTCGACTGTATATACAAATCTCTCTTTATACTTGATTCCGAAAATTATGATACATGAAAATGACCGCTACAACCTCCAATGAATATTTAAACACCAGGTTATTAGGGAGTTTACCTCTTTCTTGTACAACATTGACATCCATATTCTAACAGGGCAATACCTGAACCAATAGAAATGATGATACACAAAAATTTTCTACAGCCTGCTAGAAATACCACAGCCCTTAAATAAAGTTGACTAAATTAATATCATAGATATATTTTTTGTATATCATATAACAATTAATACAGATAGGCCTACGTATCTATTCACAATATATCCATATACAATTTTTATAATTATATATAATACATTATCATATCGCTACAATCATATTTAATCATTAAAATTCTAACTTATATTACATAAATATATTCGCTTATAATGATAGAAAGAACGAATAGTCAACCAATAAAATCTGGTGACTTATGCCTTTGCAGAATATTTTTATCCTTGTTATTATAGGCCTATATATGAGTGATGGATAAACTACATGGCGTTCGAGTTCATTATATTATAAATCCCCCCTCCACCATTCAATCTGAGTATGGTTGGATTAGAGGAAAGAGCCCCCCCCCCCACCTAAAAAAATTGGTTAAGTGTCCTAAGGGATTGATATCGTCTGTTATTTGTGTGTGATTGTGTTTATTAAGGTCAATCAGATGGTATTAAATGTTATGTTTTCGATTCCTACATTATGCTACATCCCTATTTACTGTTTGGTATATATGATATCCCAGGAGATATCACAGGATATATCATACACATACTTTTACATGTATCTATATAATTTGATCAGTACGGATAATTATTTATGTTTATCAAATTACTATATTTAGTCATCTAAATAATGTCAATTAGTTTCTATGTATACCTAATTATACACTATTTTATACAGACTATATTTTTCTACATCATAAATACCACATCCAGATTTTCACACTATAACAACGAACCACCACCATGGTGTTGAATACCAATCACTTGGTGCTCTTCATATAGTGTGCATGTTAAAGACCTTTCGTCAGTTGGAAATTGCAAAAAAGATAGGCTTATGCCACTGTACTGCCAAAATCTTCCTCATTGCACCCTGCATGGCGTGGCCCGTCTTCATTAGCCCATATCAGGTGCTATTTGCCCATTATATCGCATATCCCCAAGAAATGACTCATGGATAATGAACACATTTTCATGGTATACTACTCCCCAAATTAAAGGGATAATAGGTCTTAGCATGAAAATAAAATTTAAGTTCTCTAGAAAGGTCAACTTACCTGGTATCAGAGAAACAGAATCTCTTAAAATTTTGAAAACTCGCAAAACTAAGACATTTTTTAAAAACGCTTATTCAATTTATTAAGCGTTTATCAATAATCATATGCATCTTTATGGATAATTACTTAGTTTTTATTTATGGTAACAGGTATATTTAGTGATGCATAGCGCTCTAACAGACCAAATTTAAAATTTTCAAATTTTATGTTCATTCTAAGACCTATTATCCCTTTAATAACAACAAAACACAACGTTTCAACTATGACACTGTTAATGTTACATCAGGTGAATAAGACTAAAATCAATAAGGGCGAGGCATATATGCATAACAAGTGCATAACAATAACATAAGCTGAGAGCATGAACATCATTTCTGGAAAAATATAAATTTGAAAGCTCAAATTTCGATGTTGAAACGGAGACCAAAGTATGACTGGTTAAAACAATTGCAACATTTTTAAGTTGTCGAGGTAAGGCTATGTATTCATGTTTGAATAATCTGTATAAATAACATTAATTCATGGGTTTATTTTGTCCACTCCACAAATATTCTTATACCCAATTATAAAAATACAATTATATAGAAACTAAATTCCACTTTATTTTTTTAAATTGCCACCATCTGCGTTTACATAATTTTATTATTTTCCAATTATTTATTATTTTCATCTGTTCACACTATCTTCTGTCAGTAAACACCAGCTTTTTTGTTTGTTATACATGTCATTCAAAATTTTACTTGAGATCAAGTTTTTTTGACGCTATCAGATTTGGCATCGTCCACAGTTACGCTTTAAATCGCCATATGGTAGTATCCATGGTAACGGTCTATTTCCGTAGTGCGTGCTGGCACCACGAGTTGATTATGGGTCGTGAAAGTTTAAAGAAAACTTGAAAACTTTTAATTCAGTTATTAGACTAGAGCGTCAAGTGGGGTGTACGCTGAGTGTTATGGTTTCTGTTAAAGATGAGGTATGTTTGAAGTTTATTAATTATGTTGCTAAGGAAGTATATTCAATTATTATTTTGGCGCCATTGTTCATAGGAATGTGTTCTATACATGTGGAGCAATTAACACCCATTGAGTGTGAGTTAATATTAAGCCACATTCCTTTCACCTTTTTTAACAAGATACTCTTATCAGGTTGTAGAATTCTCGTGCCAGGTATGCTGCTATTCACCTTAAACTCTGTGTGATCTGCAAAAGAGAGTAAGAATATATTCAGATTTTCTTCTTTGAAACAGGGATGTGGATGCCTTAAGAGTTTGTCCTTATTTTGTGAATCGGTCTGAGTGCTCCAACATGCATCGTCATGAATTCCCTTATTCCAATACCGATACCAAAAATCTTGTTTCGTCTTCAGTTCCAGGATTGTCTAGCGAAAAGTCGGAAATCAAATATTTAATAGCTGAAAATGATTAAATTCATCTCATAATCTTTAGAAGTTTAATAGGAAGGTATATATGAATGGTAATATGATACGGGTATATCAAGACTAAAGATAAGATAGCCCTTGTTCTCTGTACCCCGTTGTTTTCAACTTAGACTTAGACTTGGCTCTTATATAATAATTTCCTCCATACTGATATCATGGTTACAGTTTTATAATCCATGTCACTGACCAATTTAGAACGTTGGTGAACTTAGCAGCGTCTTTTTAGATAATGGTGCATACTATATTACTTTTATCAAGTGTGTTATGTCATCAAACATCGATTAGTTTTAGAGATGTCACAATAAATATAAAAGCTCTATAAGACTATTAAGCACCAAACTTCTTCATATACTATTGATATTTGGTTCATTGTGTTTTGACTCGTGGACCAGTTATTATAATAACTGTTCAACGCAGATAACAGGAGTAAATCCGGACTAAACACGACTTGGCATTTACAATACATGTATATTATAACAGGGTGGGGTTAGAGTAAACTTCACCTTCTCATGTTGTTCTAACAAGTCAAGGTAATATTACACCCCAGGGACATGTATTTGGTATTTTAAGTACAAGTATTATTCGAAGTTATGATACAAAAAATCGATACAAATGATATGACAATATTGTATCAAATACAATTATTAAAGACATCATACAACTAATAGTTCAGTTGGAATAATAGAAAATTAAAAAAAAATGAGACACATAATAATTAATTTCACCGCAGCTTTGTACGGGAAAACAAGGGTATATACATTCGATATGACACATATATGCTGTTGTGGCCGTTGCTATATGAACCGACTGCGTTTCATCGGACCGAAAGTCCCGGAAAGTCATGTGGGGAAATCCCATTACAGAATGAAGGCCGTCAACATGAAACATGCAAAGCAAAATTTACCTAGGAAGTAGAGGAGCTCTGTATGTCTTTCTGTAAACCTTGCTCTATGAAATGCAAGGTGGTTGCAAATTGCTCTCTGGATAGTCTGAAATAGGACACGAATTATGAACGAGATTACAAAGGACTCATTGCTGTTTCCTTTGTCTTTTTATAGGATGTACCCATAACCTCCAATTCTTTATCATTTTAAACGCAAACGCATACCTGCCACAACGGTACCAAATGATCGCATCATTAATGACGTCATAGGATTAATTTTCACTCGAGTTTGACCCTTGACCAATGTCATGAACGTTTATAAAATTCCTTAAAATGTGTACTTTCCACAGATATCTGTTGTCATTTTAAAATTTCATTGTAAAGATAATACAAAAATCCAGTTTGATTAGAGAAGGCAACAAGTTCTACCCAAGTAATCATCTTATCATCTAATTAACTTCATTATAAAAGATAGGGAGGTTGTATTGATAATGAAATACCATGCAGATCTTCCATGTAACATGTAAATATCACGTGGACAGTCTGTATTTAGATACATTTGTTTTGTATACACCACTTTCTAAATACAAGAATGCGCATCCCTTTCATAATTAATATGTTAAAACACGATCTTCCCGATAAACTAACAGTAATAATTGTTTTTGTCAAATTAACCTGACCACCCTGTACATCAACGAAGCCAGAAGGAAAGAAAAGAAAGAAACAAAGAACTATACTTTATAAGGATAACAACTTAGGTTCACAGGTCCACCGTGACATGGATACTTTCTACCCACTGGTCCTTGGTCAAACCTCTTGGCATGGATCTTTTTCGGACTATCCGTATTCATTTATAGCTGGACTGGAATTATGACTGAAGATGACTTTATCAAGGCCCTCGAACTTTCACACACGTCCGACATTTTCAACGTATCCAAGCTAAAAAGACCTCAGATGCTCGATAATCAATCCTAATTTTCAACAAACGAGCGCCAAGGTCGCCAGCACGAGGCGCCAACGGCATCCCGGAATCATTCCAAATGAAATATTGTTTTTTTCTCCTTAGTCCCTTCCACGGCTCTTGTATAAACCAGTATTATTTAAATTTCTGCGAAGATAAGATATTGTGAAACTACACGTCACTATTCTTATTTCATATTGTAGAGTATAGAAATAAACTGGTTACAGTATCCTTTTCGTTCTGAATTTCCGCCTAGCTGCATAGATGTATGAATTGCAGGATAGTGACAAGACACTATTAAGGCTATGAGCAGGGCTGAAAATTCTACAGACGGCGCAAATGGGTTGGGGAGGGGGGGGGGGGGTATGAAAGATTAAAAAAAACTCCATCACCCACAAGAAAAATTTACAAAAAATTACCATTCCCAGAAATGAGATGGACTCTCCGTCCCACTTCCCAAATTCTAAATGGCTGTTAAGTGCAACGTCATGAAGTATGCAATGAGTAAATTTTAACAAGACAGATAACTGTTCCAATAGGCGCTTTTCCATTGCAAGCTCCTCTGGCAAGCATAAACTTACTAGGCGTAACCCATTATCATATTTGGAGAAAATTATCCAAACCCATGCCGTGACTGATTCCCAGGTTTACAAACCAAAGCCACCCGAACCAACCGGTGCCTAACGATTCGCCGAGATTATCACGTAGGCGACATTTGCCTGCCGTCGAACACACTGATCATTCTGTCATCTACGCATGCGTTAGTAGCAGGTAATTCATCACGAATAGAGAATCTAAAAAGATTTTCTTACCTGTGTATTATATCTGTCAGTGTATCTGGAGTTTCTAAATTGATCTGGATTTCCTTCATATAAAATCTGAGGTTCGGGTACTTAAATGATAAATTGGCCGCATATAGGCCGTATATACCATATCAAGTTATTACGTAGCCTTTGGCTAAAATGACATATTTTGACATTGACGCCATAATGTCATTGATTACTTGAATAACTCATTGATGGTTCAGCTTGGCACATTAAATTCTCTAACACTAATGATCCAAACGTGGGTCGGAGCATCTATCATGCCTGGACCTGCATGTCTCAATGGTTGTTTTCACGTCCGTGGAAATAATAGGACTATTTATATATTGTATCCAACTGAAAAAAAGGTCCATTGCTTAGAAGCTTTGTTTTGTTTTTTTGTGTGTGTGTGTGTTATTGAAAGATCTTTTGATCATGATATTGTGACTGAGATAATATAGGAACATGAAACAAGAAATTTAATGAATTTGTTTCAGGGTTTACATTTGTAATTGCTGTCCCGACTATAACCGGAAGTTTTAAAGGCCGTTTACCGTATTATATCAGGGTTTAAATATAAATTATTTTATCCATCTTTTTACATAAAATAAATCACAATGCCCTTGAAAACTTTAATGTCAACATGGCCTCATGCACCTATTAATCTACATGCAACCCCATTTGATAAGTATTTGCAAGAAAGCATATTATAATTTTTCATTATTCTGTTGATGTACACAGCGCCTTTCAGAATTGTTAGGTACTTTTTGTTGTAAAAACTTCTATATTCCGGTAATAACATAATAAATTAATTTTGTTGTTATTTTGATATTTCAGACGAAGAGATGTGAAGATAAAAAAAATCATTGCTTTGTTTTTGATTATCATAATGACGTCATCACTAATAGCTCATTGGTTTAGTCGAAGTATAGTAGTGCCCCGATATTACAAGTCTCGAAAGTTTCGCCCACGTGATTTTCTTGTAGATGCGGCGGCCTGTCGTATACCGGATATCGACCCGTTTGATACATCCGCTGAAGAACACATTCGCATGACCAAAAAAATCCGATGTACTGGAAAACCTTCCATAACGTATCAGGACATGACGATGTTGAGATTAAATTGGACTGTGATAAATGGCTATTTTAAGGGCGACTTTTCTGAGTGTAATTATCAAGGAATACGTCGAGGCTCACAAATGTCCGATAAACATTTTATATACACCGAATTAAGTCCGCCTTTCCACGCAGACATCAACATGACTGAAGAATTCATTCGCGTGTATTGCTTCAGTCGTTCTGCTGGTAAAATATATACCAACTTTCATTCATTTATTATACCGAAGCCAGACAGAGTTGAAGTTCTTAGAAGAAGACTTCAGAAACATCTGTTTGTTCATCAACCCAAAGAACTGCTTAATGTCATCATGCTTGGACTAGACTCGGTATCCAGACTCAATCACATCCGTTCAATGCCATTGACAAGGTCCTTTTTATTAAAAAATCTTTCCGCGGTCGAACTTCAAGGCTATACCAAGGTGGCAGATAACACGTTTGTTAATGTAGTACCTATGACAACGGGAAAGTTTGTGGAGGAATTGCCTTGGGATGAAAATAAAAGAATGGAATCATTTGATAAATATAACTTCATTTGGAAAAACTTTTCTGCGGCAGGATATCCGACACTCTACGCTGAAGATGCTCCAAAAATGGCAATTTTCACTTATCTAAAACGTGGGTTTTATCAACCGCCTGCCGATTTCTACAACCGCGCATTTTCGAATGCAATGGAGAAACACCTGTCTATGTGGAATACTGACCATCAGTGTGTTGGTGATCGCCTGGAAACCGACATCATTCTGGACTATACTCGAGATCTTGCGCGCGCTTTTCCAAAACATCCACATTTCGCATTTAGTTTTATAACGAGGCTTACACATGACGTATTATCTAACGCTATGCTGGCAGACGAAGTTTACCATAAACGTCTTCAAGGAATTTAAACGTCAAGGAATTTTTAATTCTTCAATTGTATTTCTATTTAGCGACCATGGACTACGCTTTGGATCGTTCCGAGAAACCTACATTGGGAAATTGGAGGAACGCTTACCGATGGTGTATGTGATTTTTCCAGAATGGTTTTCCAAAAAATATCCCGAAATAAATTCAAATTTGCTTAAAAATAGGAACCGATTAACAACACCCTTTGATATTTATGAGACATTGAAAGATATCTTATATTTCAAAGGTCGGCCTTCGGGTTTTGTGGATGTGAAACAAAGGGGAATAAGTCTTTTTGAAGAAATCCCAAAAAGTAGGACTTGTGACCATGCTGGTATCTTGCCTCATTGGTGTGTGTGTATGAACCAAATAGAACTTTCAGTAACTGATAAGTTTTCCAGATTAAGTGTGAAATATCTACTATCCTATATAAATAAAAAGTTATCTCGATATCGAGATAGGTGTGCTACTTTAGTTCTGGGTCACGTTAAGTCTGTACATGTGGTTTTAAAAATAACGATCAATTATTACGATTTGATCACAGTACCAATGACGTTATAAATAGAACAGTTGTGTATGGTAAACGAACAAGTGTGATATCATTATTTCAACTGTCTGTGGTGCTATTACCAGGAGCTGGTGTGTTCGAAGCTACTGTCCGATATGATGAAACTGCGCGTCAGTTTGGAATGGCTGGTGAAATCAGTCGCATTAATAGATATGGACATCTCGGTGATTGCGTGGACCTTCCTAGAATTCGTAAATTTTGCTTTTGTGTTACATAGAATTTAAATATATTACAAAAAATTCTTAGTTTATTCTTTTAAAAAAACACTAACAATCGCTGTTCGTAATTGAATTACATGTATTTGAATCGCTCCAGATGTTACTTACATCTTAATGTATCAAATTCATGTATTTTAATGCTGAAATACATAGTCTCTACTTGTAACATGGAAAATTGCTAGAGGAGAATCTCTCTTATAACACCTAATACCAGATCATTGGCACATTACATAATTAGAACGATGAAGATACCACGAATTGGGACAGCGTAATTGCAGCATAAAAAAGTCCATACGATATACATGTACATCTTATCAAGATTTTGTACCGAAATGGAGAAAACCCAACAGTTTCTACCTGTACGTACTCGAATGACTATACATTCCCTCTTTCTTTTACGATTGCTGTTGATAATCTCAAGCGAATCTAGAATCTATATATATATATATATATAAATACATGCAATGGGTCAACGTGACAATATTAGGCTTATATTAACGAGTACACTTATAAATAGAATGTACTCTTTTGCGATACTATTGTACGATGCCTGGCTAATTAGGGCTATCTCTTTCATTTTGTTATCTCATATTAAAGTTTCGTGCCTGTTAAACAGTAGTCTATGCTTCATAGAAAATAATTAACCATTTGAAATGAAATTTGGTTATCATTTGTCAATTGTGTTGTAATTTAAGAATAAGAATAATATAGATTTTAAATATGAATAAATTTAAGGAGGAATCTGAGGAATATTTGGAATTTCAGCTGGAATGTGTAATGTAAATGGTTTCAGAACTTGAAGTGTTTCATGACATTTCAGACGTGCATACGTTTCACTAGAAAATTATGAATAATGGAATTGATTTCGTGTCATTTGACAGATATATTAGAGCAAGAGATATAAGAATCTTATTGCTAACTTTATTTAAATCGAAGTTACAATTTACAAATATCTGCTCTCTCATTTAGTAAAACGTATTTTGGACATGTAAATGCTTTTTGTGGGAATATTTTTTATAAAGAATGGTTAACAATTTGAAATTGTCATTGATATCTTTCTACTGAACCATTAAGTAGTAATTTCTTATTAGAGCGAGGACGTATTAATAAACATAATATGACATGTAGACTATCAGTAGTTTACATCGGCCTAATTGAATAGGAGTGTTATATGCAAGTATACCTCTACGTTTACCAAGAATAAATAGGTGATACAAATAAGTGGTGAAAATGGAATATGTTAAAGATAGAGATCAAGGTTGGGCCTGGATTGTTTTATTAGCAGCTTCTATCAACATTTTCTTGGGATCAGGATTTGCTTTCACAGCAGGAATGTTCCAGGCTGTGTTTTTAGAACAGTTTAAAGAGAGTGTTGCTTATACTGCATGGACCACTGCTTTATTCTCATCTCTATTACAACTCACAGGTATGTACAATTGTTTTCGGTCAGCACTTCGGGTATCAAATACACCGCCTATTAACACTGTCGATTTATTGTCAAACTGTAAGTAAGCGGATCAAAACGAACATGGAATGATAGAGGAATATTTAAAATTGAAATGGTAGAAATTTATAAATTCGCCTCTCAAGATATTGTATTTGGGACATATCAGAAGGAAATGATATTCGTCTTCAACAAGTGATAAATCACGTTGTTGGTATAAGATGCGTTTATCAACAGGAATTTGTATGTACCGACCTCTCAATTTCTAATTGATGTTTACTACGTCTCAATGAGGTCAATGTCCTTTTATGTTGTGGGTTTTTGATATGCTTTAGATAGTGCGATGGAGTAGAAATGAATGGTTTGAAAAAACCACGTTCTCAATTATTGTGAAAAAGCTTAATTTGTTTAGGTTAAGCAGGATGAATACAGTTGAAGCCGGGTCCATATCTTCATTAAAATTTGCATTTCATAAGGGGTTATTTTGAAAAGAGGTGTTATCAAGATTAGGTACTCTTAGTAGTATAGAGTTAGATATATTTGTAGAGATTGTATTCTGGCCTAATTTGTACCAGTAATCAAACATGAGCTATATAAAATGAACTACCCCAAGACCCCAAACATCAGATGAATAAGGAGATATTTGTTTTATGAATACATGAAAATAAGAGAAGCCAACTTTAATATTTGTTTCACCATATAAATCAGAAGTTTCGTGCTACTTAAGCCGGTTGTTTAGCCGCCTATATAACTCAAATTAAGGAAAATTATAAAGCATTTTAACAAAATGTATACACTGTGGGTAAAAAATGTGTGGCATTTGTGCGAAATGAATATGATTATTTATTTCTAGCACAGAAAAATGTTATTATAGTAGAATTCCAAAGTATTTATAATAATAATATTGTTCATTGACCATAAAGTAGTGGTGTGTGATCGAAAGGTCATTAATATTAAGGTATCGAAATGTTTTGAGTAAATCCGGTAACTAACGTCATATTATCTTCAATTTCACTAAGTATTTTAATAATGTTAAACTCCGCCATATTTTTATCAATCAAATCACTAGGTAACTTTACTCTAGAATTGTTCTCAACAACGGAACTCTTATCTTCACACATGACCCTGTTAACCGCCAACATTTTTTTAGGTCACTATCTGTCAAATCATGGCAATAGGCATCAACTTCCTCTAGTTCACCTATACAAACTCTTTTTTGATTGGTCACATTTGAAACTAGCACATTAAGTATACTATGATTTGGTTTGACCAAACTTTAAACTCCTCATAATAATTGGTCCTCAAATACAACTGTCTACAGTCAACATTGGGTACTTTGTCACTCCAAGCAACTTTAACTGGAATAATTTTCTGCATTAAGGATAATATATTAACATTCTTTAGTGTCACAACTGTATTTTTAGGAATAGGTTCCACTGGTTTAAGTCTTTTACATCAATAGTCACCAAGGATGTCTCTAATTCACCAACCTTAAAAACATTCCTACACAAATCAACCAGACCATAAAATCCGATCCTTATATGAAATCACAATTTAAGGTATCAGCAACTAAAACTGTACTCTTAAACAAACTACCTGCTATAAAAATATTAGCCTGAAAACACCCTACAATAGGCAAAGTCTCTTTAGAAGTTACTGAAAGTCTTAAGTTTACAGATTTAAGTTTGACATTTGGCAAATTTTGTACAAACTTCTACTACAAATTGTCACATCTTCACCAGTGTCAGATAGTGCAGGAACTCTGACATCGTTCAACTGTGTCTCAATAAAAATATCCTTACAAGGTCTCACACTTGACACAGGAATATCAACATGTTTTGCTGTCTGAATTTTAGACAAATCTTTCCAAATTTCATCTACCTTATCTTTAGAATCGACATAAACAATATTGTCAATTACACCAGTTTTATGGTTATGTTTAGGTTTCAATTTCGCAACTGTGGGGCATGCATTCTTGTAATTTCCATAACCTTGACATCCATAACACTGAATACTTTTGTTATCAAGTCTGTCTGAAGTGCCATTTACAGGATTTATTCTGCCCCTATTATTACTACCAATATGTCTATTATAAATTCTATTGTCTCTTGTTTATTTCTCATCCTTAGGTACAACATCTCCATAAACTATCATGTTCAATAATGTCAACTTTTCTTGTGTCTCGAAAATTATTACTGTCATTAGTGTCAGACTTTAAATATTTTGCATTCTGATCAGCAAATCTAGCCACATAATCCTGGTAATGTCTTAAATTAGGTTCTCTATTATAAAATAACACCTTTTAATGTTCTGTCTTTTATGCATTGGATAAACCTTTCTGTAATCCTCAGTTCAATTCTGTCAACTCTGAAACTATGGTGGTCAATTATGGACAGAATAAAATTCAGTGAAGAAATCACTATGTCGTAATACAAAAAACATTTTACCTTTAATGTAAATGTCTTTTGTACTAATACCTAAAATACATCAAGCATTTAACATAATGCAAACGATATTTTACCTTTAATGCAAATGTTGTGTGTACTAATACCTAAATTACATTGTGCATCAAACCTTTATTGTACCACAAATAACAAAAATTCTGATTGGTCCAAATACATCATGTCTTTGCAATTTGGCGTATTAATTTCAGTGAACTAGTTACAAATCTTGTTAATTTAAATGTTAATGATAAAAAGGATGTTTTCTTTTTCATTCGATAGAGCACGTGTAGTTTGTTGTTATGTGCGTCATACTGCACCTAACGTCATAAAACCGAATAACCCATGTTCTAAATTATCCATAAAAAAGAGTCCGGGAACAAAATAATCACAATTTGTGGTACAATTCCGATAAAAGACTTTCTGTTTTAGATTTAGAGGGGGTTTATTCGATATTTAACCATGCTTGAATATACCATTAGAGACCCTCGACCGCAAGCGGTCTCGGGATCTAATGATTCAAGCATGGTTTAATTAGAAGATAAACACTTTCTATTTTAGATTTAGAGGGGGTTTATTCGATATTTAACCATGTTTGAATCATTAGATCCCGAGACCGCTTGCGGTCGAGGGTCTCTAATGGTATATTCAAGCATTAAACCCCATGTATTTCGACCAATCAGAACTCAGAATTTTTGTTATTTGTGGTACAATATCAAATAAACCCCCTCTAAATCTAAAACAGAAAGTGTTTATCTTCTAAATGACTAAGTAAAACGTCAAAATACGTAATACAATCAACAAAATACCACTAGTGATTTCACGCATTACATATTCACACTTAACATAACTACTTCAACAAAGTACAAGTTACTTTCACTATATGCGAATGAGCTTAGGGGAGGAGCTTAAAATGTCAATTATTCATTTTAACTAAATGCTCCCTGTAACGTCCATTTCATCCTCAAACCACCTCGTGTCCAAATATTTTCGACTGTGTCAAACAATTGTATTGAGTTAATTTATAGATTAAACTCTATGTTCATAAGCTGTTCATGACTGATTCGTACCCAAATTGGAAAAAAATATAATAGCCGTTTCGAAACCATAACGCTTAATGTCAAAGTTTTCAGTCGTTTCGTACCTAGCCATTTCGTACCCTAACATTTTTCTCTTAATATGACGAAAAGGCAACTTTGACAATCCGATTAGCACATATTTGAGATTCTTTAGTAGGCTGTAACATTTCTTGGTTTTCTAAGCAACAAAAACAGTTGGTAATACACTCCTACACATCCTTCCCATAAATCCCTCCAAAAGCGTTCAATTCTACAAAAAAATAACATTTGATAAAACACCTGTGAAAGCCTTCCCCATTCAAATCAAATTTCTTACGAATGTCTTCATCACATTATTTTATTTCTATTCAGTATTCAGGATTGACACCTTAAGCTGAATCTCACATATGTGCTATCTCCAAGTAGTTATGGGAGAAAACCTGATACGATAAACTTCGTACTCTGTCCATGAAGGTCCAGTACTTTTCATTTTGTTTTACTTCAATACTAGCCAAGGATTTTGCTGCATGTGCCTTGTCAGCCTGGGGTATAAAACATTTTGATAAGCTCATCTCAGAGGCCAAGAGTTCCAGTGTTTTGCTGCTGATCTAAAGGGTACCTGGCTGGTTCTACACATTGAATAATAAAGAGGTTAGATTTGATTGTTTGAGAAATCTTTCTTATCCTACACACTTCTTCAAATATTTTAATAAAATAAATTAATGTCAGACCATCACACTCAGTTGATCCAGAAAATGAAACATTAGATAATACACAATGTAATTTTGGCTGTTGGGTACTCTCTGATTTGAGTCAACTGGGTTTGGATTACTATCACTACTGTCATTTAAGGATCTAACCTGTTCTACATTTTCACTAGGCCTATTTGGTCTATAACTGCCATCCAAAGTCATTCTAGTAACAGTGTCAGATAAACCAGTAACTTTGTTATTTAAATCTCCAAAGATTTTAATCATTTCTTGCATACCAAACAGGAGTTCTGTAAGCTGAGCATTCTCAACCTAAAGGCCCCCGCACATGGAGAGAATATAGCGCGCACCAATAGCGCAGCGCCATTGGCGCGCTCTACTTTCACACCAATTATTTGCCGTACACGATGCGCATTTCGCTCAGCTCTAGTCTCGCGTTGATATCACATGATCAGTCAAAATGGCGGACTACCACAGTGAAAGTTCAAGCGATGACGAAGAAGAGGGAATGCAGTTGTTATTGCTGTTATTACTACGTCATAGACGTCGTAGACTAAATGCAGCTAGTCGCAAGATTTGGTGAAGAGTCTGGATTCGACGTCGACGAAGAATATTCCATAACCTGGTCAACGAGCTCAATGCAGAGGATCGATAGCAATCTCGCTGGTCTAGATCGTGATTCATTTCACCACAATTTGACTTAAGTTGAGCCATTAATATCAAAAGAAGTCACAGCCATGCGGCCATCAATCCCTGCTAGTGAAAGACTTTCGCTGACGTTAAGATTCCTTGCTACAGGTACCTCTAAACCACTTTGAATTCCTTTATTTACTGTAGTAGGCCTCTTGGGACTAGGCCTAGGCCCTTTTAAACGTAAGGGCGTAGAGTTCGATCCCGGCATGGGCCGACATTATATCTTTGGGTTTTATCGATGCGGATCGGAGGGGCCGACATGGAAAAAGTGCATAGTTGTTCGGATGAATGTTCGGCAGCAGTAAATCGAGTCCCAGTGTGCTATAGGCTACCCCGGCAGTTGGACTACAAAAAAAGAGAGTAGACCTAGATGCTGTACTTAGTTGTCCTTCATCATGTCCCTCAATGAACATTGTATGGTGTTTCCCGTCATAAACAGATGCAAAAAAGTAGGACGTACATATTGAATTATATTCTTGATTTTAACTAGTGCTGTGCAATTCATCAAACACTATTTTCAATTTTGATTTTTCAGGAGAAACATTACAAAGTCTCTCAATGCAGTTCAGACTTGGAGATCGAACCGTATCTGGAATCGTTGATGAAACCTGTCAGGCCTTCAAAGAAAACTTCTTGAAGGTAATTCTATTTAATCCACAGTCATTATTTTATAATATTGTTTACAAAAACAAATCCATAAAGGAAAAAAATAACTTCTTTTGCTTAATAGATAATAGATAGGTCTTGAATATATGTAAATAGTCTTCAGAAGTACTGGATATGTACGAACATCGCAAAAACTCTCTACGCTAAATATACCGTAAAATAGAAATTTTTCTTTCTTTTTCTATAAATATATTTTCTATATATTGCGTAGTTTCACTAATATTGAGTCGATATTTTAACTTTCAAATGCGGATAATTATGGATATTAAGATTAAACTTTTAACGTTGACGGATGGTGCTCCTTTAAGACTATTAAGACAAATTATAGATTAAAGAATTTGGAAGAGACCACAGATGTCTCTTGTGACTCGGAAAGGGGGATGCTGCGGACACTAGATGTTCGAGAATTAAAATGCTGGTCAAACCGTTATTATTGTTTTGTGCAAGCCACATATTTGTTTAAGGCGGGGTATGATCTTGCTGAGAAAAGTATGGAGGCTGGTTTTGAAGATTGTGATTACTGTAGATCAATGTGCCTGATTGTACCCGAAAAAAAAATTCATTAATCTTATGGCCAACTAACTGGCGGATTCTTGTGTCCAGTTCAGACAATGTCTCAATGACATATAACGAAAAGGAGTCAACAGTGGGTTTTTTACCACCACCATCCTGTCTTTTCTCAGTTTTGTCTGAGAGTGATTTGGTCAGACCTTTAATGAATCCATATTCTTCATCAGCCTGGCGTTTCCTAGACCGATTTGACAGGGTTTTTATTAGAGGCTGTTCGTCGATTTTGGCTTATTATTAGCATGAGGATGTTGCTGGTCTTCCCGATCATCGTCTTCCATTAGTTCTACAAAGCTTTCACCATCATCCTCAACAAGGGAATCATCACCAGCCTCTATATCAATATCATCGGCTTCAAATGCCTGAAAAAAGAAAGATAACCTCACATATTATATGTTACATACTTTTTTATTTTTACAGGCTCCAACATCACCAGATGAATGGAAAAAAGTATCTGATGACTTATTCCACAAGTGGAATTGGGGCCATTGATGGCAAACACATTGCCATAAAGCAACCTGATGGTATCAACTATCAAAAAAGCCTTGGATAACAAATCCATCAACCTGCCACCCCCTTCATCTGTCAGTGGAATTCAAGATTCCAAAATAGAGTATCATTTCGTGGGAGACGATGATTTTTTCTCTTCAAATGACAATGATGAAACCATATCCTCACAGAAATCTCGACAAAGACAAACGAATTTTCAATTATCGACTCTCCAGAGTCAGACGTGTCGTTGAAAATTCTTTCGGCATTTTGGCAAACCGTTTTAGAGTATTCCTGACGACTATCATTTTGCATCCTGATAAAGTAACGTGTTGCATAATTACATGATTGAAAAAAATAAACATTCCAATAATAGCGTTGCAGATGTTGAAAATGTCAGCCACAATATTGTCACTGCTGGTGCTTTGAGAAATGATTCACAGCTTATAGGGATGCAACCAACACTGTGTCGAAATGCTGCAACTGATGCAAAGAGTCAGAGGGAAGTTTTAACTGGATACTTTTCATCTGAATATGGTGCTGTCTCTTGGCAAAATGATATATTAGGTGTCAACTGAAAGGGTGCAGACCAAGTGTTTTGTCTAGACAAAATGAATGTTTTAATGAGATTCGGTAGAATTGAAGACGTGTCTGTGTATAAAAATTATCACTAGGATTTATATTGTGTTGTCTTTTATTTTGATATATACTTAGTGTCCAAATTTGATACCGAAGGTCTTGTTGTCAGAACTATAGGAAATGTAACTTCTCAAGCCAGGGGCGTAGCTACCGGGGGGGTGTGGGGGGGGGGGGGTAAAAAGTCAAAACATTGTGTTGGTAATGATCGGTCGATAAAAGACGGCAAGGTGGGACCGTCGGTAAAACCAATTAACCTAAAAAGTAAAAACCATGTGTTGGTTATGATTTTATCAGTAAACTATCAACATTAAAAGTATTTTTTTTTTACTGAAACTACCGGAATCGGTCGGTATAAGTTGGTTATGACTGGAGTCTTCGGTAAAACCGATTGGTTAACGGATACCCTTGTTATTGGTAAGCTGTTCGTTATTTGAATTTGTCGGTAAAACGCGGAATTGGCCGATAGAAGAAGGTCATAGATGGAGCCGTCGGTAAAACCGATTTGTTAACCGAAAGAGTGAAAACCTTGTGTCTCTTAAGATATTATCGGTAAACCGTTCGTCTACATTAAAGTGATTTTTACTAAACTTGTCGGTAAAACGCGGAATCGGTCGATAATAGACGGTCATGGATGGGAAATAGAGCCTTCAGTAAAACCGATTGGCTGACCGAAAGTGTGAAAACCTTGTGTCAGTTATGATGTTATCGGAAAACTGTTCGTCTACATAAAAAGTGATTTTTACTGAACTTGTCGTAAACCGCAGAATAGGTCAAAAAAGGCTATATAATACATATGGTTGTCCGACGAAAATTGATAATTTTGACCGGTGGAAACGACTTCCAAAATCGCGTCAGATATATTTTCCGGGTTTCCTAGTTTGTAAAATTTTCAAGGGGGAGAACAATAGAACCCCCCCCCCCCCATGTCGGTAAAACGCAGAATAGGTCGAAAAAGGACATAGAAAACATATGGTTTTCCGATAAAAATTGATAATTTGGACCAGTGGAAAAGACTTCCAAAATCGCATCAGATGTATTCTCCGGGTTTCCAAGTATGTAAAATTTTCCGGGGAAGGACCCCCGAACCCCCCGCCACTGCAGGGCCGAATACGAAGGCCTTTGGCCTGCAGGGCTTGCCTTGGAAAAATCACCTTTCAGTCCCCCCTCTCAGACATATTCTAGATACACCCCTGATTGATATGGTTTTCTAAGGTTTAGGATTTGCTTTAACGATGGATTTCGTTCGTGTATAATGTATATACTTAAAAGTGCGAGTAAGTTATTTTTGCCCCGGGAAGAACACGTGTTCGTCGGTAAAACTTTGACGTTACACGTGTTCGTCGGTAAAACTTAGACGTTACACCCCCCAGTCAAAATGGTCACGCTACTCTCCTGTCTCAAGCAACCACTTAGTTCTTTTAGAGAATTTCCTCGCACTTCCAATTGGACTACCTTTTTTTAGCCTTGGTGTAGCTGCTTCGAAGTGCCTCTATCTTTGCTTTCACCCATGCCTCTGAAATTCTTGTAGCAGGCATATGTAGGCCTAGGCCTATTCAAATAAGCAAGTAAATTTGGCTTCATTACCTTAATTATTATTATCAATATTATTATAAAGATTATTTTAGCGGTAGAGACCCCTGAACTAACAAAGAGAAGGTCTTAACCCAGGGTCATTAAATTTCATTAAATAGGCCTTATAATAATAGGTCATCGGACAGACAGAAAGCCTTTTCGAAATTTACCCAAGATGACAAGGATAATGGGATGGTGAACTAGGGTGTACGTTAGAAATCACCAATAATTCAGTTCTGAGGATGGGTGAAAATAGCTATCTTAGCCAATAACGCATGCGCATTGAATCTGTCGCCCGAGAAAGTAGCGCACGGTAGGCCGCACAGGGTGTGCCATCGTCCACACGTAGCCAGAAATATCAAACACGATAGTTATTTTCCACACGCCCACGAGTGGCCAAATGCACACCGAAAATCACCCACACACGGTGTGCTACTAGTCGAGCGTAAGTGGCGAGCGCTATATTCTCTCCGTGTGCGGGAGCCTTTAAGGTCAGTTTTATTACCAGATGCTTGGGATATATCTATTTCACTATCAATGTCACTCATGATTACACTCGTCTCAACAACGGGTCTAAATAAAAATTCCAAAACAGACAACCAGCACATAAAATTGACGTCAGCAATAAAACAAAGCAAGTTTGAAGTCCATTTACGTTTATAAGTTTTTTGATTGTTCCAATAAACGTCTCACAAATATAATAAAAGAGTAACAGTTTATACTTTTTATACAGTAGTCAAAATCGTAGACGAAAGGGGTTTCGCTCACTACACATACCCTTCGTCTACTTTGGGTCTAAGGCGAAGACAATCGCAATTCTGTCTAGACAAGATTTATGGTTATATTGTGAACTTACTGCGAGTTGAAATCACCCAATTACGTATTTAACACATAGAACAACGCAACACACTAAAGTCCATTAAGGTCAGCAGCTAATTATGTTCAGTTATCGAAAACTTTAGGCCGATCGGCAAGGAGGTCGAAAATATAAAATCATATCTGCCATTTTTTGGTCAACTTCGATTTGATTGGCTGTCAAAGCAGGCCATGCCTTCAAATTTTGACATACCGATAACTGTACAAAAAAAAAACGAAATGTTACTTATTTTAATAAACAATTGATTTAAATCTTAAAACTTATTAATTAAATTGAATATTAGAATATATGATATATTCGATCTTCAACGTGATTTATGCACCAAAAGCATGTAGGTATTCCACTAATAGCAAATTCTCGGGAATTGGTTGCTTGGTTGCGCGAATGATTTTACACATTTCAAAATGGCGGCTACTTCAACAATTTATCGCTAAAATAGAAAAATTGCAACGGTACGAAATTGGGAAGTCATTAACTATATTAAATTTTGTTTTTTTTTTGTTTAATATAGGGCCTACAATTGATTTCATGCCTATTTTCAAGTCTTACGCTCGTTTTTAATAATTGTTATTGTCTCACAAGAAAAAGACATCGTAGATTCTATTTTGAACATAAGTGGACTATGAAAATAGTTGAATTAGACGTTCTCCTTTACCATACGACAATTTCCATGATGGATCCCATCCTCGTAGCCAAGTTTTCTGTCACACCCCTACCCGGGCCTATGATAGAAGGTTCTTATGGTATCCATCCATCCACGAGATGTTGGTTCCCATCGTATCAGGAGAAAACACTGATTAATGATGCCGATGAAAATTAATAAGTTTAATGGTAAAAGCTCAAAGATCGACTCTGTAAGATCCCACGTGTTCTAGAGGGTATATCTCACCTCCACGTGCTGCACGAGATGCTACGTTCGTAACGTTGCATTCGTTACGCTGCATAAGAGCGGGAGTATCACACAGACATATTATAGCAACCTGTAATTAGAGCGCGTATATTTTCTGAGAATATGAAGTTAGCTCATTAAGTGATCAATGTTATGTGATTTGAATGGGACTGATTAGAACACTCTTCAGGGTAATTACCAAAATATATTGGTGGACTTTCAGATCTCGTTATCATTAAAAACTATCCAAAACCCGTTATCACCATTCGATACAACTACTACTGAAATGCACCGACAAATCCCCCAAGCTCCTGATCATATTTAAGTTAAGAAACGTTAGATTTTTTATCGATTCCCCCGTCGATACAATACTTTATTTGTGCTTAGTTATCAACAACCAAAACCCCCAAATAGAGCACTGATTAAAGGGGCCCAGGCTTTATTTGTTTCGGACAATCATCCGACAGCCTCAAACACATGAAATCTTTTGGTTAGCTAATCAGAAATAGTCTACAGAGCTTACCTTTGAAATTTGAGCCTTCAAATCCATGTGTATCCATAATTATCCGTGTTTGAAAAATCATAATGACTTAAGAAATTACGAACGTCCCGCCATATTGGAAAACGGTTCGTCTTGATAATCAAAGAGTTATCCTTCCCGTCGTGCAATAGCGGTCATCTATATAAACAGCCTACAACGCATTTTTCAATTGTAGACTTTGTCAACAGGACACAAAATTTTCAGACTGACTGGAGACCAGCCGCGTACAGCACGGAAAAAAAATGAAAAGTGAAATTTTTTGTTTGAGGCATATTTCAAGGTATTTTGCGATTTTCTCAGAGCTTGAATATTTCTGAGGACTGTTTAAATGTAATAAAGGCCCAAAACGACCCCTAAAAATCAAGCCTGGGCCCCTTTAAACATAATAAGAAATTATTAAATAAGGCTATATGGCATGTAACATTACTGAATCTCGCTTTCATCGGCTTCATACTTACAGCCCCAATCATCTTTGGATGACAAATGTCGATTTGTCAGTGGTGCTCTGTGCAGACAATTATATATCCTAAATCGTGCTATAACTTCGATAACGATTTATGACACGCTTTTGCGCTGCCTACCCGTCTATACTACGAAAAGATCAGAAGAAATTGTCGATATCATGGTATAATTAAATTTACAGATCTATATGGATGTAGGTAGATTAATATGAAAGACGGATGACAGATGTGCATTGGAGGTAGATTTTCATATAGATGTGGATCTTTATAACTCCCCATTTTAACAACCATATCCTTTTTTCCAGGACCTCTAGCTAGCCTAGTAGCCAATTATCTGTCATGCAGATCTTCTGTTATGATAGGATCTGCTATGTTGTCTTTTGGCCTTGTTTTGAGTAGCTTTGCAAATAGTACTGGATTTTTAATGACAACTTATGGTGTAATTGCTGGTAATGTATTGTTTCATTTAGTTGGCTTTTTTTTTCTTCATTACACGAGGGGTCCCTAAAAAACTCAGATATACCACAGGCGTTCTTAAACTAAACTTGCTACAGAGCTAAACTTTTAGCAGAAATTCGCTACAATAGGTATTATTATTATTTTGGATGTTGGACTTGACATGGCATACACTATGGATCGCTATAACAGTAACAGAGTATTGGACTAAGCATGGCATATACACTATCTATTGTTAAAACGAATTATTATTTCAGATATTAGACAAAGCATAACTTATACACCATCGATTTTTATAATAAATTATTATTTCAGGTATTGGACTAGGCATGACCTATACACCATCGATCGTTATAACGAATTATTATTTCCACAAGAAGCGAAATATAATGACTGGTGTAGTAATGTCGGCTGCTGGAATCGGTATCTTCATTATGCCTCTTTTGAACAGGTTATAAGCTTTTATCAGATATATTGTGTCAGTTTGACTATAGTAACAGGTTGCCTGAGTTTCTCTCAGATCCATACAATATACGAGTAATTACCATTGGTCCTTTTGTCATGGCAGTGACAGTAACAGTCATCTGTAACTAGATCGACAAAAGACGGCAGACTGAATCGATGAGTTGATCTTGACATATAGTTTATAATTGTTGGGTTACAATATAGGTACAAACTATTAATTGGCGAGGTTTCTCTTACTTTGTAGATATCTACTGGATGTTTACAGTTGGAGAGAAACACTCGTCATATTTGCTGGCATCTCAGCACAATTATGTATTTGTGGAGCATTAATGTTTCCTTCTCATGAGACACAGAGAAAACTTCGTATTGTGAGTTACCTCCCCTGTTGCAAGACAGAAATTAGACAAAAAAGCAATCCAAACAAAACCGATCCAGTGGAACATGAGTCTCAAATGAAAAATGGTGACTCGACTCGCGTAGATAGCTTAGAACACATCAAACAATCCAACCCCTTGTTGAATCCACCGAATGACTATAGTTTATCAAATTCCAATAGCTCGTTTGTGTCCAAAAAATCCGAATGGAAACACTCAAACGGTTATATTTTGTTTAATAGTCAACTTTTTCTCTCTGACGACAAAGGTTTGCATTTGATACGGAACAGTGGTCAAAAAACAGATTTGGAAACAAACAAAAGTGATTTTCTTTGGAATAAACCATTCTTAGCGGTCTGTCTAAATTTATTTTTAACGAACGCTATGTATGGTGGGGTTTTTATTCATTATCCTTTGTGGTGCCAAACTCAAGGAGCAACTGAAAAGGAAGTGTCGTTCTTTTTGGCTTTTAATGGACCTTGTGTCGCCATCTCGCGATTACTTGTTGGTATGTTTGCAAATGCAAGAAACATTGACTATCTTTCTATATATTGTGGCTTGAGGATGTTTGGTGGAGTGTTGATATGTTTAATACCTTTTTATAGATATAGCCGGATCATAGGAGTCATCGTAATGATGATAATAGCACTTTATATCGCTGGACTTGACTCTTTAAATGCTGGGGTGACAATTGACTGTGTAGGTTTGGATCAGTTGGCTTCAGCATTAGGTGTGGAGATGGTCTGTTCTGGTCTTGGGTACTTGGTCATGCCTCCAATTATTGGTAAGTGTTTCTTTTGATACATAAAAGCATTTTTTCCCATGTGTTAAAAAAAGCTATAGAGTATATTTTGTTTAACATTGTTCAATAAGATGAAGACTGGAGTCTCTTTAAAGAAGGCTTGAGGGGGTGGAATACCGTAACATCGAGAAGAATATCTTCAGTTATACATGTAGCCTGGAAACAAGCACATTTTACAAGTTTTACCCGGAAACGGATTCATCCATGTATTAGTATCGAATACAACTTTTGACATTTTCTCATTTTTTTTTCAATTCTTAGCCGCAACAGGCCTGGATAGCAACTAATGGGTTTCGCTTTGTGCAAGCGCGTTATCCTCATCATTAGCTCCTTTGTTTTTGAAGAGCTAAGTCGGTTTGTTTGGTTTCCGTATATACACAATGTGCACAATGTATCGATAATTATGTCCCTTATACTCGGAACTCCGAACTGAGATATTATATTGGCTTGTCTGATCGACAACATCGTTATACCCGACCTTGATCAATGTTAATGCTAGTAATATATTTACAGGTAGTATAGTAGATATAACTGGAACATACCAATATACTATGTATATATCAGGTTAGTCAAATTTAGAATTTCAAATATTACTTTAAGATATGACAGGGCTGTAGGAACCCCAGATTACAACCATGTGACCAACTACTCTATTTTTTTTATTTCAAAAATTCCTTCAAAATGTTGACATCAAGGGAATTTCTTCATACTACTTTTTAAGTCATTTTTTTTCTTCTGTATTTACACTCGGGAAGCAATCATTTTTCTTCGTCAACAGGAATCCTTTATCAGATGCACGCGAATCTAACAAGGTCTCTCAACCCGTGCACTGAAATGACGTGTTTTTTACAAGTTTCTTCAGTGTCAAATCTGCGATTGTATCCAAAAAAAAAATGTTTAAAGCTGTCTAATTTAGTTATAGATTTCCTAATTTTATAAGTAACACCTTTTAGGCTTTAAATTTAAATTCCCCTTTTTCGCCAATGTGTGCTGTTGTGTTTACACCTCTTGTTAGAAGTTGATAAATAATCTTACATATTTCTTCATAAAGTCCGATAAACAATGTTCCCGGTGGACCAACAGATTTCAATGTTTCCGTCAAATTAACCATCTTGTTCATCAATGAGATTGCTGGTCAGAAGATACTCGCAAACCAAACCTAATTTTCAAAATTTGTCCTCCCCTTCCCATAACGAGTCACAAAAGCGCCAGCAATTTTTCGGTGGTTCCAACAGGTTGAACGAATTGAAAGATATACAGTCTGTAGCACAAATTTAAAACTCATAGTTATTTTTTTGGTTTCAGGTGGTGTTGTGATAGCGGCATCTTTTGTGTGTTTCTCTATTCCATTATTAAAATCTCCAGACGCACCTTTGATTGGCTACCATCCTGATCAACGACCAATAGACATAGAAATTGAAGGTTCTTAAACTCTAGCTTTTCTGGTGTTTTGTCTCGTATATGTTCACGTACGGTTTATCCATGTACATTGTTTGGAATGTATGTGGATGAATGATGAAAAAAGATGTAATGTTTCTAAAATATTTAATATCGATGAACAAGACAAATTCCAACATAGCGAAGGTAAATGATTTTGTGGCAGTGTCGACTGAAAATATTTAACAATTGTTTGGTTTTTTTTTCGTTTTATGATTTTACCATATAAGTTAAATCATAAATTAAACCATAAATAGACTGTGGCAACTTATATACAATTATTCCATGAACCTCACACCGTTAAATTCACGAATGTCCTTTCAGAAATCCGGTTCTTAGCGATTTCATTTACTTCCTTATGTTCCTTTACTATTGGTAATAGTTCCCAAAGCTTAACCTTCAGCTTTTACGAACGCCGTCTAAAATACATATGGCAGTTTTTAATGCACGCTAAGACGATTTTAGAATGGCCATTCCTATCCATTGTTGCTATTTGCCACATAATCATCTATCCTAGTCGATCCATGGCACGAATTACGTTACCCAGTTTACTTTCAGCGAGAATTCATTCATTTTTATACGCCCACATGAATGTGGACGTATATATACTGTAGAAGCTACAATTTTATTTGGATCTTAATGAAACTTGGTATGAGCATTAGAATTGATAAGACGGCGGTCAAGTTCGATTTTGACGATTTTTCTATGAACGGTTTTTGAGTTGTTGCACCTGTCTCTATATTTGTTGTAGACACAATAGAAGCTAAAATTTTCAATGGATTTGAATGAAACTTGGTGCGAGCATTAGAATTGATAAGACGGTGTTCAAGTTTGGCGATTTGTCAATGAACGGTTTTTGAGTTATTGCCCTTGACATCATTTCAAAATTTATTGTTGATGCAATAGAAGCTACAATTTTCAATGGATTTGAATGAAACATGGTATGAGAATTGGAATTGATAAGGCGGTGGTCAAGTTCGAATTTGACGATTTTTCGATCAACGGTTCTCGAGGTATTGCCCTTGACGTAGTAAAATCGCATCAAAATTTTATTGTGAGTGCAATAGAAGCTACAAATTTCAATGGATTTTGATGAAACTTGGTGTTAGCATTGAAATGATAAGATGGCAATCAAGTTCGAATTTGACGATTTTTTTGATGAACAGTTTTTGAGTTATTGCCCTTAACTTAGTAAAATCTTGTTAAAATTTTATTCTTGATGCAACAAAACCTATTATTTTCAAAGGATTTTGATGAAACTTGGTGTGAGCATTGGAATTGATTAGACCTCAGTCAAGTTTGATGTGACAATTTTTCAATGAACGGTTTTGAGTTATTACCCTTGACTTAGTAAAATTGCGTCAAAATTCTATTGTGGTTGCAAAAAGAAGCTTCAATTTTCAAAGGATTTTGATGGATCTTAATGTAAGCTTTTGAATTGATAAGACAGTAGTCAAGTTTGAATATGACGACTCTTTTTAATGAATGGTTTTTGAGTTTTTGCGCTTGACTTCATTATTCAGTTAATGTTTTTTTTATTTCGGGGAAGAGAGGGGTTGAATCTCCCAAATGTACAGGCATAGGTTGGAACAAATATTTTATTGAGAAATTGGGATCTGGATCTGTTGGATGATTTTTCTTCTCTTCTGATCTGAAATTAGAAAAAAATAAAATAACTCGCCCGAAAGGCGAGAAGTATAGTACCTGTTAAGTACAGATTGTTTTTAGTTTGCTATGAACAAGGTTGTCATTTAAGTTCTGATTTTTTTGAATATGCAACTATCATTTTCTGTTTATAGACATGAGGAAATTTCTCTTGAAGACTCTTATAATGGGTTTGAACTATCTTACTTGCTTTATTACTGGTTGTATTAAAGCTATGCCTATACTGTGGTGAATATTAAGTCCTATGGGTCTTGCTGTATTTAATGTCTTAATCCAATGGGCTTCTCTAGATTGACGGAATTTGGTAGTTTCATCTTCGGGCAAGTCGATTTCTATGCGCTCAATTGGGATTGTAGGTTGTAACATTGCGATTAAGCAATGCTACGAAAGCACAGGCACAGGCTTGTAGGCATTACCTCCAGTGATAAGAGTATTGTATGTGCAGTTGTGCAAAAAAATGGAATGAAAAGTTCAAGTAATCATCTATAATATTTATAATCTGAAATGTAAAAAAATACTAGTTCCCACAGGAACATTAATTTGACGATTTTTCGATCAACGGTTCTCGAGGTATTGCCCTTGACGTAGTAAAATCGCATCAAAATTTTATTGTGAGTGCAATAGAAGCTACAAATTTCAATGGATTTTGATGAAACTTGGTGTTAGCATTGAAATGATAAGATGGTAATCAAGTTCGAATTTGACGATTTTTTTGATGAACAGTTTTTTAGTTATTGCCCTTAACTTAGTAAAATCTTGTTAAAATTTTGTTCTTGATGCAATAAAACCTATTATTTTCAAAGGATTTTGATGAAACTTGGTGTGAGCATTGGAATTGATTAGACCTCAGTCAAGTTTGATGTGACAATTTTTCAATGAACGGTTTTGAGTTATTACCCTTGTTAGTAAAATTGCGTCAAAATTCTATTGTGGTTGCAAAAAGAAGCTTCAATTTTCAAAGGATTTTGATGGATCTTAATGTAAGCTTTTGAATTGATAAGACAGTAGTCAAGTTTGAATATGACGACTTTTTTAATGAATGGTTTTTGAGTTTTTGCGCTTGAATCTTCTTGAGTAGCCACGTTCGCGTAGTTTTTGAAAGACAATAGAACAAGCCTCCTCGAAGTCCTCTAACGCTATGCTGGCAGACGAAGTCTTCAAGAATTTAAACGTCAAGGAATTTTTAATTCTTCAATTGTATTTCTATTTAGTGACCATGGACTACGCTTTGGATCGTTCCGAGAAACCTACATTGGGAAATTAGAGGAACGCTTACCAATGGTGTATGTGATTTTTCCAGAATGGTTTTCCCAAAAATATCCCGAAATAAATTCAAATTTGCTTAAAAATAGGAACCGATTAACAACACCTTTTGATATTTATGAGATATTGAGAGATATCTTATATTTTAAAGGTCGGCCTTCGGGTTTTGTGGATGTGAAACAAAGGGGAATAACTCAATAGGTCCTTTTGAAGAAAAAGTCTCATTGGTGTGTGTGTATGAACTTTCAGTAACTGATAAGTTTTCCAGATTAAGTGTGAAATATCTACTATCTTATATAAATAAAAAGTTATCTCGGTATCGAGATAGATGTGCTACTTTAGTTCTGGGTCACGTTAAGTCTGTACTTATGGTTACAATCCATGGTATTATTTTACTTTTGATGTCGACGACGATTATTTCATATATTAACCTGAGGACGAATCTATCGGAAAAGGGGGGTTAATAGTAAAAAAGAAACACAGTTTCCCTGGATTGTAAGTTAGATATAGACCTCAAATCCCTCGGTTAATATTCGAAAAAAAAATGTCTCGGGAAAGCCCTCGACATTTTTTTTCGAATATTTACCTCGTATCGGTCTATATCTTATACTTAAAAATAACGATCAATTGTTACTATTTGATCACAGTACCGACGACGTTATAAATAGAACAGTTTTGTATGGTAAACGAACAAGTGTGATGTCATTATTCCAACTGTCTGTGGTGCTATTACCAGGAGCTGGTGTGTTCGAAGCAACTGTCCGATATGATGAACTTGCGCGTCAGTTTGGAATGGCTGGTGAAAATAGTCGCATTAATAGATATGGACATCTAGGTGGTTGCGTGGACCTGCCCAGAATATGTAAATTTTGCTTTTGTGTGATATAGAATTTAAATGTACATGTATTACAAATAATTCCTAGTTAATTCTTTTTATAACAACAGTAACACTCGCTGTTCATATTTGAATTATTTGAATCGCTCTAGTTAGTAAGATCTTAATGTATCAAATTCATGTATTTTAATTCTGAAATACATAGTTTCTAATTGTAACCTGGAAAAATGTCCTATAGGAGAATATCTCTTCTAACACCTCATATCAGATCAGTGGCACATTATATAATAAGCACGTTGAAGATACCACAATTGGGACAGCGTAATCAGCAGCATAAAATTTGGAACAAGTCAAAACGATCTACATGTACATCATTTCAGCTTTTTGTACCGAAATGGAGAAAACCCAACAGTTTCTACCTTTAAATGTACGTACTCACATAACTGGTGAATATGATTAAACTTACTATTACATCAAATAAATCAACTAATTAATTTTGAATTTACAGCAATATGGAGGTTTAATATTAAATAAAACCATCGAATACGTCTAGTTTTAAGAATGAAAAGTACAAGTAGCTCATTCAACGAAATTAAAATTCAGGATATCTTGGTACTCTATTCCAAACACTTTTCTCAATTTGAAACAATTTAAATATTTTTTGTCGTCATTGTTCCACACATTTTCAAACGAAGTTCTCTTTACAGAAGCTTTCATTTAACTTGTACCTATTAATTACCTAAAAGAATTAGTGTAGTGCTAGCATTTGAGCCGGGAAACTTGCAAAAGAAATTATTTTTAAATTTTCCTTTGAATACTTAATACTTAGTAACAATATCTGATTCTGGGAAACTTATTGACTATATGCAAGTACCGCAATTCCCTCGTAGGCATTTCTTCACTACATATGTTGGTAGTGGTGTCGAAATCGAGGTAAATCTAGCTCTGGTTAACATTTGTTTCAGGTTCTTATTCTGACGTTTTCTGTTGATAATCTCAAGCAAATCTAGAATCTAGAATAATGATACTCTGCACGTGATTATGGACAAAAATACATTATTGATAAACAATATCAAAATATATGCAATGGGTCAACGTGAAAAAAATATTTGGAGCATAACAAGTAGGAAATACTTTGGCTTATATTAACGAGTACACTTATAAATAAAATGTACTCTTTTGCGATATTATTATTAACTGGCTAATATTTGTTATCTCTTTCATTTTGTTATCATATTAAATCTTCGTAAAGTTTCGTGCCTGTTAAACAGTAGTCTATGCTTCATAGAGAATGGTTAACCATTTGAAATGAAATTTGGTTATCATTCGTCAATTGTGTTGTAATTTAAAATATCTTTCTATTGAACCATAAAGTAATTATTTCTTTATCAGAGCGAGGACGTATGAATAAGCACATATAGCAATTATATGAGCTGTAGAACGGATGGTAGTTTATTTAACCTATTAATGATGTTCATTGAATAGGAGTATTATATGCAAGTATACCTCTACATGTACCAGGAATAAATAGGTAATACAAATAAGTGTTAAAAATGGTTTAGTAATACAGTGTGTCTTGTAGTGTGTTCGAAATAAGGCTAGTTTTCTGCAAATTCTAAAGAAGCAGTAAAACCATAACTGTTGGTAACTTTTAAAAATACTACTTATGTTATGATAATTAATTAATAGTTCATCCGTTATTATTTGGTGAAGAACTCCAAACATTTTGCTTATAGACAGTAGATTTGTTATGAATCCAAAAAGTTGCACAATGGAAGTTTCTTTTTTTTTTCTTTTTTTGCTATTAAATAGAAATAGATTTCACAAAAATTTCTTGATCCAATAAAATGTTTAGTTTTGGACCTTTGAAATGTTCAATTATTGACTATCTTAAAGTTTAGATTTACAGTAAATATTTAAGAAAAATCTTAAACTGGTGGATTAAAATTGATATTTGAGTAAACTAATACTAAGTTGGTACAATTCTTATTGTTCCTGCTAATCTAATTAATCTGTCCTATGATACCAACAACAGGAGACAAGAATTCTATTTATCAAAACATGTCCCTCATAAGCCTGTACTCTATTAATTGTTAATGACATTTTAAAATATTAAACGGACAATCTCGGCCCGATTCTTGGCTTGTTGGTAGGTCTGGGCCAATTGTTTTCGGTCGGTGTCAAATGCAATGTAGTAGGTCTACATGTAACTCTATTGATTTATTGTCAAATTCTGAACTTTCCCTTAGCTCAAATCGACTAAATTTGCGCTTCAACCACATAGAACAATATATACACACCACAGTCCAATAATGCCAATATCTAGATATTATGTTTATCATCGCAAACTTCAAGGAGATAATAAAAATATTCATGGCCAAGACTGTCTTATGCCATCATCGATTTGATTGTCTGTCATTAACTATCACATCGATATCCTTCTGTGCTGAACTGTAAATACGGTGTAATTGATATAATAAACTCCAATGCTGCTGTAGCACCTCTCCCTGTCCGCAAAATGTGTTTTCTTGTGAACAAGGATGATTTGCACTTTCAATTAATGCAAGAAAAAAATGTAATGAAACACTTTAGTAACGTTGTCTACTTTTGAACATTGAAACATGCAGTCAAATTCTGCATGGCAATTAATTTTTCGTGAGCTTAACCAAAGTGATTGTCAAATTTTATACGAAATTGACCGTATCACACTATAGACATTTTTTATGCTCAATTTCTTAGTAATATATGAACTGAAAGTCACCTCACTTTGACTTATACATGATATAATGATGTTTTTGATCAGACCAATCGAGGAAATTCTCTACGTAATTAGGTTAATTACGAGTTCATAAGGGACTTGAAGGACAAACTGATATTTTTTCCCGATTATAAGAACACGTCTTTCGATTGATATAAATGTTACCGGCCCAATTATCGAATATGTATATATGAATAAATGAAATTTAGGGAAGCCAACTTTAATGTATTGATACACAGTATTAAATACATTCCATGGGTCAACGTGACACCAACAACTAACATTTGCAACCAAACAAGTAGGAAATATTAGACCCAATTCAGTAAGTTAACTTATAAATAAAACGGATTTTTTTGTGGTTTTATTATACGACAGCTGGCTAAAATGACCTATTTCACTAGAAAATTTTGGAAAAATAGAATTGAGTTTGTGCCTTTTGACACATCAAGAGGAATCTTATTGCTAAATCTATTTAAAACGAAGTGAGGTTAAAATTTAGGGTACACGGTTATTTATTCAAATAGTATATTCAAATAATTATGACCATGTGAATATATTTCAAAATCTAAATAACAATTTACAAATATCTGCTCTCTCATATTAAATCTTTTATCGAGAATGGTTAACAATTTGAAATGGAACTTTCATTTATATCTTTCTACTGAACCATTAAGTGGTAATTTCTTTTTAGAGCGAAGACGTATTAGTAAACATATATAGCATTGAGACTATCAGTAGAATGGATCGTGGTTTACTTCGGCCTAATTATGTTCATTGAATAGGAGTGTTATATGCAAGTATCTCTACGTTTACCAAGAATAAATAGGTGGTACAAATAAGTGGTGAAAATGGAAGATGTTAAAGATAGAGATCAAGGTTGGGCCTGGATTGTTTTATTAGCAGCTTGTATCAACATTCTCTTGGGATCAGGATTTGCTTTAATAGGTGGAATGTTCCAGGCTGTGTTTTTAGAACAGTTTAAAGAAAGTGTTGCTTATACTGCTTGGACCACTGCTTTATTTTCATCTCTCTTACAACTCACAGGTATGTACAATTGTTTTCGGTCAGCACTTCGTGTATCAAATACACCGCCTATTAACACGGTCGATTAATTATCAAACTGAAAGTAAGCGGATCAAAACGAACATGGAATGAAAGAGGAATATTTAAATTTGAATTGGTAGAAGCGATAAATTCTCCTCTTGAGGTATTCTATTTGGGACATATCAGAAGGAAATGATATTCATCTTCAACAAGTGATCAACCACATTGTTGGCATAGATGCGTTTATCAACAGGAATTTGTCTGTACCGACCTCTCAATTTCTAATTGATGTTTACTACGTCTCAATGAGGTCAATGCCATTTTATATTGTGGTTTTTGATATGCTTTAAAAGTGCGATGGAGTAGAAATGAATGGTTTGACAAAAACATGTTCTCAATTATTATGGAGCTACTAGTATCGATTACATGATGAATTTAAAGAATTTTGCAAGAGAGCTTAATTTGTTTAGGTGAGGAATTAATAGGGTCTAGTTAAAGTTATTAAACAGGATAAAAACAGCATTCGTACGCGAAAGTTTTAGAGACTTAAGGCCAAGACCATATCTTCATTAAAAGTTGCATTTAATAAGGGCTTATTTTTAAAAGAGGTGTTATCAAGATATCTTTTGAAATCATTCTAAGGTACACATAGAATAGAGTTAGATGTACTTGAAGCGATTGTATTCTGGCCTAATTTGTACCGGTAATCAAACATGAGCTATATAAAATGAACTACCCGCAGACCCCAAACATCAGATGAATAAGGAGATATTTGTTTTATGAATACATGAAAATAAGAGACCCAACTTTAATATTTGTTTAACCGTTTAAATCAGAAGTTTCGTGTTACTTAAGCGAGTGGTTTATATAAATCAGTACATATTCTAGTCAAATTCTTAGTACATATTTCGTTGATAAAGCAATATAAACAAAATTTATACATTGTGGGTAAAAAAATTTGGCATTTGTGCTAAATGATTATGATTAGTTATTTCTATCACGGGAAAAGGTTATTATAGTATAATTCCAAAGTATTTATAATAATAATATTGTCCATTGACCATAAAGTGTTGGTGTGTGATCGAAAGGTCATTAATATTAAGGTGGTATAATGATGCCAAAATTTAAGATTGTATTGCGGCTTAAATACCAAAGACGTCGTTATAACATTCATTGTCAATGCTGCAAAGTAAAAATGTTCAATTGTATATCCGTTATATTGACGGATCACACTGATAACATGTTTGGATTAAATTTGGCGAGAACATAGACAAATAATTAAATAAGGTTATATGACATGTAACGTTACTGGATCTTGACTTCATCGGCTTCATACTAACAGCTCCGATCATCTTTAGATGACAAATGTCGATTTGTCAGTGGTGCTCTGCGCATACAATTAAGGTTCCGCCTATAAAGACTAAATCGTGCTATAACTTCGACTTAAACGATTTATGGCACGTTGTTGGGCCGCCTACCCGTTTATAAAAGAAAAGATCAGAAGAAATTGTCGATATCATGGTATAATTAAATTTACAGATCCATATTGATGTAGGTAGATTAATATGACATATGGATGGCAGATGTACATTGGAGGTAGATTTTCATTTAGATGTGGTTCTTTCCAACACCATTTTTTAACAACCATAACATATGCTTTTTTTCCAGGACCTCTAGCTAGCCTAGTTGCCAATTATCTGTCATGCAGATCTTCTGTTATGATAGGATCTGCTATGTTGTCTTTTGGCCTTGTTTTGAGTAGCTTTGCAAATAGTACTGGATTTTTAATGACAACTTATGGTGTAATTGCTGGTAATGTATTGTCTCATTTAGTTTTTTTTTTCTTCATCACACAACAATGTCTCTCCCGGGGTCCTTAAAAATCTCAGATATACCACAGGCGTTCTTAAACTAAACTTGCTACAGAGCTAAACTTTCAGCAGAAATTCGCTACAATAGGTATTATTATCATTTTGGATGTTGGACTTGACATGGCATACACTATGGGTCGCTATAACAGTAACAAAGTATTGGACTAAGCATGGCAAATACACTATCTATTGTTATAATGAATTATTATTTCAGATATTAGAAAAAGCATAACTTATACACCATCGATTTTTATAATAAATTATTATTTCAGGTATTGGACTAGGCATGACCTATACACCATCGATCGTTATAACGAATTATTATTTCCACAAGAAGCGAAATATAATGACTGGTGTAGTAATGTCGGCTGCTGGAATCGGTATCTTCATTATGCCTCTTTTGAACAGGTTATAAGCTTTTATCAGATATATTGTGTCAGTTTGACTATTGTAACAGGTTGCCTAAGTTTCTCTAAGATCCATACAATATACAAGTAATTACCATTTGCCCTTTCGTCATGGCAGTGACAGTAACAGCCATCTGTAACTAGATAGACAAACTGACAGACTGATTCGATTAGTTAATCATTGATTAATTGACGAACTTTCTCTTACATTGTAGATATCTACTGGATGTTTACAGTTGGAGAGAAACACTCGTCATATTTGCTGGCATTTCAGCACAATTATGTATTTGTGGAGCATTAATGTTTCCTTTTCATGAGCCACAGAAGAACCTGGGTATTGTGAGTTACCTTCCCTGTTGCAAGACCGAAAATGGAAAAAAAGGCAACCCAAACGAAATCGATCCAGTGGAACATGAGTCTGTAATGAAAAATGGTGACAACAGCGGTTCAACCAAGAAAGAAATTTCGTTTGGTCATGAAAATGTTGACTTGAAACCAGTCGATACCTTAGAACACATCAAACAATCCAACCCCTTGTTGAAACCACAGAATGACTATAGTTTTACGAATTCCAATAGCTCGTTTGCGTCCAGGAAATCGAAATGGACAAACTCAAATGGTTCTATTTTGTTTAATAGTCAACTTTTTCTCTCTGACAAAATAAAAAAAGAACATGAAAAAACAACTCAAACTTCATATCTTGATGATTCTACAAATCTAAGTTTTCTTTTGAATAAACCATTCTGGGCTGTATGTGTGAATCTCTTTCTAACGAACGCTATGTACGGTGTGATAGCTATTCATTACCCTTTGTGGTGCCAAACTCAGGGAGCAACTGAAAAGGAAGTGTCTTTCTTCTTAGCTTTCAGTGGACCCGGTGTCACAATCTCACGATTACTTGTTGGTGCTTTTGGAAATGTAAAAAATATTGACTATTTATCTATTTATTGTGGTGTTAGGATGTTTGGTGGAGTGTTGATATGTTTAATACCTCTTTATGGATATAGCCAGATTATAGGAGCCATCGTAATACTGATAATAGCATTCTTTATAGCTGGACTTGACTCTTTAAATGCTGGGGTGACAATTGACTGTGTAGGTTTGGATCAGTTGGCTTCAGCATATGGTGTTGAGATGGTCTGTTCTGGTCTTGGGTACTTGGTCATGCCTCCAATTATTGGTAGGTGTTTCTTTTGATATATAAAAGCATTTTCCATTTGTTAAAAAAAGCTTTAGAGTATATTTTGTTTAACATTGTTCAATAAGATGAAGACTGGAGTCTCTTTAAAGAAGGCATGCGGGGTGGAATACTGTAACATCAAGAAGAATATATTTTCGGTTATACATGAAGCCTGGAAACGAACGCATTTTACAGATATTACTCGGAAACAGATTCAAATGCGATTCTCCAGCCCATCCATGTATTAGTATCGACTACAACTGTTGACATATTGATTTCTCGTTTTTTTTTTTAATCTCCAGCCGCAACAGGCTTGGATAGCAACATATGGGTTTTGCCTTGCGCTAACGCGTTATCCTTATCCTTATCTCCTTTGCTTTTGAATAGCTAAATCGGTTTGTTTGGTTTTCGTATGATAGCACAATGTATCGATAATTATGTCCCTTATACCCGGAACTGGCATAATTATATTGGCTTGTCTGATCGACAACATCTCAATGTTAATGCTAGTAATATATTTACAGGTAGTATAGTAGATATAACTGGAACATACCAATATACTATGTATATATCAGGTAAGTCAAATTTAGAATTTCAAATATTACTTTAACACATGGTAGGGCTGTAGGACCCTAGATTTCAACCAAGTGACCAACAAGGCCTTCTCAATTTTTATTTAAAAAATTCCTTCAAAATGTTGACATCAAGGGAATATCCTCTAAAAGCCCTGACTTTTATTAGACAATTCCCTTTTTTTTTCTTCTGTATTTTCACTTGGGAAGCAATAATTTTTCCTGTCAATAGGAATCCTGTATCAGATGCACGCGAATCTAGCCAGATCTCTCAACCCTCGCACTGAAGTAAAGTGTTTCTACAAGCGTCAAATCTGCGATTGTATCCAATAAAATGTCTAAAGCTGTTTAATTTAAATTTCCTAATTTTATAGGTAAGACCTTTAATATTAGGCTTTAAATTACCCATTTTTGCCAATGTGTGCTAAACAACCTGTTTTGAGATACATCTGTTATTTAATAATAATTTCCAAAATTTGTCCTACCCTACCCAAATACGAGAGACAAAAGCGCCGGCAATTTTTCGGAAGTTCGTTCCTACGGCCCCAAACTGAACAAATTGAAAGATAGACAGTCTGTAGCACAGATTTAAAATTCATAGTTATTTTTTCTATTTCAGGTGGTGTTGTGATAGCGGCATCTTTTGTATGTTTCTCTATTCCACTATTAAAACCTCGTGACACACCTTTGATAGGTTACCATCCTGAACAACGATCAATAGACATAGAGATTAACGAAATGGTTTGAAGATTCCTAAACTCTAGCTTTTCTGGTGTTTTGTCTCGTATACTTATGTGCATGAACGGTTTATCCGTGTACATTCCTTGGGAAGTGTTGTGATGAACGATGAAAAAAAGATGTAATGTTTCTAAAATATTTAATATCGATTAACAAGATAAATGCCAACATAGCGAAGGAAAATGATTTTGTGGCAATGTCGACTGAAAATGTTAACAAGTGTTTGTTTTTAACATATAAGTTAAATCATAAATTTTTATTTCACACTAAGACAATTTTAAAATGGCCATCCCCATAGATTGTTGCTATTTCCTAAATAATTATCTATATTTGCCGAACCAAGGCACGAATTACATTACCCAGTTCACTTTTAGTGAGAATTAATTCATTTATTTGATTTTAGACGAACTAATCCATATAGCTCTAAGACGTGCTCTGTTTCACTCTCCCATTTGAGTTACCTTCCTTACGCCGCGCCACTACAATTGACACTGGCTCCGTTTTCCGACCTCCCAACTCGTATTTAGCATTTAGCTTTTTCTACTGTTCCCAATAGAATAATAGGAAATTTGGCATGGGAAGATAAATGTTCCGTCTTTTCAACATGATCATCGACAGTCCATGTAAGCCATTGATTTATGAACTGCAATTGAAATAAATATATTCAAATTGTATGATCAATACATGCAATTAAAGTGACAAAAAGATATGCTTATTGTAATCAATCTACATGTAGTCAACAATCAAACTGTGGAATTGAAAGGAAGAACCGTAAAATTATTAAAGTATGAAGGCTTGTAGTATAAATACCCAAGATTAATGGTAAATGGGTATCATTCGGATTTTCAGAAGTCTCACAAGCATCGCTATAGTCTTCATTAAAACACTCTAATGATAGGCTACATATGACTGTTCCTTTTATTATTTCAAAGTAAGGAATGTTTTCGAGGATAAGGCAACACTAATATGCAGGAACATATTATTAATCCTGATTGCATAAGCAACTGCTTATTATTTGCCCTAGTTAGTTTTATATGTGCGTCTATGCATAATATAGCTATTCAAAGATAACTATTCATATGTATTATTACGTGTCAACTCCTACAGTATAAGCAGTATAGTATTTTTACACCACCACATGCGACTGATCTATCGACCGTTCAACCGTCTGAGGGTCATAGGTGAGGCAAGTCATATACATGTGTACGAACTAAAACCAATTACCTATAAGGTAAAGCTGGCCCCACAGAACATATGTATACCTTCTGTGAGCAACCAAGGGATTTAAGGGAACCGTAGCCCAATATATTGAAGACATAACAAAGTGGACTACAACACGAAGTATACATTTGTCCCACATCGGGGATGGTATCAACAGTTATGCTAACATGATAAGCGCATTTGAAAGACCACTTCGATCTTTTGTAGGTGTGTCAATCATTTGGGTCCTAGTCTTCGAAATATCTCCATGAAGGAGATTCCGATGACGCTTTAAAGCACGTCGCTTTTCACTTTAAAGACGGAACAGATATAACCAATCTACATAAGAAGAATGGTACACTTGAAGACCTAAATAAGAAAAATAAATAATCGGAAGAAACCATGGGAGCATGTGCCTCCTTACTCAGTCTGCGACTTTTTTTTAACCGAATCGAACAGCATTCCTACCCCAACAAATAATAGTAGTATAGGGTTCAGGCTGGTGTCTTTGGATTAGCTAATTCTACCTCCGTATTTAATATTAAAAAATAATGAAGATTGGGGGTCTTGGGTGCTTTGCAGCTTAGTAGTTAAGAAATGTGTAGTATTTAAAACTACTTGTAATCTTAAAATGAAATGGAGTTTTACGTCCTACTTTTCGGCAACATTTGGGCTAATGAAGACTGGCAACGCATTGCAGTGTGCTATGAGGGAAATTTTGCCAGCACAGCCGTATAAGCCTGCTCTTTTTCGATTTCCAACTGTCGAGGGATCTTTAACGTGCACAGCCTGTAGCACACGGGGCCTCGGTTTATTGTCCCATCCAAACGACTAAACGCTTTTTTCCATGTCAGTCCTCCGACCTGCATTATTGACAAGGGGAAACCGGGCTGAAAAATCCAAAGGTTAATCTCGACCTTTGCCGGGATTGAACCCGGGACTCTCAGGTTAGTGGGCAAGCGTTTAACCCACTAAGCCACCACGGCTCCCAAAAAATGTAATTGTAGTTGCAACAAATCTTATATAGATTTGAAACACCTAGACCCATTTTAGTAAGGCTATAAGAACAATACACCGCGTACACAAATCGCAAATCTGAAGACTCCTCAGTGGCAGGCAGATCACTACTTCAAAGGCAAGTGGCAACGGGTCAGCAAGAAAGTTGAGAAAACAAACAAATCTTCTGGAAAACAGCTTATTATGACCATTTCAATGCCTTTATTGTTACTTATTTATCTACTATATAAAGATTGTTATATTATTTATTTCTCCATGCCTGTCTGAGCACGCGATACGTTGAGATTATGAATTCTGGGCTTCTTTATTTCGGAAAAGGTGGTACAAATAAGTGTTAAAAATGGAATATGTTAAAGATAGAGATCAAGGTTGGGCCTGGATTGTTTTATTAGCAGCTTGTATGAATATTCTCATGGGTCGCGATTGGCTTTGGTAGGTGGAATGTTACAGGCTGTGTTTTTAGAATAGTTTAAAGAAAGTGTTACTGAGTGTATAAATGACAACCCTGGTCACTCACCTCAGAGATAAAGCATCAAACAGAACAAATGGTTATGCAACTCCATATGATAAACAGTCAGTGATGCAGGTATGAGAGACTGACATGGGGCGTCTTATCGTTCGGGTGGACAATTAACTGAAGGCTCCTATTCTACATGTTTGAATCTGGAAAAAGATTACGCTTATGTCACTGTCCTGTCGAAATTCCCCTCATTACACACAGCATGGCGTTGTCTGTCTTCATTGGCTCAGAAGAGTAGGGCGTAAAGCTCAATTCGTTTCATTTCATTTAAGATAGTAAATAATAACAGTTGAAATGGCATATATAGATGTATACTCGAAACATTTATCCGTTGACAATAATTTTGACGCACAGCCATTCGACCAATACGAATGAAAGCATTTTGGTGACATATTAATTATTATGTGATTTGATGAAATATTTGTGCGTGTTAATTGTGTCGAACATTATGGGTCTACTGCATATAATTTATAATAAAATTATAATGTTTATTATTCAGGTCCTCTAGCCAGCCTTGTAGCTAATTATTTGTCATGTAGATCTTCCGTTATGATAGGATCTGCTGTGTTGTCATTTGGCCTTGTATGGAGTAGTTTTGCTGACAATATTGCTGTTTAAATGATAACGTTAGGCGTCATTTTAGGTAACAATAGACTTTACTTTAGATGTTTACGTTACGAGCTCTTTTTAACGACTTGTTTAATATCAGAAATATAGCTTCCTTATTTCTCTTTTATATGACTATCTTTACAATGTCAAGCATAACTTCGTATTTATCCTTTGACTGCAATAGCTACTATTCAACGAACAAAGCCAATTAGAGCCTCTAAAGAAAGATAGCTAGCTAGCTAGTAAAGGTCCTAAACTTTCTTCATGTTTTTGCAAGAAATATGAGTCATAATATATTAAAAGCCTACTTTATTTTACTATGTTCAGGGCAATAATCCCAAAACTAACTATTGTTAATTCCGAAAACGTCTTCTTAACACATTTAAAACGAATAACTATAGTTTTTAAAAAAAAAAAAGAGGAAAGAAACAAATTTATTTTTCAAGGATAACAACTTAGGTTCATAAGTCCACCGTGACAGGGATCCTTTTTACCAGCTGATCCTTGGCCAAACCTCTTGGCATTGATCTTTCCCGGATTATCCGTAGGCCTACCTATTTACAGCTGGAATTATGAGTGAAGATGACTTAGGCCTATTCAAGGTCATCGAACTTTCACACATCGATCGAGATTAGAACTCACGTCCGACATTTTCAACGTATCCAAGCAAATGACGTCATAACGTTAAGAACCAACGCTCTAACTGCTGTGCTATAGAACTCCAGGTATAAATATAAATTGGATCAAGTATCTCCTGAAGGCTAGTAAAATGGCACAAAAATTGCGATCAGATTACTCGGCGTGAAATTTCACTCTCGTAATGGCGGAATATAAACAGCGCCTCTAAGTGGCAAATATTTGAACTGGGGGCGACAACTGAAAAGACCCGTATACAGAACTCCACAATTAATTTATAGCATCACAAGAATAAAGAATAAATTGAGTTACAGCTGTCTTTACACAGAGACATTGCTATAGTTAAAGGCAGTCAAATTTTAATTCACTGGAAAAAAAATATAATATAATATTTAGGATGATCACACCTAATTTCACTGATATCAGATAAATCTGTAAGGGTCTTAGGCCCTACCCTTTTTCAGGAGTGCTTTTTTCAATTAAATGACCAATATTCCCAGTTGACCGGACAGTAAATTATTTTTTTAGGTATTCATTACAGCTAGGTGACCTATACACCAAGTATTAAAATAGGAATGTTATTACCTTAATTATTATTTAAGGTATTGAACTACGTCTAGCCTATACACCGATCTTTATAATGAATTAGGCTATTATTTTAGGTGTTGGACCAGCCATGAACTATAAACCATCGATCGTTATAACGAATTATAGTTTCAGGTGTTGGACTAGCCATGACCTATATACCATCGATCGTTATAACGAATTATAGTTTCAGGTATTGGACTAGCCATGGCCTATGCACCATCGATTGTTATAACGAATTATAGTTTCAGGTGTTGGACTAGCCATGACCTATATACACCTTCGATCTTTATAACGAATTATAGTTTCATGTATTGGACTAGCCATGGCCTATACACCATCGATCGTTATGACTATACATCAAAGATTTTTATAACGAATTATTATTTCAGGTATTGGACCAGCGATGACCTATATACCATCGATTATTATAACGAATTATTATTTCAGGTATTGGACCAGACATGGCCTATACACTACTGATCGTTATAACGAATTATCATTACAGGTGTTCGACCAGCGAATTATTATTTCAGGTATTGGACAAGCGAATTATTATTTCAGGTACTGGACTAGGAGCTTTTCACCAACGATAACGATAACGAATTATATTTTCAGGTATTGGACTAGGCATAACCTATACACCATCAATCGTTATAACGAATTATTTTTTCCACAAGAAGCGAAATGTTATGACTGGTGTAGTTATGGTAGCTGATGGTGTGGGTATATTTATTATACCACTATTAACCAGTTAATGTTATTAGAGTAACTATTTTAGTTAAGTTACACCGTGCAACATGTACATTGAATATTGGAGGCTTGTGTGGAAGTTTTATCGACGCATCATTATCAAAGCTCTAGCAGCCTTTTTGTCATGCCAGTAATATTAAAATACTATCAGCTTTGTTGTCATGCTGGTAATAATAGAACACTATCAGTCGTATTATCATGCTAGAAAGAATAAAATACTATCAGCCTTATTGTCATGCTAGAAATAATAAAATACCATCAACCTTATTGTCATGTAAGTAATAATAAAATACTATCAGCCTTATTGTCATGTAAGTAATATTAAAGCAATATCAGCCTTATTGTCATGCTAAAAACAATAAAATACTATCAGCCTTATCGTCACGCTAGTATTAATAAAGCACAATCAATCTTATTGTCATGTAAGTACTATTAAAGCAATATCAGCCTTATTGTCATGTAAGTAATATTAAAATACTATCAGCCTTATTGTCATGTAAGTAATATTAAAGCACTTTCAGCCACATTCGAGTAACACTGAGTCTGATGTAAGTAGCAGTAATCGTTAGTGGATAGTAAAAAATATTTTCTTCTGTGTTTGTTACAGATATTAATTAGATGCTTACAGTTGGAGAGAGACATTCATCATATTTGATGGACTTTCAGTACACATGTGTATTTTCGGAGACTTAATGTTTTCACTACACGAAAAACCAAACCATTCATGTATTACTAGTACACGTAATCGCCCCTGTATTAAAACCGGAATTGAGGGCAATAGCGGTTCAACCAAGAAAGAAATTTTGTTTGCTTATGAAAATGTTGACTTGAAACCAGTCGATACCTTAGAACACATCAAACAATCCAACCCCTTCTTGAATCCAAAGAATGACTTTAGTTTAATAAATTCCAATAGCTCTTTTGTGTCCAAAAAATCCTAATGGAAAAACTCAAACGGTTCTATTTTGTCAACTTCTTCTCTCTGACTACAAAGGTTTGCATTTGATACAGAACAGTGGCAACAAAAACAGATATGTAAACAAACAAAAGTGATTTTCTTAGGGATAAACCATTCTTAGCGTCTGTTTAAATTTATTTTTAACGAACGCTATGTATGGTGGGGTTTTTATTCATTATCCTTTGTGGTGCCAAACTCAGGGAGCAACTGAAAAGGAAGTGTCATTCTTCTTGGCTTTTCATGGACCTTGTGTCGCGATCTCGCGATTACTTGTTGGTATGTTTGCAAATGCAAGAAACATTGACTATCTTTCTGTATATCTTGGCTTGAGGATGTTTGGTGGTGTGTTGATATGTTTAAGACCTCTTTATGGATATAGCCAGATTATAGGAGCCATCGTAATACTGATAATAGCATTCTTTATAGATGGACTTGACTCTTTAAATGCTGGGGTGACAATTGACTGTGTAGGTTTGGATCAGTTGGCTTCAGCATTTGGTGTGGAGTGCTGGACTTGGGTTCTTGGTCATGCCTCCGATTGTTGGTAGGTATCCAAGGATTTCAAAATTGGTTTATTGTTTACCCGTGTACTTGTTTTTGGGCATTGACGGCATCTCCCTCCCCTAAGTAAAATGTCTCTTACCCCAATCTACTAACCCCCACCTCATTTCTGACAAATTATAAAATATCATGATCTATACATGTTTGCCAATAAAATGTGATTGAATACACCTCATTTATTCTATGCTTTATAAAGGAGCTCCCTTGTAATCATGGCACTTCTCCCGTGACTTGAACATCAACCTAAACAGTTGTACCCTAAGTTAGCTGTTCCCTATTTCTCAGGAAGCTGGCGCCGCCACTGGTTTTTTAGATGTGTTTTAATGTACCCCTCCGTTTCACGTACTTCAACTGTGGTTATTATTATTATTTTTTTTTTTTTTTTTGAAAACATGACCAGATTATAACGCCCCTACGTGAATGTTTCTTTGATTGTATGGTATTTCCAATAATTTTGTTTGAAATTAATAATTTGCTTTCGGATATACTTATCAATATGAGTGTTATATATTTATAGGTATTAGAATATATAACTGGTACATTCCAATATACTATGTATATATCAGGTTAGTCAATTTTAACTCATTATGTGACAGAGACTATATTGTCGATTATAAGTGTCAGAAATTAATAAATACTCTCAATTTAACTCAATTCTGCTACATCTAACTATTGGGACAATTGTGACCAAAGGAGTTTTTGACGCATTCTTCGGACAAAAGTACCAGATCAGCCACCTCAAGTCCACTATAAATTTAACCCGGCAGTAGCAAGATATTAGATCGTTACATTTACCTTTAAAAAACTGCAAGCCTACTGTATGTAGTTCTTTCCTTGTGTTATTTCAGGTGGTGTTGCGGCTTCGATAGTGTGTTTGTCTATTCCATTGTTAAAACCTAGAGAGCGCCCATGATTGGTTACCATCCCCAACAAGGACCAATAGAGATACATATTGAAGACACCGTTTAAAAGGGGCCTACATAACAGTCTTATTATACACAACTTGGGGCAGATGTTATCTTTAGCAGCGGAAGCACATTGAAAACCCTACTCAAAGCTGATGGCCGCATCTCCAAACCTATGCCAGACCCCAAAGGTGCCATCTATAAGATGCACTGCAGCTGTAATGAAACTTATATTGGCGAGACATCCAGACCCATTTCAGTCAGAATTAAAGAACACCAAGCAGCAGTCAACAAACGAGAAGAAAACAAGTCAGCTATAGCAGAACACTTAGCCAAGAAACCAGGACATCACATCCAATGGAATAAAACTGATATATTAGCCAATAATCTCCCAGAGTGGAAGTCCAGAGTTCCCCGCGAAGCATTAGAAATACAGAAAGTTAAGCCTCAATTGAATAGGGATACTGGTCACTTTTTACCAAACATTTGGGTCAACTTATTCGATGCTTAACATCTATTATATTTATTATTTAATTCGTTATAATACCACTCACTATTGTTATTTCTATGTTATCCATATTCATCAGTGCTCTGTTGTTTTAATATTACTCCTAGTTCAGTGCTCTAATTACCTCATGTTATCTAGTGGTCTGTTGTTTTAATATTACTCCTAGTTCAGTGCTCTAATTACCTCATGTTATCTAGTGGTCTGTTGTTTTAATATTACTCCTAGTTCAGTGCTCTAATTACCTCATGTTATCTAGTTAGTTATCTAATTGGCTTGTTTTGATTTTGTTACCCTTGTTGTCATGCCTTCATCTTAATCCCTGCTTGGTCATTGTTAATTGTTTTTCTGTTGTACCCTTTGAATGGCTTCGATGTATCTCAGATATATTGTCACTGTTATATATTGTTAATCATTTTACTTGATAACGTTACCGGCATGTGTTTCGAAACGTAGTATGTAATAAATTCAGAGGTAGTACATCCATATATTCTTAGTTCTTAACAAACTAAGTATTGGCCGAGTTTTCATGTGAAATACTGGAAAGTATGCGACCGATTTATGGAAGGTTGAATTTCGTGGTTGAACATGGACACAGATTACGAATGAATTATCGGTACGACTGTGTTGTCGACAACCGTGTTTTCAGAGCTACAGAGATAGTTATTTCCCCTGAATAGTAAAGATCTATTATATTTGTTATTACAGCTTTCGACTTGAGCTCGAGACTGTATTGTTCCTTGAAGTTGTTTCGATGTAAACCGTGTAATAAATACGTAAACGACGAACTTTGCATTAATTGTAAATACATGCATATGTAGGCAGATCCTCAATCCAAATATTATGCAATTTATTTTCGCGTATATTCTTTGGAATAAACCATTCAGGGATGTATGTGTGAATCTCCTTCTAACGAACGCTATGTACGATGAGATAGCTTTTCATTTCCCTGTGTGGTGCCAAACTCAGGGAGCAACAGAAAAGGAAGTGTCTTTCTTCTAAGCTTTCAGTGGACCCGGTGTCACGATCTCACGATTACTTGTTGGTGTTTTTGGAAATGTAATATATATTGACTATGTATCTATTTATTGTGGTGTTAGGATGTTTGGTGGAGTGTTGATATGTTTAATACCTCTTTATCGATATAGCCAGATTATAGGTGCCATCGTACTACTGATAATAGCATTCTTTAAATGCTGGGGTGACAATTGACTGTGTAGGTTTGGATCTGTTGGCCTCAGCATATGGTGTGGAGATGGTCTTTTCTGGTCTTGGGTACTTGGTCATGCCTTCGATTATTAGTAGGTGTTTCTTTTGATATATAAAAATTCAAATTGATGAAGACTTGAGTCTCTTTAAAGAAGGCTTTGGAATTGGATACTGTAACATCAAGAAGTGGTATAGAAGTTATACACGTAGCCTGGAAACGAACACATTTTACAAATTTACTCGGAAACGGATTCAAATGCCAAGCTCTGGACCATCCATCTATTAGTATCTAATACAACTGTTGACATTTCGATTTCTCGTCTGATTTTTTTTTCAATCTCCAGCTTCAACAGAAATGGATAACAACTCCTATGTTTCGCCTTGCGCAAGCGCGTTATCCTTATCCTTATCTCTTTTGCTTTTGAATAGCTAAATCGGTTTGTCTAGTTTTCGAATGACGGCACAATGTATCGCTTATTATGTCCCTTATACTCTGAACTCCGCTTGTCTGATCGACAACATCGTTATACCTGACCTTGATCAACGTTTATGCTAATATTATATGTACAGGTATTATAGTAGATATAACTGGAACATACCAATATACTATGTATATATCAGGTTAGTCAACAAGAAATTCAAACTTTAACGCATGGCAGGTATGTAGGAATCCTAGATTGCAAGTAACCAACAAGGACTACTCAATTTTCCTTTAAGAAACTCTTTCAAATGTGGATATCAAGAGGGTATCCTAAAAAACCTCCTGATTTTTTTATGTCAATTTCTTTTTTGTAGCAAATCAAACCTAACACAAGCGCCAGCAATCTTTCAGATGTTCTAACAGGTTGAACCAATTGAATGATTGTCAGTCTGAAGCACGAATTTAAAACATATAGTTATTTTTCTATTTCAGGTGGTGTTGTGATAGCGGCATCACTTGTGTGTTTCTCTATTCCACTATTAAAACCTCGTGACGCGCCTTTGATTGGTTACCATCATGAACAACGACCAATGGACATTGAGATTAACGAAATGGGTTGAAGGTTCTTAAAATCTAATTTTCTGGTGTTTTTTCTTGTATATGTTCATGTACGTTTTGTCCATATACATTGTTTGGGATGTGTTGTGATGAACGATGAAAGAAGAAGTAATGTTTCTAAAATATTTAATATCGACGAACAACAAAAATGCCAATAAGGCGAAGGAAAATGATTTTGTGGCAATGTCGACTGAACATTTTTTTAACAAGTGTTTGTTTTTTCTTCTTGATGACTTTACCATATAATTTAAATCATAAATTAAACCATGAACAGACTGTGGCATCTTATATACAATTATTCCACGAATCTCACACCATATGGCTCTTAGACGTGCTCTGTTTCACTCTCCCGTCTGAGTGACCTTCCTTCCGCCGCGCCGCTACAATTGACACTAGCTCCGTTTCCAAACTCGTATATAGCATTTAACTTTTTCTACTGTTCCTGATAAAAATATAGGAAAATTTGGCATCGACTGTATCAGTCCATGTAAGCCGTTGATTTATGAACTGTAATTAAAATAAATATATTCAAATTGTATGATCAATACATGCAATTAAAGTGACAAAGAGATATGTTCATTGTAATCAATGTACATGTAGTCAACAGTTATAACAGTAAACTTGTTAAAATATGAATGCTGGCAGTATATAAGTGGCTATGTTGCAAGATAAATATTCATTTTCACAAGTCTCACAAGCATCGCTAAAGTGTTCATTAAAACACTCTAATGATAGGCTACATATGACTGTCCCTTTTATTAGCTATTTACAGATAACTATTCTTATGTATTATTACGTGTCTACTCCTGCATATAGTATTTTTACACCACCACAAGTGATGAACTCTTTGATCAATCTTAACCAAAGTAACTATTTTGGCCTAGATATCATCCCTTGGTATTAGCTCTTTTTAACTTTTTGTTAATATTCGTGGCTTAATATGACCTTTTTCAATGCCTTTATTGTTACTTATTTATCTACTATATAAACATTGTTATATTATTTATTTCGCCATGCCTGTATGAGCACGTGATACGTTGAGTTTATAAATTCTGGGCTTCTTTGTTTTGGAAAAGGTGGTACAAATAAGTGTTAAAAATGGAATATTTTAAAGATAGAGATCAAGGTTGGGCCTGGATTGTTTTATTAGCAGCTTGTATGAATATTCTCATGGGGTCGGGATTGGCTTTGGTAGGTGGAATGTTACAGGCTGTGTTTTTAGAACAGTTTAAAGAAAGTGTTGCTTATACTGCTTGGACCACTGCTTTATTTTCATCTCTCTTACAGCTCACAGGTATGTTCAATTGTGTCAAAAAGAAATTAAAAATCTTGCTCTGTTACTCAGTGTATAAATGACAACCCTGGTCACCCAGCACCCAAAGATAAAGCATCACAGAACTAGGGTTATGCATCTCCAGATGATAAACAGTCAATGATGCAGGTATGAGAGACTGACATGGAACGTCTAATCGTTCGGGTGGGACAATTAACTGAGGGCTCGTGTTCCTCGACAGTTTGAATCTGGAAAAAGAGAACGCTTATGTCACTGCCCTGTCAAAATTCCCCTCATTACACACAGCATGGCGTTGTCCGTCTTCATTAGCTCAGAAGAGTAGGGCGTTAATCTCAATTTCATTTAAGATAGCAAATAATAATAGTTGAATGGCATATATATACTCGAAACATATTTTTTCCTAGGACAATAATCTTGACGCACAGCCATTCGACCAAAACGTATGAAAGCATTTTGGTGACATATCAATTATTATGTGATCTCATGATATATTTGTGCGTGTTAATTGTGTCGTACATTATAGGTCTATTGCATATAATTTATAATAAAATTACATGTATAATGTTTTTTATTCAGGTCCTCTAGCCAGCCTTGTAGCTAATTATTTGTCATGTAGATCTTGTATTATGATAGGATCTGCTATGTTGTCATTTGGCCTTGTATTGAGTAGTTTTGCTGACAATATTGCTGTTTTAATGGTAACGCTAGGCGTCATTTCAGGTAACAATAGACTATTAATATGTTTACGATACGAGCTCTTTATAACGACTTGTTTAATATTAGATATATAGTTTCCTTCTTTTTCTTTTATATAACTATCAATATCAAGCATTACTAACTTCGTATTTACACGTTGACTGCAATAGCTACTATTCAACGAACAAAGCCAATCAGAGCCTCAAAAGAAAGCGTTCAAGTCAAGGTAAACTTTTTGATATTTGATATTTTTTGATATAATAGCAAGAAATATGAGTCATAATATGTTAAAAGGCTGCTTGATTTTACTATGTTCAGAGCAATAACCCAAAAACTAAATATTGTTAATTCTGAACAAGTCTTCTTAACACATTTAAACCGAATAGCTATAGCTATAGCTGTCTTAACACAGAGACATTGTGAAGTCAGCTAAAAAATATATTATTCCATACCCTTTTTCAGGAGTGCGTTTTAAATTAATACTTTAGGTTTCGGACCAGCCATGACCTATACACCATCGATCGTTATAACGCATTATAATTTCAGGTGTTGAAGCAGCCATGACCTATACACCATCTATCGTTAAGACAACTTGTTACTTACCTAGGAATGACCTATATATCAACTTAAAACGAATCATTATTTCAGGTTATCCATGACCTATTCACCATGGATCGTGAGGACAAATTATTATTTCAGGAGTTGGACTAGGCATGACCATACACCATCGATCGTTAAGAAAAATTATTATTTCAGGTATTGGACTAGGTATAACCTATACACCAACGATTGTTATAGCGAATTATTATTTCAGGTATTAGACCAGCGAATTATTATTTCTGGTACTAGACTAGGTATGACCTATTCACCAATGATTGTTATAACGAATTATTGTTTCAGGTATCGGACTAGGCATGACCTATACACCATCGATCGTTATAACGAATTATTTTTTCCACGAGAAGCGAACTGTAATGACTGGTGTAGTAATGGCAGCTGGTGGTGTGGGTATATTTATCACACCACTATTAACCAGGTAATGTTAGTAAAGAAACGATTTTGGTTAAATTTTACACTGAGCATTTGAATATAGGAAGTTTTATCTACTAAGCGATATCAAAGCACTTTTGTCATGCCAGTAATATTAAAATACAATCAGCCTTATTGTCATGCTAGTATTAATAGATACTATCAGCCTTATTGTCATGCTAGTATTAATAGATACTATCAGCCTTATTGTCATGCTAGTAATATTAAAGCACTGTCAGCCTTTTTGTCATGCCAGTAATATTAAAATACTATCAGTCTTATTGTCATGCTAGTGATATTAAAATATTATAAGCTTTTAATTTCATGCTAGTGAAATTAAAATATTATCAGCCTTATTGTCATGCTAGTGATATTAAAATATTATCAGCCTTATTGTCATGCTAGTGATATTAAAATACTATCAGCCTTATTGTCATGCTAGTATTAATAAAATACCATCAGCCTTATTGTCATGCTAGTAATATTAAAATACCATCAGCCTTATTGTCATGCTAGTGATATTAAAATACCATCAGCCTTATTGTCATGACAGGTATGTTATAATACTATCAGCCTTATTGTCATGCTAGTGATATTAAAATATTATCAACCTTATTGTCAAAGCAGTTATGTTAAAATACTATCAGCCTTATTGCCATGCTAGTAATATTAAAATACTACCATTCTTATTGTCATGAGAGTGATATTAAAATACTATCAGCCTTATTGCCATGCTAGTAATATTAAAATACTACCATTCTTATTGTCATGAGAGTGATATTAAAATACCATCAGCCTTATTGTCATGCTAGTATTAATAAAATACTATCAGCCTTATTATCATGCTAGTATTAATAAAATACTATCAGCCTTATTATCATGCTAGTATTAATAAAATACTATCAGCCTTATTATCATGCTAGTATTAATAAAATACTATCAGCCTTATTATCATGCTAGTATTAATAAAATACCATCAGCCTTATTGTCATGCTAGTATTAATAAAATACTATCAGCCTTATTGTCATGCTAGTATTAATAAAATACTATCAGCCTTATTATCATGCTAGTAATAAAAAATACTATCAGCCTTATTGATATGCCAGTAATGTTAAACTACTATCAGTCTTATTGTCATGCTATTGATATTAAATACTATAAGCTTTATTGTCATGCTAGTATTAGTTATTGTCATGTTAGTAATATTAAAATACTATCAGCCTTATTGTCATGCTAGTGATATTAAAATACTATCAGCCTTATTGTTATGCTAGTAATATTAAAGCACTATCAGTTTTATTGCCATGTAAGTAATATTAAAGCACTATCAGCCTCATTGTCATGCTAGTAATATTAAAATACCATCAGCCTTGTTAGTAATATTAAAGCACTATCAGCCTTCTTGTCATGTAAGTAATATTAAAATTCTATCAGCCTTATTGTCATGCGTGTGATATTAAAGCACTATCAGCCTTATTGCTACGTGATGACATTAAAGGAACATGATAATTGAATATTTGAAGCTTGTGTGAAAAATCTATCTACTCAGCAATACCAAAGCTCAATCAGCCTTTTTTCATGCTAGTAATATGAAAGCACTAACAGCCTTATTGTCATGCTAGTAATATTAAAGCACTATCAGCCTTATTGTCATGCTCATGTTAAACCACTTTTAGCCTTATTGTCATGTAAGCAATACTAAAGAACTGTCAGCCTTATTGTCATGTAAGTAATATAAAAGCACTATCAGCCTCATTGTCATGCTAGTAATGTTAAAGCACTGTCAGCTTTATTGTCAAGCTAGTATTAGTAAAATACTATCAGCCTATTGTCATGCTAGTAATATTAGAATACTATCAGCCTTGTTAGTGATATTAAAATACTGTCAGCCTTATTTTCATGCTAGTAATATTAAAGCACTATCAGCTTTCTTGTCATGTAAGTAATATTAAAATACTATCAGCCTTATTAACATGTAAATAATATTAAAATACTATCAGCCTTATTGTCATGCGTGTGATATTAAAGCACTATCAGCCTTATTGTCATGCTAGTAATATTAAAGCACTATCAGCCTTATTGTCATGCTAATAATGTGAAAGCACTTTTAGCCTTATTGTCATGTAAGCAATACTAAAGCACTATCAGCCTTATTGCCATGTAAGTAATATAAAAGCACTATCAGCCTCATTGTCATGCTAGTAATATTAAAGCACTTTCAGTCTCATTTTCATGCTAGTAATATTAAGGCACTATCAGCTTTATTGCCATGTAAGTAATATTAAAGCACTATCAGTCTCATTATCATGCTAGTAATATTAAAGCACTATCAGCCTTATTTTCATGCTTGTAATATTAAAGCACTATCAGTTTTATTGCCATGTAAGTAATATTAAAGCACTATCAGCCTCATTGTCATGCTAGTAATATTAAAGCACTTTCAGCCTTATTTTCATGCTAGTAATATTAAAGCACTTTCAGCCTTATTGCCATGTTTGTAATATTAAAGGACTTTCAGCCTTATTCGAGTAACACTGAGTCAAATGTAAGCAGCAGTAATTGTCAGTGGATCGTAAAAATATTTTCCTCTGTGTACGTTACAGATATTTATTAGATGTTTACAGTTGGAGAGAAACACTCATCATATTTGCTGGACTTTCAGTACACATGTGTGTTTTCGGAGCCTTAATGTTTCCACTTCATGAGAAACCAAACCAATCATGTATTACACTTAATCTTCCTTGTATTAAAACCGAAAGTGAGGACAACAGCAGTTCAACCGAGAAAGAAATTTCGTTTGCTCAAGATAATGTTGACTTGAAACCAGTGGAACACATCAAACAATCCAACCCCTTGTTGAATCCACAGAATGACTTTAGTTTAACAAATTCCAATAGCTCGTTTGTGTCCAAAAAATCCCAATGGAAAAACTCAAACGGTTCTATTTTGTTTAATAGTCAACTTTTTCTCTCTGACTACAAAAGTTTGCATTTGATACAGAACAGTGGCGACAAAACAGATTTGGAAACAATCAAAAGTGATTTTCTTAGGAATAAACCATTCTTAGCGGTCTGTTTAAATTTATTTTTAACGAACGCTATGTATGGTGGCGTTTTTATTCATTATCCTTTGTGGTGCCAAACTCAGGGAGCAACTGAAAAGGAAGTGTCATTCTTCTTGGCTTTTCATGGACCTTGTGTCGCGATCTCGCGATTACTTGTTGGTATGTTTGCAAATGCAAGAAACATTGACTATCTTTCTATATATTTTGGCTTGAGGATGTTTGGTGGTGTGTTGATATGTTTAATACCTCTTTATGGATATAGCCAGATTATAGGAGCCATCGTAATGATGATAATAGCACTTTATATCGCTGGACTTGACTCATTAAATGCTGGGGTGACCATCGACTGTGTAGGTTTGAATCAGTTGGCTTCAGCATTTGGTGTGGAGATGGTCTCTGCTGGACTTGGGTACTTGGTCATGCCTCCAATTGTCGGTAGGTATCCAAGGATTTCAATATTGGTTTATTGTTAACCTGTCTACTCCCCAATGAAAAATGTCTCTTACCCCAATCTAACCCCCGCCTCATTTCTGACAAATAATAAAATTTCATGATCTATACATGTTTGCCAATAAAATATAAGTCAATACACCTCATTTATTCTATGTTTTATAAAGGATCTCCCTATGTCAGCTGTCTCCTATTTCGCCGGAAGCTGGCGCCGCCACTGGGTTTAAAAATGTTTTTTAACGACTCCTCCCCCCCCCCCTTTTCCCATACGTCAAGTGTGGTAAGTATTTTTATGTTGTTGAAAAACAACGCTACTGCGGAAATGCTACTTTGCTTGTATGGTATTTCTAAAAATTTCGTTTTAAATTAACCATTTGCTTTCGAATATGCTTATCAATAAGGGTGTTATATATTTACAGGTAGTATAGTAGATATTACTGGTACATACCAATATACTATGTATATGTCAGGTTAGTAAACTTTAACTCATTATGTGACTCTATATTGTCGATTATAAGTGTCAGAAATACTCACAATTTCACTCAATTCTAGTACATCTAACTATTGGGAAAATTGTGATCAAAGGAGCTTTTGGCACATTCTGCGGGCAAAAGTACCAGATCAGCCATCTCCCATTCATCAATAAATTGAAACCGGCAATAGCATGATATATAATTTAGATTGTTACATTTACCTTTAAGAACTGAAGGCCTACTGTATAGTTCTTTTCTTGTGATATTTCAGGTGGTGTTGTCATTGCAGCTTCGTTAGTGTGTTTGTCCATTCCATTGTTAATACCTAAAGGTTCGCCCATGATTGGTTACCATCCCCAACAAAGACCAATAGAGATACATATTGAACACACCGTTTGAGGGGTCTTACATAACAGTCTTTTTTTTTTTGTTAAATGCTCACTGCGAATACATTATTGGTCTAGATTTGGTTGAAATTGCACTATCTTTCAAGTTTTGGTGAGATAATTAGAGATTTTATTTGCGGAAGGATATTTCGTCATTTATTGTCATGATATATTGAATTTTTGAACACAAACTAAGTATTGGCCGGGTTTTCATGTGAAATATTGGAAAATTTGCGAAGTGATTTCTGGAATAACTTATAAAAGGTTGAATTTCGTGGTTGAACATGGAAACAGAATGATTTCGAATGAATTATCGGTACGAGTCTGTTTGTCGACAACCTGGACTTAGTCCACTAATTCATTTGCCATCTATTTCCATGTTAAATCACAAAATTCAACCTTCTAGAACTTTTTCCAGAAATCTCGTTGAAAACTTTCTTATATGTCAAATGAAAGCCAGGCCAATACTTGGTTTCTGTACAAAAATCCAATATAGCATGACCATGAAAATTTTGAACTAAACAAAATGAAAGTAAACTACTTCATCAATATCCGCTTGACTGTCACTACACACAAAACCACTATTTTTAGAAATAACCTTCCGCCAATTAAATTTTTCATTATCTCAGAAATTCTGAAAGAAAATGCAATCTCAGACATCAAATTTCAAATCAAGAACAAAAATTAGTCAAAAATGGGCATGCAAATACCCCCAAAGGAAGGGAGAAAGAGGATTTCTAAAAATAGAACGGACTAAATTCGGACATAAAATGTTTTACTGGACTTGTTTTACTGGACTGAGTCCACCTTGTTTTCACAGCTACAGAGATAGTTATTTCCCCTGAATAGTACAGATCTATTCTATTTGTTATTTCACCCTTGATTGAAACCGTGTAATAAATACATAAACGACGAACGACTTTTCTTCAATTCGTGTAGACAGATCCTCATTCCAAATATTATGCAATTCCTTTTTTCTTATATAAACAGGCCAGTAAACAGCTCAGTACTTGAATTCCTATGTCCTGTTTTGGAGGTAGAATCTTTAACAGAGGGCAACTTCGGAGGGTTAGGTATCTTCATTCCAAACCAAAGTTTTGGTTCTCAACCCTAGTAGTGCAACTCTATATTATAGGACCGTATAGGCATGGTGGTAGACCCCGCGCCAAACTAAAAATGACCATAACTAGGTCAATTATTAATGTCTTGTGTCTATTTCAGTCGAAAACATAAATTCGGTCAAACTATTGAGAAAATCGAAGTCGTATCCGAATTTTCAAAGGAAAAATCGTGCTTTTGGAAAAATTCTGAAGTGCTGTGGCAGGCAGAGTTTTGAAGGCAGGAATTTAAAATTAGGCAGAGAGCAACACCATATCAAAATTGTATTTATAATCTATCAAAAAATCATTTAAATTTTGAGACCAAAGTACCATCAGTATCGAATTTTATCTCATATACTTTATGGACCGATAAGTTGCCACCTTTTTCAATGTTCATCACGAAATTCAACCTTCTAAAACTTTTTCCAAAATTCTCGTTGAAAACTTTCCAGTATGTAACATGAAAGCCTGGCCAATACTTGGTTTCTGTACAAAAATTTAATATCATGAAAGTTTTGAACTAGTTAATATGAAAGTAAACCATTTCATTTTATCAATATCCGTCTGATTTTAAATGCACACAAAACCATTATTGTAAGAAATAACCTTAACTGAGCAATTACAGTCCAAGGGATGTTGATAAAATGTATTGGTTTACTTCGTTCAAAAATTTTGATGGTCATGCTATATTGAATTAAAATAGTTGTGTGCTTTGTGGATTAAAGGCAACAAGGTCATTGAAGATAAGATAAAAAAAATAAAAATAACGAGATACGTGTATAAAGTTAATGCCAAAGTTCAATCAAATGGAGGACATCCGTATAAAGAGATTATCCACAGTTATACCTTTTGATAAATCAAAGAGGGAAATTGTATTTGTGAACACTTTACCAGCAACGAGTCAAATGGTTAGTTTACCAACCTCATCTTCAATTGAGATGGAAGATACAGATGTAGAAATATGCACCAGTCGTCCATTAAACTTGCTATATGAGTGACCAACCTGGCAAAATTACACCATGGACCAGATTATCCAACACCAGAAATATATGAATCCATTGTGCCAATATTATAACAATAAACACCGTGCTGGTTTTGTTTACATTGTTTTTGGACAATCTATGTCATGTGACTATCTGCATCTCCAAATATGGGTATTTTATATATACGTCCCTCTCTGGTCATGTCCAAATGATGAAAGTAAGTAAATATCCGCTGTCGAAGGAGTCCATATAGAAGAAAACTGTGGGATTACAGTTTAGGAATTGGATTTGGCATACTAAAAGACTATTTTACGACTTCAAATCATTTTTTTATTCGTGGAGCTATGCAAAATTAGCTACCCAAGTTTCTCGATCACGGCTTAAAGAAGTCAATTATCTATAAGTTTACTGGTTGAAATAGAAGATAAATTCTGAAATGCTGGGTAAAAGGCATTGAGGTATCAGTATTGAAATTAATTCAGATTAATTCAAATGAAAAATGAAAACATATGGCACTACCAATACCTAAATTTATTCAAATTTATTTTTAATCGCAAAAGATAACGTTCTCATTATTGAATTCATTGATTTAACTTAAGTTAAAATAGCCAAAGATAGAGCAATTCATTTTTATATATATTGATTGAAATATAGTTGAAATGTGGCACTTATTATTTTAATTCATTCTTTAGCCCTCACGCAAATCTAAATTGATGTTTAAATTTCCAGTTATTTCATATGTAAGCAATAAGCTGTTTCCGTATAGTGTCGTATATCAGGAATAAATGCGCAGTAGCGCGTTTATGATTACTATTAACATTTTTTTCCCTTTGCCATCTGTTGCCATTTAAAAATTATGAAATTCAAGCTTCTATATCTCCAGAAATTTTGTTGGAAATGTTCTAATATGTCAAATAAAAGCCCGTAAATCTGTCCGAAAGTCGATGGTTAGCAATGACGATGTCACGATCGATTCAACTCCTTCGAGTAGAAAAAAATGGAGTCCTTCCCTCCCCAACTGTCAAAGGTTCTTTAACGTACAAAACCTGTAATACATGAGGCCTCGGATTTATTGTCCCATCCGTTTGAGTCTAAATCAGTAAATATAATTACTAGTATACAAACCATTTAACAGTAATTTAACTTTCCCCTGACACGAGATTTATTAATGACGGAATTGATACTGATAACGTTGACAATATCTCGAAGGGACAGTAGGAATTACTCACTAAATATTTGTTCAACATGGTGATAGAGCTTATCTCGACTACTAGTATTCGGATTAATATTAAATAACTAGGTCTTGTTAATATAACAGCCAAGACGGGTTACGATATTTTAGATCTGAAGAATCATTCGCCAATAACAGGTCTATGACCCTTTTTCAAAAATTATTATATTTCTCAATGTTTATTTTTACACGACTAAAGTTTAACCCAAGTTTATGAGAGATACCGGGCCCTGGTTCGCAGATTGGGCCGAACTATCAAGTGGGATGATTTGGATACTAATTATTAATAATATTTTCGTTATTGGGATAACACCTTCTTGGTATAACACAGATTCAAGAGGTGAAAATTGGCTGAGACCCGAACTGGTTTCGAACCAGCGATCTCAGAGTCAGGCACCCTAATCGCCAGCGATACATGTCAACCGTCTATACCACTGGACCAACGGACCCTCCACCAAAATAGAAGGCAGCAGACCGGTAGACTTTACTGCGAACATGCATTACCTCTCTGATAATCAGTAACGACATAGCTCCCAAGGCTGATTACATGAGATGATTTATTGTCATTTAGAAAGTGGTGTTGCAACAATATTATAGTTATTGGGATAACACTTTCTTGGTATAGCACAGATTCTAGTGCTGAAAATTGGCTGAGACCCGAACGGGTTTCGAACCAGTGTTATCCCAATAACGAAAATATTGTTGCAACACCACTTTCTAAATAACAATAAATCACCTCATGATACTAATTATTGATGGCTGTAAGTGTTTTAAAATCCCAAATCTAGACTCAAATTGTCAACAATAGGATTTGAAAAAAAAACAAAGGGACAAAGAAAGGGAATTTCTAAAAATTAACATTGAATTATACAATATACAATAATTAGCATAAAATGTTTTGGTGGTCCAGCCATTTCTGCCGTCATGTGTAGAGAAAAAGGCTCGTATTTAAAATGGAGATTTGAGTTTAATTGAACTTATATACTGAGTTGGTGACCTTTCAAAATAAAGTTTGTTTTGAATTAACTGTATCCTAATATATACGAAATTTTAATTTCACGAATAATCGACACATTTGACTCTGATTTTGATGACATTTTTGTTTGTTTAGGTTTACTATACAACTCGATTTTGAATTAAAATGACCCAACAAGATTAAAGGGAGTGTAAATTGACATTTGTCAGCTGGTTACTTCTAGAAATGTTTTATCGTATTTGGCCTTGCCATCATGGCTCGCTGATTGTATCTAAAAGCTTTTCGACAGACACAACATTAAAAGCTTAGTTTAGCAATGCAAGAAACACAGACATCTAACTGAAAGGCGTAAGTTGGGGATACTAGTGTCCCTGATACACATACATGTTACACTTCCTTTAACATTGATGTGAATAATCTGGTAAAATTTGACCGTGGACGGTCAGTTATTTGGTTAAGTGATAACGCGAAATTTGAAACATTGATAAGGTTTAGAAGTTTGTGATAGTGGATTAATTAGATTGTAATTTCGTTTAAGTTGTACTGTCCTCATTTTGTGCCTTATCCCCAAAATAACCCCACGGGAATTATGTTATATTTACAGGCAAACTAGTCTGTAAATATTCTAAATGCGTTAAAGCACATACTTGTACATTTCAAATGCTCTTGTTAATTTGGAACTCTTCTTATCTGAAATTAAGCATCAAGAAGCACCAAAACATACAAGACGCTCAACAATAGAATAATCAAATCAAACCTTTATGGATTTTATCTAATTAACCTAGCTAATTGACTTAGCTATACTTGCCGGAAGTTAAACATTGTGCGAAATAAGTATATTGTTGATAGTATAAATCACTATTTTATCAAATATCAGAACGAAATAATTGAAATTTGTACGGTGGTCCGTATACATCATTTACTTTTTTTTTAATTTTCGATTAAAAAAATGGAATATAATTAAAAAACTGGAATATAATTGTAAAAAATGTATTTCACCAAATCAATTTTCACCCAAGTTTCGGTAATAAAGGATGCTATTTTTTAACAGTCAGTTATTTTCCAATGCATGTGGTTGTCAACGGCAAATCCGAACAAAATTGGCTGAGTATTATATTTCAGGTTTTGCCGTTCTCGTGTTTACTATAAGGCCTAAGATTTAAGATATTAGTATACCTGTATTGTACTTGTATAGTATAAAATCAATTAAATCAATACTGGACACCGGTCTTCAGTGTTGAATATAGCTTTGTTAGAATTCATTGCTTGTTATGTCCTTACAAGGTCGTTAATAACATAAAAATAGAATCTTCTCTTAATCAAAACGAAAACCACAACTTCTAGTTGTTCAAAATTACTCAGTTTACTTTACGTACAGACAGATGTAGACCATACGAAACTACATATTTACATAGAAATATACGTATATGAGATGAAGACCACACAACATATTTAATACATGTTCTCTTACTTTGGTCCATATTTATTTTAGTTTATCCCGTGCAATTGTGGTAGCAACTACATGTACTAACCCTCATCGAACAACTGTAAGGAAACATTACACGTTCTCTTCTTCACTAACAACATTACTAATTATTATATAATATCATTAAAGAATATGTATTGCTGTTGAGCATAACAAAAGGTCGGTGAAAAATAAATAGATTTTTATTTCACACAAAAACATAATTTTCTTATTTTTGAATCACTCACGCAATCAGCGTCATGTCCATATAAATTAACACGACTAATATCTCCGGCCATACTGAATTCATCAGACGTCTCTTCATATTTCACAGTAGCCTCGAACTCACCTGCACCAGGAGTCAATGTCACTGACAACTGGAAAATTGAAATTGCTTTCACAGAATCAGTGTACGTCACAACTCTGTTAATAACATCATTCTTACTGTCTACAAAGCGTAAAACTTTGTCATTGTTTTTCATAATTTGAACGGATTTAATAGTTTTTAAGGACAGACGCTCACATAAAGGATAGTTTTTTAAATAGTTATTTATCACTTGGATTAAAAAGTTCACACTGCTAACTGCTAAGGGATTATTTGTAGGTAATGAAGTTTGGGCCATACACATACACCAATGAGGCAAAATACCTGCATTTTCACAAGTTCTCGATTCGGGGATTTTATTAAACAAACTAATTCCCCTTTGCTTAGGGTCTACTTTAGCATTCAATGTTCCATTAAAATATAAAATATTTTTCAACGTAGCGTAAATATCAAAAGGAGAAGTGAGTCTGTTTTTGTTTATGTGTAGATTGGCTGAAATTGTTGGATATTTTATAAGAAACCATTTTGGGAATACGAGGTACATCATAGGTAAACGCTCCTCTAGCTTTCCAACGTAAGTCTTCCGAAAAGCGCCAAATCTGAGACCATGATCACTAAAGAAGATTAAAACAGTGTTGTTAAGAAGGCCTTCGTGATGGATGGATTTTAACCACGTGACATAAGGGTCGTCTGCCTGTAAGGCCTGTTTCATTGCATAATGAGTCAGTCTGGAGTTAAATGAATATGAAAAATGCGGCTGATTACGATATTTACGCATGAAATTGTGAACGTAATCTAGGACAATGGTAGTTTCAAGACGATCGTGAACACAGTGATGACCTGAATTCCAAACTGAACTTTCGCCCTCCATGGCCTTAGCAAATGGACGGTAGTAATGTAGGCATGGGGGTTTGAGGAATCCAAATTTCAGATAATTGAAGGTAGCAATATTAGGGTCGTCTTCTGCATAGAGTGTAGGGTATCCGTTATTGCTGAAGTTCTTCCAAATAATATTGTATTTATCGAATGGTTCTTTGGACAAGGTTTCATTCCAGGGTAACTCTTCTAAGAATAGGCCAGTAGTAAGTGGAACGACGTTTACGAAAGTATTATCGGCGACCTTGGTATAGCCTTGAAGTTCAATAGCAGATAAGTTATTCAAAAGATAGTCTCTGACTTTAGGCATCGATCTCACATGATTCAGTCGAGACAGAGAATCAATGCCAACCATAACAACATTTAAATATTCTTTTGATCTGACTTTATTAGCCTCAAAGTTCTCTCTAAGTTTTTCAATTATGTCATTTTTAGTGTTCACAAATGCATGAAAATTTTTATAAAACGGTTCAGCACTTTCTTTCGTAAAGCAGCTTATGCTCAAGAATTCTTCCTTAACCTTAATATCTGATGTGAAGTTGACAGCCTCTGACATGAATATTTCGGAATCCGATTTCTCTTTTCTGTGAATAGATTTATATTCACAATGTGAAAAAGTCGAACCGTATTCATTTGTAATGACATCCATCTTGATTCGAAGGTAGTTGTTATCCTGAAAAGTAATTGACGGTCTACCAGAGCATTTCAATTTGTTACTCTTTACATTCCCCGAGTCATCTAATGTAATAAAATTTTTGACAGCAGGAGTTAAAGGGTCTATATCAGGTATTTTACATACATCCGTATTAACCAGGAACCCTCTTCCATCTATAGTGGGTGTAAAGTTGACCAATTGTGAAATAGTGCGTTGTGACCACGATGACCCTAGTAATAGTGTAGACAATATCGCACAAACCATCAAAATCAATAACTTCCTTCTAATAGCTCTGCCTTTAGTAAAAACCCTGAAAAGACAAGAAGATGCACATTAGACGAAAAGAAATTGGAGTTAAAAATGTTGAAGCTTTAGTATCTGTCCGTAAAGAAAGTAGAAAGAAATGCAGAACAATACATGTAGATTGAAGGTGATGATACATTTTGAATTCCTACAAATGAATGGTTCAAAAGTTAAAAGTTTGAAATACAGCGAAACCTAGTTATCTCGAAGACCACGGGACCGTTTGAATACTTCGAGATAAGCAGTACTTGGAGACAAACAATCAAGGGATGTAGCCGCCATTTTGAAGTTGGTAACCTAACGCACGTTAATCTAATTCCGTAATTTTGTTTTCGTTGCCTGATTAGTTAATCCCCCAATGAAGATGATAATTTGATCCATTTATACCCATAATTTGTTTTTATATCCACATTCGGGACACTCTACTTTTTATGATTAATTTAACGAAATTTTGAAGTCTTCACGATATTTTATTATAATTGTCACTTCTATTGATTTTTAAATAACATAGACATCGTTTTAGATTTTTTTTTGTATTATTAGAAGATTATCATGCGTAAATAAAAATCTAAATTTGATATCTCAAAATTTGACTCATTACATCGTTTTTTAAATTGACTGTAAACAGTAATACCGGCAAAAGGTTTTATGGTAAGGGTAATAGAGGCACATAGTATTATGGTCACAGTAATGCCGGCACAAGGTATTATGGTAACGATTATACCGGCAAATGGTGTTAAAGTGTATTGAGACGGGTCTCAATGAAAGCACTGGCCTAGGTCACAAAACAATAGATACGCTTATTGATTTGTGCGAGCATTAATTATTAGTAATTTTAGTTAAAGAGACACAAGCACGCACAAGCACGCACACACATACACATAAACAGATACTCCGATATAAAGTATTTGGTATGAATAGCACCAGTCCTAAAATAAGAATTTCCTGAAATCTAACTTAGAAATTGATTAATATATTGATATCAACAATCAAAAGAATTTAAAAAAAAAAAGATCTAAGATACATGAGCATTATTAAATGGTTCAAGTCTACCGTGGACGAGAAAATTGCTAAAATTTTGATTTCTTGTTTACGCTACAACTAGACGCTTTGTGTATACATGAGGAAATTTGTCTTGGAGTTCAGAGTAATGGCGTTTGACTATTATGGAGGCTTGGTCGCTGTAGAATTAAATTTAGTTACAAAAGGAATTATTTGGTTGTCGTGCTGAATATTAAGTCCATTTGGTGTCACAGTCTGTAGTCGGTCAATCCAGTAACTTTCGCGCTGTAGACGTCTAAGCTTAGGTTTGATAGTAGGTGATGTAAAAAATGCTTCTATTGGCATGATGAGAAGGTCATCAATGGAATGATCGGGAAGGTTGAAATGATGCGCAATCGGTTTATCCTTGCCATGCACTATATCATAGCGATGGCCATTAAAGCTGGTTCGCAACGCGTTTTGAGTCTCGCCAACATATTGTACATCGCATCTTTTACAAGAATTTAGGTATATGATATTCTGGTCCCCGCAAGAAATTAGGTCATTCATCGCAAATACTTTTCCATTCTTTTTATTTCTGAAAAAAATGAGTAACATTTATGTGTTCGCACGTGCGACACGTGGAACCTTGACAGGGAAATGAACCTAATCCAATAAAAGGGGGTGGGGGTCATTTTTTCTCAAGATGTCCGAAAGTGTTTCATTCTTAATTGTCCGAAGAAATCTTTTAGAATACCCCCTTTCCCTTCATTTATCAAAAACTAGTCTACAGGCGGATTCAAAATCAGCCTGTTGGGTGCAAATTCTAAGGAATTTGAGATTTAATTATTCCAGAAAATGTGTGCTTCGGGTGGAACGAGCTTTTGTATAAAAGTTGGTGTGTATCAGTTTTCTTAAAAAATACTTTTATGTCTAATTTTTTAGTTGAAAGAAAGTCGTTGCCTTTGAACACCGTAGTGTCCAAAAAATCCATGCTGTTTTCGCTAATATTTGCTGATAATTTCACAGAAGGGTAGTGGTTATTTAAAATTTCAAAGTATTCCCAAAAATGTTCTAGGTTATCGGACCAAATTACAATGTATAAAACTATCGCCAAGAAACCTTCGATCAAATGCTTTACGGACAGCGTCAAGACCAACATTGTTGTCAATGTTGGTATACATACTGGTTACGTCCAAAGAAATAAAAAATGCGTTTTCAGGGATGTTCGAATTCTTATTTTTTTCAACAAAATCGCTTGTGTCTTTTAGGTAAGAAGGATATGGTATTATGGTCACAGTAATACGGGTACAAGGTGTTACAAGGTGTATGTTTACACGAGACTATTTTCGATCCACAAACTGGCAACAAATGATTTAAGTCAAACAATTCTAAAAGTTTTTGCTATCAATGGAGTTTCCTTAAAAGTGGTTTCCATTATTTTCAGATATATATATATATAACATAATTGGACCGGTAATACTTATATCAATAGAAAGTAGAGTTGTTCTAATGACTGGGAAAATACCAGATGGTCCCACAAGTCCTTAATTAACTCGTAATTAGGCTATTTATGACGGGACTTCCCTCGGTAGGGCACCACCATGGGTATGTACGTTAGGTCTCAAATGTCGTTGATCTTTTTTTGATCATCCAGTCTGTTAATTCGGTACATAACCGGATGGGTTGTTAAGTATGCACGCATGCATAACAACAATGGCATTTTGGTATTCCATTTATTATCTCTAACTAAAGGCAATAAAACGTTTAGATATCACTTTGTAAAAACATTATGAATTAATTTAATAAGTTTTAACTCACTAATAATAACATACTAAATCAATTCTTATACGCCTTTATTCATATGACGTAATTTGGTCACGTGAACAAACATGGAGTCTAAATTTAGCGTTTCAAAGCAGATCAGAGTCAAATGGATTCCACAAGCATTTCTACGTCTACATAGGTCTTTTGAACTTGAGAATACATGAATTATTCACTAGAAACCCCAATTAATGAATTAGTAAGCTTAATTTGGCTCTAATTAATGAGGGAAACCAACTTTAAGTGAAATCGTTAAACTTTAGTAACATTCGCATAGGAATAACGGGTCATAATTGAAATAAGTTTGTGACCATCTTCAGATTGTCATTAAGGACTTCAATGAACGGGAATCACAAAGGCAATTAAAAATTTTATCCTGTTTTCCCAAGTTTTGAATTGAGCTCAGAAAGAACTATCTTATTTAGATATATACATGTATGCTGTGATAGTAATCTAAAATTAATTATTCACGATTTTTGCAAACCAACTGTTATTCTTGATGCCCTGGTCAATAATTACCTATCAACCTAACACGAGATAAAACTGTTGCTTCACCGGGCAAGTGAGCAATCAATAACAATTATATTACTTTATCTTGTCTTTGTATTGACCTCTTTTGTCTAGTACCTCTATTTTTATTTTCAGTTCTATATTGTTTGTATTTTCCTTGACCGTCTAACAATATAGAAAGGTTGAATTATTTATTGAGAATGGTCAAATTGAATTTCTAAAATGTACTAAAGGAAAAAGTTTAGGCCGAAAGATCATTTATCATTCGTGTTCTTGGTTGACAAAACATTACTTCTGGAAATCGTATTGTCCTTACCTTCATCAGTTTTAAGAGGTATATTTTTAAATTCATATCATATTTCAAATAAGGATAACAAGCTCATTTTATAAACAAAGATCATTATTCTGTTTTCAAAAATGTGTTTTAAACAGTGAACAACAACTGAGTCAAGTTCTTTCAATCAGTGCTTCAAACATTTCACATTTATCAGTAGCGCACTACTAAGTAAAGAAGGAATAAGGGGAAGAGATCAAATGTTACCTGTGTGCTATAAAATAGTTAATACGTAAAATTTGCGAGAGACGTGGCGAACTAAGCTTTGATTGATCCACATAGTATTAAGTTTCATGATGCTATTCTCGTAATCGAACACAGACATATACCTCACGAGTAGAAAATATCGAGTACGTTGAAGGGGCTTTTGGGGCTTATCGTAGCTCATGAAAACTATATTCTACAATAAAGGGAAATTTGTCCCTGGACTTTTCCGAAAGTTTTAACATTAAAAAATCCAGCCGTTAATTTTTACACGCTCAAGCTATTTAGAAGGAATGCGTACTCTTTTAAAGTTTAAGTATGATTTTGCGTTGATAAACAATTCAATTTTGACCCATTTCAACCGAAGATATGTATACAATCTTATCTTCACAGTACAGTCATGGTAAGACTACAAGTAATTGTCTAGATTGCAGTCTATTACCCCTTTTACATTTGGTTTCGATAGGGTTGTCCATTTACACGAGTACTAAGTACCGTACCACAGCTTGCTCACTTAAAACGGAAGTAAGCAGGCTCTCTAATGAAGATGTGCAAAATAAGGTCAATATACAGTCAAAATGAAAAACAAACTCTGGTACGTTTTGCCATTTACACTAAGAGTAACATTTCATTTGCCTTTCATAATACACGTATCTTTAAATATTCATTTGTCGGCTAATTTTATGAACAATATTCAAGACCTTGGGGGACATAACCAGTCTTCCTTAAAAGAAAATTGGACAAATGGGTAGAAGTCAAATTTGGCAGCTATAGGCCCCTCAACTATTGTGTTCATAATATTTGACAATTTTAGGCCAACGCAACAATTGTTTTCATTTTTATTTTAAAACATTTATATTGAGTCGACACGAACGACATCGCAGAACAATGGACACTAGACATTGAGCTCGTAATTAATGCCTTAGAATTTACCAAGGAATAAACCTTTCGTCCTAATAAGCAGGGTCATTGAAATAAAATGGAGGCTTCGTGGCGAACTGAACTGGGCAATGAAAATGAACGACACGACTGAATATAAATGACAATGGTACTCTCGAATGAATAATAAAAGTTGGTATCAAATTCTATGTTATCACAAAGCTACTTAGTTTAGTAGGTCACAATTAACATTATACATTATATTATATGACAAATGAAAATGGAATTTTACTTAATTAATTTCTCTGAATTATAATAATAAATAATAATGTGTTTATTTATACAGCGCTAAACTCCACACAGAATGTGTACTCATGGCGCGAACAAAAAAGAGGTATAGAGACTAACAAGAGTTAAATAAAACAGTTTTCACTTTGGTTCTTGAACAATTATCTATCAAAGATACATCTTTCATAGAAATGGTGCGTAAATCTAAATTTGGTTCTGCAGGAAGAAGATGCGAAAACTTTGTCACAACAGCCTCGATATTAATTTCATCTTCCTTTAACACTCTTCATCTGTTAACAGAAAACGTAAAGCCTTTAATTGCCCCTTGAAGTATGTATGTCCAAATTCAAAATAACCGGAATTATTTCTCCTTTACCTAATTACAGAAAATGGTTCGATTTTTAAACTTTTCAACAACATTTAGCACAAGCTTATTAAGCACAAGCTTTAAATCAATTCGTAATGAATACTTAAATCACATGAAATATAAGACAGAAAAAAATTAATAAAATTGAACGAATTCATCTACAGACAAAATAGCAGCTTGAAAGGTAAAATATCTGAATTGACCTTTACTCTTATTGAAAGAAAATAAAAGCAAACAAATTAGAATCACAAGAACGCTTTTCCATACAAAGAGTTATGCCAGAAATTATACAATGTGAACATGGACAACATCAAAACATTCCAGTTTGAAGGCCGATATGGTATCATTGATTTTTATTTCCAGAATAAATGTACGCCACAGAAAATCCAATAAGAAAAACAATGAATATCATACAACTAAATTTTAGTCAGGCTACGTGGTATAATGCCATAAGGAGGAAAATATCGATGTAATTCCTACCTTAAAAAGGGCAATCGCAGGCAAGGCATATTTACTCTGGGCTTATTCTTCCATATCCAACATGTCCAAGACCATGATATCTATCACACAATACATATATAAACACAGTCCGTACTACTAATTAACCACTGATTGATCGACTATCAGCAATTAACTAATGCAACAATATCCAGCATCTGATCGCAGTACGTTGGTTGGTAGATGACAAGTTTATGTCCGAACTGTTTATAGGATGTGGTGATATACTTACAGGTGGAAACCACGTGATTTACAGATAGAGAGATATCTATTTTGGTTGTGTCACATCGTGTATTTCACATACTGTGCTGAACTAATGAGGAATATATAACATGAAAAGGATGCCAATGTTGTGACGCTCGTGGTACGCTATCGAGCGCTGATCCAGTACGGTTTACCCCTTGATAAATACTAAACGGATACCACATCATAAAGCCCTCATTATCAGTCTAAGCGCCGAGGCATTTGAATAACAACAGAGTCTCTACTGTTGTTGGATTTGTTGGTTTGATCCCTCCCCATATTCGCAGAGATGAGGAAGAGGCCTAAGATAATAGTCCAAACCATAGAGAATCAGCTCAAATCAGTCAAGAAATAGTGTTTATGAGCCAAAAAATCAAAATCGTTTGAAAGAACAAGGGCAATCAAATATTATGTGATATTTTTTGTTTTCAATAGGGTTCCTCCATGAGTGATAATTAACAATTTCAGCAAATTTTGTCTAATTCTGTAAGTCATTGTGCCTTCTAGAGGGTTTACAAGCTAAAAAGTTTTCCAAAAAAGGCAATAACTAACACTAAATATTTTTCAATAGGGTTCATCATTAGGTGATTACAAATACTCATGCCAAGTTACGTCAAAATTGCTCAAGAATTGTGACTTGTAGAGTGTTTACAAGGAAAAAATCGAACACATTTTATAAAGCGAGGGCAATAATTCGTATCCAATATATTTTAATACATTTGATTTTCAATAGGGTTCATCCTTTGGTGATATTAAACAAGTTATGTCAAAAGCCGTCAATAATTGTGCTTTGTAGAGTGTTTACAAGCCAAAAATCAAATGCGCTTTCAAGTGCAATAACTGATACTAAATATTTTTCGATTTAACTGAATTTCAATAGGGTTCATCCTTAGGTGATTACAAATACTCATGTCAAGTTACGCCAAAATCACTCAAGAATTGTGACTTGTAGAGTGTTTTCAAGGCAAAAATCCAACACATTTTATAGAACAAGGGCAATAATTCGTAAATATATTTCTATATTTTCTATTTTTAAAAGGGTTCATCCTTCAGCCAAAAATTGAACACGTTTTCAAAAACAAGGGCAATAACTGACACTAAATTTTTTTTCGACAATAATTTTTTTTCGATTTAACTGGTTTTCAACAGGCTTCATTCTTGGGTGATAACAAATACTCAAGCCAAGTTTCATCAAAATCCATTAAGAATTGTTCTCTCAAGAGTGTTTACAAGCTAAAATGAACGCGTTTTCAAGAACAAGGGCAATAACTTATACTAAATGTTTTTCGATTTCGCTGATTTTCAATAGGGTTTATCCTTGAGTTATAACATACTCTCACACCGAGTTTCATCAAAATCAGTAAAGAATTGCACGTTGTAGAGTGTTTACGAGCCATTTATGAACAAGGGCAAGAACTTATACTAAATTTTTTCCGATTTCGCTGATTTTCAATAGGGTTCAGCCTTGAGTGATCATAAACACTCATATTAAGTTTCAATTAAATCTGTCAAGAATTGCACCTTGTAGAGTGTTTACGAGCAATTGTGGACGGACAGACTGACGGACGGACTGACGGATGTGGGTGACGACAATATACACCCCCCCCCCCATTACATGTGGGCGCATAAAAATGAAATTTATCGATTTTTAGGACCTGCTCGTTTGTAAATTGTCTTCTTATAAAGACGGACAACGTCATGCAGTGTGCAATGTGGGAAAGGCTATTTCTTGGATTTCCAACTGTCGAAGGATTTTTAACGTTTACAGCCCGTAGCACACGGAGCCTCGGTTTGATTGTCCATTTCGAACGACTTGGCGCTTTCTTCCTTGCCGTTCCCTGAAAACTGTATCGCTAACAAGAGAAATCGGGTTGAAAAATCAGCAAGTTCATTATGACCAGGATTGAAGCCTTGGCCCTTGTTAGCGAGCAAGCGTCTAACTCACTGAGCTACCACTCCTCACATTGTATATCAAAAATATATTTCTTTGAAAAAGTTAACAGAAACATTTTAAATAGTTTTGCCCTTCCGAAAATAAAGTTAGAATATTTCCACCACCCGTCCATCAAACTAACAGCCAACGTCAGCCACAAAAGTATAGATTTTCTTGCCTTTAAAGGAGATTCCATAGCAGAGACTAATAAATTAGATATTAAGGTATATTTATAAAGTACAAAGGCCTGTACATCTGGGAGATTCAATCCCTCCCTTCCCCAAAATCTAGATTTTGGTTTAAAGATTATTTTTGAACTTTACATACAGACCTACTTAAAAACCTCAGACTGTATGTGATAAACAGAAAAACATTCTGACATTATGACCCGTTGGAGTCTTATCACATTAACATAGAACGTTAAATGTGTATCTTACCTCGTATAGTATACATGTTGATCCATTTATTAATAAATCGTATTATGTTCCACTCCCATGATAACTGTAATCATGAAATTGTTATTGCTCAATTTTATATTCATGGCAAATACACTACCCATCCTAGTCAACCAGCTCTGGTGGTAGTGGTGGGATTGTTTGCCGCCCTTCCCAAAACCCGTCAGAAAAGGATATTATTTCAACATTCATTCAAACCAGACTCTTATACTATTGAGCTAAAACTATTTTAAATTAGTTAAATCCTATTTCAAATTTGACTCGAATTAGTAAGGCTTAAAATGTTGTTTTCGGCAAATTCATCCTACCCAGAACGAATTGTGTCGATTTTATGTAAGAATGAAATTTGTCTCCTATTAAGATAATGACCTAGATAATTATTCTGATTAATTATACATAATATAGAACAAGAATTAATTCGAATAATTTACGGAATAAATAGAAAATATAACATTATAACATACTTGGATCCTCTGATAAGATGCTAAGTTAACGGGTTGTCACACTGAATACCAATAACCCAAATATAAAGGTGAACTTCTCCAAGGTCATAATTACACTGACTCGGTTGGATTTACGACTGGATGAAATAAATATCTCGGTTAGGGAGTATTAATTTCGCCTCCTTTTGTCCTGTCTTTCTTTATTGCACAGTAGTTTGAGTCTGTACCTGGTACATCATTCAATTAATTTAAAAGTTTACCGTGGTTATATTCAGTTTAGTTCACCCTATAACCCTCGTTTTAACATTCTTTGGAATTGAGATTAGCATAATTATTGCCTGGTAATCGATTTTAATCGATTGACAAGCTTTGTTATGCAATCGATTTTTTCTGGGGGGGGGGGGTTGCTTTCTGGTTAAGGGGGTTGACAACCCTAAACCTATGTACAAAAAATAGACGATTTCAACCACTTCTTTTCCACCTATCTGAAATATTTACTGATTTATGGGACATCAAGTGACTTCTGGATTCCCCCAATACAAATCTGAACCACAAACGTAGAAAAGGTTTATTTAGCTGATGACGTAGTACTCAAAAATGTCAACTGACAACGTAATTTGTACGTCTACATAGAGGAATACCCCATTGTGTTCTATAAATAGATTATCTTTACAGACCGATATCTGACAAACTACTGAAGCCATTGAGCTAAAACTTTTACTAGATATAAACTTAATACGTTTCTTGATTGAAATACACCTCGAACGATAAGGTTGTTAACCCCCTTAAACTAAAAATTACATGTTAATCATAGTTGTCTTTGATTGTATTTGATCAAACATACGCCTAAACATATAGCATCATCTATCGGTATATCATAAAGATGATTATTTTCTGTAAATTCAACATGATAAATAGTTTCAACTTTATTTGTTTTTCCATCTTCTGATATTGTCCAAACATCCCCCTATGTTTCTAAATAAAATCAATGAGAAACTAGAACTGTGAACAGTACTGAGAGTGACAAACAACCCCTATGGGGCCATTTGATACAAGGTCACGTGATATAGCCTTTTGAATTTTTAAACACTGAAAACAAACTTTTTAACAACCATTACAAGCATATGTATGGCCAGCTTAGGTCAAGTACATTTTACTTCAAAATTATTAAGGTAATTGAAGGTCAAGGTCACTTGATATAGCCTTTTGAATCTTTTTAATAAATAAAACGGGTACAAAAAAACTGTTGTCGACCATTATAGGCCTATGTGTGAATAGCTAATGTCAAGAACATTCTACTTGTAAAAATACTGGGTCAATGAAGGTCAAGGTCATTTGATGTAGCCTTTTAATTTTTTTAAAAAATCAATGGGGCTTAAAAAAAATTAAATTTGAAAATGAAAATTCTGTTGCCTACCAATTTTAGATAAAGTAACAAGGTTTAAAAAAACACCAAAATCGTACAAATCGGAAAAAATATTTGCTAAATGTCACCGTTCTGTGGTAACACATAAAGTTACACTTCCGGTTAGAATTTTTTCCTCTTATTTGGTTCTAAGTATGCCTGATAGTTTATATGTATAGCTTTGTACTCATTTCTTACATACACAGGAGTTTGGGTCACCCAACGTGGTTCTGAAAAACCGGAAGTTCTCACGCAAAAACCGGAAGTGGTAATAAAAAATTTTATGATGTCTTTTTATTTCTATAGGCGACCTCTCTCATTTTTTAAACAAGATTTAATATTATTTGTTCAAATGGTTTACTTAAACTTAATATAAAACCCAAAGAGAAGGTTGGCCACAAAATTTATCTATTGGTTTTTTAATTTGAAAAGTAGAACATTTTATTGGATGATATTCTAAATCAATTATTTCTTTAGTTGGATCTAATCCATATGAATCGAAAAAATACATTGAATCCTCTTTGGATAAAGCAGAATGACGAACGCCTTTTTGATCAGAAGTATTGATATTGGTTTTTTAAGAGATGATATTTCATGGCTCATACAATAGTAAAACAGTTTTATGTTTAATTCTTCTGTCCATCGGATTAATTGAAAATTTGTGGTAGTATCTGTTCCGTATTTTTGTAAGAATTCTTCGAAAGTAATAATTTTTCATTTTTTTGAAGTTCAATTTGATAAAATCTACCCAAGATTTCTTCACCTGTAAATCTCCTTAACTGTAAGTTGGTGGTGAAATTTTATTCACTTTTCCAATAATAAAGATTTCATTTTTCAATATCCAAAATAAACTTTTTCGAATTTACTTTTATATTCATAAATACGAACTAGATCTCCAACTTTGAATTTGAGTTTGATTTAAATCCTCATTCTCAATTTTTTTTTTTTTTTTTTTTGTTAATTGATTTTATAATATCTGGATTTTTTGAAGCTTCTGAAGAAGTAACTTTTTGAGATTAATGAATATTATTATTATATTCATCGGTAAAAATAGATATTTCTTAAGCTATTTTTGAGAATCCAGTTCTGTGAACTTTTAGAATAATTTGTTTTTCAGAGTTCTGTTTAATCTCTCAATTACTACATCTTTATCTTCATTATATATAATGGGCTTAGGGATGGTATTGGCCATTTTGACTTTATAACGAATTTCGACTATAACGTACTAATTTCTACGGTTCCGGATGATACGTTTCACTATATAGATATCCGGTACTCTATTACTACTCAAATGGAAGCTGTGGAAACGCGAAAAATTGTATTCGTTTCATACCTGGTCAAAACTGAACAAAAATTATGGTTCATTATTCTCTTGCGTTATTGATGACAAAAACAACAAAAGAAACCAGTCAAAATTATTTCGGACAAAATTAATATATATAAGTGTGTCAAGCGTGTACATATTAAAGTCTCAGAAGCCAGGTTTTGAAAGTGTTATCAGGTGTTTCAAAGTGGTAATATTAAAGATTAATCGATTGAGAGATGATATACCCTGTTATCATAATCAAGTTATAATAGAAGACTAGTAGCAGTAGAAATAAATGGCCTGACACAAACTGGGTGATCTTTATTGATTATGAGGTCAATACTATTTGAAACAGAACTGATTGAGATAATGATAAATAATTCACAGTTTAATTCAAATATCGAGAGGAAAATACTTAAGTCCCCATTTTAGAGACATGCAGAAGGAAGAGACTACTATTGAGAGCTGTCTAGGAATTCAGCACAATTACCACTTTATTTTGAATAGCCCTACTCTTAATACTCCAGAGATAATCAAGATTTGTTCCCAAAATATTTTTATCGTTTTAATATATAATATTTTCCGTTTATAATTCTTATTCACGAAGTAGGTTATCAGTATGTTTTATATCTTCTCTTACCTTAGATCGACCTCGCCAGTAATCAAGATTATACTAGTATACGGCGAAGAGAACTGAGGATACATTTGGACTGCCATGCATGACAGTTTTGCATGCAAGGCGTAGACCATGGGTATTCAACCTTTTCCAGCAATGTCCCCATTTTTTGGTTAATGAAAAGTTCGCGTCCCCCATTTCATTTCAAATATTGACTTACCATCGAATTGAATACATAAAAATTCATTACTATCTTCATAATATATTATTGTATCAATAAATTTCCGGCACGGCCTTGCATTAAATCTTAAAGGATAATATGTTCACAGACACAACATTATATGATGTTCGCGTCCCCCAAAAGTTTTCCGAGGTCCCCAGCTCGGGGACGCGACCCCAAGGTTGAAAACCCCTGGCATAGACAAATAAAACTTTTGAGTATCCGAATGTCTCTTGTCAACTTTCACTAGAATGATTTTGGACTTTTACTAATAAATTTTCTCTCTGCTCTGAGTTCATAATAATGTAACTGGTCTTTTTTCACATTTAAATAATGAAATTGTATCTTTGCCATAATATAGTAACTTTAATTTTATTTGCAAATATTTTAAGTTGTCGCTTAAGTTGGCTTGTTACGCAATATATAAAACTTTACGTCAGAATGTATGAAATTTTGTTTTATGTCAATAGAATTAAGGTATCATTTGAAATAGATTAATGACAGTCCTCTATACATGTATATTTAAAAATTTACCAGGGAAGTAGACGTATCTATTTTAATTGAACTCTAGCAACTTACTATATAGAATTTTATCTGCACTTTGACGTTCATAAATTTTGTTTAACGAACTCGGTCATCAGTACTACCTCGACTGAAATTAAGGTTATACCCTTCTGCTATGCACACATTTTGTGCACTTGCAAAAGAGTCATTGAACTGAAAAAAAAAACACCCTTAAAAATGTTATTACATGTAAACGTAATAACAATTTGTGTGATATTTAGTTCAAAGTAGACATAAACTCATTTCCACTTATATTATTTGAATTATTATTTTAATCATCATTATTACGTTTTTATGTCATCAGTCATGCTTTCGCAATTTCAATTGAATGTTGTTGAAACTATCACGCTCACCTAAAATTCAGAAACGAGAGCACCGTCGAATACAGAAAAACTCTTCTACTCAAAGATAAAATTCGAACAGGTATTCAGATCAGGTCCTTTAAGAATATCCAATCGTAAGATTGTAGCGAAATTTCTATCTTTCAAAGACCGCGAACTTGTTATGAGCCAAGCCCAATGCCTGAAGGGGACTGATTATTATTTGACTGATCATTTACCCAAAGATGTTTTAGATAGACGCAAGGAACTGATGCCTACTTTCAAAAGTGCTAAAAGTTCTGGTCATAAGGTAAAGTTTGTAAGGGATAAACTTTACATAAATGGTGTGGAATTTAATCCAAATGTGAGATAAGGGCACGCTGGGGGAGGAACTTTATCCATCTGTTCATGGAACATTCAAAGGAACTTTAATACAAAAATTAAAGATATCTCTTTTAGACTTAACTTTGAGAATTCAGACTTTATTTTTCTAAGTGAGTGTTACACCTCTGATACATCATTTGAAAGTTATGGATTTGAAACCTTCTGTGTTCAAAGGACAAAATGTAAAGGTGGAGACCTTGTTTGTCTATATAAATCATGGTTAAAACCGTATATCACTTTTCTGAGGGTCTCGAAAATTATTTGGGTCAATTTTGACAAATGTTTATTCCCTGATCTCACTGCAGATTTGATTCTTGTGTGTGCATATAATCCCCTAGAAAACAGCGTTTTCTACACATGCTATGGAATTGACCTGTTTCAGTGTCTGGAGGATGAATTATCAAGTATCCCATCGAATGGTACGTATGTAATTATCGGTGACCTTAACAGTCGTACTGCTGCACAACCAGACTTTATCGCCCACGATAGCCTATCGTCTAATCTGAAGAGAACCGTTGAACGTTTTATTGACTATGACTGTGATGACCAAGAGAGCATCCGACAGTCTGAAGATACTATTACAAATAAACATGGAAGACAGTTACTCGATCTCTGCAAAGCGAGCAGAACTCGTATTATAAATGGTAAATCTCTTGGTGACCCAAACGGTAAACTAACATTTCAAAATTATTTAGGATCAAGTGTTATCGACTATGCATTAGTTGAAGCCAGGTCCCGTTCATTAGTTTGTAATTTCAAAGTAGGAGATTTTAATACATTTTCAGATCATGCACCTATATTCCTAAATTTAAACTGTAACAACAAACCAGGTAACTGTAACTGCTGTGAATTGAAAAATATATATTGTAAGAAAATCGATTTCAGGTGGCCTGAAGAAGGGATTGACTATGACTCAATATCTGACGAATTATCGTCTACTTTGGAAATTCTAGAAGAGTCTGCCTCTAAGTTGAAAGACCCAGACCCATGTATTGATGATTTTGTTAACATTTTGACTGGCTCCCTGAAATCGATCTTCGATCAGAAATGTTCTGTTGTCAAAAGGTATCGTCTTTGCCAATGTGATTGTCATTTGGAAAACAAACAAATTAAAGTCAAGCATAAGCCATGGTTTGATGAACGTTGCTTACAGTTATATAAGAATTATAAAATATCTCTTGAGAAATTCAATGGCAATAGAACAAACATCTATCACGATGAGCTCACAATAAAAAAACAAGAATACAAAGCACACGTGAAGAAAGTTAAGCGACGATACTTTTTGACCGAGGGGTGTGATTATTTACTTAACCTTAAGCGATCTAAACCCAAAGAATTCTTCAAAAAGTTCCGTAAACCAAAACAAAATTCAAACAGCAACTTAACTGTTAATGATTTTTTTACACACTTCAGTCAACTATCAAATACTTCTGATAGCCATGAAACCGATGATAACTATTTGGAATGCATTTATCCGGAACTTGATGCGGAATTCACGTTAGATGAAATTAGGAAGAGCATCTTATCCTTAAAAACGGGCAAGTCTTCAGGCAAAGATACTCTCCTTAATGAATATTTCATATCCCTAATTGATATAATTTCTCCGATATTGCAAACATTATTTAATAGTATTTTGAGGACAGGTTACTTCCCTTCATCCTGGTCATTAGGGATTGTAATCCCACTATATAAAAAGAATGATAGAAATGATGTAAGTAACTATCGGGGTATTACCCTTTTAAGTCACCTTTCAAAACTATTTACATCCACAATTAATAATAGGTTGCTCTCTTGGAGTCATGAATACAATATTGTGAGTGACGCCCAATTTGGTTTCAAACCAGGTTATGGTACACGGGATGCGATATTTTGTCTTAATTCAATTATTTATAAAACACTGAAAAGTAAAAAACGCCTGTACTGCGCCTTTGTAGACTACAAACGGGCTTTCGATAGCATCAAGTACCATTCTCTATGGAACAAACTAGCCAAATCAGGTATACGTGGAAATCTGTTGGAAGTAATCAAGTCTATGTATAAAAGCATTACGTCATGTGTTCGACTGTATGACTGTTCTAGCGAGACATTCCCAGTGAAAATTGGCTTAATGCAGGGCGAAGCCCTGTCTCCCATGTTATTCGCACTCTTTGTAAACGACATAGAGAACCACCTTATTAATTCTAATGTCCAAAGTATTGAACTAAAATTGTTAAATCTGTTCCTTATTCTTTACGCTGATGATACGGTATTGTTATCAGAGTCCCCCAGTGATCTACAGTGCATGTTAGACAATCTGTATGATTATTGTCATGAATATGGCCTATCAGTCAATGCTGCGAAAACAAAGGTAGTAGTCTTTAGGAATGGTAAACACTTACATAACTATGAAAGGTGGTTGTACGATGGCCAGCCACTTGAAATAGTTGACTCGTTTACTTATCTTGGACTGTGTTTTAATTACAATGGTAAATTCTTTAAAGCACAAAGTAATTTAGCTAGTCAGGGCAGAAAAGCATGTTTTTCTCTTTGTAAGAATAGTAATTATTCCAGTCTTAACGTAGAATGTAAGCTGTCCCTTTTTGATACATATGTAAGCCCAGTACTGTGTTATGCATCTGAGGTTTGGGGTTTTCACAATGCCCAAGAAATAGAAAAGGTCCATTTAAGATTTCTTAAGTACGTTTTAGGCGGTAACAAATGTTCATCAAACTGTATGATTTACTATGAACTTGGAAGGCTTGACTTCCTTACTAGACGCAAGTTACTGATATTTAAATATTGGCTTCAGATACTCACTACTGATAATTGTATCTTAGCTGCTTGTTTGGAAACCTTAAAAGAACTCCACGATCTAAAGGTAAAACCGGATAATCATAACTGGTTAACCTCAATTTATAATGAATTAAATAATTTAGGCTTAGGTTACATTTGGAATGATCACCATCAATATAATAATAAATATCTATTAAGTTTAATTAGACAAAGACTAACTGATAATTATGTACAAAATCTATTATCAAGTATTGATTCAAGTGCGAAATGTAAGTTATATAAGAATATTGTCAGTACCTTTGGTGTCCAATATTATCTACGTAAACCAATATCAAATCAAAACAAGCGTTTACTGTATAAATTTAGAACGTCATCCCATCCTCTGAATGTAGAAACCGGACGATATTGTAAAATACCTTTTGATGAAAGGATATGTCTGTTATGTGAATCAAACGATATTGAAGATGAATTTCACTTCATCCTTAAGTGTCCATTTTACAAAACTATACGTACTAAATATATAAAGCTTTATTACTATTGTAAACCCTCAATGTTCAAATTAACCCAACTTTTCTCAGTAATGAATATGAAAACTCTTAATAATTTGAGCTATTTTCTCAAACATGCCTTAAAACTGAGAGAATCTGTGTTAAGTCTACAGCATTGATCGTCAGAATTTCCTTATACTCTATTATAACCTATTCTCTTTACCTGTCTTGTCACACCGTTGTCATTTATAATGTAATTTTGTGTACCTATATGCCGAAAGGCATTTGGTCTTAATAAACTATTATTCTAATCAAAGATCAAATCGGTCAACGAGAAATCAATTAAGAGTTTGATAGTGAAAAATCCCACTGCCCTACCACCTTCGAATACAGAAATAACTATTCAACTCAAAGATCAAAGGGATCACGATAAATCAAATTCAATTGTTTGAAAGTAAAAAATCTCACTGCCCTAGAGAAACTAAAACAATCATGTTTACAATCTTGCCATACTTTCACAGCAAGATTGCAATGTTGTAGTCTTAGTTACTCAACCTGGAGGTCTCAGTATACGTCCTCAAATGCGATATACGATTGTGGTAAATAGCGGATCTTAAACTCGTGCTTATATTATATGAAATTTATATAAAGCACGAGGAGTTTAAGATTCATTTTATCACACAACTATCGATACACGGATATTTTATTTAGTTTCCATGTCCTGTTTCAAGGGGAGAATGGCTTTCATTTTCACGCCGGCCTATTTGTGCCTTCTTAAAATATCATTGCGGATAAGAAATGAGATCTAGATATATCGTTTTACCGAACTCGCGTTCTGAACTCGTAAACAGGTGTATTGTGTGAATAAAAGTAATTACTGTTGTTAAAATCTCATTGAATATTGATCCCTACAAATTTTAAATACCAGACATGGAATAGGTGCTTCTCAATTATATTTGAGTGTGTAAGTTTATTGGTTTGAAAGACAATCTTGAGACAAGTATTATATAATAGAATTTTTTCAAGCCGATCTTCAAAATATAGCGTTTCAAAAGAATGTCTGCGATATATGTGCATGTTACTGTGCATGTTATTACTTTTTTATGTTGTTGAAATTAATACTCAAACTGTTGTGTTCTGACGACGCATTGGTGATAATAAAAGTTTAAATTAAAAACACGAGGAATTGTAACTAAGTTAAATATTAAAGTTTTTAATTCAAAATTAATGTTTTTCATCCAAAATCAAGGTTATTAATTAAAATAAAAATGTGAATTATGTCGTATATGAACCACCGTACCTTCGGCTCTTCAGAATATAATAGCCTCGGACGTTCTCTGCTTTACAGACAATGGGATTCACACAAGACCGGGTATACTAAAATTATCGAATATAGTACTAATAATAAACTGAATACCGTTTAAGCATGTACACTGCTAGATCAGGGTGACATTCTTCCTTCTTCATTCCAACTCCTTTATTAATCTCTATCTGCATAATACTAATATCACTGGCAAGGTCATATAAACGCAATATGAAATATTAAATAAAAATAAATGAAAGCAAACCACGGCTGTCACTGTTCCCCTCCAATGAATTTCATGGACTATAGCTCACTATAGAGATTGGTTTACAATAAGCTAATTAGTATCTTAATCTTATTTATTCTTTGCATACTCATTAATTCTTTACATTTATACATGTACTCATTATTTCTGGTTTTAATTTAGTCAAGATTAAACTCTTAGGTGTAGGTTGGTTTATCCCTAGTTACCCCAATTCGTTGCCACAAGTTGTTATAGGTTGGACTTAATGTTTCTTAGAACTAAGATGGCAATTACCAAATTTTGTAGGTTTGATAAAGACAGCTTGCCAGGTAAGGTAATATACGCCCACTGGCAGCATTGTTTTTAATTAAAACTTGACAATACAGTAACAATCACTGGAATGAAATATTCAACCTTCAGTCATAAACTTTTTCTGGAATGATAAATGTACAAAGTTTCATTAAAATCTGTTAAGAATTATATCTTCTTACAAGGCAGTAACTCGTTAATACCCATTTACCAAAACTCGAACGTTTTTTAAAGAATAATGATTCATATTATTATATATGTATTTTGATATTTTTTATATCCTTGGGGAATAATAAACAATTTCAGCAAGTAACGTCAAAGTCCGTAACGAATTGTGCCTTGTGTTTAAGAGCTAAATATCGAACGCGTTTTAAAATGAAATGAAATGGAGTTTTACGTCCTACTCTTCTTAACTTATGGGAAAATGAAGAGGGGCAACGCCATGCAGTGTGCAAAAAAAAAAAAAAAAAAAAAAATTGGCAGGACTGGCATTAGCCTGCTCCTATTGCGACTTTCAACTGTCGAGTGATTTTTTGCACAGCCTGGGGCCTCAGTTTATTGTCCCTCCGACCTGCATCACTGACAAAGAGAAACCGGGCTGAAAACTCCGAAAGTTCACCTTTGCCGGGATTTAACCCGTGATCTTCGGGTTAGCGAGCAAGCGTCTAAATCATTGAGCTACTTCGACTCCAAGAACGCGTTGTAAAGAACAACGGCAATAATTCATATTATAACATCTATTTCGATATTTTTTATTTTCAATAGGGTTTATACAATCCAGCAAGTTTTGTCAAGAATTGTGCTTTCCAGAGTTCTTATGAGCTAAAAATTAGGGGCGTTTCCAAAGACAAGGGCGAAAACTGATAATATAGATATATTTTTCGATTTATCTAATTTTCAATACAAATACCCTAGCCAAGTTTTATTAAAAATCCTTCACGAATTGTGCTTATTAGAGCGCTTACAAGCTGAAATTGAACGCGTTTTCAAGAACAATGACAATAAGTCAAACTGGATTCTTTTTTTTGGATTTTCGCTGATTTTCAATAGGGTTCATTCTTAGGTTGTTACACATTCTCACAGCAAGTTTCATCCGTCAAGAATTCTGCCTGCTAGAGTGTTTACGAACATGGGTGACGGCAATATACGCTCCACATTTCATGTCTTAAAAGAGTTATCTCTTTAAATGTTTATTTGCATTTTATTAGAAGGAAAACCGGTCACTTAGACCTACCTTCCTTCTTCGAATGGATTCATTTTGCAATCACCTTGCTAATTGATCACCACTAATAGCTTGATAAAGACGGTAGTTTTCTCGTCGACACGTCGCAAGTTATTTAAAAAGTCATTATTGTCCATATAGTGGGGCAGTTAAGTGAAACCATTCTGCATTTTGTGATAGAAGCATGAAATTTGGTACACTGCTAGAATATGGCAGTAACTATTTTTTTAGCAGTTGGGTCATCGTCAATTGTTACCATGACAACAATGGACCGCCATCCCCCAAACACAAATTGAAGATCTGGTGCGAGAGGAACAGGAAGACCCTCCAATACCTGTTACAGATTTTATAATTCTTGATGGGTCCGCCATTGTTAACATGTTACGTCCAGGTGCAGACAAGACATTTGCGGACTATTCGTCAAAAGTGTTCTTGCCATATGTGCAATCTCAGATACAACATGCTTATAGAGTCGACATTGTCTTGGATGATTAGCGCTCCGACAGTCTGAAGGGTGATACACGCAGCAAACGAGGTCATGGAATCCGGAGACGTGTCGAGTCGGCCAACTATCTCCCACGGAACTGGAGTGAATTTCTCAGAATTGATGAGAACAATTTGAGTTGTTCTCATTCCTGTCCACACCTGTTGTCAACATTGTCACTCCGAAACAGGTCATCAGCATAAATGGTAGCAGTGTTCTTTGTTTTCAGCCACGAGATATATCAGCGCTGGCTCCATGTACACACGAAGAGGCTGAAACACGAATGTTTGTTCACGTACAGGATGCGGTTAATCTTGGCTACACCAAAATAACGATAAGAACAGTCGATACTGATGTTGTCATGTTAGCAGTGATGGCAGCTCAGAACCTTAAAATCGACCTCTGGCTAGCGTTTGGTACAAACATTTCCGATATTTTGCAGCACACCGAATTGCCAATGTATTGGGACCAGAAAAATCAGTCACCCTGCCAATGTTTCATGCAATTACCGGTGGCGACACAGTTTCGTTCTTCACTGACATAGGGAAGAAATCTGCATGGGAAGCGTAGACTGGTAGTGACTTAACTGAAACCTTTGCAGCACTAGCTTCAACTCCAGAAGTTCAAGTCGTAGATTCCTCTATGAAAAAGGTTGAACGATTTGTTGTGATTCTGTATGGTCGAACAAGTACGCTAGAACATGTAAACGATGCCTGGAAACAGTTGTTTAGTCAGAAAGGCCGGTCAATCAATGGAATTCCACCAACACAGGCAGCTCTGCTTGAGAGAGCAGCTTTCCATGCTGGTCATGTTTGGGGACAGATGATGGTCCCTTCACCATTTCTACCATCTCTTGGTCACTGGGGCTGGCAGCTGGCAAGTGGGACATATTCTAGACATCACTAGCTGAAGCTACATCATCATGTCGGGAACTGCTTCGATGTGGATGCAAGAAGGGTTGTAGAGGACAATGTAAATGCCACAAGGCTGTTCTACAGTGTACAGCTCTTTGTTCTTGTGGTGGTGAATGTTTGCAAATATCTGCATAAGACTTTTGCCTAAAAATGACAGTTTGTGATAGTGAGGAATGATGTACATCTCATTTGTAATTTTACTCTGGCCTAATATCGCGGGTGGTGGTGATTTCCAATAAAAAGACACCCCATTCAAACTTCTGGCTTATCTAAGGCCTGAAATATGGCATAGAAATGATTTGTATGTGGCGGATGGTGGCCATTTTCAAAAATGGCCGTCAAACCGAGTTCCAAACTACGCATATTCACTTCCATTTGATTAAGCAGACTGAAATCGGTTGAAATAGACACCTCATTTGTACCTCTGGCTTATCTGGGGCCTGAAATATTGAATAAACATGATTTGTATTTGGCGGATGGTGGCCATTTTGAAAAATGGTTGTCATGATAACACTTGGCGATGGCCCAGCTGCTTAAAATATAGCTATTGCCATATTCTAGCAGTGTACCAAATTTCATGCTTCTATCACAAAATGCAGAATCCTTTCAATAATTGTCACTAATATAATTGTGTCCAGGTGTAATTCTTGATTTTCTCTATCCGATTTTCATGTGAGAAAATATGAATTGGAAGTCCAAAGGGAGTTAAATCCATTTCAATTTGTATAATTGGACTCTGATGTCTGAATTTGCACTTTCTTTCAGAATTGCTTAGATATTGAGAACTTTTATTGCCATTTTCTGTTTGGTCTCTTTGGATTCAATACAAACCTGTACCACGTAATTAATAGAAGACAAAGATCGGACTGAAAGAATTGAATTTGGTGAATATCCGATACACAGAAATAATATTGAGCGAAAACGATAAATTTTCTTTATTAATATTCCTCTAAAATTAAAAAGCCTAATCGATATGTTGCTCAATAAATGAGGATAGATTTATTTCGGCTGTTGAAGGGTATATCTGATTTGATTATAAGGCACTTTATTTTTGATTGTAATGGTTCATACAATAATCAGAGAATTCTGTACAGTTTTACGTTTTATTGACAATTTCTGTGAAATCAGATAATAATTGTTGATAATTAGGCCTCAACTGTCTTTGAGGAACATTAAAATGATACCATTCTAAGCACATTAATATCCATATCGAAATAATAGTTAATAATATTAAACATTTTCTTATATTCTTATTCATTGCTGCAAAATAAATTCAATCTTTCTACTAAACTATTCAAGAACGTGAACACCAATCCGAAATCAATGTGCTGCCAATGGTGTGATTGAATTCCTTGCAGTTGCAATGTCCTGTGTTCTTATATATGATTATTCATAAACTTCTTTAATAAATAACTGCTCAGTGTCCATTTCACCGGAAATATTGGGTTGTCAAAACACATGGTAGAAAAAGTTCACTCAAATATCCCTTCAAACAGTTAAAACAAAAGTTGCCATTTGAAGAGCTATACTTAATAACACAAACAACCTTGTTCTACACAACCACTCACTGTATCTAAAATCATAATGCATTCATTGTGAATTCATGTAAAAAGTTCCTTTATTTCACACTGTTTCCGATATTTGTCACGCATTCACGAAGAAATGAGGAAGTGTAGCTATTGAAGCGATGAAAGCTATATCAACTTGAGTACAGTTCTTTAGTATCCACTTGTTATCATGGTCAATTTCACTTCCAATATTATAGATTTCTGAAATAAAGGATATAAAAAATTAATATTCCCTTAACAATAAGATGTTAATGGAATAAAGTACAGAAACAAATAGAAAATGTCGTTAACATAAAAACAACGTATGGATGGTCAAGACAAGATATACACAAGTTTGAACGCCATGTCTCAAATATTTTTCATAATATATGCGCTTTTTTACATCTTTTTTCATTCCCCACTACCAAACTAATTAATGTAAGATGTAAGACTGTCTTACTTTGAAGGATTTAGTTGGTTTGAAGAACTATCCCACCAAACGTTAAGTAAGACGAGATACTATTACCCCTGTGGCATGTAATCAGAATGATTAGAACTCATCAACGAATGATCATATATCACAACAGTTTATCACATAATACCCTGGCCGGGGTAGTATTTAAATTTATTATGTCCCAGTGATAATGGTAAAATTTTACACACATCCAAACGTGAAGTAAGACGAGATACTATTTTCAATGTAATCAGAATGATTAAAACTCATTGAAGAGTGATCATATATCACAGATAATTATATATAACTCTGGCTTGGATAGCATGACTTTAATTTATTATGTTCCGGTGAAAGGCAAATAGTAAAATGCAACACACATTTCAAACTAGCTGACTGATGAGTGTTTTTTATCTGAGAACACATTTGAAGGACATCAAATAACCACAGTTAAAAATAATGATAGTACCATGGATTGCTGACTGATGATTCCGTTCGTTTTGCGAATTTAAAAATTCAACTATCTAACAATAGGGTCATTCCTAATAGATTTTGTAAGCTGAAAACCTAAATAAAGCTCATACCTTTATACATAAGCTTAGACCTTGGCTTAAATCCTTTCCATTTCACTTTAAATCAACACAATCCCTATCTCTTCACTAATTGGGAACTTGTACTGGTTTGTACGGGACTAAAGGATGCAGTCTCCAACTTCAGTCAGATACAAGTTTCAGTACAAAATATAGCACACTTACCCTTAAATAGTGTTGTTTTCTTTAAACCCTGATTTCACTACCGATTAAATTACATTACTGACCGCTTCAGTTATCTTTAATGGGTGTAAAAAGCCCTCGTTTCACATGCCCCACTAAACATTATAAAAACGAAGTATACTGAGCTACTGAGGACATGAGACCAGAAATTTTATAGCAATAAAAGGCTAAAAAGTAAGCCAACATGGTATTCCATCAAAAAAACAACAACATTAAAACCTAATAAAATCGATGAGAAGACCTATTTCAATGGCTGGGGAGTGAAAATATCTAGGGGTAAAAAATACGTGAATTCAATTTTATGATTCACTAGAATAAACTGCAATTTTTCATTATCCAGAAAAATTTAAACAATGATTTTTACCCTTGCTAATTTTATGAAGAATAAACAACAAAACAATAAGCAGAAAGCTAAATTCTGATCTAATGTATGGGTCTACAGATTTACTTTTTCTAATCGTGCAAAATGTTTTGGTTATTTTTCATACGTGACGATAAAGCTGAACATTCTCTGTATAGGTTTATTGACGCCCTGGTTGATTAAGGTTTGATCGTCTTACTATAATAGTATTGTGATGTAGGTCTACTTATATACGTGCCCGTGTAAGTATAGATTCACTCGGATGTTTCTATAAGTGAACCGTTTAGATTGTATAATGACTTGTAATAGCAATATTTTTGTCGGGTTATTGCAAAATTGATAGGTAAAACACAATTATCCCGAACATACAAAAAATTCCAATTTTAACTACAATACCCTAAGGGAATTCAATTCAGAAATTAGATATACATACCGATATCAAATCCAAAATATAATCTTACTGATACTTAGGAAAGAAAGAAAAGATTAATTTCTGTCCGTAGATGAAACCAATATTCCATGGACAAAATTAATCCTCTTATCAGACTGTGCCGGATGTCTTTCGTCTGGGCATGCTCACGATTCCGGAATGCAGGTGTGACATCAGTTTATCTAATGAAACGAAAAGAACACTAAAATGACAAATCAGATTAAATTCCGAGGAGGATTCCATGCATATCATTTCAATAAATAATGGTTCATTTTTACATGAACACAAAGACCGATTTATATTCTGACAAGTGATGTGAAATCTCGTATTTTGATTTATTATCTACGAACAGAAAGTTAGACTATCATTATAAAGTGATGTGGGTAGGTAAAACTGGATCCTATCATTCTGTTCACTTTCTCTATCTATTTCTCCACAACGGATCACATTATTGAAGTTAATTATGTGTATGCTATAACAGGTTAACTATGTTTATATATACCAAATCGATATGAAATAAAGAATATCTATATTATAATAAATATAAGGTGATGGTGTGAATTAATAATCAGAATAATCAATAACCATGTATTACTTTTATCGATTTGATCATGCTGTGTGGAACAGTTTAGTGCATAAATTGGGCATACCCTAAAACCTGATACGAGATATCAGATACGAGATATCAGATATCAGATATTAAAAATAACAATTTTACCAAACTTTCTGGTCTATCACCAGCTGTCACCATGGTTAGTAATGGAAAAGCTTATATTTGTAAACATACTAAAATTTCGTTTGAAAAAAACGACATTTTACTGGTAGCAAGCAATTATGAACGCAATCATATTCCCCTATACAACTTTAAACAGTGGAAATATACGAATAATAACTGTCATGAGGGTATTTAAAAATTTATATTTAAGAAAAGGTGCCACTTTAATTTTTATATGATTTTTAAAAAGCACATTTAAAAAAAAATGACTGATGAGTTTTCGGGCTGATAAGCATGCTAAGAATTCATTGCAAAATAGTTTGAGGTCGTTCCCTGTTGATTTGCAGCTAAGTTCCAGGTCGGTTCACCTTTTCATTGGTCTTTTCCTGGTCGTTTCTTTTCAAACATAAACTGTTCCATAACTAACCATGGCATGTCAGCAGAAAGTTTTCGCTAGATTCGACGGTTCGTAAAAAAATTGGTAAAATTGTTATTTTTAATATCTGAAATCTGATATCTCGTATCTGATATCTCGTATCAGGTTTTAGGGTATGCCGCTTGTAACACATTATCCCATCCGAACGGCAACCCCTCCGACCTACATACCCTAGGTATGCCCCACTTAGGAGAGGGTTGAACCTTGAACCTTCAAGTTGGCGAACAAACGTCGAACTCATTGAGCCATTGTGACTGCCTTGTTACTACGAGAAGAATTTTAAGATTATTGTGGTTAACTATTTGTTTTGTCCAATTTTATGAGTGTTACGAATGGTTGTGTTTTTATATTAACAAACACTTATTTGTGCTTAACAACAATTTAATAATCGACATTAAAGTATGTGATCGGGCCTTTTGTTTCTTGTTATTATAATTTTTTTTATTTATTTATTTCCTCCATAAAAATGCAAACGTACCGATTGGTTCCAATATTGTTAAAATATGAGGCTCATATGGATTTCGTTGTAGTCTGAAGCATAAAAAAAGAGTTTCTTCCCTTGAAACAACAACGATAAAACTTGCATTGGCATAAACAATCCAGGATCCACAAACGAAGGTGTAGAACACCTATGATAAATCTTAAAGCTATCCTGGATCATCCAATAAGTTGTTAAATGTGATGTCTGAAAGGTCTGGACCCATCAGCTTTTTACTCAATCCACTGAAATTCACAGTTTTTCATTCCAGAATGAGGAAATTGGATTTATTACGAAATTCACCTATAAAGTCTTAACAAATGTAAGATTGTAAATAGGCCTAGTTGTGTAAAATAATTCCACTATCTGCCAAAAATGAGGCTTCATACCTGAAGCATAGCCTAACTGGAATGATGCTCACAGCGGGATGTTTCAACGATGACACAAGGACAGTTCAAGGGAGGTAAAAAAAAACTTTAACGTCAAATAGTAGGCCTATACATTGTAATAGTGGAAATCCTCAACTCAACCATCTAATGATCGGTATAATACCTCAATCAAATCAGAAATTTCTCAAATTATGTGCATTCTGACAGGGGCGCGGGAACAAATTTTAGGTTGGGGGGGCAAACTATTTCAAAGTCAAAAAACTGTTATCATTCATATACCTTTATTTCAAAATTAATCGAATTACGGGAGATAACTTAAAAGAATTAAGATAAAAATTATTATTTATTCAAATAATTTGATTGTGATAGAGAAACTTATATTCTTTACAAGCTTCGAAGGTTAAAAAACCAAGGAAATTTACAAATATGGCCTTATGAGACAATTAGATATTTAGGCTACCCGGTACATGTAATTATTTTATTTCATTTTTGGGGGGGCAAAAGATATTTTTGCCCCCCATCAAAAATTTTTGGGGGGGGCATTTGCCCCCCCTGCCCCCCCTGTTCCCGCGCCTATGCATTCTGATCATTTGGAAATACCGATGGTCTAGCTAGTCCTAGACTGTTGTCGTCTGTAGTCAAGCTCTTGAAAATAAAACTAACAAGAGTTCTCTACCTTTAACTATGTATGCGCCAATTATACGTTTGTGCGTGTTCAAAAAGATGGTGCAGAATAACTATGAATTAAGTTTTTTATCCAGTGTCCCATTGCTTCAATGTTGATAGCCCAAAGATTTTTTGCAATGGGACTGGAAACCAAAGGCAATCCTGTAACAATGTCATCATTTTTTGATAATCTTAAGAACTATAGAACTATGGTAGGCTACATGTAGCTCTATTTTATATTTAAAACTCAGAGGCAGATATATAGATTTATCAGAAAATAATGTTTACCAAACGTGTTGAATTTATTGTGAGCACATCTTCAGAACGCTCTAATCTATATCTGATTTATTAGTGTGCTCTCGCACACCTTATTGTAATCGTCATGTACTCTTTGATTTACAATATTCCATTGTAGTTTTGATATTTCAATCTTGACATCTACAAGGACCAAATACATAGCTTATAGAATGGCTCGAAAAGAAATCTAGAACAGCAATGAGATTTGTATATTAGGTCTATATCTCAGGATACAATAGAACCTGTATTCAGAAACCATTAAAGGGAATATTAAAAAACGGTCGCTTAATGAAGGTGGTCTCTGGTTACAAAAGGATAGGGTCGGCAGTGTTATTGTGATGGCAATCGTGGGGTTGGTTTTTTACCAATATGTAACAATAAACCGTAACTGACTTGACATTTAATTCTTTTTACTAAATGTATATCATGCAATGTATCCCCTCGTGAAGGCATCTGTACAACTACCCTACAAGACAACAAAATCGTGTGCGTTGAAAGTCAAGGAATCGATATTAGTTTTCTTAATGAATAAAACGTGTAAACATCATGTCTCTCGGCAAACAGGTGCCAGTCCCCACTATAAAGTACAGTACCAACTAACCAACCAGGTTACAGAACACGTTTAATTAACCAATCGATTTACATCGTACAAAAATAACATTTCTTTTATATTCTTCAATCCAAACAAGAAATGAATTAATTTCATCTGTTGATATTTCTCTATAGACAATCGTCGGACTGCTCATTCGTGTCTTTCGGCTCTTACAATCTGAATGCTTAGAGTCTGTTTTCTACTAACAATCGATGATGTACGGAAACGACGTGTCGGAGTTGTATACTAGTCGTATATGGAAGCAGTGCCTGTTTGTTCCTGATAAATCTATGATCTATATAATCAATGCAATGGAACAATACCCGAACCTGCCTTGTACTTGATCTATTGTATGCATAAAACGATGTCTGAATTAGAATTATGAATAAAACTTGATTGAGCAGCACTCTGTGTATTCTTATTTCCGTTTCAACGAAGTCTTTGATTGGCGGGGCGTACATTCACTATAATTGCAATTTGCTAAAGATTTTAGAAAGCTAACATATTTCATTGCGCCCTACCATTCACTGCGTCACCTTTTTTCCGAGATATAAAACATCTGCTAGTAACGACAGATTAAGTTTCCAGCTAAAAGTTATTTTATTTTATTACAAATTAGTCGACCAAACTTTGTATATAACAGGGGCTCTTTTCGATTTTGCACCTGAGAAAATCTGAATGATGGCTGAAAAAGGCTACAACCACCACTTATCGGTGTTCATGCATGTTTTACTTTCTAGCAAATGTTGGATCAGATCAAAATCTGGTTGAAACCATGACCACCCAGTTGTTTTATGTTGCTTGTCGACGGTAAAATTTTCGATTTATGCGCTTTGACATAGATTTGAAGGGAATTTTGAATTACCAGACAACCCTTATTATAATGTTTAACTTTCTGTGACAATGTAGGTAAAGAAGCTCAAAAAATGGATCCAGATGCTTGTGTGTAAGCTTTCCCCAATCCCATCCAGCAACAAGCAGGGAAATCGACCAACAAATAATCCTAATACAAGAGCATTTGTCGATAAATTATATTTTTCAGAAGTATTAAAATCGAATTAAATGTGAGCTTATAGTACTAGTGGACTTATAGGGATTATACATGGTTCATATTTCCATGTGATCATCTTGTATTTTAATGGCAAAATCAATATACAAAAAAGGTATCGTTCGATTTCATAACATAACGAAGGCAATATTCTATTGCCCCTCCGAACAATCAAGTCAGTCTTCGGTCCTGGAATTGTCTGTAAAATTAACCTATTTCTATCATTGATCTCCAGTCAATCAATATTATTACTTATGATAAAAGCTTTTTATACTATTTTTATTTCTTTATAACAAAATACTAACTTTCTCTCAGGGGATATAAACTATACATAGACAGGAAATCGTTTGATGCTGATTTTACCGCCCTTTTGACATTCAATTGATATGAAAATAGGGAGCCTAATTACTTGGTCTCATTATTTAAACGAGACAAGGATTGTTTTTATTAAGGGACTTTGTGGTAAAGTTCCTCTTTCATTACATGATTCTTTGAAGAGAACACATACATGGGATACTTATTTTCAAGCTTACCCACCACCCAGAGACCAGAAATTGTCCAAATTAATCACAACTCAAAAAAAGAATTAATATCCAAGGATGCGAATTAAAATTAATGAAAGAGCAGAAAAAGCAAAACATATTTGACAGTCAGGGATATATTTACGCAAATGGTTTAATAACAGGGTCACATGATATAAATTCCAATCAGCACGTGTGAGCTTGACGATTGTCGCGTGTATGAAAGACAACTCATCGGGTATCAGTTTATGACAGTTGCCAAAAGTAAGTGATTTTTTGTTATTTTGTCTCCACAGGCTAATAATTCTATCAACATTGACTAAATGATATTTAATTCACGATCTGAATTAGAATAGTGGTATATTAGGACAGCTGATATCTTTCTTTACCAACCGAGACATTTGAAAGAGGTAACACAGAGCCATGTTGATTTATAGACAGGTTGATAAAGAAATAATAAGCTTGATATTTGTATTATTTTATCTTATCAAGTCCCTGTTGATTTAATTATGATACCTTTATTTAGAATGGGATTAGTAAATCCAATAAAACACAGATTACCATAAATGATAAACAAATTATTTGAAGTGACTGGACAACATATCGAACGAACTGTCCATTGACCTTGACAGTCCTATTACTTTTAGTGAAGGTCATTCAAATTTTTCATATTTTTTATCGAACATAAAAAGAATTTATTGCTAAATTTATTGCTAAATAATACAATAAGATTAGTAACAATTATGTCAAAATAAGAAATTTAGAGAATTTAGTGGGTAATCTATAGACCAACTATAGATAAACTGGCTATCAGCTCAGAGGTATCGAAATGTATTCACTGTATTGTATCTTTTCAGACAAGATTTTGAGTTGAAACTATTATCATATCAACACAATAGTACAGCTGATTACAGATTTGTGCTGTAAGTTAGTTTTACTTCTTTGAATTTGTAGGAAAAAATAATATCAGATATGACTGTCAAACTTTTTGAACTTATTATAACTGTTTTATCCCTTTTTCCCCATGTTAAAAGATTTCTTATAAATATCTCACTGTGCACTTCATGGGGTTCTATAGCACAGCTGTTAGAGCATTGGATCTTAACGTCATTTGCTTGACTACGTTGAAAATGTCTGATGTGAGTTCTAAACCTGATGGGTGTGTGAAAGTTTGATGACCTTGAATGAAGTCATCTTCACTCATAATTCCAGTCCACCCAGCTGTAAATGGGTACGGATAATCCGGGAAAGATCAATTCCAAGCACTTTGGCCAAGGACCAGATGGTAGAAAGGATCCCTGTCATGGCAGACTTGTGAACCTAAGTTGTTATCCTTGCAAAAGATAGTTGTTTCTTTTTTGTTTCATGTCATAAATCTTAATGATGTACTTATTGCTGTTCAGCCCCTAAAAACAGTGCCTTCTGAAGTTTTTTTTTTTATGAGGAGGGGGAATTTATCAAATTTCCAGACAATCTGTGTTTTTAGTTTTCTGGATGATTCAGCATTTTGATGAACATTTGCATTAATATGCATATTGTAGACTAACAAGTAAATAAAACTTAGTTATGTTCAATAAGAATCTGGAAACTGGTATTTCAACAACAAGTAATATTATTATCTTTACTGCCCTGGGAGTGTTTCTTTCAATGATTTAAAGGTGGTGAGCTTGAAGTGAAACTAAAGAACCCCAATGAGTCTTGACATGATGATTCAGGGAAGATCTGTATTGCTGGAGACCACCAGGAAATGTCAGGTGTAAATCAGATTGTTAAAACATTCCAGAATACGCACATGATTTACATACAAACATAAACCTGTGTTTTATTGAATGCTGCACACAATGTGTTATGTAAAATTATAGTTTTAACATTGATCTTTCTTCCTAAATTCCATTTACTCTCTTGTTTATATTCACTTCCACTATACTGACATAACATTTGTCAAGTTCTCAATATGGCTACTACCATCACAAGTTTTGAAGGAATATTCTTTTGAAATTATTTTGTTATAGTAAAATCATAACTAGGTACTGTATATTTATTTTAAAGCTACACACATAAATTGATCACAAGCATATCTTTATTTTCCTTGCCAGCGTCACCAGCTTTGATATACCAATAGTAGTAAGAGTGTTGCTGGCACACCTGATCAATCATAAATGATACTTTGATTTGTTTTCTGATTATCTCCAAATTGGCCTAAAATGATATTGATACGCGATAATCTCTATCTCAAGGAACACAATAATTACCTTTATGATGACTTTCAACAGAAATGTAAGGAAAAGTTTCTTATCACACTTCTGTCATGTTTTGATTGTCAGGATTTATTGCCTTAAATGGTAAGATGGTACCCCAGAGAGTCTGGATATTCAAGATGTATTGGAATGGTTCACTTTGATGAGGTTTAGTTACTGTATTTCTTGTCATCTGTCCATTAAATAGTCTAGATTTATTGGCTACTAAATAGTCCTTATTAACTAGTCCAAGAGGTTAATATTTGCTCATGATGTCCATTTTGATGGAATGAAGAGAAAAGAATAACAATAAAAAAAGCTTTATTTTCACATGAAGGGTCATACTGGCAATAGGAGGTGTTTTTGCTGTTTGCTTTTTTAGGCATAACGCTATAGAAGTTCTACATTTATAGATAACAGAAACTGAATATGTCCATGCATGTTTCATAACTTGTCATTATGCAGTTGATAAAATTCTGATAATTGTTCCAACCAGCACCAACGGCTTATAAGGGTCTTGAAAGTGAACATCCACAATCTGGCAATTGATTTTGCTAATAGAGCCAGCTTGTTATACAGTGGTGTTTACAAATGTGCATTTCAGACAACAGCCATAAATGCCGAACAACAAAGTTCAGGAACTACTTCATGTCAGTTTGTTGGCCACTTTACTTCTGTACTACAAATAGAAAAATACTAAAGGGTTAATGAAGGTGATGTTTGGTGACGACATGATAGACAGGGGATGAAAAGAAAGATGGCTGATTGAAAGGTGTGATTGACATATCATTTGATTGAAGGGTCCTTATCGTAAATATCTTATTTAAGCTTGATCAATATGTGAAGTGTTTTTCAATTTGATTATCGAATGCAAGAGAGTAATGTATTCAATGATTACACGGCTTGGTACTAAGAATAATCCATCAAGCTGATTAATTATTAATATTATAAGATCCTCAAGTGCTTGAAAGGACGTCCTTATTCCATTCTTAATCCTTTAACTAATTCCCTTGTATTCTAGATTGTTAGTTGCTGATTGATAAGCATGTTGTAAGTGTAGTTCTTGGGAAATTGGCTCTGCACCGCTCTTCTCTTTAATCACTGCTTTTGTTATTTTGATTTTTATTTCTCAGTAATTTGTTTACATCATTTATGGCATCCTACTTAATGTTTTCCTTGCCTAATGCAGATCACTATATCTGAATCTCTTATTGATAATGTTAATATCTGATGTTATTTAGGGACAAGGGTCAAGATGCAATATTCTTGAGTCTTTACAATGCTCCTATAGTAATTTCTAATATAACTTTCTATTATAGGTATTCTTCCACAAAATAGGGTATAGTTTTTAATGTTTCTCCTGTGATATAGTGATATAGTCAGTGTTAATTGCATTTTCAGATCTTCCTGTGAAATGGATTCCATCTTGTACTAAAGCTTAATTTGCTTTGACCCAAAAATAAATCTACTGCTTCTCTATGTTATATATAGGTTTTTGTATATATATTGATATTGTTTTATTGCTAATGCAGTATTATTGATGTCTATTTGGATTGATGATTTTTTCCACTTTGTATATGGTGCTTTATCGATAGTGCTGAACAAATCTCAAATATCAATGAGGCATTTTCAATATTTAATGATCCAAAAATCAAACTTTCAAAATAGCCATGCTTTTGAAATAATCACATTTAATGCTATAAAATGAACATTTGCAATACTACAATTCATAAGAAATTCAATAAAATTTAAGGCCTTGTGTATTAACATTTAAAACTAAGGAAGTCAATGGTTCACACCAAACAATGAATTCATTGTAAATATCTTTACAAGCTTAAAAAGCTCTCTGACTGTTTTGACTGAAAAATTCCCTCTTCAAAAAACTGATTTTAGAATAAATATGAACAATATTTCAGAGTCATCCTGAGATATCAATACTATAAGTTGATATTCCCATTCACAGTCACATGAAAATATCTGACATCACGATTTACCAACATGTATAACAGAACTAGTTTTAGCGGTAAAAGAGAGTCTTTAATAGTAAAATGATCAATGGTGGAAGATATAAAGAAGATATAATCTTAATGTTTCCCTGAAGTCCTATTGCTGATAAATTACAGGAATTCTCGGGACTGATCATTAACGTTTACATCTTTATAAACCCGTTTTCTGAATTTCACTCTTCTTAAGAGCTGGTATGCTGAGGTACAAGGTTCTATCTGGCAAAGATCAAAATGATGCACTGAGACATCTCAACTTTCCCCTTTTCAGTGATATATTTGGCTCTACTTCACTTATGTACCTCTTGATAAAGTAGAACAAATGGTCCGATTGCGATGAAATTTGGTGTGAACATTCAGAATAATGTCCTTAACATGACCCTGTTTTTTTTTTTCGTGGATAAACTATTAAATCATCAAGAGGTACAAAAGTGAAGTAGTGCCATATATTTTTGGTATTAGCAGGTTTAGGTCCACACCCGACAGACTATTGAAGAACAGGCACAAGAATGACAATAATTAAATCCCATTTCACCAAATCACCTAGCAGGCGACAATTTTGAGATATATTTCTTATAATTGATTATTACCACTGTGTATATGTATGTTTAGATAAATAATATATGAAACTAATTTGATATTTCATACTTATCTACCCTGAATCCCTTGGTACACTATCTTGTCAAATATGCTTGTTGGTTCTGGATACGTTTTGTGTCTTGTTAAAAGTTTTATATATCCAATGTTTGATAAAACATTAGATTAGTGTGCATTGGTTAACATATTACTGTTAGGTACATGAAAGGTACATGAGTCAGATGATATTGTACCTTTGATTGATCCATCAAGATGATACTCCTATCACTATAGTTTTGTATATATACAGTTCAATTAATACCATTGGTTTGAGGATAATGTGACTGGTAATGAAACAAAAAAGTTTGATTTACAAAGGGATCCTTTCTACCAGCTGGTCCTTGGCCAAACCTCTTGGCATTGATCTTGCCCATTTACAGCTGGGTGGACAGTTTGTGCATTTGCTCTATCCTGAAGCAAATAGATTCTATTTTTGATTTGAATATTCCTGATTTACAGAAATTTCCTATCTTGACTATAAAGTCTCTTTTTTGGTTGTTTATTAAATGATATTCTAAACATGTACTATAGAGGTTGCCATGAATATATCAGGACTATTATTCAGTCTATTGTATAATGCTATCATCAGATAAACTAGTTATTAGGTAACACAGTGAGGCCGGTGAGGGCAATAATTTGCTTTAAATTTTGATTACTGGTGGGTCATAGGTCAGATGTATCCTTATTAATTTGAACGCCCTTGCTGAATCCAGATAGAGGAAACAGGAGATGGGTGTTAATTGGACAACCTTTTACTGCCTTTTAACCTGTCTTCATCAATGTCTGATAATCAAAGATATGTTATCTTAACCATGGAAACATATCTTGATTTCCTGATAGTCTTTTATCGGAACTGTAACCTCCATGTCAAATCTAGGAACTTTAACCTGTTAGTGATGGGTTGATGGTCAATTCCTTCTAGCTTTGACTATCTATTAAGAAATTTGTATTTATCTTATGTTGTCAGTTTCTCAGTAGTGGTCAGTGTCCAGAAGTAGGTGTACTGGACAATGTCCAGAGGCAGGTTGTTGATTTATATAGGACATAACTTCCAGTGTTTATGAAAAGGTTGTATTCTCAATGGATTTGAATAGAAAGAAACTACAAATATTTTTAAGTAGACTCTCCTATTCTCTGATAGTGGCAACTGACGCTTTCAATGAAAGATTTGATTTTTAACATTACATTTTGATAATGATGTTCTCTTGCAGAGATGTGAACTATAAACTCATACATTTAACAAGATTGTTTGAAGATTCTGATATTTTAATTTGGTACACACCATTAATGGCCTTGTGCTCCTGGTAATTGGCCATAAAGACAAACCTGGTGATAAGATTGAATTCATTAATAGATTTAGTAGTTCTGAGATAAATTACATGATGTCTGATTGTTTTCTATTGTCCTGTGTGTTTAATAAATTTGATAAACATTTCCCATGCTGTGATAACCTTTGGTTCCGGTCATCTTTATTTCAAACACCTGATTATTGAAACAAAACACACTTCGAAACGTAAAATATGGCCTCACATTACATGTTCTGGACTGGTTTTATTTTTATTTTCTACAGATCTGTTGATGGTAAAAATACTGCACATAGATAATGTTATATAAATACTCCGCAGGTGGTAAGAATTCTGTGCTCAGTTCAGATTTCGTGTGTCCAAAATAGAAAAAACGTGCAGAAATACCAAATAGCAGATGTTTATTTACAACTGGAGTGAGAAGGTTTAGTAAATATATGTAATATAAACAGTTTAATATGACATCAATTTAAAAGTTAGTTGGAAATGTGAAAGAAGTGTTTATTTAAAACAATTTTCAGTGTGTTTTTATAATTCTTATGTCATGTTTTATTAAAGAAATATTTGTTATTATGTTAAAAACATGTGCCATCTACTTGTCATCTTCAGATTTCTTGAAATGTTCTAGCATAGTGCACTCTTTGGTATCTTTTGGCAAAAAAATATGGAAGCATAATAGCATCCAGGAACAGTTATTATCTTTCCTGGAATGTACCTAGTTAAACATTTAAAGGGTTTCCTGACAAATTACATAGTCTTTTTGGTTTGTTTTTTTTAGTTTGCAATTTAAAAATCCAATATTTTAATGTTTCTAGATTCAAGAATGTAATAGACATCTGTCTCTCAATTATAACTGTGTATCTGGTTTGTTTGATAATCATACTGCTCAGAAAGTCCGCAAAGCTGATAATCTGCACTCACCAGATGTGTGTATGGATGTGTCAAAGAGACAGGTTTGCCATATTTAGAGGTTGAAAAAATATATGTAAGAAAGTCTTCAGGAGTACTAGAAATGATGAGTGGTTGATCGGTTCCACGAGTACTAGAAAAAAATCACACAATTCCTACGCCAAATTAGGAAATCTTTTGTATATATATCAGTCTCAAAAAAATATTGTTATTGTAAAAGTTTAAAATATTTATAGTTGTACTGAAAGTTTGTCATCTGCGCCTGCAGCATCGGCATCATCATTAGCTTAATGGATATTCAATGAAAATGTGAGCTACACTAACAGTCCTAGGCAGTGTTTATATTTTATAGAAGACAAATATAATGCATATGCAAACTCATTTAACTGCATCCATTCTTTCTAAATATGTCTTATACAACAGCTCTATTAGAGCACCTACTATTGGTCATTCCAAGTTTGATGGAGGCAGATTAGTAACATTATAAAATTACTTGCTGACAAGTTAACGCCTAAATTTTGAAAGAATTATGCAACATTTTATTTCAAAATAGTATGTCTTTTCAGCCTCCTTGGGTGAAGATGTTTTGGGAATATGACACTATGTAACAATGATCATGACAAACAAATGGCCCCTAAAGGCTAACAAGTCGTTCGACGTCCCTCACTTTACGCTAGTGACAAAAATCAACATAGTAATTGTTAAGTGAACAATCGTTGTGGCCGTCAGTACTTAATTTGACAACTGGGCAAAGTGAGGAGAAAAACATTCCAGACAATGTAAAAATATCAAATTAGTCCCTCTATTTACTTTAAAGATATTTTTTATTCGCGGAAAATGTTGGAAATGCCAAGGGTTATTTTGATATGACTGATCCGAGATAAAGACTGGATTAATTTGATAAAGGTCTGAAAGAATGGTCACATTGTCAGACAAACTTTACATCAAGAACTAGAAATTTAATTATATATACATCAAATATTGAAATTCTTTTATTAATGGAGCCGTTTTACACTAGAGAGTGGTTATTTAGGATAATTTCGTTCTATTCAAGGTGTGAAAGTGTTTTATTTATTGAAGTTCAGTAGGGGTTCAAGGCTCTAGGGATTGGGGTGTAAATAAGGAGTTTGGCTGAAGGGGCGTTAAGGAATTTCTGCCCACCTATGCTAATATTTAATTGGGAGTTTATGTCTATATTTTATCTATATAGATTTGATTGTGTTTGTTTATTATAGATGCATTATTGAAGACATTTTTCATCTTTTCAGAGAAAATGAATTCCAATATTTACTGTATTTTTTTTGCCCCAAGAGTTCATAATGAGGAAAAAGATTTCGGTCACTGAATTAAACCTTAAGAGATGGTAAAAACACTTAATAAATTTTAATGATTTGAAACATTAGTTATTTCTGTAAATTAATACACAAGTAATTGGCAAATTTCTTACTGATTCAGCAATAAGCAGAGCTTTAATTAATCTGTCTGGGCTTTATTACATTCGAAAAGTATGAAACAAATATGAATAAAATAATATAGTATAAAATATATCATGAAAGAAAGAAATTTAAGAATATTAAAATTTAACAGACACCTGAATTTGAATTTGAATGCTCTTTTAACTTAAAAATATGGTGAAGATGAATTTGTCAAGTTCTACATGTTTAAGATCTTGATAAATACTTGTGTCAATCAGACCTGACAAAGTTGGACAGAACATTTCATCCAAACAAGTACAACTCATTTGTAAATTGGCAAGTTTTTTCGGTTCTTGATTTCACTTAATGTCAAGGATTGCTCATGTGGAAGGCTTAGAGGGAAATAGATATGCTCATCTGCCAGCTGTAGACCTGCTCCTTCATCATAGCAAGTGTAATCAAAACCTGGGTTTAATTGAAAAAGATGATATTTTGAGAGAGTTTCTCAATAGATAGGGTTTCTGTTGATTTTGTTGATTGTCACATTTGATCTGTTTTCACCATGTTGATAATCCTTATCTTTGAATGTCTGTCACATTAGGAGGATATCTTCAACCGGAGTTTTTGCATGTCATCTGGACACTTTCTATAGCTTCTTATAGTTTTGTAAACGATTTGGTTGGTTTTAAGCTTCTGATATTTATGCTGTGTCCATTGAGAAACGTTTTGCCCTCCATTGAGAAAAGGTTTGCCAATATACTCCTCATTATTAGCCTGTGTTACTGACTGGGTGATAATGTCTGAACATAATACCACCCTCAAGAAATGATGTCTTATGAAATTCATAGCATAGTCTCTACTTGTGACCTAGACCAGTGCTTCTATAGATGAATGTCTCTTATAACACCCTAAACCACTATCTCCATATGTAGCAGAATCTCAATAAAGGAGCAAGTCTTTCACTGAACCATGCTTATAACTGCCAATGAAGCAGGTCTGATGTCAAACTGATCGAATGTTTTTCAAAGTAATTAGCATTGCATATATACATTGAAAACAAAAACACTTATTAAAATTCCACTGAGAAAATTTCCTTCAAAATTCTTATCACATTGATCGGTAGATGTGAATTATTAATATCTATATTATATTGATATATATGTTTATAGACTCCCTGGCGAGCAGGACTCATCTATTTAAGTGTGACTTGGTGTGTTTTTAGCGGGCAGGGGTTTATTAAACCTATGGTGAATATCTACCAAGGTAGGGTAGGTAATAATGTGACAATTATTATAGTCAGAAGACAGAGACTTCATTGTTTTGAACATGTCATGACTAAATTTGACTCCGAAAAGAAAAGAGTTGCAATGTTTAAAGGTAAACACCAGATAAAAATTCATGTTAATTCTACCGGAACGGGTTCAGGGAGTGAAATATGCGCTCCCTTACCTAAGAACACTGGGTTCAAGTTGTTCATATCTTAAGGCTTTTCCACTTGTTTCCTATACGTCGTGATGTCATTTGCTTGGAAATGTTGGACGTGAGTTCCAATCTCTATCGGTGTGTGAAAGTTCGATGACCTTGAATAAGTCATCTTCACTTATAATTCCAGTCCACCCAGCTGTTAAATGGGTGCGGATAATCTAGGAAAGATCAATTCCGAGGAGTGTGGTCAAGGAGAATCTGGTAGAAAAGATCCCTGTCACATTGGACTTGTGAACCTAAGTTGTTATCCTTGTAAAATATAGTTGTTTTTTTCTTCAGTAAAATATTTCTCAGTGTTCACTCTGTGAAATGACATGCTTTGATGTCTTAACTAGATGTGATGCTATAAAACAAAACATCCACATTCCATGAATTAGAATCACTTTAGCCAAGACCATTTTATGAATATTTCATTTTTCTACCACTCCTTGACTGAATTCATCCTCAAATGTCCACCTATTGACCTCTCTAATCGACCATCAATTGATTGAATTGATCAAGTGAAAGTAAAGTAGGTTTTGATCAGTGTTCCAGTTGGTGAATTTAAAAAATAAATGAGAACCATAAATGATAATTTAAGTAATATAATGTGACCAATTTTCTTATATTGGTTGTTTATTAACATTATTGATAAATAATTACTCTTCTATTTCTATGACTTGAAATTCATGTTTACCTTCATCTTTTTTTTTAATTACATATCAAGTTTCTGAGGAGTTTTGGTGTTACACAAATTGTCAAGTGTAAAATTGGGGGGTTTTATAGCCTAGTTTGGACTTCTGTCTAGTATGACTTGTTTGAATGACTTTGTGTTAGTTGTTAAATACCAGTATACATTCATTGTTAAACTTCCAATTTTCTTTCAATTTTTTTCCTTCATCGTTCAATTTTTTTTGGTCAGGTTTTGCCTGGTTTTGCCTTAATTTGTACTAAACTAATTTTCTGCTTGAGGTAGCCTAACTAGACAATTCAAGAAATAGTTACAGGTGGTTTATTCAGAATGTATTCTCCTCACAAAATATGAAAACATGGAATCTCACAGACAATTTCAATGGCTGCATTAATTAAAGGACAAGATTCCCCATTGCCTCTTTCCTGTATGAAAAGGGATTGAGGGACAAGGCTTTCTGACCAATCTTTATTTCCTTTATTATCTGGATAACATTCACCACACGTGGATATTCCTGTTCAACCTCAGATATCCATAAAAAGAGAAAATATGGATTTTGATATTGAATTTATAGGAAAAAGGACTGATATTACTGGGTATGATATATAAGGTTATTAAGATGATGTATTATCTATAACCAGACAACATCTGTTTCATTCCCACCAATTACTTGGGCTTCAATATTTACTGTCTCATCATTGCTTTATAGTTGTATCCAATACTGGTATGGACCATTCCACCGGTTTTGTCTGATTAGGGTATAACTTAAGAATCATTACTATATAATTTTATTTCAAAAGTAATACTGAATTTTCACCATTCATGATTGTTCTTCATTGCATTTTTTGGTGTCTTTTTCTGAAATGGGAATAAACTGAATTTTTTAACTGGCAGTCCACAATTTAATCCAATCCAAGATAAATCAAAAAAAATTTGAATTTCTTTTTTTTAATTTTGACTTAGCTGACTTTGATAAAATTCATAAAGAAAACAATTTCTTGACATCTGAAAAAATTCATCTTTTTTATGATTAAATATATTACTGAAGTATATTTCTTCATTTGAATATCTATTGTTTTATAGTGATGAATAACTGAGACCAAACATGGCCATAATAAACTTCACAACCTATTATAGTTATATAGCTTTTAATAATTGCACAATCAAAACAGTACTCAAGGAAAAAGATCATTTGACAGTGACAAGAAATCCAACATTTCTAGTTAATATAGTAAAAAATTGGTAACGCTTTTTTTATTATATGCCCACTTTTCATTTAATATTTTGTCTCACTACCTTAATCAGCTTTTGTCACAGGGCATAATTGACCCACTTCATAGATTAATTATACAGACATGAGCTTCAGATGTTGTGCTCTGAGGATTTGTACCAGCAATTGATATTGAACACCTGGTGTCAGTTTGCACTTTCATCTCTCATCACCAGTAATCCTGGTATATTTAGTGGTCAATAACATCAAACAAATTGTTTATAATTGTAGATTATAGATAGATGAATGTAAATATAGATTGATTTCAAGTCTTGTATTGTTGATATTGCACCTGTTTAGATAGAGCATAGATTGTTCAGATTTTGAGGAATTGGGTGGATGTTATTTCCCCTGTCAATGGTGACAATAGTAGGCAATAACAATGAGCAAGCCTTGCTAAATTTAGATAGAATAAGATATGACAAACCCATAAGAGCAAGAGTAAGTAAGCTCTGGCTCACTAGTAGCCTATAGGCCTGTGGATATTTACTTTAAACACTACTAGAAATGTTGACCTTTATGTATTATAGACATGTTGGATATCATAAGGGAAATGCAATCCGATATTCAATCAAGTGGATAATCACGACATGGACATTTCACCATTTTCATGACCATAAATCTAGACATTGTATTGAGGTGCTGCAGAAGACCACATGCAAATTACCTTATTATAGATTATTATTCTAATGATAATGTATTTTATCTACAGCCCTCACATGATATACAATACATCAAAGTTAGACATATTTATTCAAATATAAACTATGATATCCTGGTGAAAATAACTATATGTTTCTAAATCATGAATTATTAAAAATCAAGTGTGATGTTTTTCCTTTTACTTTTGAGTGATTTTCTCAATATCTCCAGATGTGCTCTTAAAAATTATGTTCTTTTCAATGGTTTCTATTATTTGTGTTCACTGATTGCAGATTTTGAAGAAGTTTAAAGGGACTTATATTTTCCTTTGATACGATTATTTTCCCATGGTCTTTTGAAACAACTACAACAATGCAATGTTGCTGCTTATGATTGACCATGAATTATTTTTATATATCTTTTGTAGCAATCAATGTTCTTTATATTATCCATCAGCTATTGTGTTACTTCCGCTAAAGTTTGAATCCTTTCCTTTACATTGAAAACTTTGTAAGGTTTTTCATGGTTAGTGGTCCTTTAAACTGGGCAGTTTTTTCTGTGGGAGATTAACAAGTTTATCTGCTTTAAAATCTTTAAACATATATCCTATAATACACCTTGAATAGTGAGAAAGTTCTTCGAATGATCATCTTTTGTAAAATGACAAAACATTGCAAAAAAAAATACAAATACTAAACCACTATTGTGTATGAAAATATGTACAGTATTTGAAATGGCCTTTGTGTAAATTGTCGTGCATATGAATAGAAATATAAGTATTTGACTTGTATATGATGTGCTTATCACTAAGATCAAGGTGTGCATGCAGGGCGTCTTTTTTTATTTAGGATATGCCTAGTTGAGTTTATATATAGTAATAAGAGCAATTATCAATTAAATATCCCCTATTATATCTTATCTTCACATCAGATATGCAGACTTCATTTCTTGATGTTTAAATAAGATAATAATCTTTATATATTTATATAGATTATTCATATCATATAATAATCTTTATATATTTATATAGATTATTCATATCATAAATTAGATTTTATAAATTTACCATAAGCTTTTTATAAATGAAAAATTCCTCAAAAAGCAAAAAAGAAACCCATTAAAAGTCTTATTTTGAATAGTATCTTTGAGTTATGGTTGTTTTGTACTTTCCTACTCTGAAACTAGGTTTTTTTTGAAGAGATATATTGCTACTTTCAATTCCTTAAAAGGATTATTAATAAGTTTTACTGATGTTTATCAGTGACACTGATGGGATCACTTTGCACAATTCCAACTTTCAGTCAGATGTCTGTGGTTCTTGCAATTGCACTTAAAAATAAGCAATCGTGGGATGTCAAAAATGCATAATTGGAATTGTAAGAACAACGGACATCCAACTGAAAATTGGAACTGCACAAACCCAAATTGATAGCAATTTCTCAGGTACACATAAATACTTTAAATAAACCTCTTCACAAACCCTTTAATATGCTTGGTTGCAGAAAAGTTTTTCTTGAAAATGTGAATGTGACATGTGATTCTGTCTTGCATTTTTTCTCTTGCTTATATTTGATAATTATGTGAGAAGGAAAATTGTGTGCAACTGGATAACAACCTTGACATACACTTCATTTATTACCGTTACCTTGTACATAACACTAATTCTGTAATTTGTTTGATATGCTCTGAAACATGTTGAAAATACCTCCACCTAGGTGACATGATGTTCTCTCAGTAAGGGAGGTAATTAAAGCCTATTAATGGTCATTAACTCGCTAGGAAGAAAAAGTTTATTGTTAAGTTAAGATATTGGCTTCAGACCACTAATACTAACACCTACTGTTTTATTGTCATTGTAAACATTAATTTTAATATTTGATGAGTTATCAGGATTGGATACCTGAACTAACCAATGCTTTTATATGAGATGATTGAAGTGATCAGTGATCAATGTTGAAGGGATATGATCTAATTATTTGATCTTACCAGATGGTTGATAAAATATCTTGAGGTGATCCATGGTACGTTGTTCTTAAATTGCAGAAAACTGGTCTTTTAGATGATAACTTTTGAAAAGTAATAAAGCTAATTTAAGGAAGGTTGGCTTTACATTTTGTACCTATTACAAATAATATTCATTGAAAACTCAGCTTTAGATTTTTGGGGTAAAAAAAGCAAAAAAAAAAGCAGTATTTTATAAGAACTATATATATATTACATAAAGTTCATGAGCTAACTAATGCCGGAAAAGTTTTCATTTTTCTGATCTAGTCTATAAGAAAACCTGCGCTTGTAATCAAATAGTCCAAACAACTTATAACATTTCAAAAGAATTGAAACAGTTCTGTTAAAAGCTGATGAATAATTAAACAGATTGGTGTCTTGATAGCTTTAAACCTGAGATATTTAATTAAAACCTGAGATATGTAATTAAACTACTAGTTTTTTATTCCTTTAAATTTTTATCTGCATGTATTTGTCATCACTCTAATATGAAGATCATAGTTCTTATTAAACCATGTCTGAGGTTTCTTAGAATTTGTCCTGTTTAGAGACATGGGATAATAAATAAATAAACCTGAGACTGTCTGCTACAAACTGACAAGTTCGAGATGAACTGAAAATTTTCAACCATGTTTGACCCCCCCCCCCTCCCCTCTCAGTGATACAGATTTGAGCCTCATTGTGCTACATTCTGTATATTTTAAAGATCCTTTAACAGTTGGAAATCACAAAAGGAGTAGGCTGTAGGAAAATTTCCCTAATTGTACCCGGCATGGCCTTGCCCATTAGGTGCAGAAGAGTAGGAAGTAAACTCAATTTCATTTACATTTTGCTGCAAACTCACTATAGCACAGCGGTTAGAGCATTTGTTCTTTACGTCATGACATTATTTGCTTGGATACGTTGAAAATGGCTGACGTGAGTTCTAGTCTCGATCAGTGTGTGAAAGTATGATGATCATGAATAAGACCTCTTCACTCATAATCATAATCCAGTCCACCCAGCTATAAATGTGTACAGATAATCCGAGAAAGATCAATGCCAAGAGATTTGGCCAAGGACCGACTGGTAGAAAGGATCCTTGACTCTGTTAATCATTACTTTTCTTTGTAACTAAAGTCTTATTTAATCAATAAGAAGAAAATGCAAGATAAAGAACATGAAGATTGTAAAGTGTGTTAAAAGAGCTCTTAGCATAAAATTTCCAAGGTCGAGACAGCAATTTATGGTTTGACATTGACTATAGCAAAAGGTTAACTTTGCTTTCAAAACACTAATGCATTGTTTTGATCAAAAAGTTCAATTACAACTCTGCACCTGCACAAGACTATAATTTACATTGTCAAAATATATTAAATTCACATTTATTCTCTAATTAACGGAGATTCTAAATCAATTTTCAGAATCTAATTAGGAATCAATTTCAGATTTTATGGACACATTCTGTTAATTCCTGGAGATTCTAATACGTATTTGATTGCAGGAAGCAGGCTCTATTGACGTTAGAAGTCATGCTGATTCTTGCATTTGCATTGTTAAGGACTGTGATTTTTAACTGAAGATTGCCTTTCAGGAATTATGGAATTTTTATGGAAATTAATAAAGATTGGTGTAAAAATAACCCTAGTGACTGTTCCAGAACACTACTAATTTGTATTGTGTATGTGTAAAGCACATGCATTGTTTATGGGTAACCTCATTTATCATTTAGCACATGTATGAAGTAAATGTATATAGCATTTTAAATGTAAAATAATATATATTGCTTGTTGATACAATGTAGTTCCAAGGAAAGAATCAGGCATAGGACTTGAAGGGGGGTGACAATAGAATGCTGTTTTCACTGTCGAGCCTATTTGAGGTGTGGTTAATTGACGAAAACACTTGTGACGGTTGGTACCCACCTGATGATCCCCATGAAAAATATCATATTTGACTCAGTTTTAGAAGAGAACTAGTGGTGTAGTTAAGCAGGTTGATGAGAATCAAGTTCTATTGGTAGCACAGTTTATCATCTTTTGTGTTTTACGAATCTGTGCTTGATTAACAATACAACCCCCTGTTTATAATTATTTATGTGATATGATCTTTTGTTCACCTAGTACTGTGGTGGCTGTTAAAATAACAGGTTAGGGTATTCTTACCCTTTTAGAATGGCTGATACCCATAATTGATAGGCTTGACAAATCAAAATCCCCTTCTGAAAGATGACATTACTATTAACTTCTACCCATATATTTATAGAATTTAAAATTTCCTGGTGGAATAGCAATTTACACTCTTCTGTCTCAAATACCATTGTTGAAACAAAAGTTCTATGCCATAGTTTAAGCCTAGAATCCTAAACACCTTCTGTAAGGCAATATCTGTTAAAAAAAGATAAGCCAAAATGTTAGTCATAGCATGTAATTATGGTAGGAATTGCATGAAATTTTAATTGTATGGTTCCAATTAAACCCCTGCTGATTGGAAATAGTATTCTTCAATATAATTATAGTTTGAATTTCCTCTCATTCGATTGACTGACCAAATTAGGACAATGACAAGAATGGACTCCACAAAGCAGTGGTTAATTAAGCAATCAGATGTATTGTTACTAATTTCCAGAGAGCGTTATTGGACATGCAATTTATGTGTACTGTACATGTTGATGTGAATTTTGTTGGCATTAATTACCTTTGACATGCTATAACGATGTTTATCTATGTCCAATTTTTTAAAATTTGTTCAACGTTGGCACACGATTTACAAATGAATTCAGAGGTTTAAAAATGGATTCCTCCTTATGTAAAAGCTTTTGGTCCTTTAAGAGAGGTGTCCTTTAAGAGAGGTGTCCTATTAGAGAGGTGTTAAGAGTGTTTTGTTGTTTAAAAGGTCTGTTAAAGTAAAACCTACTTAAATTAATCTCACTGAGGCATCATCAAATTCTGTTTTAAACTTACTCTAGCAATAGTAACTTACGTTATATTAGTTTCCATCTATTCATCTACAACTATGCTAACATTTTCAAGTACCAAAAAGAATCACTGCATCACTGACAAGGGGAAATCAGGCTGAAAAAATCTGAAACTACATCAACCTTTTGCCTGGATTGAACTCTGACCTTCAGATTAGTTAGTAAGCATCTAACTCACTGAGCCACTGCGCTCCTAGGTACTCCATAAAGATGAAGACTTAGCATATAAGCAATAAGAAAAATCTTAAGAAATGATATCTAAATTGGAAGTTTTGATATGAAATAGTCCAGTAATTGAGTCAATAAAATTGTTGAAGCATGATAAATAAATGAAATTCATTAGTGGAATGCTCATCAAGATAATTATGGTATATTTTTTACTGGCATTAACCATGAAATATTGATTCCGTATTTGCATGATTGTATGGCAGTACCCATGGGTTTTATAATCTCATCTGTATGTTTTATGCATGGCTGGATGGTTTAAGATCAAGTTTAGACCTCCAACAGAAAGTTAAAGTGATCTAATAATTAAAGTACAGAAGACAATATCATACAATAAATACATCATACATTATCATACATTAAATATAACATACATTAAATATAACATACATTAAATATAACATACATTAAATAAAATGATTGAAATTTATTTGAAAGTAAGTTGGGTTTGTCTCAGTCCTTTAGACATAAAGGTGAATTGGTGTCGAGAAAAACTTTCTTGACAGTAATTAAGTAAGTTGATGTAGTGAAAGATTTATTGACAGGAAGTTAAGTAAGTTTTCTGGACAACATGTTGGGTTGGTGAAAGATTTCTAGACAGTAAGTTGAGTTGGTGAAAAATTTCTGGACAATTTGTTGAGGTGAAAGATTTATATACAGCAAGTTGAGTTGGTGAATGATTTCTAGACAATATGTTGAGGTAGGAAAAGATTTCTAGACAATAAATTGAGTTGGTGAAAGATTTCTAGACAATATGATGAGGTAGAGAAAGACTTCTAGACAGTAAGTTGAGTTGGTGAAAGATTTCTAGACAATATGATGAGGTAGAGAAAGACTTCTAGACAGTAAGTTGAGTTGGTGAAAGATTTCTAGACAGTAAGTTGAGTTGGTGAAAGATTTCTAGACAATATGTTGAGGTAGAGAAAAACTTCTAGACAGTAAGTTGAGTTGGTGAAAGATTTCTAGACAGTAAGTTGAGTTGGTGAAAGATTTCTAGACAGTAAGTTGAGTTGGTGAAAGATTTCTAGACAAGTAAAAAATTGTTGAGTTGGTGAAAGATTTCTAGACAGTAAGTTGAGTTAGTGAAAGATTTCTAGACAATATGTTGAGGTAGAGAAAAACTTCTAGACAGTAAGTTGAGTTGGTGAATGATTTCTAGACAATATGTTGAGGTAGGAAAAGATTTCTAGACAGTAAATTGAGTTGGTGAAAGATTTCTAGACAATATGATGAGGTAGAGAAAGACTTCTAGACAGTAAGTTGAGTTGGTGAAAGATTTCTAGACAGTAAGTTGAGTTGGTGAAAGATTTCTAGACAATATGTTGAGGTAGAGAAAAACTTCTAGACAGTAAGTTGAGTTGGTGAAAGATTTATAGACAGTAAGTTGAGTTGGTGAAAAACTTCTAGACAGTAAGTTGAGTTGGTGAAAGATTTCTAGACAATATGTTGAGGTAGAGAAAAACTTCTAGACAGTAAGTTGAGTTGGTGAAAGATTTCTAGACAGTAAGTTGAGTTGGTGAAAGATTTCTAGACAATATGTTGAGGTAGAGAAAAACTTCTAGATAGTAAGTTGAGTTGGTGAAAGATTTCTAGACAGTAAGTTGAGTTGGTGAAAGATTTCTAGACAGTAAGTTGAGTTGGTGAAAGATTTCTAGACAATATGTTGAGGTAGAGAAAAACTTCTAGATAGTAAGTTGAGTTGGTGAAAGATTTCTAGACAGTAAGTTGAGTTGGTGAAAGATTTCTAGACAATATGTTGAGGTAGAGAAAAACTTCTAGACAGTAAGTTGAGTTGGTGAAAGATTTATAGACAGTAAGTTGAGTTGGTGAAAAACTTCTAGACAGTAAGTTGAGTTGGTGAAAGATTTCTAGACAATATGATGAGGTAGAGAAAGACTTCTAGACAGTAAGTTGAGTTGGTGAAAGATTTCTAGACAGTAAGTTGAGTTGGTGAAAGATTTCTAGACAATATGTTGAGGTAGAGAAAAACTTCTAGACAGTAAGTTGAGTTGGTGAAAGATTTCTAGACAGTAAGTTGAGTTGGTGAAAGATTTCTAGACAGTAAGTTGAGTTGGTGAAAGATTTCTAGACAATTTGTTGAGGTAGAGAAAAACTTCTAGACAGTAAGTTGAGTTGGTGAATGATTTCTAGACAATATGTTGAGGTAGGAAAAGATTTCTAGACAATAAATTGAGTTGGTGAAAGATTTCTAGACAATATGATGAGGTAGAGAAAGACTTCTAGACAGTAAGTTTAGTTGGTGAATGATTTCTAGACAATAAGTTGAGTTGGTGAAAGATTTCTAGACAATATGATGAGGTAGAGAAAGATTTCTAGACAATAAGTTGAGGTAGAGAAAGATTTCTAGACAATAAGTTGAGTTGGTTAAATTTGTAAAACACTTTGACTAATTGATGCATATGAAACTTGTTTCTGTTTCAGAATTACTAAACCATGTAATTCCTAAGGACAATTGCCAGTAAAGTTAATACATACAAATGAAACACTAAGATTATAGTATATTTGGAGACAAGGAATGAATATGACAAGTGATGGATATCTTGTTATTGAATGTACTCTAAATATACTAAAATAGATTAATTTATACTATTTACTTTTAGATATTATTCCTTATTAGATACAAGTGATGTAGATATTTTTACCAACCAAGACTTAAATAACTAGATTCAAATTGGCTTTGTATTGCTTCAGGAGACCATCTTTACACAAAACTGACTTGTTAGTGGAATAATTTTAGGTAACTTTTGGTGAATTTTACCATTATGAGTCTTTGTCTAATTAACCATTGTTGACTCTAGATCATTTTAAGTTTTGATGATGCTGACTCTTGGTCTATTGAACCATTGACGACTCAATGATACTTACCATATTGGGCTACATACTTCTTATATACATAGTATATAAATCTGAATTTGGAATATTGTTCTTTTGGATTTAATGCCTAACAGAACATCAATACATCATATAGGAAGGATCATAATTTTAATTTGAAGATGATCCTATATTGCAAAAATTTCATGAATTAGCCATTTTTTTTTGCCACAGTTTGAAAATCAATTTAAGAAGTGTAACTAAGTTATTTGAATTTTGACCAGTGAAGTAAGTCGATAAAAACATTGTCTGGTAAAATATTGATAAAAATTACTCATGGATGAAACAAAGAATATCAGAGGTCACTGAAAACAAAGCAAAGATTAAAAGAAATAAGGCTTTATCAATAATAGATAGGAGATTTTAATGAAGTGTTATGGACTGGCAGACATTGATGCCACTGAGCCTGAAATAAAAACTGGTTCCAACCTACAGGTAATTAGATAAAAGTTTGAAATAAGATATTTATATTGTTTTAATGAAATATTAATGGGCTGGGCAACATTGATGCCATTATGACTGAAAGAAAAATTATTTTAGTAAAATTAAATGGATTGATCAAAAAAAAAATTTAATGTTAGTCATTCTTCTATAAAACATTTGAGTGACTAAAGGTGTTAAAACTTGGTTGAAATTAAACCAGTGTTTATTTTATGAATCACACTTAAGTACATTTTACCATGTACATTGGCTCTTTATGAAAAATTGCCTTGAGTTTTGTTAAGTTGTCCCTTCTAACCAAGGAAAAATAAAATATTTAGTTTTGTTTTTATTGTAACTAAGTATGTTATATAGATTATCCATACCAATTATCTACAAAGCAATATATTTTATAGATCCTCTCTGACTTTTTACATTGATTGTAGAAGAATGGTAATAATTATTGTCCATTCAACAAATTACCTCCAATTAGAAATTAAAGATGTCAGGATAGGTTAATATGGTGTGATAACTTGACATATGTTGTTTTACTGAAGGTAACTAACAGCAATTCGGTTCTTTACGTTGTTTTCCTACTGAAACAAGCTTCTCTTTCTCTTAAGAGAACTAGTTAAGAGTAAATGTGTCACTTTAGGCAAAAACTATGGTGATAGTTGAAGAAAATGATGAGAAATGTAAATTCTGAAGGATGCTGAGATCTCAGTAGCAGAGTGGAATCAGTTGTTTAGAGATATCTCCTGTTTTTATACATTATTTATATTGAATGGAGCTCGATGTATTTAGTCTGGGTCTTAATAATGATCACTGAATATATTTAATGCAGTGCGGTTTGCTGCTTTTGAATAACTTCTGCATTATTGTGCTTCCACTATTTCAATATAAAACCTTTGCACTGCAATTATCCAGAACATAAAGATTGATTAAAATTGAATATATTTTTATAAGTGGATAATTTGAATTCTATCATAAATTTCAGATACTTCAATATATACCAATTTGGTATCGTAATAAACATTATTAGCTATGTGTATACTGATTTAACATTTTAATAACATATCCCCCATCATACATCTTAGTCTGTTGACATTGTGGAGTTGTAAATTACAGACCAGTATCAAATACAGTTACAATTGCATCTTTTGTGTATCTAATGAACTCCAGTTTAAATACACCATAGTTTAAAAGCTATAGTAACAAGAACAATGGCTAATCAACCAATTGATGGTCTAAATCCTACATATCCACCAGATCTCATGATTTGATCATTAATCATATGGAAATAAGGGCCTTCGACCCCATGTTCTGATACAGGATATTAGATATGTCAGTACAGGGGTCTGTATAACCTTCAACTTACAGTCATCCATCAAACTCAGTTGACACATTGAGGATGTGATGCATGTATCGGAACAATATCTGAACAAAAACAATGGATGCTCAAGTGGGGCTGGGTTAAAGCATGTCCAATACTTCTTTATATTAAAGTGGGTGGTTAAGGTATCATCTTAAGGATTAGAGGGTTAGTTTAAGGGCATTAAAGGGTTAACTTTAAGGATTTAAGGAGGTCTTAGAGTTTGAATAGAAGATTAAAACTGCTTGTCAATATAAAAGAGATCTGATTAGAAGTCATTTCTAGTCTGTAAATGGACCATATGGTGAAACATCTTAGGTCAAATTTTTTGCCTCTTGAGGAATAACGTTTATTTCATTGAAATTTTAACTTTTTGAATTGTTAAATAAAAAATTTCCAAAATAGTTTGATATGATGTGCAAGTTATAATTGAAGCAAAAAAAGAAAGTTGTTCATCAATTTTAAGTAAATTACTTCTGATGTATTTTATCACAAACACAAGATGAAAATATTGAAGGTTACAATGGCAGTGTATGTAAATTGTGATGAAATTTTATTTATTTTCAAAGATTGTCTTTACTTCTAAATGTTGTTTAAGTCTTGTCTTTTAAAGTATTTTCGCTTACCGTACCGTATCCAAAATATGTAAAAAAGAATAATTTGATTGGAATCAATGAAACTTGTTAATGTCTTGTGTTTAAATGAAATTAAATGAAATGAATGGAGTTTTACATCCTACTCTTCTGCACCTTATGTGCTAATGAAGACGTGTCGTGTATTTAAACCATCAATCTTGACTAGAATACTTTTATAGTGAAAAAGGAAACTGGAGGCAAGGAGTTGTATTGTCATATACTAGGCAAATAGTGATAGGTTTGAATTCCCTCAGAGGAAAAACAAAGATGCCCCAAACAGTGTTTTTTTAGCATGTTTAGGATTGATTCATTTATTTTCCATTTTGACTTAACCTCTGTTAAAAATAACAAATTAGTTTGGCATTTCAGTAAGAAATTTTCTGTATAAGAAAACCTTAATGATGTTGATAGATAGTTTTCTGGAAAATTTTTCTTGCAAAGAAATTAGAGTCTAGAGAAAGAAGTAAGATAATACCTTGATAATATCATGTCATTATAAACTTGACATTTGAAATATGGACTAGGTGCATGACAAGTCAAATTGAAAGGTTATATACGTCCCTGATACTGTCTGTTACTTAATAACATTCTGTCAAAATTCTATATCTGATGACAGACATTATTAAAATTGATAGAGATATTTCCTATATTATATATAAAGCATATTTCCTATATTTTATATAAAGCATATTTCCTATATTATATATAAAGCATATTTCCTTTGTTATACATAAAGCATATTTCCTATATTATATATAAAGCATATTTCCTATATTATATATAAAGCATATTTCCTATATTATATATAAAGCATATTTCCTTTGTTATACATAAAGCATATTTCCTATATTATATATAAAGCATATTTCCTATATTATATATAAAGCATATTTCCTATATTATATATGAAACATATTTCCTATATTATACATAAAGCATATTTACTATATTATATATAAAGCATATTTACTAAATTATATATAAAGCATACTTCCTATATTATATATAATGCATATCTACTATATTATATATAAAGCAATATTTCCTATATTATATATAAAGCATATTTCCTTTATTATATATAAGGCATATTTCCTATATTATATATAAAGCATATTTACTATATTATTTATAAAGCATATTTCCTATATTATATAAAATGCATATTTCCTATATTATATATAAAGCGTATTAACTATATTATATATAAAGCATATTTCCTATATTATATGTAAAGCATATTTCCTATATTATATATAAAGCATATTTCCTATACTATTATATATAAAGCATATTTACTATATTATATATAAAGCATAATACATGTATTTACTATATTATATATAATTTTTGTTTTAACTAGATTTGATTGTGGAATTGGTTGCAACTAGAATTTGTTGCAATTGGGTTCATGAGAGGAGCAGTGCATTTAGACACACCTCACATTTTGACTCTTTGAGGTTTAGCAGGCATTACCAATTCTCTTTAGGTTTTGAAGCTCGGGCCATTAGTGCATTTATATGCCAATAATTCAGGATAAGAAAATCGGCTATAAATAGCATGATATATCACATTGTCAATATATCGCTTGCTTACACTCTAACCATGATGTAAACATGCAATTTCTTTTTCAAAATATTTGAATGTGGTTGTCATAGATACCATGCATTTAACCAAATCTAATTTTGTGATTTGAATTGAAATACAAATGTCAATAAGATATTCTTAATATCAACAAATACTGGCTTTTTGCAACTTTGTTGGAATTACATAATGGTCAAGGAGGAGCAAGTCTAAAAAATATTACAAGTTTTTTTACCATTTGTAGAAATATGGATATCCCCATGTGAATTCCCTAAATATTTAATAATGTGCTAGAGTCATTGTAGTGTAATATAAGAAGATGCCATTATTTATTGTAAGGATTTGGTCAGTTTGTCCTATCAAATTAAGTTAATGAATTTCCGTGGCTGTATTGGTAATATCCTAGGCACTATTGTTTCTCACAGTGGTTGCTAATTACTGAAGGGTGTTGAAGGCAGCACCACTATATTTATATTGGTATTCAATTACTTACAATATTTTTGAAGTCTCTTTTTTTTATTGAAATTGTCAAGGATTGGGTTTCTTTTAATGATAGAGGCATTAGCTATCTTGAACACTTTCCTTAAAACCCTTTTAATGATTTTCATTCAGTGAATTGGTCAGACAAATCATGGTATTTAACAATTGCATTCCTGTTATTAGCAAAACATTGTGATCTTGGTCCAGAAGGACTTTTTATGGGAGAAGGTTCATAATTTTTGTAAATTGTCCTAATCCCTCTGTAACCTATTTCAAAGTTTAAACTACTATTATGTATTTTGAAATCTGAAGTAAGAGCATTACATATTTGAATTTTCAACAATACTGAAAACCCAGAAAAAAGGAGTAAGGCACATTTAGGTGTGATTTATTTTGGGGTCTTTGAATCACCTGATTATCAAAGTGGACCCATTTGTATTATTATTTCTCACATCTTCAATTCTTGCATCCTGTCGAAGGTTTGGAAGCTATGAAGACAATGTTTTAGGCGAGATATTTCAGTAAGTCTGCACTACTAAAGAAAATATTAGTCTGGCACCTAGATTACTAGACTGTAATAACCTGGTTTCCTTGACCACATGACAAAATAAAGTGGTAGATAAACAATGCCAATTATAAGAGTTGATAGCATAATGACCGGTTGTCTGAATCAGGATCAAATTAACTTCATCATAGACAGAGCTTTGATATTTAATTGTCACCATGAAGTCAGACTGTGGTGTTCCACTGATATTTGTTTTGGTTATTGCCCTAGCCAATACTTTGGGTTTCAGTCTTGAGCTTGCAAATTTGCTGACTAGAACCAAGGGACTGTTTGACTCTACCACTCATATAAACAGAAAGTGACATATAAAGCATAACTTTCATGTGCTCTTGTCCTGAGAATTTGACAAAAATACCAAATTGACTATCAGACTTACCAACTAAGCTATCCTTCACATTCTGGTCTGTCTTCATTAGCCCATAAGGTGCAAGAGAGTAGGATGTAAAACTACATTCATTGAATTTTTGCACTTTCCGGAATCATTCAATAAAATCAAGTAGGAAAACAGTCAGAACTCAGTTCATGTGTGCAGAAAAAAATGGTTGTAGATAGAACCAAAAATGATGGTGAAAGAAATAGATTGGAAAATGTTGAATGTGAATTTTATATGATTGAGACCAGAATTGGAACAAAACTCCATCATTGCAAAGGCATGGAAATATATATTCACTTCAAATTTGCTGTATCTGGTGGTGAAATGGTGTTTTTGGTAATGGAATATTTACTATTGAATTGATTGGTCTGTCTAGAAATTAGTAAGACATTTCTACAGTCATTAGATAGACTGCTGATTCTATTATTTCTATGCTTCATTTAATACTGGACTTATTAAATACAATATCTGAATACTAAGTGAATGGGAACAATTTTTATGAAGATAAAAATGGAATGAAGGGTTGCCTTTTCTCCAGAATTTGACTGTTACTTTTTCATCGAGAGCACTATTTCTTAAATGAAAAGTTAATTGCATCAAAATTATAATGAATCGAAACGTGTGGTCTAGGGTTCCTTTTTTGTTAAATATTGCTCACAGAAATTCACATGGAAACACAGTCCATTCCAAGTCCCAATCAGCCACTAAATATTTGGTTTCAAAATGTTATTTCATTTTACTCCAAGCCTTATCAATTGTTTGTATGTAAGACACATTACATTTGATAAATAATCAAAGAAATGATAAGGTCATTTTTCAAGGTCATACCAAGGTCAGGTATATTTATTTTCCTGGAATGCTATTTTAACTAGTGGGGTAATGATTGTGAGATAAGGACTAATTAAAACAAAATATTCATTAATCACAATAGATCTTCAACTTTGTATTAACTAATGTTTATGTTTGTTGAACTAATGTCCCTAACTGGGAAGCTATCTTTAACTAAAATAAACATGAAACTATGACAAGTTCATTCTTTTTGGTTACATAGAGACTCAAAAAAAAGAAAGTTGGAAAGTTATTTCAAAACTCTTTAGCACTTTGTTTTGTCATTTCAATTTAGTTTTTGATCATTGATTTTTAGTTCTAGTGCAAGCGTTCTTAGAATAAGTTTGAAGTATATGTAAGACTATTATGACTACTTTTCAACATAATGACCCTAAACAAATTTGTGAACACTGCTTCAACCCTGTGCCAGCGCCAGTTGAAAAGTAACTTGTTTCTTTCCATTCACCTTAACCTCTACTAGTATAGTTCTCCTTTCATGTTTCCAAGTAAGCATAGAGAATCTACTGAAATATAGAAAACATTATTTCTATATTAGCTATTTGGATATTGAGTGATCAAAGGCATTCCTTGTCAAATTCAGTTGTTAATTGTTCTTAAAGGTTTTCAGTTGGTGTTGATAAATACTGAGTTTCAGAAACTTCTTGAATAAACTAATAATATGCATATTCATATATTGTGAGTTTTTCCTGGATTATTATCCAGGGCTGATGAATTAATTTTCTTTGCCAGGCATGTATGGAAAGGTGAATGAAATATCTGAAATTCAGGTTACAAATGTGGACATTAAATGTCCCTCAAATGTCCTTCAATGTTAGTATGAGTTTAGCAAACAAATAAATTAATGAAATCTGTACTGATATTGTAAAGTTTATGACTGAAATTCTTGATATTTTATAGATTTTTATTTTGTGACAAAATCAAAGTTATTAGAATTAACATAAACAAGTCATGTAAGACACAAGCTGTTACAAAAAATGATTAACTTACATAAATAGTAGAAAATGTTTGTTAAATAATATTGCAAGCAAGTAGAAAAATAATTTCAGTTACTTTGATCAGATCAGGATTTTTACAGCACTAGGTTCAGGCATATTAAACTTGTCTTAAATACTGATAGACTGTTATGAATATTTATATCGACCTACTCTTTTGATAAGGTGGGGTTCTATAGCACAGCGGTTATAGTATTGGTTCTTAACGTCATGATGTCATGTCATTTGCTTGGATACATTGAAAATGTCAGACATGAGTTCTTATCACGATCGATGTGTGAAAGTTCGATGACCTTGAATAAGTCATCTTCACTCATAATTCCAGTCCACCCAGCTGTAAATGGGTACGGATAATACGGGAAAGATCAATGCCAAAAGGTTTGACCAAGGACCAGCTGGTAGAAAGGATCCCTGTCAAGGCAGACTTGTGAACAGTTGTTATCCTTGTAACTTATAGATGTTTCTTTCTTTTTCTTATTTAATTCTGCATTGTAATAACAAAGTAATTACTTTTTGACCAATTGCGATATGATTTACTCTCATTTACCTGAATAACTGAGACAGAGAGCTGTCATTATAACTTTGCTTCATTTTGTTTCTCCTTGCCTTCTTTTGGCAATGGTGGCTCAATGCTAATTTGAAGGTCCAGTGTTCAATCCCAGCAATGGTGGAGAATAATTTTCAGATTTTTCAACCCTGTTTCCTCCTGTTAGTTATGCTGGTGTGAGGGACTGACATCATATGTTACTATATACAGAGACCCTTTTTGCTACAGGCTGGGCATGTTAAAGATTCCTTTTAAGTTTCAAATAGTAAGCTAATGCTGCTGTTGGCACCTCTTTATTACTGCCATGGTTGAACTGTCAGGTAATAGTATGCTTGCACTTATATATCAATTGTTAGATCATGGCATCAGATTACATAATACTTACCAGTTGTCCAGGTCATTGGTACCAAGTTGGATGAGACTTTTTATGGTGGCTATGCATTTAATATATGCATCCCTTAACTAAAAAAGAGTGACCCAAAGTAACTGTCTTGGCAGACTTTTCCTATTTGCATATGATATGCTAGAGAAAATAAGTGTTTGAGGTCTATTTGATTACCCACATACTCTGATCTGATACTGTTTCTTCAAATACAAACTCATATTTCATCTAAAAATGAAATTAGTAAGGCAGACATAGAAATGAGAATTTGATGACGTTTGACAATCAAGTAATGTTAGAATATTATCAGGGGACATTACCAGACTTATTTAACTTCTGGAACAATAATTGTGAGCATAATTCTTATTTTTGATTTATTTCAAGACAAATCAACAAAAACAGGTATCAGTGTGTGAGCTTTTCTGAGCTTTGGTACATCTCATTTTTTTTATTTTTTGGATAAGTATAGTTAGGTTTACTGCTGACAGCATCTTAATAGTGATCTCAAATGAGATGTATGCTTTCCTTTTGTGTGAGTTTTTAACAATGAACAGGACCATTGCTCTAGACCTGAAGGTCCAGGATTCAATACCAGCAAGGAGGAACTTTTGGATTCTTTATGCAGGTCCAGGGGACAATAAACAGAGGCCCTGAGACAGTTGGAATTGCAAAAAGAGGAGGCTTATGACACTGTCCTGACAACATTTCCCTTATACTGAGTGGCATTGCTAGTTTTAATTAGCTCAAATTAGTGCAAAAGAGTAAGACATAAAACTCTATTCATTTTATTTGCACACTCATACATGTACCATGTAACCTACCAAAAATTAGATTAAACTACTCTAGCTGATGTATTATATCAGCTTTTCATCTAAAGTACTCAGGACTCTCTATATTACATGTTTGAAATTAAGCATCAATTTAAGAATAAACATTGCATGTTCAGCTGGATTTATCAAAATTTATCAAAAGATAAACAATATACACAATCAATGATGTGATTATATATCATTAGAGATAAACATTATCAATAAAATGTGATAAGATTTGGTTAGTTTATCTTACTATAACAATTAAATCTGGTTAAGATTGACTATTTATCACAATTGACATCTTCTCAGGGTCTCAGATTGAACAACTAAAATTGTACTTTGAAAGCTTTACTTGAGTTGAGAAAATTGTTTCATATTTTTATTAAAATATTAATATTAATGCAAGACAAAATCAGCCATAATCTGAAATAATGAAAAATAATGTATGGTATACTACTCCTAGGTTTTATTACACAACTTTTCAACAATCTGATGATGACAATGTAGATTGTTGAAAAGTTGTGTGTAATAAACCTAGGAGTAGTATACCATAAAATTTATTTTGGTTATTTCATGTGATTTCTACCCCTAAATGTTGCTGAAGGATTAAGCCATCTGTACTTTTGATTCATTAGAAATAGTAAGTTTTGTCAATGTAATGTGGACTTTTATTATCTTTTTCGGATTAGATTTTTTAAATTTAAAATTCCATTTTTTTTTTTGCAAGGAGAATTCAATCATTTGATGCTTTGAAAATGGAAAACATTTGTGTTGTGAAATGTGTAGTAGTAATTGGCAGTGACATATTCCATCTATCAATGATGACACTAGAGTTTTAATTGTTATTTTATCTTGACAGTGGTCAACTGGTCATTGTTTAATTACTCTCTTATTTATTGTTGTTACAATTACCTTGTCTTGTATTCTAAATTATTACTATTTACTGTTAGAGAGTGAAATATTGTTCGGACTACCTCAGATGGAATATTGAAATGCAAGACATCACCTTTTATTAACACAATTTTTGTCGGTGCTCAATTTCACTGAGCAATTTGTCCTTGTAAAGGTTTTGTTTGAAAAATTTTGGTGTTCTTGAATTATTTCACCAAACCTTATCCAACAGTAAATTCAAAACAAACAATATCCTTCAACTCAGAACCTGTTTTTTGTTTAGCTTCTGTTTTAAAATTTCATATCACATACAAATGATTAATATAAGCTTCGACTTATTTTCAAAAAAAAAATATATATATATATGTATGTATTTACTTTTTGCAAATTTTGAATAAATATTGTTTAAAAATGTTTGTATAATATATGTTTTGAGCACATTTTTAAGAATGAGAACTATTACATCCATAGATGTAATGCATATTAATATTTCTTGAACTATTGCCAGAATGGAATGACTATGTCTTTAATGGATTGCTTAGTGACGAATTCCCAGAAATCCCTTGAAATTAATAACAAAAACCCCTTGTGTGTCTAGATTGACAAGTTGTGTATGTCAGTAAAGTGACAAGTACAATGTTAAACATAAGTATTTTTCCTACAGCTTAATCTATAATCATCTTATTATTATAACCCACGAAATAACGTCTTAATAATTTCACTCTTTCAAACCCCTTATCTTGTTAATTTACACAGTGCAAGTTTTCTAGACACTGGTACTACATCAGATTTCACTCTAACAAGTTCCCTAGGGGCCAGTGTCAGTCGACAACCATTGTTCTACAGGGACCTGTCATTTGGCACTTGTTTAAACAGTGTTTCTCAAGTACTTAAAACTTTTGTAAGAGGTTAAGTTGGTCATTTTTGGTGAGAAATTCTGTCTTTAATTTGAATCGTCCCTTAAAGACTGTATTGTCCAGCCCCATTATTGCATTATTTGGATTTCTTTCATTTCCTAAAAGGGGCTAATTGTGACATCTTGTGTGTTCAGATTTTGTGGTTTCAGACTGGAATGTTGTGACATTGGTTACTACTGTTAGATTTAACAGAATAGTGTAAGGATTTACTGTAATAATAGTCTGGTATGTTTCTTTGCTGTTTTAGTGGGTTTTCAAAATTGGAGGGAATTACAGTATCTTGTAGAAAATATAGAAGTTCTGTAGACTTGAACAATTTGCTTTTAAATATAACAGGAAAGGGGATTTTCCTCAAGGTTATATATATATAATGACACTCCTGAAATATTATTTCACACCAATATTGATGTAGAAAAATATTCTGAAATGAAGACAAACCAAGGCAAAAAACGGTTTCTTTTATGTAAAATAAAACTTCAAAAGTTCGGAAATGTATCAAGATGTAATGTCTGAACTGAACATATCAAATCATTGATCTAACTGTTCTAAAACATCTCTCTACTACGTGGAAACATAATATATACTATCAAACATTCTTTGAACCATCAAACATTGGTGTTGATTTCTTACTCACAAACCCTGGATGGCCAGATCTGATTATGAAATTCTAGAATTTAATATATCATGATACTGTTATGAAGTCATCATGAAAAAAGAATAAAAATATTTTGATGTGAAATTCTTTTAAGAAATGAAAATAACTGCTCAAGTTTGATTGTGTAATGTGATATACAATTTCATTTTACTGGTAATTTCTTGTTGTTTGATGTCTTAAATGTCATATTCTGGAGCAGATTTTTCAGGTTGTTTTCTGAAGAATTGTGTGATATTGTGTGAGGTATTATAAAACTGGAGGGTGTTGTTTCTAGGATACTATTTCTTCAATATTTGTGAAATTTTTTTAAGACACAAATGTTTCTTTGAACATAATATTTTTCTTACTCTTTTGTGTATTAAGTTATGTTTATGAACATCATACATGTGTAAATTGACTAAATAAAAAAAAAAAAAATTGACATAGACTTGTTAGGTCTACGAAATTTTGAAAATAACATTCTCATTCCGTCAATTTAATATTTTGATTCTTTCTTGTCATGTGTTTTGCTTAGCTCCTAATTTTCACTTTAAATATTTTTTTGTGCAAATGACACAGGGCATTATTCTTGAAAACTTAACTCAGATTAAATCTTGAAATACAGTTATCTCATTGGTTAGAAAAATTGATTTAAGTGATTTACCAATCATATGACTGGATCACTAATCTTAATTTAAGTTTTCAAGAATACAGCCCAACAGCTTTGTTAATGCTTATTAGGCATTTGATTTTTCACGTTAAACTTTTTTTCATGAAACTTTTTATGTGACTTTGTGTGTTATTCAGCAGAATTTATCTCAAATATCATATATCACATTCACTAGTTATAAAATATAAATTTAGATGAAATATGAGTTATAGAATATTTATTTTGATAATAAACAGATATATATAATCTTATTTATTTATCGTATCTTATGATCTGTTTATTTTGACTAATTCCAGGAATTTACTGTTAGAATCAAGCTATACATCATATTAAACTAGAAATCGGAGTATTTTGAGTATCACCAACTGACACTTTTGGTATGTATTATTCATAATTGATAATGCTAAGTTGCCAGATTACTTACTATTGTAAGTTGCCAGATTATTGACTGATAATAATGTCAGATTTTCGGCCAAATAATTGGTTGTAGTCCATGGGTTATTAGCTCAATACAGCTGTGTGTATTCTCTTAGAAAATGGCAAAAGCTGATCCCATTTAGCAAACTCTCTGAGGAGGTAGTTTCAGTAATGTATGCCTTATTTAAGGCATCATTTAGATGACAACTGTTGAACATTTACTTAGATATATATCCAATCTTTAAGATAAAGATTAAAGATTATCCTATTAATCTGTTAATCTTATTTTGTCAAAGGGAAGGTTCTAAGAGATAGTTCAAATTGAGCAGGGCTTCTGTAAACTATACAACACTGTTATTCTATAAGCAACTTTTAGACTAAATCTTCTTAGGATTTGAAAACTTCCAGTATTAGGTTGATTTGTAGTAGGTTTATTTCCTAGGAAGAAAACAAATTGATTACCCAAGATATTGTGAGATATTGTTCACTTATTGTCAAATATCAAATCTACTTAACACAGTCACTAACCATTGCCTTTGATGTTAATTTGATGTTTTGACATGCTGAAAAATTGCTCATAGAGAGTTTTCCAAATTCTTGTTCTTCAATCTTTTTGTTTGCAACAGAAGTTGATTATGCTTTTTGATTTCTCAAATACGTTTTCCACCTGCCATTTATATTGGTTGGTTGGGGTGATACGGGTGGAAGACCTACATGTATGTGGAGAATCATGATTTAAGCTTTAAATGTTATATTCTCTTTATTGCAAACAGCTTGAAGTTGTCCATTTCTTCATTAGAAGACTTAAAGCAGAATATGGCTCCATTGGTCATTAAGTCTCAGTTCTATAAAGTGCTTAAAGAATTTAAATTAGATTACAATTTTGTATCTTTTCTGTTTTATGATATTTTAGTTTTACTGTAACTTCAATATTTTTTTGCCCAGTCCAAAAAGGCTCTACTTTTGGTTTTGACAATCTACACTTCCTTCTTTATCAAGAAACGTTTTTTAGTAAACACACATTAATTGGTTAAAAATACTACATCAGGGACGACCCTAATTGTGTAGAAAACTATTTAGATTACACTGTAGACTAAAGTGTATTAGAATTACAAAAAATAATATATTTCAAATAAGATAGAAGAAGAGTTGTAAGAAAGGTATCTGAGAAGAAATAGAAACAGGTGATGTAACTAGCAGACACAATAGATGTCTGAGGGTAACTTGTGAAATGAAACCAGATGTTTAATTAGGGCTAAAGTTATGACTAGTAGTAATTAATAAACTATAAAATTAATGACTTGATTAATAACCTTGATATAATACATCTGGTATAGGTGTCATTCTGTTTTCATACCTTCTGTCTTCCTTACCGGTTTCGTAGACCAAAAGTTGTTCATAGCTCCTTTTTATACGCCCACATGAAATGGGGGGCGTATATTGTCGTCACCCACATCCGTCCGTCCGTCCGTCCGTCTGTCCGTCCACAATTGCTCGTAAACACTCTACACGGTGTAATTCTTGACGGATTTAGATGAAACTTAATATGAGTGTTTATGATCACGCAAGGATGAACCCTATTGAAAATCAGCGAAATCGGAAAAAAATTAGTATGAGTTCGTGCCCTTGTTCTTGAATGGCTCGTAAACACTCTACAACGTGCAATTCTTGACCGATTTTGATGAAACTTGGTGTGAGAGTATGTTATAACTCAAGGATAAACCCTATCGAAAATCAGCGAAATCGAAAAACATTTAGTATGAGTTATTGCCCTTGTTCTTGAAAACGGGTTCAATTTTAGCTTGTAAACACTCTTGAGAGAACAATTTTTAATGGATTTAATGAAACTTGGCCTGAGTATTTGTTATCACCCAAGGATGAAGCCTATTGAAAACCAGTCAAATCGAAAAAAAATTAATATCAGTTATTGCCCTTGTTTTTGAAAACGCGTTCAATTTTTAGCTTGTAAACACTCTACAAAGCACAGTTATTGACCGATTTTGACGAAACTTGCTGAAATTGTTTAATATCACCCAAGAATGAACCCTTTTGAAAATAGCACATATCGAAATATATTTAATAGGAATTATTGCCTTTGTTCTATAAAATGTGTTGGATTTTTGCCTTGTAAACACTCTACAAGTCACAATTCTTGAGCGATTTTGACATAACTTGGCATGAGTATTTGTAATCACCTAAGGATGAACCCTATTGAAATTCAGTTAAATCGAAAAATATTTAGTATCAGTTATTGCCCTTGTGTTTGAAAACGCGTTCAATTTTAGCTTGTAAGCACTCTAGAAAGAACAATTCTTAATGGATTTTGATAAAACTTGGCTTGAGTATTTGTTTTTACCCAAGGATGAACCTTATTGAAAATCAAATAAATCGAAATATATTTAGTGTCAGTTATTGCCCTTGTGTTTGAAAACGGGTTTAACTTTTTGGCTAATAAACACTCTAGAAGGTACAATTCATGACCAATGTTGACAAAATTGTTGGATATCGCAAGGGATGAGCCTAATTGAAAATTAAAATTATCAAAATATATCTAATATGAATTATTGCCCTTGTTCTTTTAAACGCGTTCCATTTTTGTCTCGTAAACACTCTACATGGCACAATTCTTGATGGATTTCGATGAAACTTGGTGTGAGAGTGTGTTGTAACTCAAGGATGAACCTTTTGAAAAGCGAAATCGAAATTTTTTTTAGTATGAGTTACTGCCCTTGTTCTTGAAAACGCATTCAATTTTAGCTTGTAAACACTCTAGAAAGAACTATTCTTAATGGATTTTGATTAACTTTGGCTTGAGTATTTTTTTTTACCCAAGGATGAACCCTATTATAAATCAAATAAATAGAAATATATTTAGTGTCAGTTATAGCCCTTGTTCTTGAAAACGCGTTCAATTTTAGCTTGTAAACACTCTAGAAAGAACAATTTTTAATGGATTTTGATGTAACTTGGCTGGAGTATTTGTTGTCTCCCAAGGATGAACTCTATTGAAAATCGAAAAATATTTAGTACAAGTTATTGCCCTTGTTTTTGAAAACGCGTTCAATTTAACTCGTAAACACTCTAGAAAGAACAATTTTGAATGGATTTTGATGAAGCTTGGCTTTAGTATTTGTTTTCTCACAAGGATAAACCCTATTGAAAATCAGATAAATCAAAAAATATTTAGTGTCAGTTATTGGGCCTGTTTTCAAAATCGCTTTCAACTTTTGGCTTGTGAACACTCTAAACATTCATTTTTGACAAAACTCGCTGAAATTGTTTAATATCAACCAAGAATGAGCCTTATTAAGAATTAAAAATATCAAAATGTTATTAAGGGTGAACCCTATTGCAAATCATAAAAATACCGAAAAATATTTAATGAGTTGAGTTAGGTACAATTCTTGACAGTTTTTAATGAAACTAGAGACCCTAGAAAAAAATATATGGTGGAAGGTTGAATATTTCATTCCACTTTTGTAACCTTACTGAAAAGTTTTTATTTGAAATAAATGCTGCCAGTGGGCGTATATTACCTTGCCTGGCAAGCTATCTTCTCAAATAGTTTTGAAAATGAATCTAGCTTTTTAACTTGTTAGCTTTTTTCACTCATAATTCTGTACTTTGGTTGACCAAATACTTTTTCAAGGTCAAAAGTGTACATATTGCACGGTGACTTTACCTGAAGCAGTAAAGGGGAAATTAACATTTCATTTCAGTGTTAGGCACCTCAACTTACAAAACCTCAAAGCATCTTCATTAGGCCATAAGGTGCAGAGGAGTGGGGCGTGAAACTCCATTCATTTTAAAACCTCATTAATTGACATTCATTTAATTCTTCCACCTTTCATTCATTAATTGAGATGGTCATTCATTCCTGATTTCTTCAAATTAAAGACAAGAGTTGAATTGGTGTAGTAGAACTGAAATGCAGTCAAAGTAGCCTTATAGACTGGTCAGGGTAGAATATGCTGTAATTGACATCTGTATAGCTCTACTTCTAATTCACATCTTTAATTACTGATGTCATTAATTCATGGTTGAATTTCCTCTTGGATGTTATTTCTGTCAAGCTCTGTCTGAATAATTAACATGGTTTTACCCTACTGCAGCAACTTTAGTATTGTTTGCCTTTGAAAAATTTGTTACAAAATGTTTGTTGATTTTTTGCTTTGTCTGGTTATGTCTAGTGCAACATGAATTTTTGATTGGCAAAAAAGCAATATTAAATTACATCTGGGTAGATAAAAGCATTATTCTGATAAGATCAATGTGTCTTTGTAGTACAGGGTAACAAGCACTTCTTAACCCCTGTAAGCAATTCAGAAGAAGTATATTATCGATTTTGAAGACATATCTTGTCAAACAGTTTCCAAATAAATTGCTAATGTGCAATATAGCAAACAATTTTTGTGTTTTACAATAATTGGCCCAATTTGATACACTTGACATGATTCTATGCCTAATTATACATATAAATAGATTTATTAGACCCAATATTGACCAGTGGTGGACTACATTATGATAATGATATTTGAATATGCAACTGACTCCTACCATGCCTATGTTAGTTGACCAACAGCTTTGTCAACATGACATTTAGTTTCAGTGTAATGTTACATTTGTTGTAAAATCATAGTGGACCATAAGGTTTTTGAATTGGTCAGTTCAAAACTAGATAAATCTGATTATAGTTTATAAACAGTTGAAGGTATTCTACCACTTGAAAGAACATGGTATTTAAATTGTTCTTACTTTACCAATACAGTGGTCCTCACTTAAAACGAACATGCTTATACCGAAAAACCGGTAATAACGAACACATTTAAAAGTCCCGTTTTTCACTGCACTAATTTCATTGAAAAATAAATGGATAAAACGAAATGCTAGTAGCGAATTTTCGGTAATAACGAATAGAAATTGACACCCTGTGTACCAAAATTAATGGTTATTACGAATGGATTAGTCATTATTAACCGATAATCTCAATCGCCCCAATCACGGCAATATATTGTCACAGAATTTCACACCTCCCGACTCCCGATTATCAATTATTTTTTATCAATTAAACTTAATTAACATTTTGTGTAATCCTTTTGTCCTCCTCTGTTCACCCACAGTCCCAGGATATTCATTTTGTTTACCGGTCAAAACAATAAACATACGGCGAAATCGTAAATAACCGTCTTCAAGTGTCATTCGATTCTCAACATCAACATGGCTACCTACAAAGCCCATAAAATTCCGAATCCGATGACGAAAATAATGAAGTTGTCATCATTTGCGGACGCTTTTCGAGCTTTAAACACGCTACGAAAATGGATGATTATAATTTATGTGAATTTGCAATAAATTATGTGCTAAAAGTTTAGTACTGTTTAAAACTGCGATCGTTCCTTTTCTTTGGGATGGTATGGGTAATTTTGACTTTATCCAAGATGGCGGTCATAGAAAATGATATAACGAATTTCGGCTATAACGAACTAATTCGTTCGGTCCCGTATGATTCGTTATAGCCAGGTTTCACTGTATTCAGCACTGGTGTCATAAATTTACATGGATTCTGTTGTATGAATTTTATGTTCATTCTTAGGTCTATACCTGTTAAAAAAAAGTGTAAGTACTTTGCCTGCAATATACATACAGCTTCACAAATTTATCTGATTTTCTTCTAGACTAGAATTTAAGTTAAATTTTATCCTAGAAATCTTTGTAAGGATTGACATTGGCAATAACAATCTTAATCAGCCTATCAGGGACAGAAAAGTAGGGTGTAAAATCCAAAACCCCATTCATTTCATGCACAACCATTCTTATTTGACTACATTATATAGTCTCGTTTTTTTTTTTTTGCTGGTTTGGTTGTTTTGAAGGTGTTTCTGGACAACATTTCTAATCAAACATTCTGAAAAAAGTCTCAGATTTTTAATTGTGGTGAATGATAAACAGAATTGACTCATTACATCAATCATGCATGTGTCAGAAAAAAGAGCAAGAAATTTAGTCACTTTGTGTGAATAATTACAAGTAATAAAAAGTTATGAAAATTATATCTAAAAAAAAAATGCCAGAAATTTTTACGATTGTCAAAACAGTGTCTAATCCCTTAAACCCTTCATAATCTAATTACAGAACTATATAAGGTTTACAGATCCTCTAATCTCATTGGCTGATTATTTTAGTTGAAGGTATCTGATTGGCTAATACTGGTAGTTCTGATGTAATTTAAGTAATCCTGGCTAGGGATTAGCCAATATGCCACTATGTACTATAATAATATTAAGTGTATATGATATATTGTTAATGTGTGTATATACAGTGAATGAATATTTTATTAGATTGTAAATTGTTACATCATTATTGCCCAGTGAGAGACCTTATGGTGTGAATCTTGTAGAATATTTATATCATAATTGGATATTTAGGTGTTGAAAGGTAAGATAATTATTCTAGTTAGTTCCAACTAATAAAATTAAGAAATTAATTTTATAAACCTTACTGAAGAGTTTTTATGACCATAATAAGTTTGCCAAGATATTAGCCAAAGTTAATGAAGTTTGCTCTTTAAAAATCTGTACAATCAGATATTAGTTGCTTTTGGAATTTACTAAATACTAGATTCGGGCACTTTTGTAAGAAACAACATTAAATAGCAGAAGTGAGTCCTTCAAATATGAAGAAGGTTGGATTTCTCAATCAAGATCATAAGCCTGTTTACACTACAAAGTGTATCCATTCTCAGAACGTAATGGACGAATTTAGTAAATGGTCTTGCATTCTGAGAACGATTCCAATTCTGGTGGTCTCATAACATTTATTATCCCATCCTGGATAAATTGTTGTAGTGTAAATGCGAAGCATGCTGGGGATATATTAATGTGTATGATTATGGGTCCTGTAATTCCAAAAGAATTTGACCAGATTATGGGTCCTGTAATTCTGAAAGAATTTGACTAGATTGTGAATTCACTATCACAAGAACGAATTATCTAAATTAATAATGTATTTAAAAGTTACACACAAAATACTATCACAGGGAGAATGAGCATGATATGCCTCCATCAATATTTGTCTTACAATTGCATTCCTCCCACTCAATTTTAGTGTTATGACTAATATTGGTTTTTACCCTACATTGGTTATACCTTAGAAGTTTTTTCTGTCTTATTGGGAATATTGGTGAAAACCAAAAGATGTTCTACTTCAGTGCACAGGTAACCTAATATAAATAGCACCACTGATTGAAACAATCCTGATGAAAGGATACATGAAAAAGGTTTGAAAGTAGAACATGTTTCAGTAAATATAATGAATTAAAAATAAATGATAGTGTTATTGATTGTTCAGTACTTTATATTAGTAATTAGATTTATTTAAATGAAAGAGTGAAGAATGAAATACTATTTGTAGGTACATACATGAATACCTACCAATTACCATATATATATTTAATTACTTTACCAGAATATCTGAAATTATTTTATACGTTCTACTAGATTGGAGTTCTGTAAAGTGTAATTTATAATGCTGTCGACTGGATGATAAATTTCTCAATTTGTACTTTTTTGCTAAACTTGAATTTATTTAGAAACAGAATATTAGAGTGCAGTCCTATTTCAGGATTTAAATTGAAATAAATATATTAGCAATGAAGCGAAAAGCATTTGAAATGTAAAGTATTTTGAGTTATGTGTTCTTTTCAAAGATACAAGATATCAGTCCAGAGATTCACTCATGAATTGTGGGTTTACTTCAAATCTAGATATGAATGGGCCATAAGTCAGAAGTGGAAAGTATAGATCCTTTTTTCACAATTCAGTAGCTGTCCAAAGGTGAAGGTCGTCAGTGTGCACTTGCAGTAATCTGTTCTCGGCATGCTTCGTGTTTACACTACAAAAATTTATCGAGTCCGGTCAAAGAACCGTTCCAAGACAACCTCTTTGAGTTGGGCCAGAATTGGAACTTTTCTGAGAACGCTTGACAGTTTACATCACACAAATTTCATCCGTGCCATTCTGAGAACCATTCCAAGAAGGATTAAAGTTTGTAAAGTCTGATTGGGTATATGGTGAAAGATAAGGAAAAATTTTTTTCTACTGTATCGAAACATTTACACTATACAAAAACACAGGGAATTGACATATTTCAACTTTTATCTGCTAGGGTTTTCAACATGGATTTTTGGGTTCAGAATTGTGATGACTATTGCATCACTGATTTCCATTAGTCAAAAGCAAGAAAGCCCATCAATTTTTAATCTGAAAGTTGTTCAATATGAACATTAGTTAAGTGTTAAGTTAATGATATTGATCTTAAGTCTTCCGTCATTTGAATTCATGTGTGAAAATATTAACTATGTTTTTCATTAAGATTAGATCAAGATAATAGGCTAATCAAAGCAACTTGTAAGATTTCTTCAAGAAATGTGACATACCCCACAGCCATCTTACATCATAATACAACAAGTTATTTTCTACAACCAATTTCAACTTCCTATATCAAGAACTGTGTAATCCTTCCAAGTTCTTTGTGTTAGAATTATACCTTACTAGCCAGCTACTTGACCATATTGAGAAAAGATGATATCTCGATTTCAAATTTAATTACTTCATTTTCTCAGGTATGGTTTGAGTAGGTGACAAGCCTTAGATAATTTACCCTCTAGGGTCCAGGCCAGGGTGAAGAATTTCGACAAGTGTCCTTGAATTTTGATATTTGGAAAAGAGATTTGTTACATTCCAAAAGGTGTGATGATTTCCCTTATGGTTTGGTCCTCACTTGTGTTTGTGTAGTTCGGTGTCTTGATTTCCCTTGATAACCAGTTTTGATGCTTATAAAGAATTTAAAATTTAGATATTGTCTTCTGCGTGTCTTCCAAGGTATCTACTTCTTAGTACTTTTTTAAACTTTAACAAACAACTTATTTTCTATTACTACTCTTTTGGCAAAGATTTGTGCATTTCATATATCTCACTAAGTTTTAATACCTTTGTAAGTTTATCCCAATTCAATTTGCTTTCAATTGTTTCTGCTCCAGTTTATTACTCCTAACTTAAATACAATGCGAAAATATACTTGCGGATTACTATTAGCATTATGGACTCTACAAAATGTGAAAATGGGTTGAAATTATTAAATAGGAATGTCAGATGTTGTGATATTAATCAGAACTTCTTCTTCACAATCCTTTTCACAATCCAGACATGTATGGCTAGATTAATAAGTAGTGTTGTAAGAATTGAAATTAGAAATGGTCTTCAAGTACAAACCTCAGGAATTTTTGGAATGAGGGATATGTTGAATATCTGGAATCAAATTTAATTTCAGAATTCCTGATTTTGAAGAAAGACTGCAACCACCCCAATCAATCTTGAACTGATAAATAAAATTCAGATTACTAAAACTTCTTGGCCAATTGGTTTCAGACCACAAACAATTCATTACTAAATTTGGTAAACACCCAAATGCATATATATCACTTCGAACTTTTCCCGCCCTTTTGAATTCATTTGAAAATCTTTTAATGTTGCAGAATTTCATATTATTTAAGATAGTTTCCAACATAAAACTTCAAGCTATCCCTGAATAAAGCTTGGTATTCTGTAATGACCAGACATTGTTTGGTCAGCATACAATGTTTACAGTGAAGTCAGGTAGTGTAAGGTACCATATGGAGGGGAGTGGACCGTGGTCACCATGAACAATACTAATCACCAGTCTAGGTAATGAATAAATGGACTAATAAACCCCTCTTTAACACCTGTGGTAAATGAACAGGTAAATTGATTGACTAAGTCCTCACTTTGTCCTTCTGTCATGAACTTTCACTTGACGGCTTTTTGCTGGTCATTTGTCTCTGTCTATTGACTGCTATTAAAAAATATACTCATTTGTAAACCATTTGTTTTTGTTAAATCATGCATTAATTCTACATTTATTCTTTTTTCATGATTGATATGTCAAATGAGTATACATTTGCATGTATTTAAAATATTGATTCTACATACTATTTTTGTGGAATGTTGATTTGAATGGCTTTTAGCCCAACAGGAATATGAGCATAATTAGATTTTTGATATACTTTTCTATTTCTCATATTCTTGTGGTTATTCAAAATACATCACATTTCACACCATCAAAGTTTTCTGATATGTTGGCCGTTTAGGGGAGTTGGGTGGAAGACACAAAGGATTTTGTTACATCTTTTCAATTCTCCTTGGATTATGTTCTTTTAACTCTTTCACCTTTCCATTTAACAACCTAGGCATTTAGATCTAATTGTGCACACTCTGAATGATATACTAATGTGCTTATTTGTTTTGATATACGGAATAAACTTCACTACTTCATAAATACAAGGAGACAAGTCATCACCTTGACTCCAACTAGTCACAGATTGCATGTTGTTTAAACAAAACATATATTATTTAGAATTCTAGTATATCAAAGAAGCTTATCTTTAATCTTAAAATTCTTTCAACTGGAATAGGAAATGAAGCAATGAGTTCTGCACGAAGTGCTTGCAACTGAGCCACTTGTCCCAGCTTCAGAGAGTACATTACAGGGCTATACATATAAGGAATCGGGGGGAGCATGGAATCCTTCTTGATGATTTTTATACAGGATAATCATGCTATCCTTTTAATTACAGGTTTTTTAGTTCTTCCTCTGAACATTGAGTTTTATACTAATCTAAAGAAAGGTTTGGAGGAAATAACACCACATTCAAGTGTTAATGTTTTTGATCTTGAAGGTAATGGTCAATAAAGACCACAGAGCACCTGTCACTAGACAAATACTAAATATTGGACATTTACTGTATTACTATTGAACCCAAACTAAAATCAATCCCTAGAGTTCAAATAAATTGATTAGGTCAGTTAAAATGATTTTAGTTTGTTTTGATTGTCAATTTTAGACAGAGGCAAACTATATTTTATTGTATGTGTATTGGATTTTTGAAATTATTATTCTATATTGAATCTATCAAGTATTAACCTAAGGACATTATTTTTAAGTGAATTTAAGGAGCAGTATGCAAAATTTTCAATATCAAAAACATTGTACCATATGCCGGAGTAAATTTCTAAGATATGCTATTTACATCCATGTATCTTCTTGATCAAACTTTATTTCGATGGGGTTTTGTAAAGTTTTCTTGAATTTGAGCAAAAATTTAACCTTCAAAAAACACAATTCCCCTTCATACTTAACGTGCAATTTTGATTTCTGCATAAATGTAATTTCTTTGTCCATATTTTCTATAGAATTGTAGGTAAAAGCGGATGTTAGGTAAATTTCAGGTGGCTTCTAAAAACTGTCCTGTGACAAACCTACTCCCTTTGTGTACTCCTCTCCATATGACATTTGCGTCCAGATATTTTTTTATCAAAAATGTCCATGAATAACTCCTGGTTCAAAAAATACTGGACCATAAGTTGAATGTGCTCATGAATCATTTTCACATGTCTTGTATAGCTATTGATAATTTATTCAGGACAAGCTGTTACTCTGTAACTGACCAGTGGACACTTGACTCAAGTAATGGTACCAATAACATTTGTTTTTGTGTTTGGTTGTCTGCTGAAGTGCAGTAAAAAAAGGTGGTATAGCTTGATTCCTTTCTAAAGACTTGATCAATCTGTAAAGCTGTTACTCCCTTAATGGTCTGTGGACACTTGAATTGCCAGATAAAATAATGAAACTATATTTTTATTCTGTAGTTTTATGATTGATACACAGCAGTGTGTCTCATCTTTATTCGGAGAAGAAATAAAAAAGCTTTTGCTTAGCTCTATGCTATATTGGTATATGCAATGCAGGCAGAACTTTTTTTGTGGACAACTGTTTTTTCACCAGGTTCAATATATCATAAAATATTGAGCTTGAATTCATTTTTGGCTATTCTGAAATTGTGAATGACTTTCGTGCTGGCATTTTCTTAATCTGTTTGTCAACTAATTAATAAAATGACTTAAATTATCCCAATACTCCTACAGATGGAAATGGTACCAAGGACAAACTAGCAGAAACAATGGTAGACAATTGAAACCTAAATTAGATAAAGCTAGGTTAAAGTGAATGTCAATAGAATTAGTAGGTTCAGATTTCCACTTCCATTATCCCTGACTAAATTTACTTTAGTCCTAAACTTTACTCACCCTCACAATATGGACATTATATTGAAGGTATAGAATATCAAAACATATAGAAATATTGTATTACTTATTGATTTCATAAACTTTTTATGTAATTTTACCAAGGATCAGAGTACTTGAGATCTTAGATTGGATTTCTTAATCTTTGTTAGTAGAGAGGGTCCTAGCCTTTGTGATTATTCAACATAGTTTTCCTCTGTTAGTGATGCTGGCTGAAAGAGAAGACATGGAAAAGCATCTTATTGGAATGGGACAATAATCTAAGGAGCACACCATTAGGATGTATAATGCACTCCATTCAGGTATATTTTTTCTGGTCCATACAAACTCTACATAGAGAAATAAATGAAATGATCCACCAACCCTACATCACCACATTCATTAAAGTTGTTCAACTTTTGACTCTTACACATTAATGGATCCAATAATTGTTCTCTTACTTATTACTTCCCAGAAGCTTATTTCAAATTAATTTTCCACATAAACTTCAGGGAAGTTAGATGTACAACATGGGGAAAGATTGACAAATATGGCAGCCAACCAAATTCCATATTTTAAAAATAATTTGTTGCTTTGATTCACCTAAAAAATCAATTTCAGAATTAAAAAAAAACATTAAATATAATTGCCCATGAAATAAAATCATGTATTTTGACACCTTGCTTCAAAAAACATTAATTTGCAACAGTATTAAAATGCCAACCATTAATTTATTCTTTGCTTCATTAACCTTATTAATTTTAATTGAGTCAACAAGCCCAGAATGATATCAGGTGTTTGGGCTCTCTAGGTATCTATTGTTTCTATGTTGAAATTCAATAGTTCATTAAATGTTCAGTGATTATAGATAATGAAGTCCAAGGTAGCTATTATTTTATCATGGACAATAAATACGAAGGACGAAACTTTAATTCCTTTGTTCAATTTAAACTTGCATTTCTGGGAAACATGACATATTTGTGTTCTGTTAAAAATTTCATGAACTGTATAATTTCTTTAATGTCCAAATAAAATGAACAGAGATTCTTATGTCAATCTGACAAATTCTGTAATAACTTTTTTCTCAAGGACAATTTCCATTATCTAAGATTTCCACAATAAGGTTTTGTTCATTTTGTGTTTCACTGCTCTTCATAAAATACCAGTTCCCTGTTCATTATTGACATTTGTTTTGCAATTGAAGATGGCATTTTTATGACATTTTACTGCAGTCATCTGTAAATTTACCATCTTCTTAAGAAGGTGTTGAAAAACTTAATACCTTTGGCATGGTGTCCCTAATTTATGAAGCATTCTCAAGTTTCATGTAAAATAACACAATATGTTTTATGTTCTTTGTGTTCAATATGGTTCGAATTTAAAGCCTCATTTAATAGTTAATCTTATTTTATTAAGCTCAGCTTAATATGTTGTTGTCATTCAACCCAGAAGGCTCGAGTTTTCTGGTTTGATGCCTTAATCCATAAAATAAAATTGACAGATCTAGTAAATGTATCACTCCCTGTCAGAATTTACATCTTGTCTTCTGCTCATTTGCTTCAATTTTCTGCTGATTGCTCAAAGATAACAATTTTGGTCAGTAACGACCAATTGAGGGCATGTTGGCCTAAATTTTGATCCTTGCAATGAGTGGACAGTAAATTAAGAAAACATTAAACTCATCTAATGTGTAATGAAAGGTTTAAATATAGATTGAAAAATACCTTGTATTGTTTTGAAAGAAATAAAGAAATACAACATTAAACTCTCTTTAACATAGTTTTAATGTCTCGCCAACAGTTTTCATTTTAAAGCCTAGTGCTTTATTGCTGATTCTATAAGATTCCTGTAGTTTTATTGCATTTCACTGCACCTGAGGTTTTGTGTACAGTGAATTCTAACATTACGATGGGGTATAAGATGAATATTAGGTTGATATCCTGTTGTTCACAGATGCTATCCAGTAGATCATGAATACTGTAATAAAACTGTAATCATGTTAATGTTATATAATGAGTAGGCTATAAATTGCAGTATAATTGACAGTACATTATAAACTATATAATCATTAGTTACTGTACTGTTTGATCATTCTGTAGCTCACTGCTTTTCAATACTAGGATTTTTGTGTGGATGCTTTGATCTAACAGTAATGTTAAATAAATAAGAAATGATTGTTAGTTATATTCATGTTTTTTTTTTAGTAAATGATGCATGGGGAATTTTATTATTTTTTAAATTTACTGATATTGACCCATTACATTGTCCAGTCTAGTCTAATTCCATATTACCCCCCTGGACCTAATTTATGACTTAAGGTGATTGTGATATGTTGTATCTTGTTTTTCCCTGATTTCACCATTTATATTACTTTTATTATGTAAATGATAAAACTTTTTAAAAATTTTACTATGCAAGGACAAATTTACTATGCAAGGACTTTTTAAAAATTTTACTATGCAAGGACAAATTTTCTATGCAAGGACTTTTTAAAAATTTTACTATGCAAGGACTTTATACATATTACTATGCAACAACCTTTTGTTTTCATTTTACCATGCAAGGACTTTTTTTTACATTATTACTATGCAACAACCTTTTTTTAATTAAACTATGCAAGGAGCAATCAACAGTATTCCATAATTTAACTATTTTTCTTACTCAATTTCTACAGATATAGGTTGGTAACAATTTACATGTAGCAATATCATCACTACAATCCTTAAAAGTAAAGCCACTTTATTTTTCAAACAAAACCTTCGATATATGTGTAGAAAATATGTCATTAGCCAGTGTAGGATGATATACATAAGTGCAAAATTCAATTTGAAAAAAAAAAAATTTGTCTGCTACAAAAACCATTTCTCTTCAATGTTAACACTTACTGGCTTTCTACACACTTCTCTAGACTAATTTGCCTTTAAATTTGTCTTCATTCAAAACAATCTTCCATTTTAACAGGGTGTTATTGAACCTTATGTCAACTAACACATTGCTTATTTAACACAGCTATTTTCTAAAAGAGGTAATCATGCAGACTTATTGCCTATAGTCTGTGTCATGCAAGGTGCTGATCTAGACACTGAAGTGTGAAGCCCAAGAGAGCAGAGAATTAGCTGACCATATAGATAACACCTAGGAGTTTTTGAGGTTGGCTTTCCCATAGTAGGGATTACCTGCAGAGAGGGGTAGACTACCTTATGTTATTTCCTATCCCAGGGCAATTGAACCCTGATGTGAGGGGAAGTCTATCAACACATTTTCCCAGAGTGCATGCCCACTAGCTAAACTTCCAGCTGGGCTGCTGTCAACACTCAATAATAGAAGTAAAACTCAGTATTATATTTTGAATGGGCAGTATGTTGAAGATGGGTTTGACTGCAGGGTGATTATGGGTGATGAGTCAATCTGTAAAGAACATTTAACAAGTGTTTGAAATATAAAGTTATAAGAGTAAACTTATATAAGGTTATGTCATTTTAAATTTCTTTATTGATTTTTACTTTGATCAGAATAGTGTAACAAGCTAGGTTAAGGTAACATTTGTTATTTAAATTGTCTGAAATTGCTAACATGTCTTGTTATTGTGGATTGTTTATGATTTATAATTATTTCTGATTCATATTATTATGAAAAATATTTATTGCACAAGATGTATATATCTAATATCTAACTAATTAATATCAACTATTGGCCATATTCTCCCAAACCTGACTTAAATTAAAATCTAGATAAAAAAAAATGAAGTTTTAAATAAATGGAGTGACTGGATGATTGAAATCATGGGATATAACCCTTGTATAATGAAGAATTAAAAAACATATTTGAATAATCTGAAAGCTGGTGCATACAATATAGAACTAAGCTCAGTGTTACCTTTATGTGCTGCAATATTTTCAAAACAAAATAATTTCTCAAGGCAAATTGACTATTCTTCTCCTGAGGCTTCTAGTGATTTAAAATCAATTCCTTCTGCATTTTAACTTTCTTGACATTTTTCTATTCAATATCTTACAGCTGTGAGCAGTCTGGAATCTTTTGTAATTTCCAGCTTGAAATACGTAGATATTAGCTGCAAGGTTTATTGCAAGATATGAATTGTTTTAAAATTGATGTCTAGCTATTGTTCTCAGCTTTTTCATGAAATCAAGTTTGCCACAGGCTACAGATATTGTTTGTCTTTTGGTCCAGGTTGCATATGATGTAAGCCAACGTCCTGTTTCTTCTTCTCAATGTTCAATTAACTCTGTCCCCTGCAGTGCAATGGTGTCCATATTGGTTTATGAATTCATAAAAATTTATTTACACTTTGACTACATGTGGTTGTTGTTGCCCATGGCATCTTTAAATATTGCTTTAGTCCTCAACCTTATAATATGCCATTACTGGAAGGATTCTTTGTTTTCCTGTCATCAAAAGAAATTGTTGGACCAAGTTCTGTTATTAAAGCTTTATGGTGCAATTTGTTTGCAGCAGAAATGAAAATCTTTATTAAAAAATCTAAAAAAATCAGAGCATGATTGAAACAGTGTCTGATGGTTTGTGGACTTAATAATTTGACTGGTTTCCCAAGCCAAATAGAATTAATTAAGGTAATCCTCAGGTTTTATTGAGAAATAATTGAAAAAAAGGAAAATTGAAACTAGTGTTTTTATTTGTTTCTATTTTACAATAAAATCAAAATAGGGGTCCATTTATTGACTCTGGCTTTGTGACTCACTCTTTCTATGTGATGAAAATTGTTTTCCATTTAAGTCAAGACTCAATTTAATTTATAGTTAAAAACAGTTGCTTTAATGAAATTATGGTTAAAGAAATGTGTAATTTTTTGATGAAACTTGTTGACTGAAGTACAAAATTGGCTGTAAAATTACAATCAAGATTGAAATAATGTTTCTAGTGGACATATTTTTTTTATGGACCTTTATTTATTAATGGTGGGTTGAGATGAGGTTATGCATGGAATGTCAGTTGATGTTGGGGTGTATTGAGACAGTCTCAATGAATGAACTGGTGAAATTTGTAATCAGGCAATGGTACAGTGAAACCCCTCCATACTGTATCCTCTATAAACCAACATATTTGAAAAGTGCCAACAAAATCACCATATAATACATAGGAGATAAACCCCCGTAAACCAACACCCTCTCTAAACCGCAATCCTGCATCAAAATCAAGTCCCAAAGTAATTAATCTATAGTAAATTGATCTCTGAAAACCAGCATCTGAATTATGTTAATCCCTTGCAATATTAACTATGAATATAGAATGTACTGATTTAACACTAATCCAATTTGAATAGAGATTTTCATTGTTTCGCTGATTGATTATTACTATATTCACATTTAATCATGCTTTTATATATTACCACTTCCATGGGTAAACCGGCAACCACTCCAAACAACCATTTAAGAGTGGTTTCACTGTAGTCCTACATCTCTGGACATATTTTAATTGGATTCTCTGATCATCCAAATGATTATTACCTTCTATGCCTGTATTGAAATTTTATGGTGATATTTTTGGGAAATAAATTTAGTAACCTTTTTCATGAATGGTTTAAGGAGTGACTTGATATTATTGAAAGAATATAAAAGCTTGTCAAAAACTTTCCCCAGGTAGTGATAGGGATGGGAACTTTCCCCAGGTAGTGATAGGGAAGGGAACTTTCCCCAGGTAGTGATAGGGATGGGAACTTTTCCCAGGTAGTGATAGGTTTGGGATGGTATTTTATTACATTGATTAAAACAAATAGTGTTTGATGTTGAGTCAATGAAAGAAAATTAACAAGGATACCAAAAGTAGTATCAGTGAATCACTCTTCAATATGCAACCACGTTATAACTCATCAATATGAAAAAAAAAATGATTTTATGATTAAATCTTTCAACAATAAGATGAAATTTCTCAGCCTTGAACGAGAATTAAACTGGTAGAAAAATTGTCAAGGAGTTTTCTTGAGGAATATTGTGAGTTGTGTTAAATGTAATAAAAATTGTATCTGTTGATAAAACAGATTGAATCAAGTTTGTCAACTATTTAAAAACTCATGAAGAAAATGAAATACCCCTTTTCACTTAGGCTCAATATCAAATAAGGGGATCTTTTAATCAAACATGGTAAATTGAAAGTAACGCCTGACAGCATTCATAGCTTGCAGCAATTCAACAAAGAATCGAATGCATCATGCTTTATAGAATTAACAAGTACTGAAAATCACATTTCTGATTAATAAAAAAAACCAATATGGAAGTTGGCTACAAATTGGAAACAAATTTTCCTTGTGTTAGCAATGAGTTGGTAGCGTTCAAGTGTTAATAATAACACTACAAATAGCCTTTAAGGTGTTCACAAGAATTATTGCTCATTATTTCAGGTTCAGAGCATAATTTTTATTTCAAGTTGACCTGCACAGATACTCTATTTCAATTAATGATCACCATCACTTTACAAGTCCTTAGTGTATCTTCTGCTTTCATCTTTTTGTCTATGGTAGTCTCAATTGTCCCAGTAAAATATTTTATTGCCCTGTAGTGAGAGACTATCTGTATAAGGATCAATAATAATTTGTCTATATGTGCAGTACAAGTCGTAAATTATCTTTGTAAAGTTGTTGGACAAGACAGATAAGATTTAAACTCTTCTCTTTAAATCTGTTGCTGAGATATCTTGTACACCTGTCTTTGGACAACAGAAGTTCACATCATATGAATGTTAGTCCTTAACATAAATATTTCCAAACTGAAAACTGAATGTGTTCAACCGTTTGCTTTTACAGAGCATTTTGGAAATCAATGTTTGAAGCTTTGGGTTTCTTTTTTTTAAGAGGAATTCACTACATTTCTCTCCTTGTCTGACAAAGATATGCCATGTGCTTGGCTTTAATTGACTGGTTGTTCAGCTTTCTAAAGATGAAACTTGGATCATTCATAGTTGAATTGGCAAAATACTGGCATTTTGTTTTGAGGCTAGGTATGCCTTCAAACTGGTTTCTGGTAAAAGATTGCTGGTTTGACTTCTGTCAATAGTTCTCGATTAAAAAAAAATCTGACTGTTGTCGTAGAAATGGAGAAATTTGTCAGCCAATATTTAACTTCATTCCGCTCATTAGAATGAAGTCTGAATTAAATCAAGAGAGAGTTAATATTATTTTCACCCACCAGAAGACAGAGATTTGATTTTCTACCCCCTGATCTCATTTGGAAGTATTTTGTAGAAAGTGAAAATGTAAATTTACTCTAGATTGAATCACGGTAATTCAGTAATGATCTGCCTCAATGCGATTTCATTATGACTGTCTGTTGAAATAATCTCAGTTTTTAAAAACCTCCATTTTCATCTGATTCGAAATAAATGGTTTAAAATGAGGTTTGAAAATTAGATTGTGAAATTCAGTTATTTGTTGAAAAGTGTAAATGAGATTGAAAAATGTTTTAAAATCTTTTTACACCAACAATTAGTCATTACTCTACAACTTTGTTTAAAATACCGTGCAAATTAACAGAATTCAAATTTTGTTAGATACAAGATTAAGTCTGTAGGGAGAATTTGAAGACTTGAGACTTTTATTTCTAGACTAATTAACTTGTGAAGAAATTGCAGACGGAGTTAAAAGCATCATGCATGCTTTTAAAATTACCGAATTGTGGGTTTTAACGTTTCAGTTTAACTAATGACCATGTTTCCGATTTCTCTGAGGGATTACGATGTGAATGTGATGTTTAGAAGATGTGATAAGGTCTGCCGTGTGATTTCAACCTGATGTTATAATCTGTTAACATTATCACAATAAATACATACCCATTATCATAATCACCGTTTATTATATCGCTTCTTCTATTAATTAAAGTCTAAAACCATGTCCATCATTATTTCTGATAAATCAGACTGAAAATTGTCACACTCGTGCCTTGGTTTTATATGTGTAATTATGGTTTCAATCCAATATTGTGGCAGGTTGCCTTAAGCCACACCACAGGGTGTAGTTATTGTTTCTTTCTTTTAACAGTAAGACTGCATATGACTTCCGCAAACCTGCCTCCCATAACTTACTCCCCACTGTTTTTTTCATTATCAAGTCGCATATGTTAAGTGTGTTCTGTATACTGCTCTACTGTCTCATTAGTATACCCAATATCATTTAATTTATAGCTGACTGACCAATCTTATTTAATGGTGACCATTTGTAGTGTTTATTAGCTTTGTTATAGTAACTGCCTAATGTAATATCCATTGACTTCATCCATGTATATTGATGTAGATTATCACTTCTTTACAATATTTAGAATGAAAATTATTTGTTTTGAAAGGTACGCCCTATATAACTTTGTTCACCTTTTTATATACCGAGTATTAAAACTATACAACATAATCCCTTCTATAATCAAATAAATTCATAAAACTAAGTAATAATCCATTAATCGTAGCTGGCACCTGGCAAGTCTCATGATGAGTAGATATATATACTCTTATTATATAAGTACATTTCCATTTAAAGAAAGAACTTTTGGATTTTGAGCACGGTTGTCAGTGCATGATGCAGATCAGAGGGACAGTCATGGAAAAGCGTCTAGTTGTTCGGATGGGACAATAAACCGAGGCCCTGTTTGCTACAGACTGTGCACGATAACGAACCCTTGACAATTGTAAATCACAAAAAGAGTAGGCTAATGCTGCTGTCCTGGCAACTTTCCCTCATTGCAAACAAAAGGAAAAAACTACACAGGACTTGTATTACAAACTTATGACTTTGGATCTTCTTGTCTTTTCAATAAGTATGACTTGTACCCTAATTTCTCAGATATCAGTAGTTGTATTGTATTTTCTATTTTTATGAGAATCAACAAAATTTAAACGATAAATAAATGAAATTAATAAATTTAGACAAATAAAGTTAAATTATGAAATGATTAAAATTGACCTGAAGGTGATGTTGTTATTATATAAGAAGTATGAATGATTATCAACAGCAAGATTATATATATCTTACATAGAGTATATGGCTATTGATATGTTATCAACATCACAAAGTCCATTATTATTAACTTGGCCAGTACTGTAAGTTCATGATGCAATATCTCCATTAATTCAGACTTCCATTGTTCAATACTTAGATGCAATTACTTGTAAAGTTGTGGGAAAATGATAAATATCAGCAAGACAGAAAATAAAAGGCAATTGATCTTTGCTCAACCTAATCATTTGAAGCTTAAATCAAACATATGATTTTGCTGACCTGAAGGAAATGATGTTTGATATGCACTAAACATCCTTCAATGCTTGGACAAGATGGCTGATGCTTCTTTTCCATTTCATACTCAAGACTTTACAATCAAGCTCAGAAAAAGTATCACAAAAATCTCCAGTCAATTTTATGTCATATGACAACATCATTATGTATGTTTAGGTAAATTACAATTGACAACTGTATATAAGATACAATAGAATGGAAAAGTTGCTCATAGATTATCATAATGTTTCATTAATTGACAAGATCTTTCATTAATATGAACAATGTCTTATCATTGGGTGATAAAAATGACCCTGGGGCCTGACCACACTCATCCATCTTCTAATGATACAATAGCCAGTGGTGTGGTCATTGAAACTGGACATGTTGACCACAGATTAGCATCAGTACCCACATGCTCTCACCATTTTTAATTGATTTTGGTCGTTTGGTCATTATGATGATTCTTCTATCAGATTAACTGGTCAGGAATTGAATTGCAGATTGAATGGAATAATTCTGTTAGTTTGCATGATTCAGTCTTTTGAAGGAATTTTGGCACAATATCTCAAAGAAATACCCATTTTCATCCACAAAAGTTCTGTGCTATCCTCTATGCCATTATCTTTGACTTTCAGCTTCATACAGTATACTTCTTATTCCCCCTTCCTCTTCTTTTCTAGAAGAGAAAAAATAAAGGCTCAAAACCACTGTAATTTATCTGTCTTAATCTTTTGTGTCATCTTTCAAGCAAAATTTTAAACTCAAGATCAAACATCAAACAATTCTATAGAACTATCTGCACCGTACTCAACAATTTTGTAATGTAAATATCAGCTTTTAAAATATAATCAATGAATATTTATATTAAATTATAGCATTGAGTTTTCAATATAATAGTTATTATTCTAGTCAATATTAGATTAAACTTCTATTCAAATTATCAGTTTAACCTGCTTTTATAAGATTTGCTTTATCTTTTCAGCTGTAGTCTTCAATTCTTAAAATATACATACATTTAAAGTGCAACATTGGTAAGTTCAATTAATTTATTTGGTATTTTTTGGACATTTCAAGATATTTTTGGTGGTTCACCATACTAACTCTCAATGGAATTGGGCAAGACAATTATGACACCTCATGGTGTTTAGAATATTCTTGAAACCAGTAGCTGTGGAGTTCTGGTCTCTGTAGAGGACAGTGAATGCGATTGTTAAGTACTGTGCTCAGAAGAAGTTAAGAAATATTATGTAACTATGGGCGATTGCCGTCTGTACTTGATTTTCTACGAAACTGAGATGCAAATCAAAGAAAAGTGTCTGGCACTTTTGACATCTAGATTTAACCTAGCTGCTATGTTTCCAGTATTGTCAATGGCAGTCTTTTAATGCTAATGAACTTCACTTTTCTGTCAGTTTTGATTTTTGTCTGCTTTATTTCCATCAAGACATCATACCTATATAAAGCTGTGTTCCTTTCTCTTTCATCTATTTTTAAAAATGGTCTCCTTTTGGAAGATAACATGGTAACAAGAGCAGTAAATCATATCATGGTTGAATTCAACTTAACTTCTGTACATTGTAAATCTCTACATTAAATAGCCTCTAGTCATAACCTTTACTTTATCAAATAATTTACTGGTCAGCAGGTGCCCTTTTATTTATTGGTCCGAACGATTAGGTCCTATCATTGTCTCTGGTCAGTGAAAGTGGTCAGTCAATTTGTACAAGGGTAAATCTTTAACTAAACTACCAACAACAATGTGATAATCTTAAACAATACCTTCTTTTCAAACATCAAAGCCAGAATCACTTTCTTGTTGACAGGAGGTTTTTACATTGTGGACTCTCTAGATTAATTTCATTCAGAAATTCATTATGAAAAGTAAAAGAAGTAAATGATAATAAATTGTATGTTTCTGTACTTGTTAGCCAAGTGAGAATTAATTTTAAAGGGGTTAACACATGTACGTTGATGATTTGTAATAGTTTAATTTACAGTAAATATGCCCTGGCCTCAAGTCACAATATCATGTAAAATATACTTTAATCCCTCCTGGATTATTTTCAATTGATAAAGTAACTTTGATGTGCAGTACAACCATATATCATAGATCATCTTCTAGATGTCCAATACAAATTTTTTCTCCCCTAAATTACTTTACAAGTCCTATTTGAAGAAACATTTCACTACAGAAGCATTGATTTTAATTTGGTAGGGCCCAGTCTCAATAAGAGTACTCCTGGATAGATCGGATCGAATTAGAATACCATTAGGTTGTCAAGTGATACGAATTAGATCTCCGATGCATTTCATAAAAGCTGACAGGATTCTCATTAATTATGATGCTATATGAAATTGCAAGCTTCTTTATTAAACATGGTTTCAAAAAAAAGTTGACTGTTGCTGCTCCATAAATCTTTAAAATACTTTTGTTCAAATCGGCACATGTTGATATATCTAAAGAATTTTAAATGGCCACACTCTTGTATTTTCATGAACCAATTAATGGAAGAAACTAGTTGTGATTATTGACTGTTTATTTCATCAAAAGACTTTGTGTACACAACCAACAGCAGCCATTTTCTCATCCATGATTTCAGATCAATTCAAATTCTATGTTTTGATTACACATCTATATTCGTTAGGCAAATGGTTTGTTTGATGCTATTTTTCTTCATCAACCAAACATGACAATTTTCTCCTAGATTCAAATATCAGGTCTGATTTCAGTTTGAATAGTTTTCACCTTGCAGGCTTTCCTGCTTGGCATCAGACTGGAATTAATCAACAGAAACAGTTCCATAGTTCTTCCAAATCACTGCTTCAGTTTGTTTTGGAAGCTGTATTTTGTTGTTCCACTTATCACCTTGCTGCTTGCGTTGTTCCGGAAGCTGTATTTTTGTCTGTCCCACAAGGTTTTGTCTGGAATCAAACAAGTCCTAGCTGCATGAAAAGCATTCATATTCATATCAGATACATGGTTATCATTTATTTTAAAGTAGGCTTAATTGGTTGAAGAACACAGTTTTTAACTCCATCTGTAAACAGAAACCCTTCTGGGTACAATCTTTTGTTCAACTCTTTGGAAAGAAGTTAAAGGTAGTCCTTGCAGTCAAAGATTTATGCTTTAAGTCTTATTTGGTCAGATACTACAAGCTCTCTTGGTACTTCTTGGTATCTAAAATCTGTCTTCAGTACAACTCCACTTGGTCCATTTAGCTTACCAGTAAAGTACTAAGTTTGTTCGGGGCCCTTTCTTTGCATTTGAAGGGTACATTTTGGACGTCATTCTAAAAGCAATAGATAATATTTAGCTCTGATGTTAACATTATATGCAGTGTGAGGGTGTATATGAAAGAGATATGATCAACCAGTGTCTATATGTCTTCTAGTTAATCTAAGATTTGAAATATATATATAAGGTTACAGGTTTATCTGGCCACAAATTTTCCATGTGTTAACAGCTCTATGTTTAGATTGTACAAGCTGGAGAAAATATTTATAGTGATAAGAAAATTTATGACTGAAAATGTCTTTCAAGTACAACTTTTTTTTTAAATGCCACTATGTTTTTTCTTCAATAGCAATTACCTTTTTTGTGATAGAGATTTTAGATTCACGTAAACTATTTTGCATGCAAGATTAAATTTATGGCTGCCCTTTCTAGATTATTTTTCTTTGTTCAAAGAGGAGTAAGAATTAATGGGAGATATGTGATAGCCCCCTGGCCTTGTGTGGTCTCAAGTGCTGAAATTACGATCTGAAAATGTTTGTTGTTTTAGGAATGTCATTAAATATGAAATGAAACACCATAAAATTATAAGCATTGAGAATGTTTAAGAATCTGTGTACCTAATTTTGTATTTGATTATCCAGGAACCTTGATATGAGATTTAACTACTATTAGCTTTTTAAAAGACAACAATTTTTATGGATTAAGACTTCTATTTATTCCTTAAAACACACCGTTTCATTACACATACAGATTTTTTACACATTTTTTAAAGAATAAATAGAGGTCTATATCCATAAAAATTGTTGTCTTTTAATGAACAGTGATACATGTACTTCTAAATGTCGTTCAAGGATTATACTATTAGCGAATAGTGTAACAGGTATATGTAAATGGAATTTTACTGAAATCATTGAACTGGACATAATTCAGCAACATTTTCTCATTCAAATAAACAGTTTTATAACTGATTTCCAAATTTCAAATGAAAACTTGGAATCATTATTAATAAAATATCTAAATTTTGGTTATATTCCTGATTAAGTTTATCCTCTGGTACAGTATGTTGATAGACCACCCTCAAGCTCACAATATTAGGTGATAACTGTTATTTGATCATCAGGATCAATTGTTTTATATTCTGACATTTTTACTCAGCTGGTGTTAAATGAGGGAAGAATAAACATCATTTTTTGCAAATTCTAAAACACTCATCATTTGATAAGATCAGAATGTGAAGAAATAGAAACACTGATCTATTTAACATATCACACCTCTTCAACCTTCTTTGCAGGAGAGTTAATTAACTAATTTATACCCAATAGGTGGTGAGTGATTGCCTTATCATTTCGCTGTATTTACAAACTAAAATATCAGCTAATCACTTGAATACCAAATACTTATAGAAACACTGGATTCCTGGTGGGATTTGACAGCTTTCTGTCATTAAACATTCAACAAGTAGCTTGATAGACATCTCAGCAAGATTGAAGAATGCAACTCATTTAAGATCTGTCAGTCTTCCATAGACATTTTCTTATTAGAGTATTCACAAATATTGTTAGTTTTCTTCTCAAAATTCTCCATTCCTAATAGTTGGTCTGTCCATATAAAAGATAAGATGAGTTTCAGAAGTAAACATGCAACTAATTGTTTTCTATTTACAGTTATTTCAAGCATTTAGGTGTCCATCAGACACAGTCTGTCAAATCTCTTGCTCTGTCAAATGAAACCTTGTTTCCAAGGATGGTATTTGGGATATTTTTGTTAATTATGCCCGTCTGTCTTGTTTTTACAGTAAAAAATTTGTAAACACTCTTCAAACTGTAATTGATTAGCGAAAGTGTTTCTAGTGTGTTTCATTCCATCATCATTCATTATGTGGACTCTCTGAAGGTTAACTAGAGTTCTGTCAGTGCATCCATATTGCTGCAAGTGGATTTTACTCCGTGCATTGAGCTAGTGTCTTCAGATTTTTTAACATGTTGGGCTTGGCTTAATTTAACTTAAATTGTGATCGATATTGCCAGATCATTAATGCAGTAACAGTGTATGTTCAAGGTTGGCTACCATAGGAATCAGCTGACATTCAATTTTCGCTTTACAAATTTTATAGTATGTCAGTGCTTTGAAGAGTATGCAAAACATAGCAGTGAACTTTTCAACAATTGCATTTATGATTGTCACAAATATTCTTTATTCACTGAAGTGTCAATTTCATTCGAGGCTTGAGAAATATTCAGATTATGACAAAAAGCATCAAATGTAATTGAGATTCCATGTTTTGCAGGTTTTAAATTTGAATAATAATCCATTAAGTTTGATTTACGCACCAGAAACCGTTCCCTGGGAGCCACAAGAACCAGGTTCATTTACATCATTCCGAATAATTGCTGTAGTTATAAGTTATTTAAAACAATAAGAAGAAAAAGACTGACAGATTGTATAAAATAGAACTAAGTATTTGTAAGAGGTTGTTAAAATAGACCCAATTATTCTCATCTTACCAGTTTTTTTCCCTGTTAAATCTTTTACAACACATCATGCATCCATCTTGTTTGAGTTCCAAACTAATTTTCATGATGACATAAGTTTGTGGAAAAAATAACAAATTTTAATTAACTCTGTTACACACTACATGTTACCAAAGAACCAGATGTTGGCCTGCGACTTGTTTCAATTAAGTTTTTATTTTTTTGTTGAGTGGAAGAGTCGTGTTGAATTATTGTCAAGTCTAGTTGAATTATCTCCAGCTATTGACTCCTGCATGCTCCTAAAACATGTAAGAAACCTTAAGCAAGCTGCCTTCGGGAGAAAATTGGCTTGGGGTTAAAAAGGAACCACTTGGACATGCTAAATAATGAATTTCTGCTCAGACTCTTTAGAAAAACATTAATTCAAGAAGCCACAAAGAGACCTAATTGTCTGAAAGATAAATTTGTCAATTGACTGAAGAAGACTGTCAGAGTTGTATGGAATCTTTCAAGATTGTTAGAAGTCTCAGGAAAAAGCTTTAGGCTAAAAAAATGACTGGACATGTCAAAAGACAAACGAGAGCTTAGAGGAATTGTTAGAGGGCTTTCCAACTAGATACAGAACTAAATATCACCATTAGAATAGACATGATGTTTGAAATAACAAGAGGCTCTAGGCCAGGAAATGTTACTGTCTGAAAGCTGTTTTGACCATTATTGAGAAGAATGGTAGAGAATGATAGAAGAAGGCTATTATGAAGATTGCTAATTGGGTTGAGCATGTACTCTGAAAGGTCTAGACTATTCGGCTAATATTCCTCTCATTTCTCTAAAAGGTTGATTGTCTTAAAGAAAAAACATTAAAAAAAAAAAACAAAGTGACTTAAAAATAGCATCTTTCCTGTCTTACATATACCTGATGTTTAGCTACAATAGTTTGAAAATGTTGCATTAGTTTAAATTATAGGATAGACATAATTTTCTTTATTGTAAAATATATGGCATTGGGCAACTGCGGAACTTACAGTATCCAGAAGTCCATTTCATTTTTTTATCCTTTAGAATTGCAAGTGAATGGTTCAAAATAACTTTTGAACTGAAATTATTGAGAAATACTAATTCTTTAAAACTATTCATCAAACAAAAGCATAAACTGCAAGTTAATTTGAATAAATGTTATGAAAACCATAAGGACAACTGGAGCATTGGTCAATAGTGGCAAATACATCCAAATTAACAGTCTATCTAATAACAATATATAAGAAAAGGTCAGACAAGTTGAGAGTGGTCATTGGAAGTCAGAATCCTCTATTAATAGCTATTCTCTTATATAATAACAAGTCTCAGAAAGGTTTATATTGGATTATTTACCAGTAATAGTTCTATGTATATACCACTTTGTAATGAAAAATCAACCTCAGTTTATTTAATGTCATTCAAGTTAAATATTGAACATGAGGGTTGACTAAACTACTAAATGTCTAAGATTTCATAAAGAAACAATACCTCACACTCCAGTCATAATTGGTAATTTGAACTCTAGATACATAGGACACTGGTTTTAAAATGTCAAATGTGGTTTAACGCTGTGTTAACTCTGGCTTAACGCCTGCTTACTAAACTATCAATTTTCTTCTTTACTCATTTCTAAATCTCTTATCTGTCATTTAATAAGTGTCCTGTGATATGATTGAATAACAGTTGACATTAAACTTGGAAGGGTCAAGAATAAAATTCACTATTGCACATTGGAAGCAAAATTTGATTATTGTAATTAGAATCAAGAACAGACTTCTAAAAAATAGTGACAGATAGTATTAAACTATTGCAAAGCACGGGACATTGTGTTATTGGAATGCATTCACATAAGAGAGGGGTGTATGTAAGACCCCTAATTGTCTGTTTTTCGTAAAATCCTCCTGGTGCTTGTACTACTGTTGTTATTAAATGATAGAAAACTAGTATTAATAGTGTATATTTATGTTTTTATATCTTTGTCTTTTTCAATATTTGCTATATTGATCAGTATGTTATGGTTTGGGGTAGTATGCTATTTTAGTCACTGAGTTTTTGTCAAGTATCAGTCCATATTCTCAACAGAAACACAACAATGACTACAATACGAATACAAAGTATCAAGTCTTATTGTACTATTAAGTAGTCTATATTTTTTATTGTATTTCAAGCATTTTTAACCTGTCTGTATTTTCCGCTTTTTGATATTTCTTCAATCCATTGAAACAATATTGACTGAAGATGTCTTTCTTCAACTCTTTGATGTCGACAGGGTGTGATAATCCTGCTTATGATCTGGTCTCTCCACCACACTTCAACATATTAAACCTGATTGGATTTATGGGCTACAAGTTCATTTGTAAAATTTGATTAAGTTGGGGGTTGTGCCCTAGAGCTGGTAGATAATACAGTAAATCAACATAATTAAGTTGGGAGAATTGAATTGTTAGATTACATGTGATATCAAGCATGGCCAATTAAAATTAATCAGCTATCTGAAAAACTGATATAAAATTGATAAAATTATGAATATTTAATTAGATACAAGATAATTTATGAGATAAAAGTTAGGCTACTGTTTCATTAACTTTTCTAACCATTGTGATGCAATCTTACTAATTTCAAGCTTTATGTATATTGTAAGTAATTATCTTTATCTCTTAGTTCATAATGAATTTATCACACCCTGTGTTGCATGGATTTTAGTTGAGACTCTGCACTGAAAAATTACCATATATATTTTGTTGCAAGATCCCCCTAATAACTGGTCTTGATAAAAGCATCTTGACATAGGTTTTGTAATGGTGATGTATTGAATGTAATTTAAAGTTATACACTATTATTCTCTATTTGCTTATGCTACTAATGGAATTTAATTTTGAAGCATTGGTTGACGTCTTATTTTAACTTTTATTGAATGTTATTTTGGAAAGAACCTGGTCTTTCTGGATATGATAATATTTTACATCAAGTATGCAGTAAACACTTTAAATGATTTATCACTGAATCCTACACCTAAGTTTTCAAGGATTAGTTCTGCAAATGACAATGTGATATTATGAAATCATACATGTGGAAATGATCCTCATTACTGGCTATACACATTATTATCACTCACGCTGAATTTAAATTCTATGAGTAATAGCAGAAAATTATCCACGTAAAGTTCTAGATATTGGATATTAATTGTACCTCGATACTTTATATAGATATATTATGAGTCGATGGAATTCCCTGGTTTTCCATGATTCAATAAAAGAGCAATAAAGTTAAAGTTGATTTTTCATTTAAAGTTGTAAAGAGTTGTGTCTTCTTTACTTTTCCGTATAATGGGATGTTGAATTTGGTTTTATTTCTAAATAAAGAGATTTATTAAATGATTTTTAGCTCTAAAGTAAAGCTTGTAAAGTGCTTTCTGTTATATTAAAAAAGAGCTGATTCTAAAACTACAAGAGCACTGCATGAAGCGAAAAATAATTTCATTCCTCTAAGTTTTTTTTTAACTTGGTACACATCCAATTGAAAGAAACAAGATGAATTGGTTTGAAATGACCTCTACAAAATCAAAATCTAAGTCCAGATCTTCGGAGTCAGACTTGTTCTGGAATTCGTAAACCTTTCAAGTCATTGCAAATTGGTTGAATTCATCAGTTTATTTTACTGATAGTATAAATATGGTTTATGAATTATGCAAAGATCAATTTAAGCAGTAAATTAAGTGGAAAAAGATCAAAAAGATCTCTAACAATCTGGTGTATGTAGTGTAATGATTGAAACCAGTTTTTGATGTTCGAAAGTGTGGAATATCAGGTTGTATACAGGTCATTTACAGGTAAAAGGTGTAAATATTAATTATTCTAACTAATAACATCAATATCTAGAGTTCAATATTCAATCAATGATTACTGTATACTTTCTATACTTATTTCAATTTGTTCAGATCAGTGGAGATAGGAGTAGAAATAACTACTAATGAAAATACTACCCATCTTTATAATGTGTATAGATAGCCTGAAGCTAAAAGCCCTATTGTGTTTTTACTCTAAGCCTATTGGTTGACTGGGTCCCATTCACCACAGTGTTGGCCGACAGTCAGCCAGTGTTTATGATGTGAGGTTGGTTTGCCAGTGTTATCTGTGTCTAATAGATTGCCTTGCTAACACTTGATGATACTCACGGAACAAGTTGTAGTAAAGTTGTATAGTGGTTACAATAACCTGTAGTGGTCACACAATTAGGTCTATCTTACTCGGCTTGTGTAGTTTTACCCACAATTAGATTTATTTTACCCGTCTGTGTGTTGTAGAGGATTAACAATATTTATTTGTGACACTTTAGGACTATAATAGAAAGATATTTCTAGACTCAGGAATATTGTGTTTTAGATGAATCATTATCAGGTAGGAAATTCTGTTTATTTCTTTGTAAATGGATTTTATTTCATTTCAAAATTACATTAACATAACAGTATTGATGATGCATGGCAATTAGAAGCTAAATTACATTGTTTATATTGAATATGCAGGAATTTTCTTCTCCATAAAATAGGAAAAAGGCAGACCATTACTTTGTCAGGTGTATGAAATTCAACAAAAAAGGTTTCCTATATATTTATAACTGTCAAAAGGAACAAATTATTTGGCAATCAGATATTTGTTAATATTGTTTAAGGGGTCTACATTATGATATACTTATACTAAAGGTAATCATATTTATGACAGTTCAATATATTTTTGTTTTAAGCCGATACATGGATTAGTTGTGATTATATTGAGATATATTAAAGAAAATGAAGTAATTCTTGCAGACTAAGATATTTACTTTTTTCTGTCCATTATTGGACTAGTGTCAGTGGACAGCAGCTTACAGTGTGCAGTGATGTAAATTATGGAGGGACTAGGTTTAAGTCATTTGTTTGGAACAATATTGTAATCCATAATGACATTATCTAAGTAGCTTCAGTATATTGAAGACAATACAAGATCAACTCTGGTGATAACAGCTAATCTGTTAGACAAGGTAGATATTGATGTATGTTGATAACAAAACAAGGTTAATAAAACCTACTATATACACTGTCTTTATAGGTAAATCAATACCTGGCTAGTTACCTTTAATTACCTTTACTTTCATTTAATAATTAATTCTAGTCTAGTGTATGTAAGTATGAGCATTCTTTGTCAGAAGTTGTTTTGAAATATGATCCCCAATGGATTAACTATCATTCATTCTAGTTTTCCAAGAAATCTTGTGTATTTAAATTTGTAAATTCATTGAAATTGTAAGAAAAAATAAAGTATTTTTCATACAATTCAAGAATTTGCAATGAAATCTTCAAAATCCCTGCAAAAATGAACTTATTTCAGACTTGCTTTCATCTGCTTAAAGTTCAGAAATGGAACATGTTGACATTCTTATGAAAAATCTATTTTTTCACTGGATAGAAAACTAGTCATTTTGAAAGTGCAGTTAAACAAGATTGACTAATATTTCAAAATCAACATCCCTGATAGTAGAGTTACAATTACCTTACTTTCAAGGTTGAATATGATTGTCAATCTGATCAATAGATCATTAGTTACCTGTTATTTGGTCTCAGATTGTATCATTAAATATTATTCTGGATTATGAACATCCACTTGATAGTGGTTATTGTAGATGAATAAGTCTCTTCTTCTCTGATTGATTATAACCTTAAAGTGCTCATTATTGATCATCTTAAACTAGATAATAAATTAACTAATCCAGCTTCAAAGAGGTATTTGATGGAAAGTGTATAGTGGATATCTTATATTGTCCTATCCTGGTGAATTTGACCAGGAGACAATAAGATACATTGGTATAAACAGGATTAGAATGTGGTTTGGAAAGCAGACATGTACTAATCAATACCTAATTAGTTACCTGGTGATAAATATCCCCTAGAAACTGATGAGGAATTAGTCTACCTGAACTATTGTCAGACAGTGTATATAGGTTATTCCTGCAAATAGTACTCTTAGACATCTCATACCATTCCTCCCTGAACCAGTCAATGTTTCATCAGAAGCTGATCAGCATTGGTACTAATGTAGTTCTTCTGAAAGCCAACAATCCTGCTATTTTTCACTTGCAGACTGTTAGCCAGAAATTTTGAGGAGGTGTAGACAATCTGAAATTTTAAAGATAGGTTACCCACATTTTTTCAAAAAATTAATTGACAAAGCAGGTATTAATGTAGTTCTTCTGACAGACTTTATCCCTGGTAAGTTCCACTTGCAGAATTTTAAGCAGAAAGTCAGAGGAGGTGTAAACAATCTGAAATTTTAAAGATAGGTTATCCACTTTTTTTCCAAAACTTAACTGACAAAGCAGGTATAGGGATGATTATGTAGAATAACAATAATGATGATTAAAGAATGAGAAATAACTTATAATTATATATATTTACCTAGCAAAATCAATGTATTATAAGATATTACATCAGCTGGCCAATAAGTTAAGGGTTAGATATAGGTTATTTTATCGTCATTTGGTACTTAATAATCCTTTCTTGGCAGGGAGTGTTGTTTTAGTGACAACATGTTACAGCAGAATATGTTAGGAAGTTATTTTTGAATGTATTTTGATATGGTTTCTTGTATTGCTTTGACCACTTGTGGTGTAACTTATGCAATAAAATTATAAATGAATAAATATAAGAGATGGATGTAAAACTCCATTCGTTATAGTTTCAAATATATGTAACCTTACCATGTTAAAATCTTTAGGTATAATTAGAAGTTAGTAGGTAATCTACAAAATGGAGAAAGGATACGCATGCTAATACTTGTTCCGACCAATTTGATAATTATATAATTTATCAATTTAGAGAAATCAGACTAGTTTTGAGTAATACATCTTTAATATAATCAGACATATTAATATAATGTTAGACAGAGAAATAATTTGTCTGGCTCTGATTAAAAACTGACAAATTTTCTAAATTAGAAGAAAATTAGTTGAATCTTATATAATAGAAACCTGAGATTTATAGCGGCGACACCTTTAAGGTGGTCGCAAAAAAGTGACTCAAATGACAAAAATCTAATATTATTGTTCAAATGTCTGTAGGAAAAGAAAAGAATTTGACTTATGTTTTACATTTCTGTTTCAAATTAAAATTTTGATTCCTAATGTCCAGTGTTTTCTCTTTCTATATATCTACCATCTAGGGATCTTTAATGTGGTCAGCTTGAAGGAAACAAGTCTTTGTTGTCTTATTCAATCCCAATGGCTTTCACTTCCGTTGTTTAAGTGCCTGTATAATAGTATATAATACTTGTATATTGAATAAAGAGAGAATATCTAGGGCTCAGTCTATGGTTGAATAATTCAGAATCAAAATAATAAGGACTTAATTCTAGTGAACCTAGTACAAATAAAGCTTGCCTTGTTTCATTTTTACCCTGACATACACAAAGAAACAGCTGTATTCCTCCATATTTTATCTTTCAAATACCAAATTGTTTGCTCACATTTCAAATATCAGATATTAAATGACTAAATTTATGGCCAACAAACATTGGAAAGGTTATAATTGAGCAATATTAGAAGTTTTTTAAGATAAACTACTATTGTTCAATTCAAATTAAAATGATATAGGATGGGTGTAGGTTAAATTCCATCGGAAGTATCAGAATGTATCTGACATGATTTACTGATATTGGAATTTGTAGCTATTACAATGGAACAATTGATCTGAGTATAAATTATAAAGTTTGAAGTTTAACTGATTCAGACAGAAAATAGAGATTTAAAAAACTGATAAAGGTTTTAGTGAAGCCGTCTAAATTATGTATTTTTAAGCTCATGATATGGAATCAATATTTTCGTATTAAATAATCATTTTTTGTGTGAATTTTGACACGTGAACTTCAACCATGTCTTCAACCATTGTCTTATGGCATATTTCTTTAAGTTACTGAAAATATCTTGTAGGTTGGAAATTATATGACTATGAAGTACAACAGCTAAGTTGTAAATTTAACCAAAGAATTTCTATGATATTCTGTAGGTTTTGGAAAATTTAGGTCATTGTAACATTTATCTGTACCAAATGGTTTTGTTTTCAACCAAAAAGATAAGTAATGGGTACTAAGTATAATAACGGTACTATTCTGTATTTTGATATCTAATACATTATAAATCACACAGGACTAATAAACTAAAACTTTCTTCATAACAAAAAAAACTGACATTTGGTATTTCTCTATCTCTCCTTCAATTCATTGGCATTTCTTCCAGAAACACTTTTTCTATATCTTCTCCATTTCTTTAGCACCATTTTCAGGAACCAGTCTCTAAGGAGTTAGTATTAATAGCGTAAATTTGATGAGGTGTCTCTACCAGAATTATTATATCATGAAAATTCTATATACCATGTCATGTTTGGCATTATAGTTTTGAAATTCTGAATGCAGAAATCTTAAGTGGACCAAATATTTAACTGTAAAATATTTTGGTATTCTTTGCTTCTGATTGAATGAAGAATAAAATTGATATATAAACAAGCTTCATTAACTACTGGATTACTGGAATACCTTAAATCATGATTTTATTTAAGCTAAGATTTGACAATAAGGTCCCTCAATGTGTATCTAAATTTGGAAGAATTATCACTTATACCACAATACACCTAATGGATTGCTCTATGAATAATGAAACGAAACTGAACTTAAATCTGTTGCTTAAATTTTAAGTGAGATTGAAATAATTAAAAAATAACATGTTTTTGATATATTAGTTCCCTTGAGCCAGATATTTAAGATTCTTTTGAATGAGTTCCTTAGAGTGAAAATTGAAAATTTTTAGACTTTGTAATGTAGAAATCTGTAAATATTTCTAGTATTGATATAATAAAACTTATATCATAACAAATTACCTATATGACAGAAAACCTGCCTGTATATATATACATGTTAGTCATACAATGAGTGAATATTGATTTTTCTACATCAGCCTTATTATCTCTCCTCCGCCCTCAGGTAATACAAAGCCTTCAGGTGTGTCACAGTTGTGTGGAATACCGACTTATACCAACTTGCTGCCTGCTGTAGGCTGGTGATTACATTGTTTAAAACTAATATCAGATGTGTGATGCCATGTTCTTTTAGTGTTTTATGTAAACAAATAAATTGGAGTATTGTTGGTTACCTGTGGGATATAGTCTGTATTATTAATCTAGTAATGTAATGAAAAGGTAAGCAGTAGTTGTGGTCTGAAACCTAATTCTTTAATGATTTTTTTATCTTTTTTCCAGAAATTACTATTGATTCAAAAATTATGGTTAAAATTCTGGATTGACAGACTGTCATGTTTCTGTTTTTTTGTATCTTTTTCCAATACATCAAACTGTGTGAAAATGTGTATTAATTTTCTCATGATGTATTTTGAACAGTTCAACTTATGACATTTTTTGTTCATAATAATGTTCATTAATTGAAAACGTGTTAAGGATTATATTGCTGTTAAATATTTTTTTCTGAGCTTTTCTTTATTCTGTTTTAATATTGGCCATATTTGCGTATTATAAAACCATGACGTCACTTATATCCTGTAGTTGGTTAAAGTAGGAAATAATGCTGTAATAATTATAGCAGACGATACCAGTTGATTTTGTTTACTTTCTCTGACAACAGGTGAAAACAGGGAAAAGGGAACAAAGATTTATTTTGTCTGAACGTCAAAAGGGAAATTCTTTACCTGATTTTAGATGATTCAAACATGTTTTTGGTTTCTGGTTCCAGTATTTTTCAAGATGTATCAACCATTATCAAAATATTGTATTGTTTATTGAAAGTGGTGGCCATATTGAGTCAATACCATCAAACATTTGGAGGTTTGTTACTTCCAGAATCAATTTTGCTGGGATGATAGTATTAAGCTATCTGGGAGGGGTTCCACCTGATTTCCTCTTTACCAGTAATCTATATTGTTCTTTTTGATGTTTGTTAAAAGAAATTCATTTACATGATGTTTAATGTATCGAATATACACTGAATTACTATATTTGTGCTCGGAGAATTTGGTAGAAAGAGATTGATATACTAAGTTGCTTTTAGAATTAGTGTGAATTCAGCTTCTGTTAGATTAGCCTAAATTCATTGTCTGTATCAAAACCTAGTTGTAGAGTGACTAATTGGATTTCTTGATCTGTGGAAATACTAGTACTAATTAATTACACGACAACAGATGGGAGAATGATGAAATAAATATATATCTTTTTTTGCAATTATTCATATTATAATTAACACCATACTTGATACATTTCAATTACCATCCCTTATGTAGTTCCATGTACCATCCCTGATGTAGTTTCATTACTTAGTTTCATTTATTAAAACAATAAATATATATTCTTTGTATTGTTTAAAACTGAAGCTGAAGATACAAGTTTTTTCAGTATAATGCAAACGTGTGCATTTTCCCTTTTGAGTGAATTCCAGTGCGAGCAAGCCACACCAAGGGTGCACCATGCATTGTACAGATTTTCAGATATTAGTTTTCAGTATGATCAGATTTCATATATCCTGTGCATTTGTGGTTGCAGCAAGGTGCATGTTGTCTGATGCAGGCTAAACAATGCCATTTTCAGTTGTCATACTGGGAGGTCTACCACCAACCAATCTGATTGGTTCTCAATAGTTGGTAAATGTGCATATGATTCATGTAGAACATTTCCCAATTGGCATTACCAACATGATGTAACAGGATTCCACTGAAGCTACCCTGCGTGTCAGAATTATTTATTTTCATGTCGAACACGTAAAAAACAGAAGAAATAAATGATTTATAAAGCCCAGTTTTAAATATCATCTTGTTTTGATAGCTGGCAGATTTCACTTTCTGTTTCAGTATTTTTCAAAACTATGGCAACATTTTCATGGTGATTTACAATTATTTTAGAAATTTAATGATTGTTTTAACTTGTGCGGAGGTCATGAACCCTGATTTTTAAAACAGCTACAATCTGGTAATATTCAATATTTAGTCAAATGTAACATTGTTGTTTTACTTTAAAAATGTAATACTTTTGAGAAAAAATTGCAAGACATCTGTAAAATAATAGAATTATTGCAGTACATTGTGGTAAAGTCATATAAAAATGTTATTTTAGGTTATGTTATATGATTTTAACTGTACATTTAGAAAGCGGAGATATTTATTGCTTCTACCATCTGTAAGGCAAAATGATCAGTTGTGGATAAGATAGTGATGAAATCTCTACAGTTAAATTTAAGAGAGAAATTGAGGAAAAAGTCATAAATGTTATTTAAGTTAATGACATTTCATTACAAAGAAAAGTTTTAAAAGTCAAAATAGAAATAAATAGATTGAAATGATAGAAACTATAACGAAAGGTGTTAGGGCGTGTGACATATCACTCTGGGAAAATAGCTGATAGACTGAGGTTATAGAGAGAAATGAGGGAGAACCAAATGTTTGCTAAATAGATCATAACTTGGTAGTTTTATTAAAAGATATTTATTAAATAGTAATGGTCTATGACTGATGTCTGACTTAAAATTCTATTCATTCATAACTGCTTGTATATATTCCAACTGTAAGTCGGATGCCAAATTGCCATAACAAATAGTCTGAATGTTCTTATTGAATGTTCTTGCATGCTTATGCAAATTTCTTTTTTAATCATATCTTTAAATGAATCTTGAAATATTGTGTGTATATTATAATGCATTGCCATTTAAAGATAAAAAAAAGTTCTTTCTGAGAAAGAAGCATTTTTTTTTTACCAAAATTTATACTTGGTTGTTCAAAGCTTTCAAAGATCTTTTTTTTTCTGAAACTGGTAATCAAGAAACTGGATCTATTGAAAAGGCAACTTATTTTTTATGTTCAGCAATAAAGTTTAGAGGTTTATAAATGATAAACTTTGTAAACTTTAAGATTATAATCTTTAGTAATAAAAAAGGTTATTATCTGACAAATGTGGCCTCTATTTTCTTTTAACTCTGTTTCTATCAAGATTGCTGAGAAAATGGTATTTTGACTAATTTATTGTTGAAGAACAAAGATCTTTATGGCTTTGAAGTTAATTTGTTTTGGGAAAAGACTAGCATGAAAATTTAAATGAACAAGTAATTTACTGCATGTTGTGTTATCTAGTTTATATTGCCTGCATATTATTCAAACAACTGCAAAGTTAATATTTATTACCTTGAGCACAAACTGTGCGACTCTGTCACGGAAAATGTGGATTGTGGTGCTTACAAGTCAGATTTGACACTGTCAAACATCCCAACTCTGTTCTTAACACTGTGTTCAATATGGTTGATATTAAAAACATTGACAGAAATATTAGCCAAATAAATTATGCTGTAGTAGTTAAAGATCAGTGTTAAACCGGACTTTTGGCTGTAATGGCTAATATACTATTAATTCTCAGACATAAATCAAAGCTGAATCTTATTAAATTCTACTTTTTCAAAATTACCAACATTATTTTTCTTTCTCGAATTAGATTTTTCAAATAAACTTTTGGCATATTGATTGAAATAATATCTAGGTCTTGGCAAGCAGGTGGATTCTTTGTGAATCTTTCAAACGGGGAAAAATATTAAAGCAAATAGAGAACACAGTTGGACGGAAAACAGTAAAAAAAGTTCACTTTTATGTAAATACACTGCTTGGTTTCATAAAGATACAAATGTCAACACAAATTTCAGATGTAAAAACAGAATCGCTGCAGATAAATATACAAACAGCAGCCATAATGAACATTTAATACCAGATGAGTTAGAAAAGTTTGATAGAGAAAATATACACAAGGCGTTTATTTAATGTAAATATGATCTTGGTGGAAAAAATCTTTGCCAGACATTAAAATATACAATATTAATTTGAAATGTTACATGGATTGGAAAGATGTATTGATAATTCATACAGTTTATGTACACCAAGTGAATTGAATTTGGCTCTTTGCATTGAAATAGATATCATGGTCATTGCTTTTGGGATGTCAAATGTCTCCTTGTACTATTTTTTTGTCCAGGGACCTGTTTAACAAAATTTTAACAAAGATACAATTAAGATTTTAAGAAATACAGTTACCTGATTGGTTAAAAAAACTAAATTTTAGTGATTGACCAATCTTACCATTGGAACACTAAAATCATCCAAAGTTAAGTTTTCATGAAACAGGCTCCAGGTTTGATTTTGTAATTAGAAGATGTAATGGTAAAAGTTAATATTCATTTGGTTCTTTATGCATTACTTTGACTGACTGAGTTTGTATAAACAGATGCTACACGCCTGCAAGCATCTTATCTTGTAATTTCACTTGACATTTCGTTTTGTCTCCTGTGCTTTGTCTGACTGTTGCGTAATGATGAAAAAGGATTTTGGTTGCTATGCCTTGCTAGTGGTAAATGTTACTTGACTGTAATGTGTGGCTAGGTTAAATCACTAATATTAATATAAGCAGGGTGGAGTTGATATTCTATACAAGTGATCTATAACAGATAATATATAATAATACTCATCAATAATGGGTAATGCATCATTTATTTACAACCTTACCTGTCATTATTCTTGATCTTTCTAGTCTAGTACTTAAAAAACGCATGACTTAAACACAAGTGGGTATAGAATAGGTTTTAAAAATTTTAATTTGCCCTTTTAATTTTAAACTGTTTTAAAATTCTATTTCGGTATAGATTTTTCACTTAACTTTTTGTGTATTAAAATAAGTTTTTATTCAGTTCATTGATTCCTAAAATTTAACCACTCCTTAAAAGTATGTGGATAAAAAATTGGGCTTATTCATTGCTCTTTCATTATACAATATATTAGTACATTTCATTCTTTTAAATGGAATTAATTTTATTACTAGTAATTTTTAAGTGGTACAAGACATAGATTTATCTTTAAATCCATAGAATATGTCATGAACATACTCTGGATTTGATGTATTCTGTGATTTGGTATCTTAATTCCTCTTACATACAATGATATTTTCAATGAATGGAATAGTTTGTATATGAATTACCATATATTGATTTCTGTTTTATAACTTTATAGAGCTGTATTAAGCCTTTCTTACTTGTTAAACTTACTGCAGTGTAGAAAGTTTAAAAGTTGAATACAAGAATTTCCTGAGAGAATATCATACACAGAATTTGAATGATGGAAAATATTAGAGAAATAATTAGTCATTTTTTTTCCAGTGATTATTGATTTTTCAGTTCCATTTCATGTGACTGGATAGTTTAGCAATATCTACAAGGAGATATACTAATGAGTTTTTAAATATACAATTATCAAGGGGTTTCATTAAACAAATATATAAGAGTTTTAAAAACTACCCTTTATCATTATACTGCAATAGCTTAAATTTGTATATTCCTGGATGAATTCATCAAAGGTCAAGCTTTATCTGAAATGATGTATAAAATTATTAGCCATATTGATGTTCAGAAGGGAAGGCAATGTGTCAGAAAAGATTTAAGAGCCTTGAATAAAAGATTGATGAAGGTCTTGCTGTGGTATGGGTTCTGGTTTTAAAGGCTTTATTTGTGTAATTGAATAGTGAAAACATTTGTTGAATAATGATAATAATAATGAAGATATATAATAATTTTGACTGTCAGTCTGCGTATATAGATATTAACTGGTATGATTGATAAGATAATATACATTATACGATTGTCATCTTCATATACCATTCCTAACATATTCACCATTTATATATCTATTCTTGTCTAAAATACATCATGTACTGTCAAATTGATGTCCTTTTAATAACTTTCTATTAAAACTGTTGCTGTCAAAACAGTTTGATACAAGATATTATAATTTCATTTTACATGGTTAAATTTGGTTAAATGGATTCTGATTTCTTAATGCCCTTGAGGAAACATTTGTTTACAAATGATACCAAAAAAAAAAAAAATATAGAAAGCCTTGTCATTTTTCCTAGATACATTTGTTTAGATTGATTCTGGTTTTTATTTGTCCTTTAGCAATTTTTGCATAATTTGATTATTAGCATCTGTTGAGATTGTATTGCATGAGAGCATTCTTTCATAAGAAAGGCAAATTAAAATATGTTCTTGTATGGTACACTGTTTTTCAGATCTGTCATAATCACACCATTTTGAATCAATGGCTTTTATAAGGTGATCAATATAATTGACAAACTTTCCTTAGAGTAACTTCCTGCTTTAATTCACGTTTTGAAACTTACTACATGTATATACTGGATTTATAAACTTGAATATGGAGGGCATGAAAAAATAGATTTGCCATTATTAAATCTTCAATAGATCTTTTGCCCCTTTTGTCACACTGTGCAATGCAAGACACAATATTGTTCTTTCAAACAATGTTACTAATTTATAGGCTAACATGTAAGCACAAAACCAAACATTAGTTGCCTATTTTTATCCTCAATATAAGAAATATCCCTCGTAACGTTGCAAGAAAATGACACCTTTAAGCTTCAATCAGACACGACTGGTTTAAGCTTCAAACTGACAGGACTGGTAAATACATCTCAATCAGCTTCCCTGATGACAAGTTTCATATAAGTTTACACTTGTTCTCTTTACAGTGACTACAATAATATTACAGGTATAAAAAGGGTTTTAATTGATAATAACTCGTGCCTACTACCGGTGTCTTGTTCCAAGCAGTAACTATTTCAGACATTATATAGTATATCATTATGATATGTAAATGATGTTATGGGACACCTAAGCCTTACACCATTCAAAACAATCACACCATAGCCTTGCTCTGTTCAACCCCAAGTAATTAAATCGTAACTTATCTTTTATACTCAAAAGAAATCTGCATAATTTGATTGGAATAAATAAGTTCATATCATAATTGATATAATTTGTCTGAACCTGTCAATGCAGATCCCTGGATTCTAATTTTACATCTAATTTGCATGATTGGAGCTCGTTTGTAGTTATTTGGAAGGAATCTATTCGAATAGAGTAAGGTAAGAGGGAACGAGTTGCTTGCAGGAAATTTAACCATTAATCATAATAAAGGTGGCGGCAAGGGGGTAGGAATTTAATTTCAATAATTATTAATTGAAGGAAGTGGCTTCTCAATTTCGTTATTGCTCATTACTACAGGATTCTTTTATCAGTTATATCAGTAGCAGCTGAAATTGGCCTTTCTTTCACGGAAATTAAAAATCTATATATATCACTTGATTCAAACAAGATCTGGTGTCTGTATGTAACATTTTATTGTGCCATTTTGTCTGTCCTCATGCAATATTCAAATAATTTTGATTCACCATAAACCCACTTCTGTCAGTGAAAGGATATTGAGTAATTTGAGCCTATTTATGGTCTTTATCTGCTTCTGCTCATTCACCAAAATGTCAGTTAGTAATAAAAGTTGTAATTGGGAAACTGATACTTTATGGGCATTGAATGGTCTTTTATTGGCTGCGGAAATGTTGTTAGATATTGCAAAATACTAATGAAAATATACGCATTATTGACCAACACTTTAATGTCTATTTTATGAGAAGCTTTCATTCTTATGTAAAGTTGATGATTATCAAAGAAACTTTTCATGAATATCTATGTGAGTATTTTGAAATTAATCAAAGTTACTATAATGTACCTCTGTATGATCTGACAAGGAGAAGGTCCAGAAACCATGTAGCTTACATCATGGCCCACCAAGATGGATGTTTCAGGTGCATTGTTGCTAATGATGCACCTGCAATGATGATCTGATAAGGATCTAGATGAGTACAAGGTACAGGTTAGATCCAGTAACCTAACGAACCGTGGATAACCTGATAAAACGTTGACAGTCAATGTTCTTACATAACTATACGATGTAAGAGATAAACACTTTATCATAACACTGTTCAATTATTTAAAATCAATTTCACACTATATCACTTGAGGCAGTGAGAGGCCATATGCTGTAATGAAATCACAGGTGTTGATACAGAAAATTGCAGACATTGAGACTCTAGAACTGTTGCTTTGTGCTTTGGTAACTAAAGATGTTGGTGATATTTAAGTGCAATTGAGTCAGATTAATATTTGAGCCAGTCCATAACTTCTTTCAGAGTAGATTTTACAGAATGTAACAATGCTAATCGCGGCATGGATCTTGGATACAGGATAGTAGATATTGTTGGTGATTGTAGCTACAGTGATGTTATCAAAGCTTATTATTGTAATCTTGATTAATATTTTATTGCATTATTCAACAGATGAAGTATGTGAAGATAACTCTTGTTTAAGTAAGATAATCTGATATGTCATTGAGTATTGAGTATACGTTCAGAATAATCTTAGTGATAATCTTCCATATCTTAGTCTTCAAACTCAATCTTAATCAACTGATTAGTTATGAATGTTTGTAGTAATGCAGACTGTTATTGAGTATATTATTTTATGTATTGAATAAATGCTTTAAGAATGTGCTTGTTGTGTTATGGGCTTGAGTAGATATAGATTGACAATAGTGTTTTTAAATTTATGGTAATTAATAGACATGTTCCATTTCAACTATCTACATTACCCAGACTTCATTACATTTTCATTTCAACTTCATTTCCAACAACATTTCTTTGATGTAATTAGCTACCTTGACATCTATAGATTTCAAAGTGTTGTTCATATTCCTTAACGAGCCAACATATAATGTATGTTTACTCCAAAGATTTCTTTAAGGAAACTTTGGAAATAAAGCGTTTCATGTGTTTGTGGATTATTTCAATAAAATCTGTTTGACAGAATAATATTGTTTGATTTACTAATTTGTGGTAAATTATTAAGTCAAAGAAAAGTAATTAATTTTCTCCTGATCTTTAACTAGCAATAAGAGCCTTTTTATTAATTTCTCAAGGAATTTGATTAGGTTCCAATAATAGGGGACACTGAGAATCAATACATTTCAGTGGGAAAAAATATTGTGATAATTAATTATTTATGGCGTTTCTTCATTTCATTGCAATTATTCTTTGAAGTTTTTGAAGTTGCTAGGATATATGGAATAAACCATATTTACATAAAATGTGGATTTAAAATGTTTTCTAATCCAAAAGTAAACATGTACTCAAGGCAAAATTATAAAAATATTCTTGCCCCTTTTGGTTATTCATGTTAAATCAGAATATGAAGTAATATTATTGTGTTGGTGATCAGATTTTGGTGAATTCTGTATATTGAGATGTGGTGGTCTACTTCTTGTTAAGAGCCTTCTGCCAATTATTAATTATTTTGTTTCATTATCTAAGAGTAACCATATGACTTCTGTTACCTTATTATTGCTCTGGAAGTAATTGTTGTTTCTGTTTTCTACCAAACAGAGAGGACTTGATTGAAAATAAAAAATATTGATTTTTCACTAATTAATGGGTATACACCATAAATTGGATATGAAAAATGAAGTTCTCTATTTTAATAGTTCTCTAGTATAGCTCCAACAAATCTGTCACTGGGGACATTTCTAATTTTGAAAAGTATGCATGATTGGTTAAAATTCCATTTCCTTTGGAATTATATTTTGTGAAGCAGTGTCTACTATTGAAATCTTGAAGTTGATAAATAGGACCCACTTGGTGGAAAGAAACATGAATGAATATACATCATTTAAAAGTCTTTGCCATTTTTTTTATTAAGGCAGAATATCAATCACGGAGTTAGTCTTATTCAACTATCATTTTAGAAGAAATGGAATGTGCAAGGTCTGCAGCATACACAAATTGTTTAAGTTTTGGTTCAGATGCCCTTTTGAGTCTCCAAAAGAACCATTGATGAAATCACAGAATCTGTTGCATAAATTGACCGTCTGCTTAATCTTATTTCCGCAAATGTCAATTAACCCTGGCACTGACTTCTGTTTACAAATAGTAGTCTCTAAACAAAATGGTATTTGATGATAATCAGAAAGGTGTTAACAAAATTAACCATTTGTTTTTATTTACTCTCTAGACTAAAAGGTTTTTACACTGTTTGAAATGGACATAATTAGAGTCTAGTTGTAAGAGACACTTGTTGCTAATAGGATGATCAACTTAAAAAGTACTGGATAATGTGAAGGTTTAAGAACTGTCTTCCACATTAATCAAAGTATATATGACTGAACTTAATTATGTCAATAAGAACAATCAGGAGGTGCTGAATACAAAACACTGTTTAAATTCATTTATATCTTTTTGCTGTTTGCTTATAAGTGTTTGAATGAGCAAATAGACAAAATACAGAAATGATGTGATATGAGAAAAACTGGATATGGAAATGATGAGTATGGTTTAGTTTTGATATGTGGATTCTGACCAGACCAGGTGATAGAAATTATAATGATGATATAATCAAGTGTGGTCAATATTAAGATTAAGGTGTGTTGACATCTTCACCTTTTATACTATTATAAACAATACATTCTTACTTCATTCTTACTTCATCTTCTAAATAAGCCACATTTTACTCCTTTCATCACCCTGGATTTGATAGTGCTAAGCAATGGAGTAAAGAATTAGATATAACCAGCAGATTACATTCTGATTTTCTCCTTAGTTTGTTCTAGTGAATATGAAGGGGGAAAAGAGCTTCATGCATAAGTTAAATTGTAGTTTTCTCAAGAATAACATGAAAGGAACTCTGGATGTAATACTGAAATCATGAGTAAAGGGTAATACTGAAATCATGATTAAAGGGTAATACTGAAATCCTGATTAAAGGGTAATACTGAAATCATGATAAAAAGGTAATACTGAAATCATGATAAAACGGTAATACTGAAATTATGATGAAAGGTTACTACTGAAATCATGATTAAAGCATGTAACACAATGCCAATCAAACATGTTTCTGAGTTTAATCAATCACTGATACTGAAATTATTCAGATCCAGATATTCAATCTAGGGCTGTATCAAAAATAAAAGTTTTAAATAAAATAAGAGTTTTTCATCCATCATTTCTCCTTACCCTTAACAAGGTAATAAAAATCATGTAAAAGGATTGTGAAGTAGAATGGTGCATACAGATAGGTTTTCTGAATACGCTTCAAATAGGTTAGAAACCTTTGTAGGACAGTCAAGAAAAAATGGGCAGCAGGTGCAAATTTTGTGCACATATTTAACTAGTTCTGAATAAAATGATGGGTCTCCATTAAATCTCAAAATATAAAATTTCAAGTGATTCTATTTTAATTCTGTTTAATCATGGGCTGAAAAATACACAATAGTCATTAGCGCCTTATTCAACTGTAATACTCATAGACACCATGAAACATATTCAAATTTAAAATATAAAGGTGAATTTCCTTAGTTGCTCATCAAATTTTTCTATAGCGGAGCAGTCTGTTAATGGTCTATATTTTAAACCACTGACTAGACACCAGGTGAAACATAGAATATAAAACACATCACAACAGGCTAGAAATAAATGAGTTTTCTTGAAATTTAGGCATATATACAAGATGTCTTAATTAAATTTAATGTTTCCATTGTCTCAACAGGATAGTGGTTGTAAGGTAAAAAATTTGTTGTTGAAATATATTTGCGTTCAAGTTAAGGAAAGTATTATCTCAAATTAGACATTTGTATTTTTAAATTCTGTTAAGTATATACTACTTATCCTTGGGTGAACTGCAGCCATATTGACTAAAAAAACTATGATGCCTAACAAACAGTCAACTAAATGTTTTATATATTATTTGACTATATTGATAAAGAGATGTGAATTTTAAATGTTTTTCTACTTTATTATTGAAAGTATTCAGAGCAGAAACAGTTATTCACAATTATTTGTAATGTTTTCACTTCAACTGAAAGTATTGATTCATTTCATTAGTAGGACTATTTGAGATGACAGTAAATTTTTTTGGAAGTCATCAGTGTGACTTTTGATCAGTAAGGGACCAGGTAGGGATTATATAGTAGGATTTAGGATTTTGAGGTGAGTAAAGACACCAATTTCAAACAGATAAAATTAAATGGCTTATTAAAATGGAAAATTCCATACATTTTGGCCGTATGTGGCACTGAGACCAAACCTTGGCTAAAGGTACAAAAGTCAATCTTTCCTTTGCCCCTTAAATGAATAAAAGGAAAGTCATTTATCCTTGTTAAAGTTACACTTAAGTCAAAGTTCAACTTTAGTTACAGTAAGAGCACTTTCTTCAGCCCTTTATCCCTTTCAGAAATGTTAGAAATGGAGCCTCTTGTTCATAATTAGGTTCATAGGAACTTATGTGATTTCTCCATTTTGGTAGGACAGATTTTCTCTTTTGATTACAATTGAATAAACCACTCCTCAACTAATAATAATGAGAGAGAAAGAGAAAAACCTTCAAAATATTTTCCCATAATATACATTTCAAATAACCTCTTATATACAGTAACAAACTATCTCAGGCATATTGGCTTGTGTACAAAATATTTTATAAAATGAAAACTGTGCGGGATAAAGCTAGAAGTGAGAAATATCATTGAATAAGTATTGTTGATTTTGTCCTCCAGTCTTTTTTCTCTCCTTATTCTACCCATACATCTGTTACCCATATTAATGTTTTATCAATAATAAAAACATCACAAAGATTATACTACCAACAGTCAACAGTGGCGGGATTTTTACTGCACTCCACATACATTGATTGTTAGGGTGGTTTCTGTGTTAAATTAAGCGTAGAAAGAGTAGGGACAGAGAGAGAGGAGACAGGTGTAAATTATAGGTAAAGTTGTCAACTAGTAGATACCTAGTTGTAAATGACATGTAAATCCCTTATTAAGGTTAATGGACTAACATTGAAGGAGATTGTGTAATGTGTACTGTACGGCATTGATTTATTTTCTTACAAGATGGATTTAGAATAAGATTTCTATATGATCTTACAGCTGTGGACTTGTTAGGTTAGTATTTTTCAGGGGATGTGTTTGGATTTAAACTGTTGGATTATTTGAGAATGGTGTTCCATCTATTTGAATCTGGTAAAGTTCTTTCAATTTAAAGTTTTCCTCAGTGAGTTTTTCATTGAATGTTGAACCGGAATTTCAATCAACTTGTCTTGTTATGAAGAGATTGGAACATTTACCAACAGCCTATATCAAACGAAATGAAATAAAATACACCAGCTTATACTGTGTAATTTAAAGGAAATTGACAAAAATCAAAATTGGAAATCCAAGAATAGGTTTCCAATTTGCACCTTCTTTCATTTAATCCAGATTACATTAGCTTCCTAAGTTTTAATCCGGATTTGACAGCTTTAAGAAGGTTGTAAAAGTTGTAAAGGGTGATTTTATTGGTCCTTCTGTTGAATTTACCACCAATCACAGACCGATTTACAAATTGATTGAAATTGATTGGCAGATTTATGTGACACAAGTAGGCTATTAATTATTAAAATATTTAGACAAAAAAGATTATTCTTTCTGTGATTAGAGTAAATAATAGTAAATGTCAGAGTAGGGAGTTGACCTAACTGGTGTTGACAGGACCATAAACCACTTTATTAAATAAAAACAATACTATATGAAATCTGGGCTCATTAGAGGTATATTAGTATGTGCAGATTTTAATGGAAGAACCTAAATTGATCTGTCCATCCTTGGATATTGTGTGACAGAAAGAGAATTTTCTATTAGTTTTTAGGAGCTGTAAGAACAACTTATTTTACTTTACTTAACCAAACCACTGTTCATAAGGATACATGTGTTGTTATTTTGGATAATAGCAGTGGATCTTGAGAGTAAGTCATTCAATCTTTGAATTTGTTCTTCATATATATCAAAGAAGTTAAAAAAGGTCTTACAAAATATTTTTAATTTTCATATTTGAAATTATTTATACTATAAGAATCTACGTTGCCTGAAAAAAAAAATTATTTCAAAGTTATTTTTCTTTTAAAAATTTAAAAATATAAGGTTTTTAAGGTTAATGATGACAAATATATATCTAGAAATAAGTCTGTCTGGAAAGTCTGACTTGCTTTCTATTAAGGTGGGAGTTGATTTTGAATGATTTTTAATCTGTATTAATTGTTGTAAGCAAGATAAACAATAACCAGTGATGTTGTTTGTGTAAAGTGTTAACCAGTGGGTGTGCTGTATTGGTTGTAGTGATCAGTTCACACCTAGCCAATGTGCTTCAACACAACTCAGTCATTGACCATTCACTGACCACAGTTGGACACTACACCTTACTAGACAGTAGCAGTTGGACAGTCTCTGTGATTGTTAAGACTCTGAGTGATTTGAACACAGATTTTGAATGCCAAGGTTTGTCTGGTTTGTTCTTTTAATAATAGGTTTAATTGAGTTTGGAGGAACTTGAAACTGATTGTTGGCTTTCACAATGTTCTCTCTTTATTGATAAATTGAACTGTTCATGGTATGATTTGAGTTCCTCATATTTTGGAAACTTATTATGTATTTTCATCCATGAATCCAAGATTATGTTGTGATCCTTTGATCTTTGGTATAAGATATTTTAATTATATGTCCATAGGTTTGTGAACTGAACATAACCTTAAAAAAAATTTTTTGTTCGAAATGCATAATATTATTGACAGTGATGGATTTTTAGGTAATTTCTTATATTCAAAGAACATTTTGTAAATTCTGTATCAAATGTGGGTGAAGTGAAATTAAAATTGTATCTTATTTATTTCTGCTTCCTTAGAGAATCTTATTATTTTAATGGGCATAGACCATAGAATTGGGTGCACATTTAGAATTGAATGATGTTCAATATTCTATATGGAAAGATACTATAGATGGTGAGATACTAGGCTTTATGCTCAAGACCTGGGGTTAGAATCGAACCTAGCGACTGCAGTATGGTTTACGCAGCCTTTTCTGTATTCATGTGGTTGAAATGTCATGGGATGTGCATAAATATTGTTAATGGACTATAAGTTTACATGCAATGCACTTATTATTCCCAATATGTTCTGACCATAATACATTCTGAGTGCATTATACTTTTGTAATAGAAACTATAATGGGTTTACGTAATGTTGATTTATATTGGCCAACTGTCTAGGAGTCATGTAGGAAGTAAAATTAATGTATAAACTACAATGTTAGAGGTAAAATTAATATTAGAGACATGGCCTGGTGCCTGTCAACTTCACAAAATATTTCCTTATAAATCTTGTACATAATTTGATTTAACTAACAGAATAGCTTTTCATTTCATAATTCTTAAAATAGCAGTGCTAACTATCACATGCAGAATTCATTGTGATACTAATTTTTTGTCTTGGTCGTATGAATTGTAATAAAACTGATATGGTGAGGTTTGTTTGCAACTGCACAAAATATGGCCTTCATCAATCTATTCTGTAATATGATTTAACAAATCAGTTTATTATTTCATAAACAGAAGCCTGGGTTTTGTTGAAAGTGGGGAAAACATAGACTTATGAAAACAAAGAAGCTTCATTCTTGAATTTAATGCATTCCATAATTGCACTATAATGGCTAAAAAAGATTAAATAATTATTAAAAGAGGAACATGTTCTGAGGAAATGGAGAACAAATGTTTTACCAATCTGTATTGAATAATATTTTAAATGATAGACCTATTTTAAGTCTAATTCTTGTTGGTATAGAAGAAAAAGATCATGTTTAATATAACCTTTATGTTCTATGTGTTTTTGTATAACCAATATATTGTTACTCAGACAGAGAAATATGTTGATCCAAATAATACATGGTAAACTTGATATGATACAATAATCGATCCCCAGGTTACTGTTGGTCTGAGAAGAATTTGAAATTATGTGCATGTAATGGTTTAAATTTTGAGTAAAGCAGATGTGAAATTTCTTGCATTGGTACAGTTTTATATGTGAACGCTTCCCAAATTATTGATAGTTTAAAATGTAGTTATTTATTTAATAACTGAATAATTTTCTTGTTGTGTTCTAGAATTTCTCAGATAAAACAATTCACTGTAAGAAAGACAAAAGCAGATGCAGTAAAGTAAAGTTAGAATTACTAAAATTTAAATCTGTTGCAGTGTTAATTTAGTGATCAATTAAGTTGGAATTTACTAATAAAAACTAAAAGTAGAATCCCCATTTCTTTCTTAGAGCAGTATTTGTTTTAGGTTATTAATGTGTAATTTTTGTGAATCTCTTGTGAACCTAAATCAAATTTCTCTGTGCGAAGTTCAATCTCGTAAGTAAATTAACCTTTCAATCACTGAGTTATTATTCACTAAGTTAGATGTCATTTCTTAGTTTTTCTCTCCCTCAAGTGTTACACTTAAGTCTGAAGATTTTCCTTATTTTGTCAGATCTATAAAAAAAAAGTTTAATAAAAAATGTTACAATTCCAGACAAGATCTGATTGATACCATCAGCGACTTCCGTGAAATCTGATTTTTGCCATTATTGGGAGAGAAAGTCAATAAATGTTAGAAGGAATTGTCAGGAATTGTCAGGGGTTACATGCTAGTTGTATGTAGATTATGATGTATTTTATAGATTTTGCTATCATTGTGTCAGTCTAAGTTTTACACCCACTGAATCTATCCTTTCTTCTTGGTTCATCACTGCTCAGTATTTGTATGTTATTTTTTTGTCGAAATAATCCACTAATTTGTTAGTAAATAATTTTTAATATTTTACTAGTTCAAAGAAATTTTTTGTTCTTTTGGATTAAGATTTAGTTGCTTTTATTGTTTTTCTAAATTCTCAATACCACAAGAGGAAATAATTCACCAATGATCTTGGGTCAAATGAGGTCCTAAATGTCAAGCGTCTGATTAAATTGGGAATCACTTTCCACAATGATTGGTCACTTTTGTAAATTCTGCTCACATAGCAGTAGCAGAAACCTTATATAATGGACTTCCTGTAGACGACGTCTGATAGCTAGACCGCTTTAACTACCATTCTTAATAGAATTTCTTTCTCTCTTTTCAGGTGTAAATTAGACGAGTAAACTCAAACTGATCGAATTAAAAGTATCCAATTAGTCTTGGAATTAAAGAGATTGGAAAGGAGTTGACCGGAACATATCAAGGACTTCATCTGGAATAACCAATCAGTATCCATGAGAAGCTTGCATCCATCTTCAAAGACATAGTCCGGAAATGATTTCCAAAATGGCTTCCACAATTTATCTGTTCATTTGTGTGTTATTATTAACAAGCGTTTATGGAAATGAGATTTTATTAAAGTTTGATTTTGAGGAGGAGCAAAATAGTGGAACAGAAATTGGAAATTTGGCAATAGCCAGTAATTTAAGTCAATATTTTAATGCGGATCAATTTCAAAAGTTAACATACATCATTTTTACGGAAGGAAATAAATATGCCAGTATTTTTAATGTGGATTCTAAAACAGGTTCTCTCACTTCTGCTAAAAAGTTAGATCGTGAAGAAATCTGCCCATTTGATGAAATCTGTAAACTTAAAGTCGATATTGGTGTTTACATCAAACAGACTTCTGGTATTGATAATCTAGTCAAAATAATAGTAGTCTCTGTTTTCCTGACTGACATAAATGACAACACGCCTACATTTAAACAAAGCAAACTGACCCTTGAAGTTCCAGAATCAGTTCCTGTAGGTCATGTTCTTCTACTCAGCGGTGCAGATGATCATGATATTGGTTCCAATGCCATTCAATCATATAAAATGATTCCTGATATTGGAATGTTTGAGTTACAAGTGATTAAAAATTTAGATGGAAGTTCTGATCTAGGTATTGAAGTCAAGAGGCGTCTGGATCGTGAAACCATGGATAAATTTAATCTGAAAATTATTGCCCAAGATGGTGGAAACCCTCCAAAATCTGGATCTGTGGATGTTGAAATTGCTGTCTTGGATGATAACGACAACAAACCCCAATTTCTTAATACTCCATTTGGTTTTACTATTCCTGAAGATTTCCCTGTGGGTAAAACCATTGTGAAACTAGCAGCTGTTGATCCAGATTTGGGAAATAATGGAAAGTTGGTCTATTCTTTTAGCACCAGAGCTTCAGATAAAGTCAAACAGTACCTTGGAATAAACAATCAAACTGGGGATATTTTTCCTATAAAGAAATTGGACTACGAGTCAGATCCAACTCTGGAGTTTCTTGTGGATGTGAAAGATCAAGGAAACCCACCCAAATCTTCCCAAGCTTCAGTAAAGATCAATATAACTGATGTTAATGACAATGCTCCACAATTGAAAGTGAATTTGCCACCAGCAAGTAAGTCTATATCCGAAGGTGCTGTTATGGGTTCCTTTGTGGCTCATGTTTCAGTGTTTGACTCTGATAGTGGACCGAATGGTGAAATCACCTGTGAAACTGAAGATGACCGCTTCTCACTACTTCTTTTCTCTGATTTTGCCTACATTTTCAAAATCTTGCTACAGAAGCCTTTGGATTATGAAGAAACTAAGAATGTCACAGTGAATGTTTCATGCAAAGATAAAGGAGACCCCCAACTTTCCAATTCTACTTCCTTTACATTCAATGTAGGAGATGAAAATGACAATGCTCCTGTATTTGATCGACAGGAATATAGAGTTGCCTTCACTGAAAACAACAGCATTGGGGATGAAATTGTGGACTTACAAGCAACTGATAAGGACAGTGGAATTAATGCGAAAATCTTCTACGATTTAGTAAATTTGACAAATATTGTGTCTGTGGATAAGAATAATGGAAAACTTAAAGCAGAAATTGTGTTTGATCGCGAAGTTAAGTCGGAATATAATTTTCTAGTTAAGGCGTCTGATTCGGGTAATCCTGTTCTCTCATCCATTGCTAATGTTGTTGTCATCATAATGGATCAAAATGATCATCCTCCATTATTTACAACTAAACATTTTAAATTTATGATTCTGGAAAACCAGCAACCTGGAACATACGTTGATAGATTGAATGCCACGGATGCTGACAATAACAAAAATCCTACCTTTTTATTTTCCTTTGCCCCTGATACGGTTGTAAGTGATTTTAGTATTGATCCTTACACTGGATTTATCAAAACTAAAACAGTGTTGAATCGTGAGAAACGTGGCCAATACGAGTTCCGCGTGTTTGTTACTGATAAAGAGAAGTCTACCTATGTTGACGATGCTATAGTAACCATTACTGTTCTTGACGATAATGATCATGCTCCTACAATTACATATCCTAATGAATATAACAAAACTGTGTACTTTCCTTACGATAGTCCAGCAGGAACTGTTTTGTTAACAGTGGAAGCTTATGATCAAGACTCTCATGATAATGCAAAAATTTCATACTCAATCAATAAAGGCAATGAGAAAAAGCTTTTTATGATCAACGAAGAGTCAGGAGAAATTCTAATACGCCGTACGATACAAGTGAGTGAAGCAGAAACTTACCCATTAGTAGTTGGTGCACATGACAATGGAGGTAAATCACAAAAAGATTCTTACGCAAATGTGAATATAGTGCTAACTGGTGGTAATGCCACTCTTGGGAGATTCGGTGGGAGCAATGAAGGCTCAGACAATCACAATATGGCCATCGTTATTACCCTTATCATAGTGACAATAGTGCTTGCAATAGCTGTCATAGTGACTATCTGTATTATCAGAAAAATAGATCGTGAAAGACGCAAGAAAAATACCAGCAAGATGGTGGAAGTGGAAAAGGCTTGTGAAATGCAAAAGCCTTTTCATTGTATGAAAGACTCAAAAGCCAGTGACATAGAAGACAATGAAATTGAAAAATTAAAACAAAAGATTAAAAACGATATAAGTTTCTCAGTGCAAGATAGTGATGGTAATTTTGACAGTTCTTCCTTTACTAATGTGACGTCATTTACAACATTTACTGGGAAAAATTTAACGTCCTATTCATCAATAGAACAGAAGATGCTAGAGGTTAGTAAAAATTTTATTTCATTATCAGAAAGGTGTTGTGAATGAGACAGGATTTGCCTTATCTCTGGTAAAAGCAGGATGGCCATTGATAATAAAAAATATTTTCTTTTATTCTGCCTTCTTTGCTTTTAAAAATTTAACAGTTCAAGTAATCTCTTAACTTCCAAGTAAATAGATTTGGAACTTAACTGACAAAAATATTAATTCAGGATTTTTAGACATCCAAATAATGCCAGGAGATGGTCATAAAAACACCAGGAAATCTTTTTTGCAATTCTACAACAAGTCATTGTTGCCTTTGTACAGAAAATTGTTCATATATAGACAAATCATACAGTGCATGTTTGTGTAGGCACCATCAATTATTCTTAACCATCTGGATCTATACTACATAATACAAAGTAAGGTTTTTTAATTCCATACAGTTTACATTTAAATGAAACCTATTTCTGGAATATGTGATTGCATGATTTCAGACTCATTTCAATATCACTTGTCAAAGTATCAACTTGTTTCTAAATTAAGATTGATTTTATTAGAATTGAATAACAGAAACCATTCAATATACACATATAACATATTTTATTGACAATATTGCACTTAATAACATTTGTAGTAATAATGCAAACGGACAATTTGACCTGCAGAGTTGCTGTGTTTGACTTGCTGTCTCTAGGGATCCATCCATCAAGCTATTGTTCTGTCTTCACAATCTTAATAATTTGCCATATTAATCCCCAACCTAAAGAGGGTAATAATATTCCAATGAAAGGAGGATGCACGAGGCCCCCATTGAAGACTTCAATCCCTTTAATTAAGAAGATTGTTAAATAGACTAACTATGGGTTCAGTTTCAACTTGTGCATTGACTCTTTTAAAGATATCAGTTTGAAGTCTTTTGACTGAAAGTTTATCTGCAAGGCATTTGAATGTGCCTTTCATGAAATGCCTTTAATATGTGATGGTTTGATAATAATAAGTTTTATCTTGCATTTTTGAAAATGTCATTCATGATCAATGATTGATGATGCTGTTATATTTTATTATGTCTGGAAGTTCTAGACATTACTGTAGTTGCCAAGGAAATGGAAATGACAATATCAAAATGTAATTTATTTTTGAAAAAGAAAACCTAAAGGAAAGAAAGTTAATGAGCTAATTTTGTTCTGGTTTCCATGAAAACTCAAGATGTTATTTTTATTATTAGATTATGACTGAAATCAAGAAATAACAGAATCCTCTCACTGCTAGAACTGTTGAGGGACACTGAATAACTTGAGCTATCCCTTGTAATAAATTAAACTAAAATTTTACACATATTGAGAAGGGTTTTACCAGTGTTATATGTCGGATGTGGTCAGTTTGGAATAGGGTATGAGCCTAGTTGGCTTTGTAATTTGAATCATTCATTGGCAAAAGCTGTGTAGGATGTAAAACTGTTTGGCTAAAGCTGTATGTATCAGACTAACTATTCAGGGCTTGTCATTCATCTTGTAATCCATTTGCTTTGTATATATTGAGGTTTTGTAGATCTTAGCATCTTTTTGATTGCACAAGTTATAGTATCTTATAAACCAACTCAGATTTGTCTTGAATGAACCTTGTCGATATTTCTGGTCATAAAAATAGCTGTGTTCTCACTTTTGGCTTGATTCTGTCTTTGACAAGAACCGTCTGTAAGTTAAGTTGAGCTAAGCCAATGCCCACTAATCATTATCCTTACAGTAAGGAGATATCTGCCCACTGAAAGAATTAGTCTTCAGTTTGTCAACGTGCCCTTTCTAACCTACATGTCACTTATATTCTATAAACTGTTTTAGATATCTTTGTCTGTGCCGTTATAAGCTTGGCATAATCTGACTACAGTTGTTACAGCCCCTGAATAGATCTGCTTGTGTTTTATTACTGGGTGTTATGTTAGCGGTGATTTACAAAAGAGGATTAAGTATATTAAAGATCAACTGTCTAAATAGATTAATATAGATCAAACAGCTGATATTGTCCATATCATATGTTACTTGAAATGGGGTTAATCTTCTGATTTCAATTTTGCTTATTTTGATATCAAAGGTTTTCTGATCTTTCTGAAGTTTAAGAAAAAATAATACAAAGTATGTGGAGGTTTTTTCGTGGAATTAATTGGTCTTCAGATCTGTTCAAATAAGCTTTGCAAAGTTCAGCTGATACCGTAATCTTTCTTAAAATCTTAGAAATCTGGTTTCTGTGCATGAATAATCAGTAGTTTAAGTCTGGACGCTAACCCCTAAATTTTTTTTCTTTAACAATTAAACTTATAAACATTAATATTTAAAATTGGGATAGGGTCAAAAAACACCCAATACGACTATTTTTTTACAGTTATCGAAGCAAATCATGTTATTCGATATCTGTGTAATCTTTATATAAAAGTGAATTTTAAATTCTATTTTCCTTTTAAAAATTTAAATATGAACTTGGTAGGAGTTGAAGCGTTTAGTCTATAAAGAGAGAAAGCTGTGATAATTGATTTCATAATATCTGGTGAAGAGTAAAATATGTCTGAATATCTCTATTTAAGATGGAGGATACACAAGTCAATTAAATCAACATCGGCTAATTATTAACAGTGATTTTTGATCGCTCTTGACATGACAGACATTTGTTTTACTTGACATGCATATTCGGCACAGGATAAGAGTGCAGAAGTCATTTCTACATAGACAGCAAAGAGGGTCTTATGAATGACTTGTGGTTTAAGGTGAGCCAGAAACCTAATTTTATGTTAGTTTTGGTGATCAGAATTAGGATGGAAAGTTAGTCGTTTTGTTCTTGGCCCATATTTTGTTCCAATAATCTTTTAACCAAGTCTTCTAAAGCTTATTTTGAATTAAAATTAGGATCGAAATGCTATGTATAAATAAGAAATTAGGTTAAAGAAACACTGAATTCAATAAAGTAAATTTGTGCTATCAATTGATCTGAGTATTTGAAATTGAAAAATACTTATTATGAATCATAACACCTGAACAGTTTGTACAGTCATCTTAGCTTATTCATTCCTCTCATTGTATTGACTGGCCAGGTAGCCATTGATTTTACTTCATATACATTATTGATATCTCACCATTAACATTGAATCAGGAATTCAATAGCCAGTTGCCGTCTGGTATTCATGTGATTTCACCACACCTTAAATAGCCTTGACTCACAGAAATATATCATTGATGATGGAGCTATGGATGACATATTTTAAAACTGAGTCATTTAGAAGTGGAAATTTTGAATGAATTCTGAATCAGTTGTCATTAATATTATAATTTGTATAATGATAGCTCAGATGAAAGTATTAATTTCAATGACCAATTTGATAACTTAATTTTCCGTGTATGATTTCAATATCAAACTGCTACTGAGTGGCAAATATCTGTATTTTCAATTTCCATACCTCGCTTCCCATATAGGTCATTGAAAGGAAACCTTTTTCTAGTTGACAAATTCATCATTCCTTTTTCAAACAGAATTGGTTTTACAAAAATTTCTCATTACAGAAAGCAAAAATAAAGTTGGTTTTCAATAGCTGTTTTTTGTAACAGAAATAACGACTTATACAATTGTTTATGCTACAGATATTTATGGATTTTTGTAAAGATTGATCAATATTTATATTACATAATAATGGCCCACCTGATATTTTAATGACGTCACTTATTGCCTTTTAATTTTATTGATTGAGAAATACTGTTTCTGCAATAAACTACAGACATCAAAGAACTATGATCCCTGCGATAGTGCAGACATGTTGACAAATGGTGGATATCAGATGTCAGTCACACAATTTTTTATAGAATTGACTTTTTCTAATCAACTTGTCATAAATTTCTAACATTCATCTTTGATTTTGTCTTCACAATCTGAAACAATGGTGTTTTGTTCTTGTTTCAAGACATTCAGTTGAAAATATTTCAAAAGTGGAAGCAGTCAGATTGTAGGCATGCAAGAAATACACTCGACATTCCCAAAAATTAGTTCAAATTCTTGAAGCATTTGATACAATTGAATGTTGTTTTAGTATTAGGTTGATCTTTAAAATTATATAATAAGGAATTAAATCGACCCTTTTATTACTTAAGTATCTCACCTGATTATATAGTGCTAAGGGCATGCTGGGAAACATGTCAGTAAAGTGTCAAACTGACTTACTAACATACCACTCTGACGTCAATCCTTTCAAGTCCAATGAAAATGTTCCAAACATGTTTTTTCTGCGCTTGCCCTGTTTTTCTGTTACGTCTAATATTTGCCGAAGATTTGCACATTTTGATCTGGTTTCCTTGAACCTCTTTCAGTTCACTTGTTTCATACATCAGAGTTAAAAACGAAAGATTTACCCTAGGACAACAAACTATTTGTCTTAAGAATTAAAGTGAAATGTTTTTAATTGTTTCTAAAAGTTCATGGAGCATGATTGTCAATGTTAGGATGGCTTTGTTGTTTACTGGCAAACCAAAGTTCTGACTAGAAATTTCTAGTCACAGTGTAAGATTTTTGAGTTAATGCCAGAGATGAGATAACTGACTTATAAGTTTGAACTGTGGCTAGGTTAATGATTAAATGTGAAAAAAAAAAATATAGGACAATTGAAATTTGTACTACTTTAATGTGGATGGTATCTTTTGCCAAGATTTTGGATGTTTTAATACTTCATTTTTTTGCATTTTGAAAAAATTTTGCTAATAAAAGAACAAACTTCAAGATTTTGCATTAAATGTATCACTTAAAACTTTTATATTTTTTAAATCTTGTCTAAAAATTGGCCAGAAAAGTTAAATATGGTTAAATTAATGAAAAAAAAAAGACCTATATCCACTAGTCTAAAACACCATGCTAGATTATAGATAACACATTCAAATTTGTCAGGCAATTAAAGAGGCTATCAGCTTGGTGAATATTAAATAAATTTATTCTCTCTAATATTTACATTCATAAACTTCTATTTAACTGAGGGGGGACAGCTGGACACAGAACAATAGCACGGCCGGATGATCTGAGTAGAGTTACGCTGCAATAAAGAAAACCTGTTTCCACTGTATGCAATAAATAACAATAACACTTCATATCACAGCCAACCAAATTTGAATATTCTCTATAAAAATTTTACACTTTCATATTCAATAACCTGAACTTTTGGTCAAAATCAACAAAGAAGAAAGTGAACTATTATGTGAAATTAGACAATTTGAATATTTTGAGAGACTTTATTGTGTCTGTTATTGGATTTCAATTTACGCGCTATTTCTTAAAAGTTTTATGACACTCATGGCATTTTGTTAGATTTTTATAAAACTATTATTTTCATAACTTAATAAATATGTGCTTTTGTATTTCATATGACTATTTTCACCTCTCTATTCAAATTGAAGAAATATTAAATTTTGTTCTCTATAGAAGACTTCGATCTGAGAGAAAGAATATCACATTTTTCCCGCCAAAATGTGTGTATATTGTTTGGTTATACATGGTTAATATCAAATATTATTTTAAGTTCCTTAGTACATTTGCTTTTAGGGTTATGACACAAGCATTTTCAGGCAGATTCTTTTATTTGAATGTTGCATTTGTGAATTATCATTGTTTAATTTTTTGCATTTAATTTGTATATTTTCAGAACCCTCAAGCATGTAGTTCTGTTTTATCCAATAATACATTATCACCTGACGGTGGATATAAAAAGCTTCGTCATTATCCTGATAAGAAGCGAGAAATCAACAGACTATCAACAGAAACACTACGACCATATAGGGGTTTATGGCTTCAAGAACAAAAGGTAAGAAATGCTGATTGTAGAACCCTGATTGCTATTGATTTTAGAGTTAACAAATTAGAAAAGTAATCCCCTTAAAGGATTTTGGTTGTGTGGTATATGTTTATTGCTGTACAAGAACAAATTTATTGACAATGCTGTATAAGAAAAATATAGCACTGGAGAGGGAGTTTGGTCAGGCTTGCTGTAATACAATCATTGTCAATGGTCCAAAACATTATCAATTGACATCCAAACAATATTATTTAACTAACAATTTTTTTTTCGAGCCAATATATCTTACATTTCCTTGCTAATTAAAATATTGCTCCAACATGCATGACCTTAAATTATAAAAATAAAAAGCAACCATGTTTCTATTATATTAAGTACAAAATAATAAAAAATACATTAGTCCTGTGCACATGATTGGTAAAGTTATTTATGACAATGTATACAGAACAATATTAGATCTGTTCAATCAGATAAAATACAAATAAACAATATTTCTGTCCATCACTTAACCACTGACCATAAACAGATAATTAAAACACTGGACGCTGGTCTGCTAGCTCACAGTGATAATAGACAGCTTGGGACAGAAACAAGATCGTAGGGACCTGATAGGAGATCGTAGGGCACTGATACAAGATGGTTTGGTCAAGATATAAGATGGTGTGTCAGAGATAATTCAACTATCTCTAATACAATCTGGTAGTTGTGAAGTAGCTACTATTGATACCTGTATGTTAAAATATATTTTATGGATGGAAAGAGTATACTGAGCATTCGACCATAACTTCTTTATAGTAGCTTATAAATTATTTAACACTGCCTTGAAATAAAAGAAACCAACTCAGAAGCAATTACTTCTGCATCAATGTGTTTCCATATTACACGTTTGGTCATTTGAGAATTTCAATAGATGGCTCAATCATAGAAATAGAATTTTTCACAAAGAGGATGAATGTATGAGTAATTTGTTCAACAGGAAATACAAATATTGCTATATACGACCAAAATAAGATTGTACTAGTGGACTTTTTCATTCGAAGCTTTGAGATTAGTTCTTCTCTTATTTAATCTTAAATGTAAAATTGACTTCAAAGATTTTGATAACTTTGATGGCAGAAATGTTTTACTATGAGAAAAACAGTTACTTGTACCATGTACACAGTACAGCAGGGAAATAAAAAATCTTTCAGCAGACTTTCAAAACAAATTGATTATTTGTCAATCTGCAAAATTTGAATAAGCAAGAAGTATAACCATTTGCTATAATCCAAACCTACTAACAAGAACAAAAAAAGAAAAAGTTACCAACTATCTTACATGGCACAAATAAAAGTATTGAATTTCTTCAATGATAGTTGACTATGGTACATCAAGCACAAAGCTTGTGATAGATACTAAATTATTGATCCACTGGCAGACATGGTTTTGACTAATTAATAAATAATTTAATAAGGTATTGTTTTTTTGTAATTATAAATAGTAACACTAATCAATGTGTATATAGATTATTACAATTATTGTCTTTCCTATTCTGTTAAACCTGGTTTAGAAAATAGAACCATTGTGTTCTGATAATTACTCCAAGACAATCAGAGATTGAATTGGTTCTGGATTGTTTCCTTATTGATTTGAGGAATCGAAAACCAAAGAAGTGCCTTTTGGGTTTCCATATTTTATATCTGAATATAATAGCTATTACTTTGATGGTTGTTGATGGTTTAGAAGCTTCTATATACCAATCAAATAAAGTGGGCAATATGACTGCATACAGCTCTCCTTTATTCATTATTATACGCTTTATTTTAATTATATTTTGCCAGACTAATGGACATTAAAATTTCATACTATTGTTTTATGACAAGGTTGGAATTGATTTTAATTCACATATCATAGACTCCACATAATTCTGTCTTACTACAAATTATCTAACAAATAGAGCTTATCACATTTAAATGGCTTGTCAATGTCAAAACCAGGGAAAGGGTAATGAGTAACGTTACGCAGTGTGGAATAAGGTAAAGTTTGTAGTAGTCAGAATAAAATATTATTTGTTTATGTTGTAGAATCAGGGTATGTCCAAGATATCTGAAGATTTAACAAGTGAGATTTCTGGCAGTACGGAAACTAGCGAACGAGACAGTGGTCGGGGTGGTAGCGAAGAGGATATACACCCACATAGTGATTCCGGTAAGTACTGTTTCTTAAATATTGCTTCATTACTTGGAGATCAAGTAAAAGTATTGATGTTTTTTTCAAAATCTACGCAGAATCAAGTTCCATAAATCACAATAATTATGTTCAATGCACTTGATTTTCAATACACACAATGTTAAAGTAGTTGTCTTCAATAAGCAATGAGCACAATTGATTCACTTGTTTGAACCACTAATTATGATGATGAAAGGGTACAGTGTATATTATTTATAATTCTTGAAAGCTTGTTCAATACATAAACCTTGTGCAGATACATAAATTATGTACAAGTATTATAATAGATATGTTTTTGTAGATTTTAATAAGTTAATAGTTTCCATGCTCTTTGTAAAATTGCCGTCATATTTCAATACATATGAATCTGATATTAACTAAGAATACCTTTTAAATATCATGTCATAAAAGGGTCTTATCAGAAGGCAAATACATGTAGTTGGGGTCAATTTCAGACTCTGCAATGGTGATTTGCCTTCAGTCCCTACAGCTACAAAAATATTGTCAGACACCATGTCTTTTGCAACCATTGAACCAAACAAGTCTGTACCATAAATAAAATGTTAATAATAATATAAGTTAATAAATTGATAGAGAACAATAAGTACATTGATAATATAAACAATATAAGATAAATAAAATGATAAATTATGACACTAGTAATATATAATGTATTAATAATGATATATTGATGAAGTTGTCATTATATATCGATCAATAACTATGCCTCATATACTTTTATTAAGATATCTGAATTTGACTATCTGTTATATTAAAGTTGGATATGTAAATTTCAACTAAATGATGACTGTTCATGAGAAATTCTACAATGTAAAAGAGCATTGTTTTTTTAATTTACCCTGTATCAACCATTGACAACTAATATGAGAGAGGGAGATTTTCAAACAGGGCTGAAATGCTTTAGTTGTTCGTTAACCCATCCAGGAGTCAGGAGTAGGCCTATCTGTATTATTATCATATTTTTTTAATAATATTTACTGTTTACTGGAACTCTCCAGTTTTATTTAACCTATTGCTCACTTGAAAAAAATTAATTTTATTTATATTGTAGCTGGAGACAGCTATGATATGTTTTGCAGTGAAGTGTGAATATTTGAACAATGAGTCTTTTTATATATTCTAGTACATATAATTATGATGTCTGTCGACTCCTAGTGAATATGTAGACTACATATAAATACTTCAAAAATATTAACTTTACACAAGTTTTAGATTATTAAAATTTAAAATGTAAACAGAACTCCACCTTATTTTCAACATAGGTATACGCGATTATCAATGTTGCATACAAGATGCATTAAGCATGTCTTCAAGATACAGCCTTATCAAAAGCCAAAACAAATAAGTGCCTGTAAAGGAGATTTACTAATGTATTTGTATTAAGATTTTAATATTTGTATAGTTTGTATTTGTATAACATGGTCTATATATTGGAAAGAAGTAGTTTAAGTTAATACAAATAAATGCAAGTTTTTGAAATATGACATTATGTACTCTGGGCAAGTTTAGTGCAGGCGGGTGAATTTGGAATAAAACTCAAACCAGACTAAAAATATGCATTATATAAGAAAAATATAAAAGAAAAAGTCCTCCTTTGAACTTCTCCAATGATCTTATAACACCAATATATTGAACAATTATTGAATATTAATTCCCTTTTCCCTCAAAATAAATAAGTTGTCATTAGGATAGTATCATTAGATAGGATCTAAGTCAATTGTAGTATTGAAATAAATTGGTTACAGTGAACAAAGAAAATCAAATCAAGGTACTTTAATAACTAAGATATAATAAGACTAAATTTGATATTTGATCTGAAGAAGAGACATTGTCTAAATATCTAATCACAAATTTAATATAGTCAAATATGTCCTGGTGGATTCAACTTGTTAAAAGTCATGTATACAAAATATAGAGTATATTGTATGGTATATGAGAAGTCGTGAGAACTCTTCAATTTGACAATTGATCTCGACCCTTCCCGCCTTTTATCAAAATATCCTCTTTCATATTTATACCATATTGAAAAGACCACAAGAGATCTTTTAACAATATTGAATTTCTTTCCAACTCTTGACTGTTGATTTGTTGTGATATTTCAGTCTTAAGTGAAGTGACTTGTTTGATCTGTGAAAAATCTCTGTATCATTATGTTAGATCTAATTACAAATTTCTAACAATACTATGAAATTTTTTACTGTATATTTATCTTAAGAGCATCTATCTAGTCTATAATACATAAAGTAATATCCATGATTTAATACTTTAGGAATGTAAAATTAAAATTGGGGAGTCGTGGTGGCTCAGTGGGTTAGATGTTTGCCCACTAACCTGAAGGTCCAGGGTTCAATCCAGGCAAAGGTCGAGATTAACCTTCCAATTTTTCAGCCTGGTTTCCCTTTGTCAGTGATGCAGGTCAGAGGGACTGACATGGAAAAAGTGTCTAGTCGTTCGGATGGGACAACAAACCGAGGCCCTGTGTGCTGCATGGTGTTGCCCATCTTCATTAGCCCAGAATGTGCAGAAGAGTAGGATGTAATACTCCATTCATTTCATTTTTTTATAATTAAAATTGAATCCCATCATTTTCTGTCCCCATCATTCCCCAAAATTAATTCAATGATTCAACTTTTGTAGCTTCTGGAAATAACTCTTGTTATGTCTGAAACCAAACATTCAAATATTTATTGGTGATTAAAATACTGTGGTAAGTTCTTGATGTAGTGGTAGTGTGCTTTTATATATTGTTTTGGCTGTAAACTATTAATCCTGCTTCATACTGTAGTTATTCTTTAATTTTACCTTTATTTGCTTTCTGTAGTGGTTTAATATCATCCATTTCACTTTTAATTCATTTTGCTTGTTGTAATGGTGTGCCATAATATATTTTGCTTTTGTAATGGTGTCCTTTATTCATATTACTTGTAATGGTGTGCCATAATTCATTTTGCTTGTTGTAATGGTGTGCCATTATTCATTTTGCTTTTGTAATAGTTTCCTTTATTCATTTTACTTGTTGTAATGGTGTGCCTTTATTCATTTTGCTTTTTGTAGTGGTTTGCATTAATCCTTTAATTTTTATATCCTAAATGTGCTTCATCTTTTGGTAGTGTGTGCTGTCATAAAAGCTTCCACCTGATTCTTAGTATGGGTTGTGATCCATATTTTAACTGTCTTTTATTTATGGTGTGGTATTTCATGGAAGTGTGCTTATTTTTAATCTCTTTATCATGCTTTTTAATTAACATTGCTTTGAATGCTAAAACTGTTCTACCTGTTGTAATAATGGCTTCGTTTTGCATAATGCAAAGTCAGCATCGTCCAAAGATGGGATATTATTCAGCCCACATCTCAATCTCAATAAGATCAGTCAACAGGAGTGCTAGTTATAGTAATAAATGTTTCATTTCCAATATTTGAATGTAAGAAATATGAGAAACGCAATGGTTTTCAGCACATACATGTACCTACTATTTGTCTGGTCTGAATTCCTTTCTCTACTTTAAATACAAGATATATGTATCTAATTGATATCATCAGAAGTCAATCTGGGATCTTCTAAACATTATTAACACTTTCCATGATGGACAATCTTGTCTTTAAATGGCTACATTTCGACCCTTGTTGAATAGATCTACAGATTAGTCTATGGTTCCTGAAAGCTTTAACAACCTTCTTCAGACAATTTTAGTGGTGCTAAAAGGCAAACTTGAAGCTTGATAAAAGATCGGAACAATCAGTCTCTTTTTACAAATCAATAACACTATTTACAGAAGTCTTTTATATCCAGTGAATCAATAAGCATTGATTGAATTGGATCAATTTATTATGGACAGTGTCAGTTATCACTCATATATTTATGATCATTAATAGTGCATGTCTCTAATTATTGGACAAAATCATCAGGTTGTTCAAATTACTTGATGATTTTCAAAGAAGTCTTGAATTCCACATCTGTATTTCCCACCTTTTCACCTGCTTCTAAGACTAAATGAATTCATTTTGTTCTAGTACTGTAGGCTATAATTATTGGTAAAAAAAATCATGTTACATTCACAGTAAACAAGTAGTTTTAACTACAGATTCTTTGACCCACAGCTTACTCATCGATTCTGGCCCAGCGCGATTAGTATTTGTATTATTGATAATAATAATTAAGCGAAAGGAAAGATTGTCAACTAGTTAGGTTATTTATGTTTTTTAATGTTCACATTCAATTTTTTGCAGATGATACCAAGCCAGCAACTACCCCAAGTAATGGTGAAAATAGTTTCCACGACAATATGGATTCCACTCCAGAAATAATCCACGATACGTCGCACAGTTTCTTCTCCCAGAACGGAACTCGATATCATCGAAACATTAGTTTTAGTGATGACAGTGTCACCGCAAACACTACCGTGGATAACCAGAAACTACGCACTAGGAACTTTTCAGAGAGTTGTTTCCAAACACCAAGAACTGTCGCTAGTGTTGCCAATGGTAGAGTTTGTAATCTTAGACGAAGTGCCATGATGGACAGTGCTCTGATGGGAACATTTACAGATTTCACTCACAGTACTTTGGGGATGGCCTACTCTGTTAGAGACATAGACTTAACAGGAGCAATTGTAGGCAATGATTCAACTGTGATAGCCATGCCTGAAAATGATCTTACGAATACTACCTCCTACGATCATACGATTAATGCGGAGGAGTTGTGCAATGAGATTGACCAACTGTTTTTCAACAATTCAAAATTTTAATTTTGAAATGATGTGCAATATTAACTACCCGTGAAATTATGTGAATTCTACAAACATAATGGGCAACTGATGGACCCTGAAACTTACAAAATTTAGTTTGGTTTATTTTCAGAAATGTGGAATGTGAAATGAAAATAGAAGATTTATGTAGTATAATGTTTGAAACAGGCTTGCTGTGTTGTATGCAGTTATTTTGATGTGTTTTGACACTTGTAGAAAATTGAATATTTCTGAAAAATTGCCTGCATAATTATGTTGCCATGACAATTTGCTGTGTTTGAAATTATTTTATGTCTTGCATTTACTCTTTATTGATCATTTCATATTTGAAATTTAATTGCAATGATAAATATACAGAATGTCTCATATTTAGTCATTTGATAACCTGTTATTTTTTTTAAATATCCACCATTAAAAAACCATACCATTTCACAACACATTAATTATTGTTTCTTACATTTCTTAAAATCATTCATCATTATTATGATTGGATTGAAATTCATTTCTTTTTGAGAGTTTAAAAACTATTAGTTCTGTAACTTCATAGCCACCACATGTGAGAAACATTTACATGTAGTATATAAAACATAACATGCTTCCCTTCACCATTAAAACCATACCATTATTTCTTGTTCTTCACCATTAAAAACTATATTATTGCATGCTTTTCATATACCATGATTTCCCTGTTGAAGCATATAATGCTGTCATTTGAAGAATTGTGTAATAGTTTAATTGTAATTAGTGAATTTTGTAGTTAGTCATTTTCATTGCATCTCCTTTGTAATATAGAATTGAAACAGGCTTTTATATTCATTAAAGTATTCAAGTTTTTGCCATATTTTTTAAAATGTTTAGATTAGTCATTTAAAAACCAAGAATTCTTAAAATCTGTAAAACTGAAGCAAAATTGAAAAATGAATTATTTGAAATGTTGCATGTGTGAACTACAAGAAAATCTGAAACTATTAAAAATACAAATGCTTGAATTGCGTCCAAATATTTGTATGGAAACAGAAGTCATAATTAAAAACCATTCATAGTTTGTTTTTATGCATAAAATTTGAATAATTTAATGAACACTATTAGCTGGTTACAGGTTTGTGAATAATAATGATTTGTGAAATAATGATGGTGCTAAAACTGTATAGAGAATAACAGAAATGTAATATAAAGATGTTTTTTAAGTTTTATTTGTTATATCAACCCTTTGTTATTGTTTTTAATGTTATATTCAGTTCTCTTTTCTTTCTATCTTAGTTTCCTCATACTTTCTTCCCTATTATCTTGCCAATTTTTATTCTTTCCTTCAAGATGTGTATCAGTGTTAAACACTTTATATTCAAAACCAACTCCGAATTTCAATAGTGCTGATCATGTTATATTTCATTGAATATGTCATATTTCATTGAATATGCCATATTTCATTGATCATGAAATTCAAATATTTATTTTAATCATACTCAAATCATGATATTCATTAAACCCTTTGTAGAAATTAGAAAATCCTAGTTTACTGTACAAAAATCATTTTAATTCAATATCATGGTGTATGTTAAATAATCATTGTAATTAATGAAGAAATCATTGTAATTAATGAAGAAATCATTGTAATTAATGAAGAAATCATTGTTTTCAATTATCATATTCATTTCAAATACCATAACTTCTGCATTTAAGAACTTTAAATGTTCATTTTTTATTTCCAATTTAGAATTTTCATTAGCTCTTAACTGTTCAGTCTTTAGTTTCATTTATTTCTGTGTTTAAGAAAATAGACCAAAGTTGTTGATCTTCCTAAAATTGGACTGAAAGAGTTTTTCTTTAATTGATTTTCATTTAGAACTATTCAGGAGAGTATATTTAAATCAAAACCAACTGGAAAAGCTCTACAGTTCATGTTAATTTTTCTATAACTTCACACCCCTTTTATCATTCTTCACCAGAAATACCAAAAACATTTTAAATTAATGTTTTTAATTTCATAATTTTATTTGATTTGTATAAAAGTAAAAACTGTTTTTATGATCAAAATTGATGATCTCAATTTGGAGATTAATAAAGATATTGTTGTAATAAAACAATTGTGATATTTTTTTACTTCATTGCTCACTGTATGACGTTGCTTGTTCTTAGCTCTTTCATTAACTGAAAAGTGACTTTCGGGTATCATGGTTTTTAAAGCTAATAATTCCTACATTTGCTCTACAAAAACGTCTCTTGGTGAAAAAATATGGATAAAAGATCAGAACAGAATTCACAACTCTTTAATGTTTTATATTTTGAAGCTGTCATTGTCTCTAGTAATATACATTGCACGGTCAATCTGGAATTCGTTGCTAATGCTCTCTCTCTCCTGGAATTGGAATAATGTTACAAAAAAGGTTTTATAGATGGCACAGACATAGTTCAGATGTAAATAAGAACTGATGATAAACTATGAAAGTTTAAAGCCAGTTGCTCAACTTTGCTAAAAAATAACAAGAAAAACAGCTTTAGTTTAAGCTTAAGAAATGGGAGAAACAAAGGTATCTTTCTATCAACTGGTATTTTGTTCAAACCTCGTGGATTTGATCTCTGGCTGATTTATTCGTTCCCTGGGTTCCCGTCGCTCACTGAGATTAGAACTCACTACTGACATTTGCTTGACATAACCACGTAATAACGCCATAGTTCATACATTTGCATTTTTGTAGCGTGGACACCCAGAAAATAAACAGATGAATCGTGTATCATTAGATGGTACGAAATCCAATATCAGGGTTTATTGAGCGTGTTCCTTATGATACCATTACAGTAGGCCTATCAGGTAACACCATCTTGATGCGTCATTGACATTTAGACTATCTTTGATGCCCATGTGAAAATCGATCTAGGCCTATATCTATATCCGTGTATCGTATTGATACTTCCTCTTGATGACGCCTCCCAGAACACCTAACGTGGTGTGTAAATGCACCATAACAAGATATCTAATGCGGTTGTTTTGGAATTAATTGGGAGAATCTGCTATCATTTCCTTTCCGAAATCTTCATTGCATAACAGATAATCAACAGACCGGTCTGGCCGAATATTGAATCACAATTTCCATTTAGATAAGATGTAATTAAAGGAAGGACAATCGTCTACATCCCATCAATGTTGTCTTTGAAGTGAAGAAATTACATTAGGCCTTAATAGTGAGAAGGGAAGTAACTCGAAATCCCTAGTGATTCCCACCATACATTGTCAAATCTCTAGAGGTAGCAAGTGTAATGATATCGGTATCAGTCCCACCTTCCAATATGCTGTTAGTATTAATTGTAACATTTATCGATAGTTACGCAAGTCTGGTTTCCTATCGAAAACAATCAATTCGCAATGATCAAAGACTTCGTTTGTTTTAAATTAATGGAAATTTTCCATTATTAGACAGGCCATAGACTTTTAACAGACTCGATATTAGAGCTCTTGCTGTTCTTCTTTTAAATATATGGGAACAATTACAATGTAGGCCTATATTATTTCTTTAACGGCTTCTTGGATTGTGAAGTGTGCCAAAATCGCCTCGATCAAAGTTACGTTTTGTAGTCTACCATTCATAGGCCTACCGACATCCAGGAAAAAAAAACTTAATCAGCCTATCATAGACATATCGGCAATCTAACCAAATCGGAATAATAATAAGATTGTGAGGATTTTCTTGACGTGAAAAAATTCTTTGAATATTCAGACCAAGAAATCAACTATACGATCCTAGACAGTACTGTATACATGCCAGTTTTTTTAATATTTCTACTTTCAAAATGTGTTAGCCTAATTCATTTGCTGGATAAACTTTTAATTATAAAAAGGCTTTAGAAATGTAAGGTTTTTTTGGTTTGACAGTAGTAAGGAAATAAATGGAAACGAGCTCTAACTTATTTTAAGGAAGTTAAGGAAATTAGTGTTATGTTTACCTGACCTTCTATGACCTACCTTGTTTTAACCTTATGATGGTACCATTTTTATCGGAACCAATGTCACATAAATTGGCACCACACTCTGTCAAAGTTGTTAACAAAAACAATTAATTTTCATTAAGAAATGTTAAGTTGATAGGTATTTGATAACACTTAACATTAAATCGTTGCAAACCAACACAAATTATAGTTTTTAATGATCTTTTTGATAGTTTTGTGGGAACGTACGGAGGATTATACCCTGCCATGATAACCGAGATGATGTCGCTCACAGCTCAAGCTTGTTTCTTTATTAAAACAGAAAACGCTAAGGCGTGTCGTTTAAATATAAAATTTGAGCCAAATTTAACTTATCAAGCTTATTAGCATCTCCGCTAAGTATTTGTCGAAATTATCTCTAATTTTAACATACTGGTATTTCTCTCTACAATTGATTGATGTAGGTTTATTGAGCACTATTTTAATATTGAGAATTTGATGTCTGTTATTGCACCATAATTATTAAGGTACATAATTACAACGTGAAAGACGCATACATAAATTCAATTATTTTGCTTTGATAAAGAAATACGATATCCGTTAAGGACATCGTAACTTTTAATGTGGAAAAAAATGGATTGTAATCCTTATATGATTACTAAGGGGAGACAACTACAGATGATTAATTATCAAATTATTATGATTGATTTAATATAATATTACTATTTTCAAACATAAACATTCTTTAACATTTATACAAAAGTTCTCAAGTGTGTCTTAATCCGCATTCCATGCAGTTGTATTTGTATCGAAGACCAGTAGGCATATGAGTAAAAATGACGTAGTCTATGTGTCTATATAGTAACAGATAAGAAAATCGATATTTTGATACATAGTGGGTGATTGATTCAATAGGCTAACAGGAGTTATCTTCCCGATAAAAAAAAATCATATAGCTCACTGCATTTGAATAATAAATATATGTATATTATATTAATTCTTCATTAGTACACTTATACAATGTATACCAAATTACGCACATTAATTTTAGTTCAAAGTTCATATAAAGTCATCAGTTATAAAAAATGAATCATGAAAAAATGGTCTTTTTTATCGTAGCCTAAAGGTTTTTAGTCTAAAAGTTCCCGTTAAAAAAGGTAGAAACAAGATATTTGATTTGAAAAGATACACTTGACGTTTGTGTGTGATATGACTGTAGAAGTTTTGTGTTGATCTGTTAAAAATCAAGACCGAGAACAAAGCTTGATGTGTTTCATTAAATAAACTTTTAAGATAGCATTGGTGCGTGAGGTACACAACTCTCAAGTTTGTCTGAGACGTTTTTTAATGAATGGCCATTGTTTCAGGTGAAAATTGGTTTGAAAAAGGCATTTTAAGCCCATTCTCAATCCCTTGCCCTACATTACCCGTATATACAGCGTAAGATCCAATATATGGATAAAACCTTATAGACATGTGAATGAAAAATGTGCACGTAAACTGAACTATGGTTTGTTTATAAAATTTTGACATGACAACCCTTTAGATGATAGGAAAAAAGGACATGAAGGGTTCGTTTCTGACAATGAAAACCAACGTACATTTCAAATCACCCACCAGATGAAAAGCCGTCAGTGCCAGCGTTGAATGGCTCTTTTTTCATCTCGCCATAGAATAAGAACAGCATAATATATGACATGACATTTAGGTATGCCACACAAAAAGCGGCCAAGCACAGGACTTAAATTACGATAATATTTGCATACCCTGAATAGTGAAGGATTACATATGACAAAGTTTTGAAACTGTGTTGAAAGATAAAATTGGCAGGTTGAAAGACTCTGAGAGACAATCGACTAATAAAACCAGTAATTATTAACTCATATTACTGACGATTGGGTCTCAAATATAGGGGACTGATTTCACACACCTTTAAATTAATAAAGATGGTAATTTGGGTAGCGATTTCAGGGTCATTCAGGATGGGTATTCTCGGGTATAAACCTAATACTTAAATTACATAGTTATGAGGGTAAGCGATAGGTCTCATTATTTCTCACAGCTACTATAATTATCAAGTGCGAAGGACACGATCTCCATAAATCTACCGTCTAAAATGATCGAATATTGTCCATTGTCTAACCATTGCTCTAGACATGTGGGACTAAATTAATCATCATTCAAAACAGAAGGATTTAGTTTCAATTTAAGTTCAAAGATATATTTTATTAAAACAACTAATTTGGAAGTTGATGGATTGATAGGGATAAATTCTAATACTGTAGCCACCTGCCAAATTAAAAAACGTGTCCCTTTTTCTAAAGTTTTCAAATTGTCTCAGATGAAGTTGGTTTAGTAGTAAATGTTCTGAATCCAAAATATATTTCGCTTCTAGTATTCATTAGTATGTCCATCCATAGTATAGTATGTAATTGAAGTACTGAACAATGACTTCAGTATCCTAGAATGAATTATCTACCCTTATACACTAGTACATACATAGGTACTTCATAGTACATTCGTAAATTTAACGAAGTTTTTCGTTTGAAGCTTATGATTTTCATCCATGCACTACGTTTGCTGAATTTTTGCATAATGTCATAATAATGTCGTACAATAGCCATATTCATACAAATCTTTCTCAGATAAGTTTTGGTGCTATATAGACTTCCCAGATGGGAAAATGTGGTGGATGATAAGTGTATGAAACTTTGCAAAGTTTTCTGACACCTAGAGTGTTCATTTATTTTTCAGAATGCATAACAAGCAACAGTGTCAGAGTCTAGTTGAATCTTCGCCATTATTCCACATAGCAGGTGGTAAACTGTTGATTGTTGGTGCTGAAAATCAACTGTCGTTAGTCGTAATTTGAATACAATACAGAGTGACAAGTTGAAGTATGTCGTTTCCTCTTGATTCGTCTTCTATCATCAGAATAGGGGTAAAGACCAAACAGAGTGTCATACTAGAATAACATGTGATGTAACTTGATTGTTATTGATGTTAAATGTTATCGTTGATGACGATCCTTTCTGACGGCTGACAGCTCACATCCTTGCTAATATTTCCACCACATAGTCTGTGCCAATTAAGATCCCAAATTCGTGTAAACATCTTTCTCTCTATTTTTGGTAGCAAAAAGAATTTGGGTTCGTGAATGTCCAGAAACATTTGCTTACACTTAATTTAGGGCTTTCTTGTGAGCTTTGCATTTTTGAGTTCTGTTGTGATCCGCGAACGTCATTAATTCCCAAAATTTTCTTAAGAGTGGGGTTTTGATTAATCGCCCGAATAATGAACTATTTTCAGATATGTTGGACATCTGCCGAAATCGGCCATCCAAAGAAATCCCCGACTGCGATAACATTCATGTTCAGATTCTGTGATGACCTTGGCCAATGACCTTGAACATCCTAGTGAGAAATTGATAGCCAATTAATTCCAGTTAAATGAAAGACTATCGATAGGTGATGATCTTGAAGAGAAATTCATAAACCAAAGTATCTTGCGTAATATCTTCCGTTCTTTAATTCTGTTTTAAATAATTTTGAAAGTGTTATAAATGGCTATGTTTTGTTACACACAGAGATTATATCGCAATTGTAGGTGTTGAGAAGTTGTGACAAGACTGCTGTGAAGGCTAATGGCTTGTGAAAGTGATACAAATTACACTAGAGGTTTTATTTAGAGTTGAGTATATTAGATATGTATCAGTACAGACATTTAAACTTTTCATTGTCGTGGGATCAGCTGCAGGTTCTCTTTTATCCATTGTTGGGGTTCAATTTTCATCTTGAGTTCACAAACCCTCTTTCAACCCTGGTAACCTGCCTTCCTATCTGACTTCACTTTGATTTATTACCCCCATTAGGAAGACTATTGAATCCCCAATTTTCTTCCTGTTTAGATCTAGATCATATCCATAATGGATACAGTATTGAAATGAGCAATGGTAGACTGGAAGATTTACACCTGTCTCAAATTTCAAAATTATATTGCAGTATTTTGACAATATTTAGCTCTCTACTTTGATACCTTATTTTTATTTTTTGCTGGTTGGTTTCTGCACTAAAAACAACCAATTTCCTAAATTTCTGCAGAGTGGCTTTTTGTGTCTACAAACCATTGTCAACTATACATGGTAATTCAAGATAAACAAAGAATATATGGGTGTATTCTAATAAATTTTATTTATTTGATTTTATTTACAATGGTTATTATCTGGAATAATTTATAGACATTCTATAATAATTATGTACACTTTTAGCACTATCACTTTTTCAGGATTCACAAAAACTCTGCACTTTAGGATCCATGGAATCTCATTGAATTCCATACAGTTGGCTGATACCCTTTCCTTGGTGCAAATTTTGAATGAACCCTGAAGTAATCATTACGGTTCATTGAGACAAAAGTTCAAATTATAATTTTTTTTTATACATATTGCACTGCATTGTCAACTTTTCAAAATTACTATTAAGAACTGATTCAATAATAAAACATTCAAAAATAAAAGACATCAAAATATATAAAGCAGCATCATGCAACAGAATAAATCATTTAAGTACATGTAATTCTAAAGTCTCAAGTCAGCAGTATTTTCATTGATAACTGACACTGGGTTTGTAACCCATAAATGTTGATTCAGCAGATATGTTCAAATATGAAATAAATATTTGAGCCAAGTTGATATGCATAAACATAAATTGAAACTAAGTAAAAAATATCACTCTTATTCGATGTTTAAATAATAATATTTTGCAATGGGTTATATGAATCGTAAATAAATATTCATATCAAAATCTCAATATTGTCTCAGTTGTCTGGAGTTGTTGTCTTCTTATTAAAGTAAACACACATTTGTAAACATTTTGAAATGATTCGTCAGTGGTCTATGTATGGCAGTTACATCTTTTTTACTTATTTCCATTTTCAAGACAAGATGTATTCCTAGAAAAATAACTGTTTTCTTTTCTCAAGTAACTTTAAGAATAACTGGGCAATTTGAACAAAACTATTCTTATGTTTATTAATCTTAAGTTTGCAAAATATTCTTTGTTCATGCAGCTTAAAACCATTTCAAACAAGAAGCAAATTATGTCACAAAAGGGTAACTTTTATTATTATCTGGTAAGTTATAGAAACTCTGCATAGAGCCAATCTAGGAAGCGATTTTGCCATATTTTTATGGTCTTCTTCAAGTTTCCACTACGATATTGTATAAAATAACTAACAAAACATAATACATTAACAATATGATACAAGATTATTATTTCATTTAAATTATTGAGCAATGCTCGTCAACAATAATTATCACAATTGGAATTCATTGGGTTTTTTTTGCAACTTTCTTGGAAGCAAATATCTCATTTTAGAGTCACACTTCTATTATAGCAAATTGAAACACAAATATTTCTACTTTTACTATGTATATATTTTGTCACAAAGCAAAATTTCAAATGCAAAAATCACACTCCAAGAAAAACCTTTCAATACACTCCTAGTTCTTTAACGAAAGTCTGTGTCTTTCATCTTATCGAAATTATATTTCTACACAACAGTGGTTCCTGGGGAATTTTTGAAGAATAAATTATCAATGTCGTCGCAAAGTTCGTAAGCATTGGCTATAGTATAACTTCCCGATGTTGTAGTAGATCCACCATCTTCGTTGATAGATTCTGATATACTATTATTATAAATGTCACTATAGGGGCTGGAGGGAAATGTATGTTTCCCTCTAGGAGGAGGGGGAGGGGGATACCCACGCTCTCCAATCGAGTTTTTCGAATTGCGAAAACTATTTGCGATGTTACGCGAAACATTGTCTCTGGGGTTATGTGAATAGGTCATTGGTGTCCGTTGATTGGTCATTGGAATTTGTTGCTGATTTTTGTTATTTTCTGTAAATCGAACTCTTTTGCTTCCAGTGTTGTAGGGTGAGCTGAATGGTCGTTGGTCTTCTGAAAAATATAGAAAAAAACAATTAAATTTCGAGCATATTACAAATTACAAATTGTGCTTGAACAATGTCATTAATGATTGGCTTTACTAATTCCAGATAATAAGAATATCTTGGTTTAATCTCAATGGTTCTTGAGTGGTATTTTAAGGGAACAATAAAATATCAATCAATATGGCTATCATTCTCCATAATCCTGTTTTAATCCAAATCATGGTGTATTTATGCACATCATTATTCAGGAAATACAGATTTGATTCTGATTATGTTTACCCTTATGATCAGATATATTTTATCACCCAGACGAGCTGTGTCTGTTGGAAATTAGAAGCAAAGATTGGTATTCTATTTCTGTGGAATTTCAGAACAAATGCCTTCATCTCTGATGTGTGTGTTAATAAATTCTTGGATTTTAATTTGCAGTGACATGAAAGAAATGGCAACAATATCCAAAAATCATTTGACATTCTTGACGGCAATTAAATCTTAAAGCAATCAATAAGATGAATCAGAGAAACAATATTTTTCACTTCTCCTAATATTCCTCCATTTTATTACATTTTCTGTGATACTATTATTTTCTTGCTGCGAGGTTGTTACTTGGGTCAGTGAATAACAATGGTTGACGAGGGAAAAGCAATTTATTAGATTTCGGACAGTGTGGACAAGTGTGGGAAATCTAATATTTTGATTAAGTTCCTGATATTGGAATGTGATCAACTATATCAGATTTTCATCAAACAAACTAGGAGAGTCATTCTGTCTTCTTTGTCAAGTGATATGCTTAATAGAATAACCATTCCAAGAGCTTGTAGGTGTGAAATCGCATTACTCTGTTAGATTTCTTAGATTAATGAATTAATTTGTAGATGACCTGGTATAGACCTTATATTCCAGTACTGACAATGCAAATACTAGTATAAACAACATAACAGTTTTAGCTTTTGAATATACCTAAAATGACAATAAATTTTATAGTTTAATGGCTTGAAATGCCTATGTTATTTGTGAATTATATAACTATCTTTCTATGCCCATATTGTCTATTTTATTGTTAATTTTTAAAAGTCTAGAATATGTTTGGTATGCTTATTAATAAAATTATTACATTAAACAATGTTTAAATGCACATAAAAGAAAAGAAGGAAACTTTTATACTTAGTTTTTTAAATTCAGTTGAGTTGAATTGTAGACAGTTATCTTGTATAAGTAAGACTGATGATTGAATATAAAATGGTTTATTGAAAATAAATATTTAATTTATTACCAACCAGTCGCGTCATGTCAATTTTAAAGATATAAACTTTGAAGTAGTTGGGGCAATATTAGCTTCAGCATAATGTATTATATTACAAGCCTGTCAGGTACAGCTTGGTGTAAAACCACCTTGATAGCAAGGTAAAGCTTGTCATTTCCTGTCATCCTCATTGACTTACATCATTGTCTATTGTAATAATACCTAGCTTAGAACTATCCCCAGTTAACTCCCCTTGATGTCAACTAAAAACCTCATTAAGTTGTACTAATATGATTTGACAATTGCTCTAGGCTAGACATATTATCAGATGTTATTTTGTACATGCGTACACATCCAACGTGTCATTTTACAAATCAACCTTGACAAAATAATGTAGCCATATATCTAGCCTATAGCTGGATTGCTTCTAAAAACCATCAGGGATATTTTTTAATTCATAACGAAGACTAGAAAGAAATTGAACCCGATGGTGACTATAACAACGGATGAAAACTAATATTAAACGTTCGTTGTTACGATTAGGTTTTTAACAACTTGTGACAAAGCTAATCTTGTAATATTCAGTAATAAAAAATTCACCCTCAAGTCAAATATTTTACGTTTTATCGATCAATTTCTTTTATGTTCTGACAAAGATGCATCTACGTTGATGATATAAAGGAGGAAAATAAGTGAAATTGTTTAATTTGCAATTGGTAATATAATTATAATCCATCATATAACAATATTGTGTCAATCGCAATGTTGAATGTCATTTGTCTTACTTGCTCTAAAAAATGGGCTTTTATTGACACAAATTATACATTTATCTGTTTTAATATAACATGAAGTATGGTATGCGGAAAACTTTTCAATAAAAGAAGGCATTCATTTAATGGATGCTAAGTGTGTTTCAAAAATGTTGACTAAATTTCTCAATTCTTAAAATTGGGTTATTAAAACTTAAAATGATGGCTCTTGATAAATGATTGGATTAATATTCTCTTTGAAGTTTTCAATGATCATAACTGTTATCACCTAAGTCAAATAACTAGACATAAATTGTGATAAAATGTCTGAAAATTATTTGAAATGAATTAAATATTATGTCATTGACTGTAATTCCATTAAGAGAACACAACTTGAGACTCCATATAAAATAGCCATATTGAATTTGTAAATTAATTAACAATCATCCAAGCTGAAAATTCAACAACTTAATTCCCCTTGAAGGCATGAGAGGACAAAATGGCTGATAATGCAGTGTTTGATGGGAATGTTTGAACAAGGGTAGATTATGAGGGTGACAGGTCTAGGGTATGAGGTAATGTAGGTACTTGATGTAACTGGTGGGATGGTCATCAGTTAATAAGTTACGTCCAATCAACCAGCACTAATATGACACGAGTTTATTTTTTCAACTATTATCTGTTAAAATAGCCCTTAGCAACACTCAAGGGACATAATTCTAACAATTCCACATAATGAAGAGTTTCATTTTAATACTATTCACACCATAGGTCAGTACTTGAAATATGAAGATGAAAGAGACAAAAAAAAGCTGCGTATTTAATTGCGTAAGATTACATGTCAAGTGTAGAGGTACAATAGGTAATAATGAGCATGTTTTGTATCAAAATTTAACAAGATTTTAGTTGAAGTAGATAACTGATTCACCAGTAAAACCCTTCAATTCATTTCTTACACAAAGTGTCAAATCATCATGCTTATAATGATGTCATTATTGGTAAATTTTATCTTACAATGGTTTGATGGCTTTGGGCCATTCTAATAGATATTTCTCAAGCTATAATGATTACAGTAATGAGCCTATCATATTTTAAATATAATCTATAAACCCACAGGGTATTGTGTATTTTAAAGGCAGGTGTGTGCACAGATTATGTAAATTGCTTGCATCATTTTACTTTCATAGCATTTTATATTTTACTTTTTTAGCAGAATCTTAGATGAAATGTTTCCGAGACATTGACTTGAACCATCTGGCATGAAATCTATCAGCTTTCAGTAAATTTTAAAAAATTATAGGAAAATAAAACATCATTGCATCTAAAAATATGATATAATTTTTCCTATAGGCAAGGTAAAGTAAGCCATCTTGGAAAGCTAATGAAGCCATCTTATTTTAAATATAATCTTTAACAAGCTCTAGGCTAGACTTTGGTTTAATGTACAATATTATTACAGTTGAACACAACTTATATCTGATAGTTTTCATATTGAGTGGAGGAGACACTTGAGTTTAACCAGACTGTATCAGAGTGCAGGTGTAGGGTGAACCTGGGGAGAAATCCCCTATACAAGTGTTTAAATACCTCAAGATGTATTTTCATATCAAATATTTTTATTTGATTGAGGGTATTTCAAGATTTTTTATTATTATATTGTATAATAGATAAGTAAACTTCATGAGGCTGAATTTGATATGTGTTCTAGTGTTGTGGGTATATTGGATTTGTACTGCTAGGGGGATGATTTAAAAATATTCTGTTCAATTTCATAATTTTTTAAATTGAACAGGTCTATATTGAGGTCATAGCTCATTAAAATACATCCTTGCTGCAAATAGTATTTTAATCACAAATCTAATAGCACATCTTGTAAGCAAGGGGTCGTACTGCTGAAAAACCAGCATAAGCACCTTTGATTCTATGAACCTGATAATAAGTCAATGAACCTGATATTAAGTCAATGGACCTGATATTAAGCCAATACATACCTGGATCACTGTGATATATTTTACTGTCCTCTTCACTAGTACCACGACCACTGTCTCTCTCACTAACTTCTGTTCCACCTGATAACTGACTTGTTGAATCTTCTGGTATCTTTGTTAAAGTCTGAAAATACAGTGAGGAAGCAGTGTAGGAGGAAATACATAATAAAACCTTCCAAAAAACACCAGGAATTAGGTTACTCTGAAATTGTATCCCAGAGACAGAAATTCAGAGGAACAGTTTGTGAACCTTTTCATTCCAAAAGTGTCTTTTTTTCTTAAATGTGTAATTAATGCAGAAGTTTTTTTTTAAAGATTTTGATACCCATAGAGGAAGATATTTGTGCCTTTTAGTTCACAATGGAACAATATAAGAAAAACATATTGAAATGTGCAGATTCATCAAAAAAGTATTTGTTTCCTGAATGAAACTGATACCAGATAATGTGTAGGAAACACATGCACTACACAACTTCATTTCTCTTTTCCAAATGTTAAACCAATCAGAGATACCTCAATTTTGAAGAAAACAAATCAATGGAGTAAAAGAGTTGCAGACAAAGGAAGATTCGAGCAGACCCAGGTGGGTCGTATAATGTACAAGAGGGTAATAAGTTTCCTTGTCATCTGTTGACAATCATAAATATCAGATAATCATGTCCCTTGTGTAAAGGTTAAGGAATGGAAGTCATTGTAGCAAGGATGAAGGAATTTGTGGTGAATAGCCGAGACTTCATCAGTATTTCTTAGTTCACATAACTGATAGAAAATATGATGATAGTACATAATTTTTGGGTTATTCTCCGATAAATTACACATGTTTCGGTTACGTCACCACATGATTGGATGGCCTGAGAGGAAAACTTTTGTTATCTCTGTGTTTGTTTTCAGATTCTCTTACCAAATGTCAAGATTTCTTAGAAAAATTAATAAAGTGTCTTTGTGCCAAATAAAAACAACAGATTTCCTTTGTTTTATCATAACCAAGAGGTAACTGTATATTTACATCATTCACAAAGAATGGTGTCTGCTCGCCAAATTCTACAGGTTACCACAGAGTCTCGTCTTAATGAGGTACCTCGGGAGATGAAATATATCTGCTTTCTGAATTTTATCCAAGAATAATTGCACCAAATGATCTATGATCATTTGTTCAAAGCATAAAAATGTGGGGTTTTGTGGGGAACCAGCTACTCGATTCCTGTTTAATTGAATATAAAGATCAACATATGATTTTAATTTTGTTTTGTGCAATTCAAAGTTTGTCAAAATGAAGAACATACCTGATCCTGTAGCCAAATGTGTATATTACTTGGACTTCTATAAGGATCTTCAACAGGCTCAGCGGTAGGAGATTGTCTTGCTTTTAATGATTGTGATGATCCACTTCTACTGGAAGGCTGAAATATACAAGACAAATCATAAGATTTTTGCATTAAAAAAAACTGTGTACATACAAATCTATTACTACATGTAAGCTTACATGTAAAATCACATGTATGATAATGCATTCCAAAAAACAGCATTGGCATGTATGAGAATATGTAATTAAATTTTTCTTAATTCAGTGGAGCAATTGTGTAGTGAATCAGAACTGTTCAGTAAAGCATATCACAATAGAGACAGACTTCAAATGATATCTCTTACTTAAATAATTAATGCATTTCTCATACACCACATGTCATTTAAATACAATAATATATTTTAAGAGGAATTTCTATTATATATTTTCTTTTTGTTAATAAAGTCAAGGGGATGTGGGTAAGATATCTTTACCAATTACTTTGCAGTGCCAAAGTAAAGCACTGTTAAAAGTCCCACTCCAGTATGGATTGATTCTGATGTTAAGTTACTAAGTCACACTTGACTGAGTGGTATAATTGTACCAAATACTTAAATATTTATGTGTGTTTGACTATTTTTTGTGATAAAGATGAAAGCATTGTCATCAATAATCATTTCTTAGATATAAAAAAACGTGTGTTATTTGTTGATGTATTATCAATGCATGTACAATGAGTGTGAATTTATTCCCTTTCAGATGTTTAATTGTCAATAGTATTCTAAGTATTTAAATTATTAATAAATGACTTTGTAGGGAATTCACCTTAATCATCAAAGACTTCCCCCCTCCCCTCCCTCCAGTCAACATGTTTCTGTTCTTGTTCCTTTAACAGGATATGATTTGAACTATATCCAAAAAGAAATTTTCCCAAAACATTCTTCTACATCTGAACTTAAATTATCTTTTGTTAAAAAGTAAACGTTTTGTGTTTTTTCTGGATTAAAACAATTAAATCGCCATTGTTACTTGCTGTTTTTCTTCTAAATCAATATTTAAACATGTGTCATTTGCTTCTTTAATTTCACAATACTATTTTTTCTCAGGAAATTTCAGTGAGCCATTTATCGGAAAATAAAACACAACTACTTCATTATTTGTTGATTAAATCAGAAAAATTTGATGGGTAGATTTAGAAATTAAAAGGATACATTAACTTGCTAATACCTTTTATCAGATCTACTTGGTAATGTTACATTCGCCAGCAAATATTCAATATGGCTAATCAATGGTTAAATACAGACAATTCTAGCGCCAAGTTTTAGCGGTATGTTAAAACGAAAAGGATCAACATTCTTCACACTTTTAATCTGGTCAAGTTTACTGACTAAATTACCAACATGTAACTCTTCCTGACTTTAAACGTTTCAAATCTTGTGAAAGGATTGCAGAAAATTGACATAATATCACCATGGTAATACATGTAAACCTTTGACCACAGGCATTATGTACAAAAAGACGACCACATAAACATTGTACACATCTTTTGTATTCTTTTGTGAAGACTGTGACAACAAGACACACTTTCATCACACGCCGAGTCGAAATCTTCAGAAGGTTTAAACATGTTATGAAGAGTTTCTAGACCAATTACGAAAAGTTAACTCAACCAACTCGAACACGTTTTAACAAATAGTTTGTTAGTTCTACAATTGTTGCCTGTTATCAGGATTAATTTGTAAAGAAAGAGGATGGAATCAGACCACAAATAATGTATAAGGAGCGTGTGTTTCTTTTCTCACACCCCCAATCACGATAGTAGCCCAAATGTTCAGAGTATTTTGTGACTTTGATAATGAATTTCATACATTTATGATTCAGACAAATATGACGTGTATTTTTTTTCAAAAGAATGCTGGGTAAATATTGTAACGTAAAAGATTTCAGAGGTTCTGTTGGTGTTGTACAAATTAATTATGAGAACTACAAATCTAAAATCAACAAGGCTTTATTCAAGCCATAATCTAAAGGTGTCAACACAACTCATTGAAATAATGTTGAACCACCCTTTTTTAATAATTCAACGATGAATTATGAATTTATTGAAAGAATATTTCTGGTTTGTGTCTGCCTTATTTCTCACATTGGTACAATACAAATTATATAAAGAGAGTGTTTAAGCTGGAAATATTAAAATAAACAGGTTTTATTGTCAGCTATTACAAGTGTTGATTTTTGAAGATTTGCATCACAAAAATACTTTGATGCAGATGTGAATATTTTAAGCTGGTAGAATGGGAATAAAGTGTGAACTATGAATAGCATTTGAATTTAAATAGAAACTGTGGGATGGTTTGAGACTAAATGTATTGCTGTATTTATTGAACAAACAATTCAGATGGGAATGCAAGAAATGCATGAAGTGTCGAAGCTGTCTTCAAAGACTAACTCATTCCAAATAGATCAAATAATTGGTTATATTAATTATAAATAGTTATGTTCAACAATAGTGGTATAAACTGGAAATATACCGTTTATTTGGTTCGAAACAATGGCTACCTACATTCAGTTTCTGACTTTTCTCTTTAACAAATCTAGGTAAGGAAGGTAAAAATATCATTTACGTGTTTACAATCAGCAGGATAGTGACCGTTTCAAAACATACTTTGTAAATTTATATATTTGTATCTTTCATTTAGAAAGTTGGACAAACATCACAACATTTTCTATCATCTCTGTAACAACTCAGAAGGTGGCCAGAATATTATGGTTTTTATGTCTGGTAAAATGTGAACCAAACGTTATAAGACTAGATAATAGCCTTTGATTTGCCTGGTGTAACAGTTGTTGTCTGAAGCCAAAAGTGACATAGGTCTACAGTAAATCTTATCAAAACCCAAAATATTATGATTTTCTTTCTTTAGTAGTGAATCAAGTTGAAATAAGATCTGTAATTCCAGAAATAAAACCACATGTTAAGCTTGTATCGAATTGTAAATAATTGTTTTCTATGTGTAAAAATAACAAACCATAGATGATGAATGATTGCAGGAAAATTCATTAAAATGTTCTCAGTGATTCTCTTCTATACCTTTTGTTTGTTTTTTGTAGATATTTTTGTATCGTTTGGGGTGACTGATCCTCATCTAGATGTTCTAAAGATTATTTTGGGATTATGGGTGGGTGCGTTATTACTTATCATGCTGTTGAAGTTAGAAACAATGCATGTCGAAAAAACAAAAAAAATCAGTTAAAAGGTTGCCTAGTCAACGGCGAGATAATTTGCTTGAGTAATCACAAAGCAAACTGATATAAAGATATTCTTACCTTCAATAGACTCTGTTCCATAGGTGGGTAGGGCAAAGACTGTGTGCTGCCATCAGATGAAACGCTATTCTCTCTTAAAGTATAAACTCTTTCAGGTTTTAGTTGTTTTTCAGAATCATAATCATGCCCCTCTGATGTAGAATAAGTACTCTCTGAAGCTGGACTATCATAGCGAACAATGGTGTTTTTGGCTGCAGCTTTCTTTTTTCGTTTTTTATCAATTCTGCACACAATCAGAATGACTATGATAATGGCCAGAGCTACAACCAATGTTACAATAACAATAGTTAAAACAATAGCAGTATTATCCTTGTCACCTTTTACTTCTTGAGGTGGTTTACTCTGATAAGTAGCCAGACTTCCGTTTCCAACAGTAACCACCATGTTTAGTTCAGAGTAAGTAATTTTAGGCTCCTCACCATTGTCTTGAACAGCAATCATCAAACGATACTCCATGGAATCTTCTAGACTTAATGTCCGTGAAATAACAATTTCTCCTGAACGAGGATTCAAAAAGAAAACCCTGTTCTTGTTACCTTGTTGAATCTTGTAAGTCAGTTCTGCATTGTCGTCAATGTCAAGGTCATGAGCTTCAATAACGGCAGCTACTGTTCCAGCAGGTTTTGTATATGGAACATAGACTGTGTTATTATTTGCATTGGGATAGTTTATAATTGGGTTATTGTCATTTTCATCCAAAATATAAATAGTAACTTCAGTATCATCTTTAAAGTTACGGTTGCCAGCATCTTCAACATGTATTGACATTTCAAACTTACTTTCTTTCTCACGATTGAAAACTTTGGCAGTTCGGATCAATCCAGTAGCAGAATCAATAGAAAAATAATCCTCAACTCTTGGATTTCCAGTTAAGGTAAACAATAATTTGGAATTAGCGTCACTGTCTAAGTCAGTAACATTTAACATGCTAATACTTGTTCCAATTGGTTTATTTTCCAAAACGGAATAACTGAAATGAGGCTGACTGAACTTTGGAGCGTTGTCATTCTCATCTCCAATTAGCACTAGAACATTGACAGTTGAAGTTAAAGGAGGGTTGCCAAAATCTTTCGCTCGAACTTTGAATGTAGCACTTTTAGTCATTTCCCGATCAAATATTTTATTAGCCTTGACCAATCCAGTGTTAGATTCCAATGAAAACAACATGTCTGGATCATCCAGTTTTTCATACGACACTTTAGCATTTAATCCACTGTCTTTGTCTGAAGCAGAAATTTTGAAGACTGTGTCACCAACATGGTTATTTTCCATGAAGGTCAAGATATATTCAGGATTCTGGAAGACTGGCCGATTGTCATTGACATCACTGACGGTCAGGGTAAAACTAGAGGAACCATACTTGACTGGGACACCTTCATCATGGCATGTAACATTAATCAAGTGTTTTTCTGATTTTTCGAAATCTAACGAATCTTTCAAAACTATTCTATAGTTATAAGAACTATCAGAAAATTTATTGAGTAAGAAATGTCCATCTGGAATATGACATGAGATGGCACCATTAGCTCCAGCATCATTATCAGATACAGACACATGAGCTATGAAACTTCCAATTTCAGCATCTTCTAGCAACTGAGTGCCACTAGGAGGGAGGTTAATGTTGACTGTTGGACCATTGTCATTTACATCTTCAATGAATATTTTTACTTCTGCTTGATCTTTTTTTGATGGTATTCCTTTATCATTAACCTGTACATAAAATCTGAACAAATTCTCCCTTTCATAATCAAATTGCTTGATCGGAATAATGTCCCCAGTCGACTCGTCAATTTTGATGTACTCTTGGATGCTAGCAGGAGTTCTACTGGTGAATGAATAGGTAAGTTCACTATTGACTCCGAAGTCAGAATCAGTCGCCACCAATCGTAAAATAGGTGTAAATAGTGGAACAGTCTCCTTCACAGTTTCTTCAAACAGTTTACTAATGAACTGAGGTGGATTGTCATTTACATCCTGGACAAATATTTGAATTCTGGCAGTTCCAGTTTTAGGGGGAGTACCACCATCTTTGGCAATAATTTCCACATTGAATGTACTTTTAGTTTCACGGTCTAACTGATGCCTGACAACAAGTCCCAGATCAGCTTGGCCATCTTGGTTATTCATGACATTCAATTCAAACATACCATTATTAGGAACAAGCTCATAGGATTGGACAGTGTTTAATCCAACATCAGGATCTCTGGCGCCATCCAAGAGTATTTCCTGACTTTGATCAACCGATTCTAAAAGGGTGATGTTGACTTCGGTTTCCTTGAATGTTGGCGTGTTGTCATTGATGTCCTCTAGATTAACAAAAACTTGTATGGCCATTTTTAAATCTTTGGTGACATCTACAGTTTGATAGACACCAACATCAATTTTCAGCTCGCATTTGATACGATTCCCGCAAATTTCTTCCCGATCTAATTTTCCAATAGCTGTTATACTACTTTTCAGTCTGTCAACGGCAAATTTAGCTTTTTCTCCATCAGCTTGTCCAAGTATTCCATATTCCAAATTTTCATATTCCTCCGTGGTGAAATTTTCATAAAGTTTAGCATCACGATTGATTGTTCCAACAAAAGTATTAGGGTCTTCCTCTTTAATGTTGTAAGTTAATTGAATTCCACTCGAAAGATGCACTGATGCCAAAGTCATTAAAATTATCACATTAAGAGCTGCCATTTCTAGAGATCTTTGCATCTTATCACAAAAAAGATCATAAATTCACAAAAAACATAATTCCTCTAAGAGTTTCTGATTCACTTTTCAACACCTCAACACTAAATACACAAAATATGCACTTAATCCTTTACAACAGTTAATCCCGAATAGCAGAAATGTCAAAAGAATTTGGAGCTGATAATATTATCTAGTTACTATCATTAAATATATCTGTAAAATTTCTCCAGTTATCTCTACACCTTGTTCACTGCATCAGATCTAGTCGCAAGACTGTCAAAATGTGAAGTGGTTTCTGCTTTAACTAATGACATCTGCCACTAATGATGGTTGGTCGTCTGCTAGCCTCTGGTCAGTTTACCCCTAGGACCTGAAAAATAGACAATAGAAGATATCAACAATGGATCTGATTGGTTCAAATGACACAATAGTCAATTAATGTAGATAATTTCAACCAATGATATACCTTGTAAGACAGGGATTATCTTGTGATAATAATTAAATCACAATTTTAAACCTGAAGGATAATAAACCAGTCATATATCTCAGGGGTTGGGTCATAATTAGATCACAATTGTTACTCTTTATTATTCTTTCATTGTCCATTTGAAACCAAATAAATAAATATAAATTATACACAAAATACATTAATAAAATATTTGTAGATTTTGGCATTTCAAATAATTCATTAAAAAATTTCACAAAATATTACACAACAAAAACAAACACTGCTCTTATGGACTGTCAGTTCAGCTAAATATACAACAATCTTTTAACATTAATAGATCCTTATTCATAGGACATTTTCAAATCTTATAAGTCCATGACTACCATTTGCACAGTATTATCAAATATACTAAAACTCCTTTCAGTTTATCACATTAACTCAAAGATCTTTTGGTATATCATTACTACTAACAAAATACTAGAAACAATGCATCAAATTTTCGATTTCAATTAACAAAAATAAATGAATCACTGAAATTCCAATGAATAAACTACAGTAATTGAAAATTTAAATTTAGAACATTTCAACAAATAAGAACCAACCTTTGTACACAATGCAAGCCAAATATATATATATACAGTACAGTTCACTAAAACTTATGAATCTTTAATCTTGATAAAGCCAGATAAAGGCACTGATAAACAAAAGCAGAATTTGTGGAAATGTTTTAACTGTAACCACATGCAACCCAATTCACACCTAATATTAAACATATGGCAAAAACAATAAAAATTGTTTGAACATCTCAACTTTATACAATCCTCTATTGTAGCTATGGACATCAAAGACAAATGAAGGATAAGTCAGCATTGATACGCAGGTCGTAAAAATATGAACAATATAGAAAAAGGATGCGAAACGTGCGATACATATCAGGTGGAGAGACTATTAACATGTTTCTAAATAATAACTCAGACAACAAATATTTCTTTTATTTCACAGACAATAAATAGAGGACCAGTGTATTTCATCTTTTGGTACAAAGGTTCTTTCTATTATTTGTATTTTGATCTTGGGTCAAGATAAACCATTAATATGTATGCTCACAGATTCAATATTAATCTGCGCTAATACAATATCCATCGTTTGAGATCTTTAAGTTAAAATATAATATCTAATTAAAATCAAGTTTTGTCAATGTTGCTGATTGATGGTGAAAAAGAAGCATTTCTGTTGTCAGTAGTCCAGAATGTTCCTCCACAATTGAGTTCCATTTCAAAAGCTGTACTGTCAAGATTGTCTTATGGGACTGTTTGAAACTCTTTTTAAACTGATGAGATCTTAGTTATCAAATTCATTAAACTGATCAATTATCTTCTTGCTCTGCATCTTTTATGCATAGTGATCAATCAAGTTAAAGAGCATGTTGATTTGCAATCAGGAAATTTGATTTGCCTCATCTTTCAAGTAGGCCTAAACAGCAGCTGATTCTGATACTGTGTTTAAATGCTCATTTGTCTTGTTACTAATTATGGCCCTTAGTACCACCATTTGAGGTTATATCTACATTTAGGACCAACTTATTTGGATTTTTAACGTGCATTAAAATAGAACTAGTAAATACTGACATTTTTGTATACATGTATTATAAATTCAGGGACACTTCAATGCAAAATCAAAAGGAGACAAAAACCTTAAATCATATCTTTTCTTTCCTTATCATCAACGTTTACAGAAAACACCTTTACAAAGAATGTTTAGGTATGACAAGAATTGAAGCAACAAGATTTTATAATTGGTCCTTGGTATCTATAAGCTATATTAAGTTACCAGTACAAGTGTTCAGAGAGATATGATCCAAGGTAACTGGCTTCTAATTGACAGACGGTAAAAACTTGGTGGGGTCGACAAATTAACCGTTATCTACTTCTTCTAGACTATCTATTCTCTATCAGCTATTTTCCACAGAAACCAACCCTTCATTGATATCCTTAATCTTTATTTCCTTTTAACTATCTTCCTTGATTAAACACCAGTAGATTATCACTGTTCCAATCTTATAGATAGGGATAGAGTGGAATGGATACATTACAAAACAACATTTCTACCAAGATTTCTCTTAGAGAAACAGAAACACACTTTAAAGAACTAAGTTAGCAAGTTAACAGAACTAAGTTAGCATGTTAACAGAACTAAGTTAGCAAGTTAATAGTGCATAAGTAGACCCAAATCATGTATGATGAAATAAAGATCCTTTTACTGTATCTTGGTGAAAATATTGCGGGAAGTTTAAAGATAACTTTCTATCCATCCATTAATTAAAAGTGGTTTTTACTTTTTTGATAAATGATGATCCTTAAATATATTGAAGAATCATTGTTTTTAAATAACAGATACCATTTATACCTATACCTTAAAACAGGCACATTTAAAACCATCTTTAATTTTATTTCTAGAAACATGGTAATGATTTCATATGATCTGTTCATATTACAGAACCTACTATCTTATGGGTACAATAAAAGACCAGCAGATAAGAAATACAGTTAAAGATTAATGTTCAAGAGACTTGACGATCCAAATCGACTCAGTGAACTTTTCAATCTGGACTATTTGATAAACTTACATTTGATGTGAAGTTAGATATATACAAGGAACATGGAAATTTGACAATGTGCAGTTTATATGATAAATTCATTCCAACCATATCTTAGAATTGGCAATTACTTGCATGATAAAAGATAAGACAACCTAGAATGAATGTGATGGCAAGGTGTAAGAAATGTCAGTCTATCCCAACTTTACAAGATCTCCTGTAGATTTACTGCTGTTTCAATAAAGATAAGCAAATCAGATTTGAAAATAATTTGTTGAAAAAAAACATGTTGTAATTATAGATGTTTGATTACTTTAGCTGATGGAAGTGGCAATTAAATGGTTATATTGAATTAAATGAAGAAAATCAAATAAGATAAAATACAACTAGCTATGAAGACTCTTCAAAATGCTTTTGGAACAGGAAAATTAGCTTATTCTAATGTGAGAGCCAAATGACATACCATTTAGGGGGACAGATGAAATAAATTTTTGTCGAGTTGTTTCAAAAAGTTTCTTCCAATACATAAATTTGCCCTAGGGTACAATTAATGAAAGGAACTTTGTTAAAAATTATTGCCAACTTACACAAGACTCCATTCAATGAGAATATTGCAATAAAATAATTAAGGAATAATAAGGATCATTGTAACAATTGATATTACAATACAGTATTTGACCCCTAATAAGATTATTATCTGCAACCCAGCAGTATCCCTGTCCCAACAAGGATAGCGAGTTTCAACTTATACAGAACAATTTACTGTTACTATACAAGATTATTTTTCTAACAAAATGGTTAGGATTGGATTTAAGGATTAGTAAAGGCCACCCTTGATCAATGATTAAAAAGAGCAATTGATACCAGGATTATTAAAGGGAAAAATTAACAATTAACAAGTCCTTCAACAACTTTTCACAGTCCTAATTAATCCAGCATGGTGCCTTTTTGTTTTAAATAGATATTTAAGGATCAGAAAGGCCCCCTCATGTCCTGCTAGTCAAATCAATAGGGCCATATCTTTGGTAAAAAGACCAACCTGGGCTCTAATCAGCTATAGAGTGTTTGATTAATTAACATTAATTATGATCAAGAAGATAGGGGTAATTAAGACCCAATATCAGTCCAAAACCAAACTGTGCATTGTTTGTCCACTTGATATAGAGGTCAATTGCTGTAAAGGGTAGAAAATGCCAACCTGTGAACAACATTATAGATATACAGTGAGGTGAATATCAAACCACTCTTTGTATTTTGTCACCCCTTTAACAATGTGTTCTTTCATTGAATAAAGTGTTAATTCAATTCATAGGAGTTAGTTATATTCCTCTTATGGACTATGTTAATTTTGTAACTATCCAACTGATCAACTTTGAAAATGAAGGTAACAGTGAATAAGTTGTTGAAAAATTAGAAGTTAGATCTATGTATCATGAAAATACTAAAACCATTTTGAATGAAAGAATACAACCCATTTTCCACCACAAAGATGCTATCATTTAACTTCAAAATAATTCTTAAAAGAACAAAGTGAAAAAATTTACCTCAACGAATTCAAAATTACACGCAAAACATCCATTTCAGTTCACAATCTCTGTTCTAGGTGTTTGACAAGTATGTGCAAGAATGTTTCTAACGGAAAGAGAATTGGTGTAGTGAATAGGGGATAAGAAAAGGGCCAATATAATAAATCAACAATGAATGTATTCAAGGCGACCAGTACACCAGTCAAAGCAAAACCTTAATAAATCATAGCCTATAGAATAGACCAGTTATATGAATAGCAAAAAGATTTTTATTATGATGCAAACTTTATTCAATATATAGTACTGAATATTAGCATTATGGCTTTTCTATTTTGTATTTAGTTGAGCTAAAGTTGTGAATTGAAGAAGGTATGTTCTTTAAAGCTCTGCTCGAGCCCAAAAGAAGTTTACCAAGCTTCACTGTTTGTGGACTTACTCACCCTAATGTCACTTCAGATTCTAAAGATTACTGATGACTACTAGTTGTTTAACTAACTGCACAAAAATTACTCACTGGCAGTGCTCTGCTTTCGTAGCATTGCTTAACCACTATGTAACAACCTTTTATTCCGAATATCACCATTTGCCCTTTTTTTTCTAAGACAAATCAATTTCAGTAGGTATGCATACCTATACCATTATTAACTTCTGTTAGAAAATATTAAAATATTTGCACTATGAACTCTCAACTCAACTCAAAGTTGACAACCCAGTCATAGAGTATGTTCAAGTGTTCCAGCTTGCTTGCCATGCCATAGAACAAATTATCAACTAACTTCATACAAATTATTATTAACCAACCCTGTCTACAAAATTGAATTGAAAACTCATTAAATTATAAAAGCTACAAATATCAACAGAATGATGTTATTTCTTCTATAAATGAAAGCCTGAACAAATAAATACATCTATATACATGTGTTTTCACAAAAAGCATAATGAAATCAAAAAAGCTATACTGTTTAAAATGTGCTATAGCACAAAATAATCTCAAAATTTAATTTAAACACAAGAAACATTCACCTGTTTTTGTCTTTGAGAATTCTCAAAATGATATTCCTACAGCTGGAACAACAAACAACGAATTACATTTACCAGAGAGAACTTTTATCTAAATTTGTGCTTTTAGTTTCTCCTCTAGTCTGACCACTTGCTAGGTACATAATGTACAATCATAAAGAGAAAACCAACAAATACTTATCCAATCTGGCCCAATATAGGCCCAAAATCAAGAAGATATGTCTATTAAGATCAGTACATTTAGAAAAATCACGAGGTTTGTTTCTTGATTCATGCCACCTCATTGAATAGTTAATTCTTATTTATAAAACAACCCAGTTCTCTATTCAAGAAAGTATCATGTACAGTGAGGTAAACATCATATTTCAAGGAAAACATTTGTAAATATGCTTCATTAAGCAGACCTTTTCCTTGATTCAATGCTTTAATTACTACCTGATTATGGCTCTACTGATTTATAACATTTATAATTTGAAAAATCATTGCCATTCAGTAGTAACTGGAAAGAAAAAAACTAAGAAAGTTTTCACAAGCTATTGCATAACCAATCAAATATATAAGAAATTTGAATTTATTAAGAATACCTAGACTTCCTGTTTCCAATTAAATATTCTTCCATTTGTGCACAGTTATCATAGAATAAGTCTCACATCAAGCAAGACACAAAAATGCCATAGTAGAGCAAAGCATCTTTCATCAAAGAAATCACATAAAAGGTCATAATGTACTTACTATTGCCAATGAAATATTAATCCAATTTGATTGTAAAAATGTCCTTGATAGAAACAGGCTGTTGTGTGTACTGGCTGACCAATATCCCATCAATCACAACTTAACAGTTTATATATCAAATATGTTGCCCCAACCTGTCCTCAAACAATACTTAACTATCTACCTCTATTGACAGATCCAATATTTAACTGTCCCAGAGATTATAATGTCAGCACAGTTCCTTTCAAATCTTTAATCTGCACTATTATAGACTGGTGCCATTATCCTGACCTTTGACATCAGTTAACCCTCATTGAAACAAAGGGTTAATGACACTTTCAGACCCTCTGGAATTAAAGCCTATTGACACTCCAGACCCATTGAAGACAATGACCTGACACTTCTGGGCCTCAAAAACAATGGGACAACACCTCCAGCCATCTTAAAACAATGGATCAAGAATTTTGTCTTCTTATGAACATTATCAACAGAAGTGATTAAAAGTTAAGCCAATTCAAGTGAACATTTTACTGTTGAAATCCCTTCAGAAAATCCCACTTTTAGATTATGGTATATAATTGAAAAAGGTGGTTTATGAGCTAATTGTCATCATCTGATAAGGCCAGGGCAGTAAATCTTTCAGCACCTTAATTAATTGTGCAGAAATGGCTGTTCTATTGTTTAATCCTACAACTAAATTGGCTGTTCTATTGTTTTAAAACACAGATTAATGAGATGGGTAAACATTTATCTGGCATTTTAATCTGTTATTTTACCAATGTAGACAAATAGATAAATGTTATTTCTTGTTATTGGCTCATTTCACCCAGGGTTAATGGACATCTTAAAACCAGGGGATTTCAATAGCAGATGGTTCCATTAAGAACAAATCCTGCAGACATTAACTTGCACTTCATGCTACAAGATTTTTGAAGCTTAAAACACTATTTCTGACATCGAGAAATCATCCAATTTGGTCTTTTAAGATAAATTTCAAAGCGGCTTTTTCTTGTTTGAGTCCTTATTTTGGAGAGGAAACTCCTAGATATTTACATAGATTGGAAACCTGTTCCATTTGATGGAACAACATGACTAGACATAGATAACTTTCTAACATTTACCTTGTGTAAAGTGTGAAAAATAGGTAAAGAAACACAAGAAGTGCCTTGTTCAAGTGTCATACATCTGTTTTATTGGGCATCAATGTGACATATTGACAATTAATCCTACAAAATCTCTTTAATCTGAGACATTCAGGAGGTTGAGGTGTATCTTGTGGACTACCTTTATGATCTCATTAAGTCCTGATAATCCTTAATCCTATTGATAATCCTAAATCTCTTTACCTGTCATCACCTCCTACTGGTCATCCATTGTGTCCCTGATGACAATATAATACCTGGGCAATTGATCATAGACTAATATTTACCTTTCTTAATAAACTCCTAAAAGTTTCCTCACCAAAGAAGATGACTTTAATCTTGCTTCATGTCAACGCTTATCTGGTAGCAAGGTGTCCAGATGACTTGATCATAAAATAATATTTAGTTTTCCTAATAGACTCCTAAAATTATAATTTTGTAGGACACAAAACTAAATCTCTAAAATCTAATAATCTGGTCCATGGCAATGACCTTTTAGGGAGAAGGCTTTCTTGGATGGGATTTGAGATCCTTTACTTTTTATCAATACTGAAAATCCTCCTTTTTAAAGAATTAGTAACTATTTGGACAAAATGGTATTTTGTTCAACAAGATACTCCAATCATAATCAGATCAGACTTGTTGTTGACAAATTGATGATAAGAGTACCATCAGGTGGTCTAAAACATCAGTTTTTACCATTCCTAAAGTAGATAACAGTACCAGTTTTCAAAGATAAAGTCTAGATACCCAAGATTTTCAACATTTCCACCAGGTATTTTTCCTTCCGGTTTAATTAATTACAAAAACTCCAGAATCAGTTGTTACGCTGAAAGATTAATTGGTTGACAACAGAAATATTTAGAAACAAGCAACTTCCTGTGTGTCCATCTGCCTTAACCAAACTCTTCACTTCTACTGATTAAAGTCAAACATTTTAGTGTCAGTAATATCAGTAGAAATGATGACTGGAATCCTGCTAGTATGCAAAATATTGACATTTTGACCATAGATAAAGTACTATTTAGTCTGAGCTATGAAGATTTGGCACTATTGTGGGGTGCTAATGGTCCTATTAATCAACAATCAAAGTGTGTCTATCATTTTGAGAGAACTCATTTTTATAAAGTTAGTCTAATGTTTTGATTTTGTTTTGAAGACTAAAAACCTTGCTACACAAAATTACAGCATCCAACTTTTAAAAGATCCACATACTAAATTTGTTGCATTTAAGTTTTGCTTCATTATTAAAAGTTTCTGCAACGACTATTGACTAATCACCAGAAATGCATTATGACTTAATTGAACAAACTGTATTTTTTTTTCTCATATTCTTGAATCCAGACCTCAGACTTAAACACAATAATCGAGTTTAATTAATATCAATTAATATTTAAATCTAATTTCATTAGCCTTCCTTCATACTTGGCAATCAGACAAATAGTGTCTGGTAGACCTATACCATGAGGAAAAGACAGACTAATTATGACTAAACATAAAGATCTTACTTCGCAAACGGACAAGTTTCACAGCTGAGACTTTTGAACGTGTAGTTCTCTTGTTAAATTTACAACAGATACTTATATTCCAAGTACACCTGGGATTGCTTTCATGAGAAACTTACTGCGAACTTCTTCAGTCAACACTGAAATCAGATTCTAAATTCTGAACTGTGTCTATTTTGATCATGCTCAATTTGACACTTTAGATTGGCATCTAGCCATTTACCTGCAACTAGGCCCATCAACCATCCACAAAGGCAGTAGAAGTGACAGTTATGTGGTATATGCTTACTTAAATTATAAATATTCCATTTATCATAGATGCCAATCTTTTTCAAAACATTTTCTTTAAAGTGAAAAATCTTCTGCTTGCAACAATTTGTCATAGTTTAACTTTAAGAGTAACAGTTCCAGTTTGCTCACTTTTTGCTTTTGTATTTCTGTGAATGCAACTCCAGTTAATAGACACGCTTGGACTTCTGAATCCTGCAGAAAAAAATACCTGTACAAGTGGGCTCTTAAAAAAGGTGGTCGTGTGAGCAGGATATACTGTACCTGTTTTAATCTTCCTTTATGAAGAATTCTTACTCAAACTGTGGATCCAAAGAAGGCATAAAACAGTTTCAGATTATTGCTATTGATTCAAGCTGAACCTGTATCAGTAAAACATTATCTTAAATATCTGACAATCAGTCTTTAGTTTTTTATTAAACAAATACTTTAATTAAATATTAATTATAGAAAATGAAATTAATTGATCAGAGATAACTTTTAACACATGCACTATTTACACTTTTTATTACACAACCTTTTTTATACAGGCTGGCACAGGTCAGGACTTTGATTTGATTTTTTTTAAAGTGTTAGTAATGGTATCTAACTGTTTTTTGCTTACATTATATATGTAAACTTCTCAAGAAAAGTTTGTAAAAATGAAGTGTTTGTATGAATGTTAAAATACAAGTCTCTTTATTCAGTAGGAATAAAGATCTTCCCCACAGCTTCGGTACATTTAGTTTTTCTCCAGGAATTGTAAAGTCTTGATTCAGCTAGATCTTCTTCCCTTGTAAATAAAGCTGATAGAAGTAAAAAATGGTTATTAAGAAATTTAAAGAAATCAATGATGCCAAGAAAGAAAAGTTACCAGTTGATTGAATGGGATGACCTGCAGCCTCTTGAATGCTAAATTTATCTGCAATCAATATAATTATAGAGGTAAATGATTGAATAATAAGAATATTGGTTGTCAATCAATGCTATAATTATATATCTTACTCTACAGACTACTAGTATTGACCTTGTAACTTTCTGAAACCAATAGTTTGGCCCAGACGGTCTAGAATTGTACAACCTAAACGGTTATTATCAACTTCAAGCTCTTCGGTTATTGAAAGTTAAAAACCTAGTCTGAAACATCTGTTATTGAACAATGTACCCGGCCTTCTTAAGGGTTTAAATGGTCATGTGATTCTGGAAGCAGTAGTAAGACAACCAGTTGGTATGTACCCTGCCAAAAAAAATCCATTATTAGTATATAGTTAAACTGGCTCAAGATATCAGATAGCAAAAATAGCACTGAATTTTTTTTCTTTTGAATCAGACAAATTCAACCTCTGGCTTTAAAAGATAAACTAGAATTGAGAAGAGAATATAAGGCCTGATGAAGCAGAATTGTGTTTTAATAAAAGTTGTAGTTGGAGGTACTGCTGACAAATAGAGGAAATCGTAATGATGAAATGTAATGGAAAATTGCTAACTGAAGTTTAAATGGAATATTAAACTAATTAAGTTAATAGAAAACTTCTGAATTTCAATAACTTCTTTAACTGGGAGATATTCCAAATGCAATCTCCATAAATCACATGACAATTCTGTCTCAGCATGGCGTTATAAAAAATTCAGACCATTTCCAATTTTTCTAGAAATCAAATACAATTTGATCAAAGAGAAATTCTGTCTTTCCTTTGTTGGATTATTGAAGAAATTTCAAAAATTGATTTGAAACTGAATTTTTTTTTTGTGTTCTTTCCAATGAATTATTCCTGCAAATTACCAGGATTTGAACTTAATGCAAAGAAATGAGTCACAAGAATCAATTTCAGAAAGTTTTGTAGCAGAATTGATCTGATTTCTGTGATTAAATTCATTATCACCCTGCGTAAACTTCCTACTGCCTCATGAATACTGTTCACTTTAACAATACAAGACAAATGTTAAGTTGTAATTATTCAGGAAGCTCCAACACTGATTCAGACTGATAAATTTGAATTTTATCGAATGAAAAAAGTCATGCTTCAAATATATGCAATTTTTCAAAACCTAACATATCCACCCAATGACAAGTATGTAGAAATAAGGCTCCAGAAGTAAGAAAGCTTTATTTTGTCAAAAAAATTCATCAAAAGATTCATAATATTTTGGAGATGTGGTAGTCAATAGGAAAAGACTATACAAGTTTCTGGGAGAGTACATGGAAGAGAGGGTATCTCTGGAACACAATCACAGCTAAGAATCTCAAAAGAGCATCCAGTATTGTACAATATGGAACACAATCAAGACTTAGATCTCTAAAAGAGCATCCAGTATTGTACAATATGGAACACAATCATGACTTAGATCTCTAAAAGAGCATCCAGTATTGTATAATATGGAACACAATCATGACTTAGATCTCTAAAAGAGCATCCAGTATTGTACAATATGGAACACAATCATGACCAAGATCTCTTAAAGAGCATCCAGTATTGTACAATATGGAACACAATCATGACCAAGATCTCTTAAAGAGCATCCAGTATTGTATGATAAGGAATATCTTATACTTCTCTGTGAACAGGGATGAGACCACAAGAAGCAGATAAGACCAAATACATCCAGTCCATTGGAACCCAATACTGAACCAATCTAATAGTTGAAAAGAATAAATTTTATTGAATTATGAAAGTAATTCTGTTCAATTTGTCTACATCTAGAACCTATGATTAATATAAATTAGAGAGTAAATAGACAATTAGAGTAGCTGATTATCTCCCTTGAAAATCCTTAATTAAGTCTAATTACTATTTGACAGATTCATTATTCTTCCCTGCCATCCACAAACACATCAACATTTTTTCCAATAATAGACTTACCAAGTTGAAATGGACCCAACACAGTCCGTTATTGATGGGTTTTATGGGCTGAATTGAAGCATGAACCAATTTTGTTTTTGTATTAGTTTCTGTGTAGCAGACTACTGCAGTTAAACTGCTGAAGGTATTTGATTGTAGAGATGTTTTCTGTTAAAAATGTACAGTTAAATACTTGGAAGAAAGCTAAAGTACAGTATGGTAACAGTTATAGGCGTGACCAAATAGGCTTTGTCTGTTATTAAGTATGGCAAACTATTATTGATTGAACTGTATATTGTATTAAAAAATAGTGGCATAGCTACCACAGCAAACAGTCGTTCTTAACACTATGCTGTAAAATTGGCCCTAAATGATTAAAAGAAGGCAATGAAGTTTGAAGGTCATAATATGAATGCATAATTTCACTATGATACTCTACAAAGCAGCCATTCTTGTTAGAATAACCTTCCTAATCAAAGGATATTGTATTAATGAATCTTGTCACAGAATCAAAGACAGACTAGTAGAAGAGGAAACAGATATATTACAGGACTAGTAAATGATCAGAGAAACCCTTCGTAAGGACATTATCTCTCATCATTGAAGTCTGCTGATCATATTACAAAAATAGAAGACTCAAACTGTATCATATTTCCCTCTAAGCCATAGATTACTCTACAATCCAATTTCAATCCGTAAATTAGTTAGTATATAGAAACAGTAATCCTGTCACTGCCAATACCAGTTAACGTTAAGGTTATTATGGCAGAAAGGGGAATAATTTGATTGTAAATCAATGTGACAAGCTAATGGACAGTCCTATGTCCAAGCTAATTCAACCTAATTTTATGACCCTAACTATTGTCCAAGGATATTGCGATCATATACTTCCCTAATTCCAAAACTTAATACATAGTTTTCACCATAAATTAAGTAATAGAGTCTATTACAATCAAATCATTACCAAAACTATTCTGAAAATATCAACATCAGATTCAGACCGGCAAACTTTTTAATAATATCTATATATTATACTATTGAAATGATGACCGAACTGAATTTACTGTTCAACTTTATGACAGCATCATTTTCGTTTCTTACATATAGCAAGCAAACTCTATTTCAACTTCTTTCAGGAGTCAAATTTACAAGCAACAAGTTGTTATGTGAAAGGTATAAACATTTACATCAACAAGAAATATTATAATAATATGATGTTAAAATAGATCTCCACAAAAACAGGCATGAATTATCGATGTATAAAAACGAGTGGAATAAAAATGGCCTGTATTATTCAGTAGATTAAGATAGGTATGTGAATTATTGCATGCATCTCTGATACCCTAATTGACTGCATCAAGGAATTTTAGGGTGAAATGTAGAACTTTTGTTAAGATCATAATCAACCACTTCCAATATGGTGTTTCAATCAACGACTGCATAATCGGTACTTAAGTAAAACCATTAAATATTCAAAATGAAATCGAAGACGTTTGAAATGTCTGCAATTTGCATGTTCTTTGGTGTATTTGGCAGTAATCAGTCTGCACATAAATATAAGAACCAACTGAACTTTTACTGAGCAAAATTTATTATTATTACTTATTTTTTCACTGCCATTATAAAAGGTTGCAATTTTTACCTTCTCTATTGAAGAGTTACATTTCAATTCAAGTGCTTTCAAGTAATTTCTTGAAGAATACGTGCACAGGATAACACCCCTCCCTGAGGCCTTTTGACAAAATCAGCTTCATTTTTTTTGCTCAGTTTTAACTTACAAAAGATCCGAATGTTAAAACACTCACTAGTGGGAGTTAAAGATAAGATATATAGCATTAAAAAGAAACTGTTTTAATGGACATGAACTTATCGCAATTTCATATTTTATAATATTTTTATAACTAAAAATAAAAACACAGTTTGGAATTAAGGAAACAAGAGTAAAAAGAAACTTAGAAAATAAAGTTAACAGAAACCAAAGGAAAAACCATACATATAAATTAATGGAAGCAAAGCAAGAATTAAAAGTTATTTGTTTAAATTCGTAAGAAAGTTAGAGGTTTTCTGTATCCAGATTCAGTTACATCTTATCAAAATAAATATCATCAAGTCTACGGTACAGGCACTGGTAATTCAGGACGTTATAGACTTGTTTGGTTTTAAAATATAAATGTTTGTTGTTAATCAAGACAAGGGTCATGTTACCAGTAACACTGATTTCTTTTACAAAACATCCAATTCTTGTAATGTAACATCTAAAGTTTTGATGAAATTAGATTACAAAACACTCTAAGCTAAGCATTATTGGCTAGCATTTCTACTACTACTGCCTTCGATAAACCAGTTAATATTTTGATAAACTGTACTTTGTTAAGTGAAAAAGGCAATACACCACGATTACCAATGCTTAATTCTTAATTGGCTTGCATTTGGACATTTAATTTGAAACTCCTTAAGTGATCCATTTGACTATCCGTTCTTAAACTAGTCTGTTTCTCCCTTTTTGTGACTTCTCAAGTCAAATCGGACTGCTGATTGATTCAACAAGTTATCAATAACGATTGTTGAATGATACCACAAGCATCACTCATGAAGTTTCAGATGTAACACAAAATTGAAACCAACGTTTATCAGATATATTCTTGAAATTCGATTCCAACCTGGCAGGAAACAAAATGTCAAAAGAATAACTGTACACAATTTCACATTGTTCAGATTAGTACAAATAACTTGATCAAATAACTCATCAAACCTTCCAGTTTGACAGCAGGAGTAAATAGAATCTTACACGTCTGACTTCAAAACAGACACATTCAAATCAGAATTCATCAAAAATATCCCGTTAAGAAAACAAAACATTCAAAATATGTCTGAATCTTATTGCCTAATAATGAGACAGGATTCTTTTACACGATAGATAAAATTATGACAAAAAAATTAACATCATAAAGAAATTTTGATTAACGTGATAAAAAAAATTGGAAGGTTCTTATCAAAATATGAGTTTGAAAGAAAAATTTAGAGTTGTTATTGTTAATGTTCACCTTGCATCAATAACTTTTGATTATTTCATTTTACTAGTATGAATTTACTTTATAATAATATATGATAAACCATGGTTTTATATTCTCATCAGTTTATCATATTTATTCTGAACCTCAAAAGTGACAACTGATAATTATCATGTTGAGGTTAACACAAAGAGTCCTTTTCAGGAACTTCTAAGTTAAAGAAGTAAAGAGAAGCAATGATCTGATTTAACGATTTTCTTAATCGCTTAATCCACAGCATAATTTTACTCTGGGCTTAGCCTTTGTCTGCATAAGGACTATGCCAGACAGATATATGACAGACTTGAACTTGGGCTTCAAAAGTAAGTATACTGAAAGTAATGAGCAATCCATTTGACACCCTTAACACAGACTAGCCTAAATCAATTAGTGCTCTGAAATCTAAAAAGACCATCTCTATTTTACTAGATCACTGATAGCATCTAGATCTCCTCGTGTTCAATAAACACCATTGTTACCGCTGAACATTTTCACAGCGCAACCTTATCACTTCCAAAATACATATTAATATTAACTAAAATTTACCATAACAAATACATTAACAGCACATTTAACATAAATTGGATTTCAATAAGAGAAACCCATCAAATAAATGGTTCAAGTGATTTTGATCATAGAGGGTTTTACTTTTAGATCTTTGAAGTGGTGGATTGTTTTCTATTATCAGCTTCAATAAGATATATATCTAGTTTAACTAAAGACTGGAGTTAAAAGGCTAGACTCGGTGGATTGAACATAAAAGTTTGTTGTATCTATCTTAAGTCTATTTACTTCAATATAACAATAGTTAAAATGTGGTCTCTAATAGTGCTAGAAGGGATCTGAAAGTAGAAGTTCAGTTTTCTGTGCAGCTATTTGACTATCACAATTTAAGGAAATAAGTCTGTTGCTATATTTTCTTGAGCTCCACCACAACAATTCCTAAGCTAAAAGGCAAATGCAGATACTCCTAGTGGCACTCTGCCAATAGGTTTGTCCACTCAATATAGAATATCAGATAGTTGTGGTATTCTGAATTATGCATCCATATAATATAATACATTTATTGCCATGTGACCCAGGTCACTGCTTTTTATGGGACTTCTAATTTTTAATTTAAAAACACTTTGCTTTACTTCAACCAATGTTTGTATCAGTTCACAGTATTGTTAATCACCTTTTAGCCTCAATTTGATGTCAATTTAGATATACGGTAAATAAATAACGTTACTAAAAGCATTTTTACCTCCTTATTGAAGAAGTGATTTTCTGAAAGTTTTCCAATTTCATCAATTTAAGTGACTGTTCAAAGTAAAACAAAAGTAAATTAGACACAATAAAAATACCTTTCTAGATTAGATTTTCCTTCTCTTCCTTCACTGTAATCTTATCAAAAACAAGCAAGAAGTCACAAATTTGATATGAATAGAGAACAACCTTAAAACAATACAACAAAACCTGGTTATTGCATAAAGTTCATAACTGAATGATGTGGAATAACAATTCACCATACCCTTCAAAATAGCATCCTTCATTTTGATGACTTCCATTTCGAATTTCCGAAACCAGCACAAGATATTTATTAGTTAATCATTTCCAGTTATCATTTAAATCCAAGATATTTTTTATTTTCACAACAATTTGGTTTTGATTATGAACTTCCGTTCTTCAAAAATCTTTATGTTTTCACTGCTTGTTTTCTTGTTTGAAACTTAATTGTCTGTAGCAAGCAAAACAGTATATTTGTAAGAAGTGTGCAAGAAGACATAAATCACACAAGTCAAGCATTCTACCAATGGTGTAAATTTCTTTTTTAAATGGCTCCAACACACTTAGCACAAAATAAAAATTCTTCAGAAAATTAACTTTAACAAATTACATACTTGTTACTCATGAACATTTCTCAACAATTTTTGGTGAAGTTTAAATTTTACAATCAGTTAGTGTTGGTGAGTTATTTTGGAGCTGTGTAAACGAATATACTCAAACGGTACCTTGTGTCTATTTTATTTACACATGGATTAGGCATTTCAAAATATTTGGTTTAGTATTTTTTATGAACACATCCTTTCATACATTATCAATATTTAGTTGTAAACTAGTTTCTCAGAACTCTAACACTGATAACAGTCGAATGTCCCGAAATACAGGAAGTGGTTGATATTTTTGAATTGTTAGAATTTCAAAACTGTAAACTTGAGCTGTTGATTTATTTTTCCCAGTCGGTCATTTTTTTAACAATTTTTTTATGACAAGCTAGTCTATGCTACACTTCTATTCAACTTGTATCTAACTGTAAACTGTACTTCAATGCCATGAATGTGTGGTAACAATTATCATAATTGGAACTTTAACTTTTTTAATGTATTGTTATACATCACAATAACAAAACATTCAATCGACTACTACCATTAAATGGATAAGAATATAAAAAATCTTCCAATTATTTCCTTAAAGAAATCTGTTTATCATATTCCTCACTTAACATTCGCAAGTATTTAAAAATAAGACATAAAGATATTATCCATATAAATTCCATTGCAGGCATTGTTGGTAAAAATCAAGTTATAATTTTCATTAGACTTAAAATCTTTATGTATTAAAATTTAACAAAAAACTGTGGAACATCTACAGTATTAAATGGATTAAAAAAATAAAATTTACAATTAGGTTAACCTTAAGAAACTTTACCAATCTGATTCCATCATTAAATGGATAACTTCACAATACCTGAAAAATAAGAAAAAAAAAAAAATCATATAAATTCCTTGCCCACGGCATTGTTGGTAATCTAATTTTATGACTAAAATACTTACGATAAATTAAAAAATATGATGAAAACTGATGACTAAAAAATAAAAAATTGATGAAAAATAGGGATAGTAGGTTAATAACCCCTTAATTACTCTCTGATTCCTTTCTACTTTCAATTTATCAATGGCCCATCACTCCTCTCCTTTATCCATGGACATAAAATCCTTTTTTCTTTCTCTATCTGACTGATCAGTGAACAATTTGTACCTATTGATGAAGGTTACCTATTATTACTGAGGTAAGCTAGTCAAGTGGAAAATATTTCATAATTGGCTTCAAAGGAAAGGATTTGAATTTAAATTTTCATCTTTATAAATTACCAAATACCTCATATTGCATTAAGCTTTATATATATTGATACATATATTTCAACAAATATTGTGCAGATTCTGCAACACATTTTAATAAAAAAGCTTATATTTGTAAGAATTTGAAATCTCGATGTAGGGTACAAAATGTATCTCTTTCTTTTAAAATTATCTATAAAGAGCAGAACAATGATTTAAAGATCTATCAATGCATTTTTGTTCATCAAATTACTGTACATATTTAACAGAAAATATAAAGCGATTAAAGGATACATAGAGAATATAGTTGGGCTTATCTTACTAAATGTGTCCAGCAAAAATGAAATGAAATGAATGGAGTTTTACGTCCTACTCTTCTGCAAAATGTGTCCAGCACTCTCATACAAAACACATTTGTAGAAGTAAAAGTCCTATTAAGATTTACAAAAATAAATTTGGCTGGTAGACAACAATGCAATATGAAGTTAATATAGAGCTCATTAAATGATGAGAATAGTGTATTTAAGTGATAATTTGGTCATGAATCACCCTCCATATTGACATAATAAATAAATGGTAGAAAGGTTAATTCATAACATCATGGTTATAATAACAATCATCTTGACATTACCTAAATACTTTGTCAATACAACGCAAGAAAATTAGGTAAGGAGGTTGATGACAGATCTTTGCCAATGATGATTTTTGCTTTTGATTGAAATATTTGATGATTCCGGACTGCCATATCTTGGTTTGAAATATAAGTTTTTTTTCTCAATAAACAAATTCATTTTGCAATCTTTGCCTCGTTAAATTTGTTTTCCTAAGGTGAATCGTTTCTACTTTCAAAATGAAAACTATGTGAATTAAGTTTCGGAAATTGAAACTGTTGAGTAACGAAATTGTCTTAGATATACAGGTTTTTAATATCCTGTCATTATATATGATGTTTTGAACATTGAATCATTATTTTGACTCTCTTTTGAATAAAACGTTTATCATATTTTCATTCAATATGTAAAATCTAAGGAAATATTAGAAAGGTGATACATCTATACATGTTTAAAGGATACTCAGAAGCAGGATGGTAGCTGACTCCATGGTTCCTTTGTTAATAATAAATGTCTAATAAGACACTTCAAATTAGTAAGGATGAGCCAAGTCAATCAATTGATCTATTGAGAAAGAATGAACTTTATTTTGAATAAAAAATTAGGGAGGGGTGAACGTAAAGTGTTTGAGTAAATCATAGGTGGTTTCTTCATTTGTGGTTTGATCAGAAATTTTGTGGTTTTCTTTGATTTCCATCTTGTACCAAGAACCATTTGAAATTCTCTGTTTATCCAAATTTAAGGATAGGGCTAATTGGAAGACATGTGATAACTCAAGATTATGATCTGGGAAAGTTATTTTCTTCAATTTTGAATTTGTACCAAGAAATTGTCATTATAACAAATTTAAGGAAATAGCAAAAATACTGTCATCAAATAAGTTATATGTTGTTTGTATTTCTTTAATTTTCTATTCTAAATTGTTTGGTTTCCATATGAATTAGCAAAAGACATAATTTGTGGGAACAGAAACAATACATATGAAATAACCAACTCTATAATTGAAAAAACTACTCACTTATTCCAATCAAAAAGGTATGCCCAGTCCGGTCGCATCCCTCATTCATATTTACAAACTTCCTTAAGTTTCTCAAGAAGGAAATAGTAAGGAAATAAGTACTGATACTCAATTTTTAAATGGATGAATTTTAGTACAAAAGAAGTTCAATCATCAAAGGCATATTTTGAAAATGACAATGACACAATCTATGACTAAACATGTCATTCATATTTTGTGATTTATCAAATCTTTTAACAGTCCTCAAATTCTTTTACTGCAACATTGTAAAAATTGATTTCTAAACACACTTTGATTACTTATTAAAGACTTGGTTTATCTGCACTTGAAACTGTTAAAATCAGTGCATTTGTGAAAGGGATTATAGGTCTTAGAACATAACATTTGAAAACTTTAAATTTGGTCAGCAACAGCTCTATTCATCAGTACATAAACCTGCTACCATAAATAACATTAAAAAAGTAATTATCCATAAAGATGCATTTGATAATTGAAAAACGCTTAATAAATTGATTAAGCGTTTTTAAAAAATGACTTAGTTAATGTGAGCTTCCAAGATTTTAAGAGACTTGGTTACTTTATGATGAATATATACTCATATTGACCATTCTTGAGAACTAAAATTTTATGTTCATGCTAAGACACAGTATCCCTTTAAATAATGTAATTGAAATAATATTGTTTTGCACACCCTAATATTAGGTGCAATTTTGAGATCATTTCAGATATAGCATGCAAAATGAAGTAACTTATTATGTAGGTAGTACCGTTAATTTTTGTCAATTTAATTTCAACTGTAAAGATGATGTTTACCAAAGATGTGATCGGACTTCTTCGTGATACATCGTTTCTATTTAATGTAAAGAGCTCTTAAAATTCTTCTCAACACTTGGTGAAAATTAAAAGTGAAAATGATGTTAAAAAAGGCTTTTTACTCTAAGAAAATACACAAAAGATTACCAGTTTAAGTGAACACAATTGAGAAGTTTAGACGTTTATAAGTAGATAATAGTGAAGCCATTATAAATAAAACTTGAAAGTGAGAGAGAAAACTGACTTATCTAGCTTTCTTTCAATGTTTGAAAACAACTCAACAATCGACTTCGCTGCTTGACAAAACACAGGTTACAATTATTCAGTTATTACATCAAAATATTTTAACGATTTCTATCCTTAAAGTTCAAAATAGAATCTAACAAAATAAAAAGAGGTCCTCTTCAATTCTTTGCATCTCTAAGAAAGATAGGTAAAGATCTAACTTGTATTTCATTGTCTACATTGTTGATGTTTTCTGAATGACAAAAAAATTGTGAAATTTAGTTTTATATAACCCATTACAACCTTTTGGTCACCACACAATCTTGGAACCCAATCTTAATATGAAAGTCAGAAGGGAATAGGCAGACATACTGATCTAAAACAAAATACACTGTGAAATGATGTAAGAATTCCTTTATCAAACAGTGACTAGACAAATGTTAAGAACAAGATCTCAAGGGAATGAATGAATGGAAATGTGAGAATGAATGAATGTGTAAAATAATCCATCAGATCAGGATGAACGAAAGACATGCAGATTGGAGGTGGAAAAAATGAAAGATGCAGATTAAGCAGGGAATGAATGTTCATATCAGATGAAGATCAGGAAATGAAAGATCTCTAATCTAGAGTTGATTATGAAATGATTAGTGCAGGTGCTTGACTGTTGTATAATCCTAAACTACCTTATCTAATATAATATTGCAGGAATTATAATAGTTAACTTTCTGTAAGATTAACCATCAGAAAAAGATTCCAGGAAATGAATCGAGAGTTCCATCTTCAGAAATGAAACAGAGCAGCTGAAGTCTGCCAGCAACTTTGGTTCTTTTTTCAGGAATCAAATGGCAACAAAGAAACATATCTCAAAACACTACAAAAAAGGCCATCTGGAAAGTTTCATGAAGCCACAAACATAAGACCTGGTGCATGACTTTGGACATTAAGTTAAGAAGAAGACATGACAAGTTCTAAAGGACTAAAAGAATGAATAAAGTTGATCTATCAGTAAGATAAGATAAAGGTGAGAGACTGAAGGAAATCCTGTTACATAACCTAACAATTTAAACTGATGTTTAACATCAGATAGTATTGTACCTATAATGACATCCTTCAGGTATTCCATTGGGACTCATTGTTGACATATTTTACATCCTTAAAGATTCAAGATATTTGAGATATAGAACAACATGCAGTTACCACATTTATATACATGTCATTATGATGATGAAGACCTTTTTAAGCTATTCCATAGGGACATATAGCTTCAAAGAATCATTTCTTTAAAGATGCAAGTCAACATGTCAATAGCATTTATATACACATTTCATTTTGGTGGCAACGGTATCTTTGGGATATCTTTTAATGATGCATTGTTGTATATATACTGGGGATTCGGAAAATCAAAAATACATCCCCTATTTTATTTTATATTTCTTGTACAACATGTAGCCTGGAAGATGCAGAAGTCTATGAGTTTTATATCCAAATTTCATTTTGAATAACAGAATTATGAATCTGTTACAGCTTGCAGGATTCATACTATTCAAACTCCATTGGAGTAGAACATAAACAGATATCAAAAAGATATCACAATTCAAAGTTATCAACTTATTAACTTTATTGTTGGTGATATTTCAATATTGAAATTAAAATTCTAAAAATTAAATTCTATTTCAAAAAGTCAAAAACTTCATCATATAAAATCAATTTATATTTTCAAACAAATAAAAAGTTTTAAATATATATAATAAGAACATGTCAACCACAAATTCAATATAAGATTCATATAATACGTACTCACCAAAAGCCTAGTAAATAATTAAAATAAATCCTTTTGATATTAAAAATCTTTAATAACCTCAATGTAAGAAGAGCTAGGGCCGTATAGACGCTTTATAATCCCATGCACAATTTAAACATAACAACGTGTAGGATGGTGCGTAAAAATTAAATCTACAGTTTACTAGGATGTCACATGAGCTTTCCCACACACTGTATATATATTATTTGAATAGAGTATTTTTAATACTTCATCTCTTCGTCATCCTTTCTGCTCCAATGATTTTTTACTTATTTCTAAGTCAGGTGAAGTTACCTACTGGAACTAAAATCCACCCAATAAACTTTTTCCCTCTCATAAATTACGCTTTTAAATCACTGAATCAAATTCATTTTTCGATTTTCATTGTTTACTTCAATAGTTTTTGTCATATCATAATTGTACCCTGACAAATCGAATAGTCATATTTTTTCATAATTACTAAATCTCGTTTCTTAAAGTAAGTCAATTTGACTGTCTACTATATGTTTAGTGTTCAATACCTGATTTAGCTGTCAGATTTAAAAGGGCTATTCTATTATATATATATAGATGATGTATAGAGATTAAGGCATATTAACTGTAAAATAACGGCAATTAAAGAATTATAGTCTCACACATCAACAACTTTCGTCAAATTCAGGAAAAAGATGTTTATTTGTAGGTTATTGGACATGGTCATTTGTAATAGAGAAGCGTTTTTTTTATGTGTTGTCAAATTTAATGATTATTTTTCATCAAAATTTTCATCAAATCGTCATGTGTATGTGAGATGATGGCTATTTTTATATGGGACAAAATTATAAATCATTCAAAAAAATTACAAAATTTCAGAAATCTGGCAAACAATGATAAACTTGTAGAACCCACTCTTTTCAATACATAACTTGGTCAACATATAATTATTAAAGAAAACCGAAAAAAAAAGCAATCATCTAATTTTATGGCCATGAAATGTCCAGATTTTTTTGATAATATCTCAACCCATGTGGCCCAATGTCCATATTTTTTGATTATATCTCAACTTGCACTCTTTGATCTATTAATTCTGGTCACAAGCTGTTTCATTTATGACAAGGAGAAGACAGTCCATGTCCCCAATTGTACTTCACCATTTTTGTTTACCATTGTCCAGTTTCATCAGTTCTTTTCAACATTAGATGTCAAAATATTGTAAGGACAACTACAGTGGTCTATAATAGACTGGTCAGAATCGTCCATGTTGAGATCTGTGATATGGGTAATTGCAGATGGGGTGAATTTGGTACGCACTAATTTGTTGGGGTATTAAAGAGTCACCCATTTTATTCATTCAAAAATTTTCAGGAATAGCCTGCCTAGTCTCGAGGCTAATTGTATTTGTGCAATATTTGTGCTTGAAGTAATTACCAAAAGTACCAGCGCCTTTTTGAGTAGAAACGCTTTGTCGAGGAAAAAACAAATTGGTAACTAAGGAGGTTCCTCAACAATGAAAAGTTAAGTATGATTGAAAGGGTTGAAAGTTGAAAGGGAGAAGATTGGCTTTAAACTGTAGCTTATCCAGCAATCAATATCATTTCCCTTGTCTTATCTAACCCACAATATTAGAAATATCTTAAATGGAAAAACTATATTTTACTTAACTGGAAAATCAATTACCTCCTACAAGTTCCCTAAGACAGTAGACCACTTTTCTTTTCTAAAATTCTCATTACACAAACATATGACAAACAAAGAAAGCCTTGAAAGAAAAACCACATATTTCCACTAAATCAAGGCAATTAGGTTCAGGAAAGTCAAAAGAATTTGACCACATACATTGAACAAATGACACAAGAGATAAAAAAAAATACACAAGACTATAAGAACACTATAGCTATTGTTTTACTGTGGAAGTAATAGACATTAAAGGTCTTTGTGTTTTTAAAGAGATGTTTTGTGATTTTTGAAATTAGTTTGAATATGATACCAACTGACACTTTAATTAACCCTCTCTTTATAGTCATCATTAAAAACAATATTTTCCTGTTTCAGACAGTGCCATTTAAAACTCATGTCAGATTTGACTTAAGATGTAGTTTAAAAGGAATACAAAACATAGTAATTAGTCTGGCAAATGAAATTGTATTTTTTTTTCTGTTAAATACAGAGCTTGAAGGAAAAAATCTATAGGATAATGATGGTTGAATTTGCTACCCTGATCCTTAGATGAAATGTTCATTGGATTTTAATAATATGTTGAATTTTTCATTGCACTGCATTCTGTAGTCTCTGGTGTTTTTTTTAAGCCAGTCAATGTGATCCTGTCTACTGGGATGGTAGTCTCTAACAACTGACCATTGTTGTGTTTCTATGACATGTAAAGCCCTCATATAACCCCGACTATAGTAAAATAATATATAATGACCTATGTCAGGATATACTCTCTTAATTTCAATTTCCATTGACCATGTTGTGTTCGAATAAGTCATTATATAGGAAATACTTGATTTAATTGAAGGGATTATTACTTATGATCTCCTTTGCTTCAATATTTCTCAGGAAACCGAATAAATATAAAAGAATTTATGATTTCATGATATAAGTTATTATTATGTTCTATTTATGAGATCATTTTATTATCATTTTATATTAAATTTTCAATAAACAGAAATTCCTTTACATAGATATGATGAAGTCATCTGAACATTTATTTCATCAAATCTGTATTCATTGATATTTTGAGAAGAAGAATTATATCCTTTATTGATGGGTGTCTGCTTTTTAAAGATTAAAAAATTCAATTACTGATCAATATTAGGAAATTTAATGAAACAAATTTTGATGATGGAATGAAGTTTAATTACCTATCCTGTACTTAAATGAATATTAATGAAGGTAACATAATTTGCTTCTCGGCCAATCAGATTTGGTCTTGTGACTTTCTGGATACCTCATCATTTAGTAATAATAGAAAGTATTTTCTTTACTGCCATCTTGCAATGTGCGTTTTAAATCAAATTTACTCCAGTAAATGGACTTGATCTCCATCATAAGATATATCTACGTCAGGTATGCCTGAAGTACTCGATGGAAACTTGAAAATATGCCATGTCATCCTTGTCAACAATATCCAGGTGGCATTCCTTACATCATGGGCTGAATAAAGATCATTCAAAGGATTATTTATAAGATAACAGATTAAACAGCAAAAAGATAAGCAAAAAACAGTTTTGAACTCTTGAGTGCATTTTAAATCATGATACCGCATTTTACTCTTATCACGTGCACCAAGATCTATCTATAATAATGATTGTCACCGACTGATTAACCACAAAAACAACCTAGTAAAGTACTAAATAGAACAAGGTACCAATAGATCAATCACTTAACTGACACAGACTAATCCATCAACAACACACATCATCAGACAAAATATATACATTATCTTGTTTTTTTACCAAAATAGATTTGCCTATGATCACCTTTGACATACATATCATTCATATTGGTCTTATTCAGAGATAAATTTATTTGTTAATGTTAGTGAAACCTGTAAGTCAGCAAAGCATTTCCTTTGGGTTTTTTTTTTGGCAATGTTCTTGACCAACAAGACTTCAATCATCTTTGTCCAGTAACTGTATTTTCTAGTTTATAGGGGGTTTTGTTGTTAGTTTATAGAGGTTTTTGTCATTTTTTTTAACCATGGGTATTCTTGTGCAGTAGATCTTATTTGGTTTGTCAGAAGCCATCCCTCATAACAAGTATCATAACAAGTACCCTGAGCAATCTTTTTGGCCTCACTGAATGCATGAGGATTGAAAAGAAAATATGAACCATTTAATTTTCATGAATTTTGGATCGAATTGTTAATAACAATACTGATTCTTCAATGTCAAAACATTATAAGAAATTCAAAAGAGTGAGTGATTTTAAGGAAAGTTAGCAAGATCAGACTCAAAATAGCAGGTGACACTTGTCATGTTGCCATCTTGTAATATCCTAATGTACATGACAATCATTACCACATCTTACCAACTGAACCTGCAGTTGCGGAACTATTGTGACCTATGACCTCACAACAGACAGACAAACATGTACAATGACAGATGGGAAAGGTGATTAAAGGATTAGAGGATTAATATGACAAGACAGAAGAATTGAAGGTGAAATACTGAGTAAGCTTTTTACATGTACTCCAATACATAGATCATGAATTTCTCAAATACCAAGATACACAAATATGCAGCATGGGATGGACCTAACGACATGCATTTATCAAGAAGTTACTTGACAATGGTGATCTGAGACCATTAATGCAGTGTTTTAATTTTTAATTATTTCGTTAAGTCTTAAATTAAAAACACCAAGAGTGAACTCTATGAAAGGGGAATTGACAGTTCAGTCTGGATTTCCAGGGAGAAGATGCAAAGCCAATCTAATTCCTGCTACAGTAGTGCTTTAATTCAAATGAAATTAAGAAAACCCCAATGGCATTTTCAGACATACAGTATTTCAAAATAAATCATCTCTATTAAATTTAATTTTTTTTCTCAATTTTGTTTCTCATCTGTATTCATAGGAATCATAAATTGAGTTATTGTTGAAAAATTGATTAACTCGAATAGAGGCCTTAGGTTTTAGCCATGATGCAACAGCAGCCCACCAGGTTATTTCTGGCAGGGAACACCAGCCTGCAAGCACAAACTAGTAGCATAAACCCTTCAAATTTGATTATGAATAATGGTTTTGTATGAATTTTTGTGGTGTTCTAAATGGCATATTAAACGTTTGCATAATAAATGAACGCCCTTAAAACCTTCATAACACAAAACCGCAAAATGAACCCTTTTAGGCTTGTTTAAATATGCTAATTAGCACATTAGGGAAAGCGTGACGAAATTCAGAAAACCGCTAACACGGATACAAAACAATTACACATGTTCAACTGTGTGGAGAAATCAGGGGCTCAGCTTATCTGATCAATACACCAAACCAATTGAATTTGCATTTTATTTGTTATGTGGAGATCTTAAGTCAACAAAAGATTTAACTGTTAGATTTTAAAATGATTTTACTGAAGATCATTGCAAATTGTACGGTCATTGTGAATGAACCAAAAACCGACAAAAATGCCTTAATGGCTATTCTCCTTAGAAATTTAATGGATATGTGCCAATGATCTTTTCAGTGTTTCTAGATATTGACAGCTTAATACCTCAATATATGCCGAGCTAGGGTCAATAATATCATATAAAAAATAGAAGTCTTCAGTAACAAAAGTTTAAACTTCGCGAACAATATGTAGAGATCAATATACCTCCATTAGGGAAAAGTTAATAGTCCTAGCGAATCAATCAGCAATTGTTTAGAACAAAAAAAATATTTATTGTATATTTGTCACGGGTGAACAGACAGACAACAATTATGTTCCGAGAAATTGTATATTCATTGTGCAACAATCTTCTCCATATATTTATATACATTATGAATAAATTACAGCAAGCCATACGATATCAAAAGGTGTTATAAGAAACTGCGACAAAAAGTACCTTAAGTTTCTTTTATGACCCAGGTATATACTGAACCCTTTCAATTCTCTTGATTTATATGTAAATGCTGTTTTATATACGTGAAATTTGATCACAATATATTTTAATGGATAAATTGTCATTAAATTTTACTTTATTACATAAAAAATTTTCATATAACTTGTTGCAACTGAAAATTGGTTGAAGACTTGGAGCTTGTATATATACTGTACATATACTGAATTGTACAGTGTACACCCTATTGCAAATATGAAGAAACTTTTAACAGAGTATATTAAATTTGCAGTATTGGCTTCAACATGCAACCATAAAAATTTAAGAATTCACTAAAACATTTTGCTATTAGCATCACTTCAACATATATATTTTCAATCATTAGATTGACAATAAACCTGACCCTGCAATACATTGAAAGAGCAAGTCTACAATTTGATATAACATATTGTCTGATTAGAAGAAATGTTCAATGTATATTTGTCTTGTTACTTGGTATTTTATCTGACAACTCTCTTTTTATTCCTACCAATCTAACATTTTGAAGGTTTCAGGTCAGAATTCTTATTTTTCAATCAGCATAATATTGGATAGGTAAAAACCTAAATATATCCAATATGTTTATTTTGTTAGAAAACAGTTTGCACGCCAACATTCCGTTTATTTATTAAATCTCAGATGGCGTAAACTAACATTTATATGAAAAATATCAAATGATACAAATATTGTGAGGATTTTATTTTAATGTAAGATGAGCTACCATTGACACAACTGCTACTGAATATTCAGAAACTGAAATTTCATAATTTCAGCAGTGGCACAAAATTCAATCTCAATATTGCTTGAAATTTTTAAATTTATACTAATTTTGTGCTCTTTCTTTTTTGAAAAGGCTAAGTGAATATTTTTATGGCAACTTGAATTCATCTCAACAAAGCTTAATTACAAAAGTAACTCGTATGAAATTTTCAAACCATCACCAGTCAAACATATCTGTCAAATGTTTTAAAACTATATGATGCTGCATATAAAAAATTTTGACATAGCCAAATACTTTATTTAAAAATTAGCCAGTAACATGTGATATGACAATTCCTATCTATTAAAGAATAGCTGCAAGAGAAATAATTCTTTTAAACTCACCTGTAAAGTTAAAATATTCAACAAACATTCAAATAGTTATTAATTATATCAGCTAAAAACAGTATTTCCATTAAGTTCCGAAGATAAATTAACTGTCCTAACCAAGTTGTAATATCCTTTAAAAACTACCTTAACACACGCATAGAGGACATCACTACTATCTTAACCAGTTCAGTTGTAAAATTCACCATACAGGACTACACTACACACTGTACCAGTATAGAGTTGAATGGTTGAACACAGCCAATAAGAGTAAAGAAGAGTTCACTGTCTATCTTATTGAGAACACGACAAGTCCCTTCAGGCCGGTTAACCAACATTGTCTGTCTTGTATACACCATACATCTTGACCACAATGTTTTCTAATTACCCGGCCAATCAAAATGTGTAAATAATATATAAGGATTGGGAGATAGCGTTAACCTTACAACAGAAATGTTGGTGGTCTATGTCTTGATAAGGAAGTTAGCAAGTTTCTGTGGGATTACTTAAATATGACCTTTCCACTAATTGATCTCTGTCTTAATAATTTGGTGGCCTACAGAAGTAACCAGTACTAATGTTATCAAACATGTAGAGCCATGATGTCTATGATACAGAACCAAGTCTGTTACGATACATGTGTAGTCAAAGTTTGGAGCACAAAATACTTAAATATATTCTATAAACTAAAATCAATAAAAACAAGACGGTGGCTTTCAACTAAGAACAAATATTTTTGTATGCATTCTATTCACGAAATATACTAAATGTCCATTGTAGGAGCAAAATTAGCGAAAGCCAAAATATAGAATTTAAGAAAGCTTATAAAAGCCTTTTGCAGCATTGAATAAGTCAACGCTTATAACATAAGAGGGACCATAGCCTTGTGATAAATATTGTTCTATTTAGACGGCAATAACTTCACTTATTGACACTGATCCCTTGGGAATTCGGGAATTCTAGTTTTTATTTTTTAATGATCACATCTTTTGACCAAGTTCATTATGGCGTGACAGTAAAATCTCTGAATGAATAAGTCTGAAAGTAGTTGGTCCATGTTCAAAGAAACTGTTAAAGGTAAAGCCAATCCTATACTTTGTTTCTACAGCATATAAGACATTTGTCATTCTTGATGTTCTTGCAAAAAGATTTCACAATGTCTTGAACCAATATAAAAATATTTAGTCTTTCCTTTTTGATAGCTTATCAGTAAAGGATTCTAGATGCTATGAGGACACTATGCTATTTCTCCATCTTTTATCATAGCAAATAGTCACGACATTTTGTCTCTAGGACCTTCAGATCAAATGATGTTTGTAACACAAATAATACTGGCATGAATTTGCCTATAAAATGCCTGATTAGTTTAACCTTTTTGAAACTAATGAAACTATTGTGACTCAGATTGCCCCAATGGTCAATACAGAATGAATAATTTCAAGGTAGACTTTCCCTCATTCCATATAGGTATCCAAGCAGAAGAGTAAAATAGGATTAAGAATAGAATATAAAAGCAAGGTATAAACTGATAATGTATAGTTGACAATGTGATTGATTACTCATTACTAATATATATATAAATATTACATTAATATACACATATATCACCTCAATAACAAAATCTTTCTACTGTTAAAATTGTGCTCAATACATAGAAATACAATTGTACAGCTGATATAGAAATACAATTGTACAGCTGATATAAAAGTACAATTGTACAGCTGATATAAAAATACAATTGTACACTGATATAGAAATATTAAAACAGAACCTGAAACATGTTGTTACATAGGAGTGAATGGTTTTCCAGAACTAAAAATATAAAAGCAAATAATGTGAACCATTTTAACAACATTCAGTAAATACATTCTTGCATCTGATAACACTAAAGTTTAAGCTATAAATGGTATAATGAAAGTTTGAGAATGCCTAAACTGCCTTCATTTTTTATTCTACTAAATACAAAAGCTTGACATTCATACATGAAATACTCTTATCTAAAAAACTGTTTTTCTTGTTTCAAAATAGCACTGTGAACAAAAGTACTTCTTTTATTGACATGCTGAGAAAGAATGAGCAAACAATACTCCTTGAAGGGAAACAGAAATCACACATTAAAGGATAACAGAAGCTTAAGACTTTACAGGTGTAATTTGGAACTAATGGTCATTCTAATGCTGAGAAAATTAATCCAGTGCCATCTGAAATAATGACTACATTAAAAGTGATAATTGCTCAAATGTGATTGATTGAGAATGGCATTATTTTGAGGTAAATCCAAACTTTCTAAAGATAATGAAGATGGATGATTTGCTGCATGGAATTTTTTAGGGTATGCTGACAGTTCCAGAACTCCTGGAAGCAGGCTGTGTGCATTTGAAATTGCTTAATTGACCAATGTTGATGTTTAGACAAAATTTCCCTTATGACACACAATACAGAAATATTTGATTTAATGTGAAAAGCACAATAGTAGAAAGTTTTGTAATACCTAGTAAATTTGGAACTCTACATTTTTTTTTATGTGTCACCGCATTACTAAAATAGCATTCTTGAAAAATTTCTTCATTTCCATGGCAATTTGATCTAGAATCGATTTTTACCAAAGTAATATCAGAATTCTTCAAGATTTCAATTGTTTCATGTATTGGAATATTCACAATGTCATGTCTCATATTTAAAGATTACTTGTTGATTTATTGTTAATATCAGAATTCAAATATTTCAGTTCTGCACTTTGTCACAATTACTGAGAGTTGATTGGTTTAAATTAAAACAAGAAATTTATTAAAACCTTCTGTCTTCCTTTCATTAAGATTACAAATCAATCAAGACGAACATGATGACAAAGTTTCGGATGATACGCCATTCTTGATTGACTTCTTGACGAAGATTAAAAACCATTGATCGCAGACCGAGGACAGATGGGGTATGTTTAAGAAAGAGGAAGACCACCACAACAAAATTAACACTGAACAAATTTGATCTGGGATTATCCATTTAGCAGCACACTTCACTAATTTAGACGACAGTGAATCAATTTTTATTGAAGTTGAGGTCACTGAATGACCAAGGGTCAGTTCATCACCCCTGGCCTGTTAACAGCTGACCAGTGTGTCAATATGTAATGGCCTTCAAAGTAAACTTAGGGACTGTTTGTTCTTTAAGATATTCAATCTCTTGGATACTCTACTTTCCTATTTCACAATTTCTACTAATTATTGTCTTATGAAATATGAATACCATTTGTCTAACTCATCTTTCAATGATAATTGTTCCTAACACATATATGTATATAGAAAAGACCAAACATGTAAATATCAATAATTAATGGCATCTTGATGTTCACAAATTTCATCATTTCTGAATTGTGTCTTCATATAAGACTAAACATCTCTTGTGTTTGATTTTCTAGGTCTTGTTTGCAACAGGCTCTGTTTTTCAAAGATCCCATGAAAAAGGGTAGACTAAGGCTGCTGTTAGTCAACAACATGCAGTGTGCAATGAGGGAAATCATAGTATGTCAGGAAAGTAACTCATTCTTCTCAGTACTTCACCTTGAACATTGGGGTGCAGATGAATTACCTGAACACTAGCACAGTTTGAATTCCGAGGCATAGACCAATGACATTAATATCATTTCATAAAACATGTACATCATTCAATAATATACCACCATCAGTCTTCATTCAGATCAGAGCTTGTCTTAACAAGGCTTTTAACAATTATTCTGCAGCTGGACAATAATAGCAATGGTCAAATCAATAACTCATATATAGTCACATAATAGATTCTAAATATGAACTTTAAGAAGTCAACTGGTAACAATAAGAGTAAATAAAAGATAATTTTAGTGAGATATACGGGTATTTAATAAACTCTATCAGATATCTGATAATACCTAATCCTTTATATCAATAATTTTATTTCAATTATAGATATCACTCTACATGGCTTGGCTTGATCCCATTATTTTAACATTAACTAGATACAAAATTATCCTTTTTTTAAAGGTTTATGTTCCTTGAGTTACTGATACATATTTAGTCATAACTCACTTTGAGAATACAGCAGAACTTTTAAAACAGAATAACATAAACCTACAGCAGAACTTTTAAAACAGAATAACATAAACCTACAGCAGAACTTTTAAAACAAAGAATAACATAAACCTACAGCAGAACTTTTAAAACAGAATAACATAAACCTACAGCAGAACTTTTAAAACAGAATAACATAAACCTACAGCAGAACTTTTAAAACAGAATAACATAAACCTACAGCATAACTTTTAAAACAAAACACCTTCAGCAAAACTTATAAAACAGATTAACTTGTTAAGGACTTTAGGTATCATAAATTCTTTATAATATAATCTTTGATGATATTTTATTTCAACTTATTAATTTTGATAAGTGATTCAGGTCAATTCATTTCAAATAAAGATAAAAATTGTTGGGTAATATATCTCAGTTCTGTTCTGTTTATCAGGAGTGGTTTAGTGTAGAAAATATTCATAACCCTGCCTTGCCTTAATCATTTGGATTAACACATTTTCTAGAGGATTAGGGGAGATTATACACTGTCACTGTCTGATAGATCTATTCAATTCGCCCTTATATGATAATTCTTAATACGTTTCATGCCATATAGCATTGGGTCCTGATTACAAAATCATTCCATTCAAAATGAATTACCTTCACATGTAACTTACAATATCTGTATTAAAATGAGACAAACTTAGATAAGACCAGGGTATAGAATCTGGATGTAGAATACTTCAAATCTACAGCATTAATGAAAAGATGGGGAATATCAAGTCCTATAAAGACAGGCAAAAAGAAGGAAACTCCATACACAAATGTTTACAGTTGAGTTCAGAATTTCAAAATATTAAAAGTATATCAGATAATTGTATAGCTCACCAAAGTTTCAGCATGTAATACACAAATGTTTACAGTCCTGAATTTAGAATTTCAAAATATTAAAAGTATATCAGATGATTGTATGGCTCACCAAAGTTTCAACATGTATCACCAAGATAGGTTTGTTGATGTTGAGATATTATCATTATTGATTCTGTTTATCTCATTATATATTACAGTTGGTTATATTAATTGATGATTAAATTAGATAATTAATTATATAAATAAACACAATATTGTACCATTATCTTATCTCATTTTCATTAGCATCATCAAAATGTTAATCTGTATTCCAGAAATAGATGAAACGGAACAAGGTGTCCTAATGATTCATTAGCTTTTGGGACTTATGCAAATGCAATACCAAGTAGTGTGCATTGAGTAAAATATACAATGACATATTCTAAAGCCCAGGTTCTCAATTTTGTTTTGCCAATCACCACTAAGCGAATTTCCAATCGAGCCATTCACGCCTCGATACTTGAGTACATAATATATTATACGTGACGTCACTTGAGAAACCTTAACTCAAGCGTGTCCATTCCCCCCCTCCTGCACCCGGGCCATTCCTCCCTTGGGGGTGAATTCACCCCCCATTTGGGAACCGTGGTTCTAAAGGATTACAGTGTATTTAGATACATAGCCATTAACACAGTGGTTGCAAATATCTTAGTGCCATCTGAATCAAACACACACATTTCTGATGCATACTTTAAGCTAGCAAGATCAATCTTCAACTTTACAAAAACATTCCTTTAAAAATATTTTTAATGAAAGACAATTTATACAATTTTATTTTATTGTTTATTCATTGTTGAAATATTTGTGTAACTAAAATCAAATCAGAACTGATATATGTATTGAAGAAAGTATTATAAAGGTCCAGGCTCCTGTAAAGTAAATTTATCAAGATTAGATCATAAGAAAAATATTGGGAATCTTATTACATGAACATTAGTAAGAATTAAGTAGGCATCAAATTGTTTTGACTAGTATTTGTCCAACTCAATCAATATTCTATATCTCATTCATTTACCTGTCAATCAGATCTCGTCAAACAAGTCTGAGAACATAATAATATTGGATCACAATATAGATTCTATTGCTTCATGTTAGGTAATTATTAAGTGATTGTAAACTTGTTTTGACTGTCCAACAACCCGATCCAATTAAATTCTTCTGCTATATTGGACAACCACCTGAAGAACATATGCACCAATTTACATGGATTGATTTAATATGACTGAGAATCAACTATCAACTCTAGACCTAAAACCTACTTGCTGTATTATAATGATTGTGGATCTTCTTTTTTGCCAACTATATTCATTATTTTCTTCTTAAATATATAGAATATATATTAAATTTTGGCTCATCAAAATTATATGGTAGGCTATAGTTACAATATATCCTTAAGTTCATTAACATTATTGCATAAAAACTATATGTTCAATTGCAATTGTTTATAAGTAAGACATCAGCAAATGTGTTATAACCAGATTAAGTAAATAAGTGTGAATTTTTTTACCCACTGAACATCAATAATCAACTTAAATTCATAGTGTCTCATTGGAATTACAGAATCGAAGAGCCAACTGTTGAGGTTGTTTTTAATACCACATAATCCATAAGCTGTCAATATGTCAGTGAATCACTAAGGTTAGCTGTTAGATTTTAAATGAATTCTGGTGTTACCAGGTCAACTGCAGTTAAATCACTTCTTTTCAAATCTGTCTGCAAGAATCTGTCTAAATTTCATCAGTGTAAAAAACTGTTTCATTTGGAATTAATTGCGTTTATTCACTTTGAATAAAGGAAGATTCATTGCATCTTAGATTTCAAATAAAAACTATATTACATGTGTTAGCTGTATGCTAATTGGTTGAAATTGAATTCACTAATGAATAACGACTTGAACTTCCGTCATGTGGAAGAAAGTTAAGACTTTAAAATTCTCATTTTCTCTTCCATCTTCCTCCTTGAAGAGACAAAAATATTCAATGCTTTCCTAGCGCTGACTTCGATTACTTCCATACAAGGAGATGCTCAATCAATGCTGGTATTTATCTTCAAAGAAAATAAAAAGTAAATGACAATACTAGTGTCTGTTAAGATGAAATTGATGACTATGTCTGATTGTTTTGAAGTCAGTGTGATATTGACTAATTGTTTAGTTAGATTCCATGGAATAACATCTTTAGGCTACGGTATTGTTTCAAATAAAGATCTTCAGCTTGGATGACGTCAAAACTTTTCCGTTTAAAATTTCACATCTAATAGATACTGAAGTTATTGACTGATTGAAATTAATAGGTACTGAGCTGGTCTTGATTTTCGCATATTCCATTAAGATATCAATTAAAATGTTAATCTGGATTCTGCAAAGTCAGACTGTGAAAATGATGATGTTTGTTTGTAATGCAACATTAAATAACCCCATCAAACATGAAAACAGTCTTCTAATTATCAATTCATAGTGATAACAATCTGATTATTAGGCAAGCAGTTAAACGCATGTTGATCGACAACAATGTTGTGTATGATATTGAAGATGTTTTAAATTATCAGATTCTTTTGGTTAATTTTAAAGGGATAATGCGTCGCAGCATGAACATACTTTATTTGTTTTCAAGAAAGGTCAATATGAGTATTTATTCATCAGTGACACTTACCTGGTATCATAAAGAAACATAATCCCTCAAAATCTGGAAAACTCACAATTTATTAAGCGTTTTTCAATAATCAAATGCATATTTACTGATAATTACTTGCTTTTTGGGATATTTATTAATTTTTTATGTGATTTATGGCAGCAGGTATATTTACTGATGAATATAGAGCTCTCATTGGCCAAGTTTACAATTTTCAAATTTATGTTCATTCTAAGACCTATTATCTCTTTAAGCAGGATGTGAAGAAAATCCATATCCTGTATCAAGAATCTCGTTTTGACCAAATAATGGTATTGTTTGTTTGTAAGACTGCATCATATCAACACAATGTCAGTTATTGGACATGTAAAAATCACTTCCAAACTACTTGATAAATACAAGTGGAAACAAACTTGTACAACCGGTATGGGTAAGCAGTATCAGAGTAGCCCTGGAGGTTCACGTCAAGTACAATGCTGTACAAGATTATCCAGACTTATTGTACGTCATTTCCAGTCAACTTGTTTTGAGGTGACATTTGATAGATTTTGGATGTTTTTGACAGATTCGAGTCATTGAAACAGTGTTACACCCCAAATTCATCAAGCTCCCACCAGACACCAATTATCCATAAGCTTATTGAGAAATGATATACTTGAAATCATCGTTAACCTGTTAGACTTGTTGAAAACAAATTAATGAGATTTGAAAGTGCCTCATGTTTCAAAGTGATAAAGTACTGTGTTCAATATGTATGGGCAGCCATTTATTACTTATTTCTCTGGTGATTTCTTGACAGCCAGAATTATAACTTTATTTAATTGAACTAAATTAAACAATTTCAAGTGGTGAACAATTTTTGAATCAGGCTTTTAGAAGAATGGGCATGATCTTGGAGTCTTAAGCTAATCCAATGAAGAATTGGTCTAAAAACTGCTCCAAAAGCAACCCCATCATCCCTTAAGAGTGAGCATACTCTGCATCTGCCACAGTCTGTTCTTCTTCATTTTCTTACTACTGCCTTTTTTCAATGCAGTCTTTGTACAATATTCCTACACAATATACATAAACCTGGTGTCAGCTGAAATAAACAATGATAATATCAGCACAATAATTCTTTCAACTTTTCATCCAGTTTAGATTTAGGTCTGAAAGGCCCAATTAAATGCAAGTCAGATAAGTGTTGAGTCATGTAACAAAATGAAAAGCATTGATAGCATGTAGAATTGTTTATAGGGAATGTTAACACCCCACTCTCTTGATTAACTTCCACAGATTTCAACATGCAGCTTATTTATAGAAATATTTTGCAGAAATTCCTCCAGCAGGTGTTTTAATGCTTTTTCACATAAATCACGAATGTTTGTTAGCTTCCATTGAATAATTCCAATTTTTCTTCCAATCAAATCCAATCCTGTATGCTCATAAAATTCGAGATAGCCATGTTCTAAATCGCTTGAGTGGAATTCCTTGACCACACGTCATTTGGAGTAATCTGTAAAACACTTAGTCAAAATTCAATGACGTTAGTTTTAAGCTGGACAGAAAATAGATTGAAAATGAACAAATACATCTAAATAGGGTATTTGTATATGGAAAGATTCTTAACTTAATTGTCTGCCTGGTCCAGCAACTCATAAAGGATGAAAAGTGGCGTCTGCAATTTCATAAAAGAGTAACATTTATATCTGCCTTCTGAAGTATAAAAATAGAGTCTGAACACATTTTTCATTCAGAAGAACAAACTCAATCTTATAAATTTTCTACCATTTCTGAAAGTTGCTGATAAATTTAGACCATCAATTAAGTGTAAAGTGTGTTTAAGGTTTGATAAAATAAATGGCAGATATAAACAGATATTTAATAAAGAAAAATAAATTAATTTTTCCTCAGCCAAAATCTAGTTTCAACTTTTCAACTTCGAATTTGAGGCAATTAAATTTCGTATCTTAGAGAAAATCTTGACAAGAATTTCAAACAATTTATTGAATTATCATCTACTGATGTAAACAGCCTCAATGATTTTATGAAGTTTCAGAATGTATTTTTTTTTCATGTGAATGTCTTTGAGATATTTGTGTGATTGAATCATGGATGAAAAAGATGTCTAACGTAGATATCAAGGTATAATTGCATTTCAACAACTAATGCACCCATATAGAACCTTTTCAATTCAAACACTTGTTATAACATAAATTTGCATGATTGTATTAGGGGTCATATATTGGAATATTAGACTATAACTTTTGAAACAATATCATATATAATGATAATAATAAACTCTTTATTTTATTAACTGGTTTTTGCACTTTTTGGACTCAAATAGAGCTGCTGTGAAAATAAATATCATTGTTTGCTAAATTACTGATGATTTTCAGCATAACCTTTTCAGAGCATTATAGTGTATATCAATATAGATACATGACAATACCATATTTATTAAATTTGGACTCGAATAGAGCTGCAATGAAAATAAATATCATGGTGTGCTGAATAACTGATGATTATCAGCATAACCCTTTCAGAGCATTATACTGTATATCAATATAGATACATGACAACACCATATTTATTAAATTGCAAATTTATTTATCAAATCTCTTAACGAATTGGAATATATGAATTTTAAGCATTTAAAATATTTTCCAAGATATTTAACTGTAAATGTATGCAGTTATTCATGATGCAGAAGGGTAGAGTGAATAGATCCACTCACAAAATGTATATGTTTGTGTTCAATAATTAAGGGAAATAGCCTAAGAATCTTTACTTTTAGAGGAATGGTAGGTCTCAAAACTGTACACAGATGAAGAGACTATACAAGCAATGAAGTTTTACATCTTACTATTCATAATAACGAAGGCAATCATAGAAATAGTAACAGACACCATCATAACGCTACATTTCATCAGACTATCAAAGCTCACTGAATCTTGACCCATTAGGTGTTAATTTTATAGAAAATGAGAGGTTGAACATGGTCCAAATTATCCTGATTTCCCCTCTAGGACAATCAATTCCCAATAGGGGGCGTCATTCTTCATCTGGACCTGTTTCTATGACCACCAGCCGTTTCCTAGTCACTTATCCTTCTCATTACTAACAATAATCACATGTTATAGCCTCTATCGCCCTGTAATTTCATCGTTATGTTACCTGAGGCTAAAATAACCAGCAAAAATCAGTTTTCTGACAAAATTTTAACCTTTTAGGCCAAATCTCACGGGGCTCCTTCACATGGCTTAAAGAGTAAAATTATTGTCACAAGTTTTCACACTTGGCTACGTCAACAAATCGTCAAAGTTATTTGATAAAAGGATTTGAATTTGGTTTTAATCCAATAATAACTTGGAGCCATATTGAAGCAGACCTCATTTTGTGTTGAATAGCTTCCAGCCAACTTCAAATTCATCTTTCTCCATTGGGTTATCATTTGAAAATGATTTGACATTGCAATACAATGATTGGATATTTAAACACTGCTGGATTTACTGAAACTGGTGTCTTACAGGTCAGAGGTCAAACATGAAATATATGCAGCAAATTTCATAAGTAAAATAATAAAAAACCTGGAAACAATGGTCATCCCTTTTTAATATTTGACTGATAAAGCTTCAGTGACTGGCAAATACAGCTAAAGTGACTGGCAAATACAGCTATATTGACAACCCTCATACAGGACCTGATATATTTCATTTAATCATAGTAACATCCTTGATTGTGTTATTTACACTATACAGCACCATATGGTTGATGTGTACTCTTTCAGACAATTCCATAAATCCCTCCCTGGAAATGTTATAAGCTTAGTATCAGACAAAGCTTTACCAATGATTCCAAGACTTTCTGAAACATCTTTTTTTAAATTAAAAAGTTATTGATACTCAAAGCAATTGTCAATAAAAATGTAATTGCCAAGCGTTTTTTTTATCCATAAATATATTGAAGAAGGGATTCTAGGGATTGTACCCCTTTTGTCTTGGATTCTCTGATAGAACCCTTAAATGTTTGATAATAATCTGTAAACAAAAGGAGAGAGACTTGTTAAACTACTGTGTAATTATTCAGTATTTTCTAGATTCAGACATATTTCAGATGCTATTACATGACACTTGCACATATCATCAGAACTGCTTTTATAACCATTCATGACAATACACAATGTTTTAATCCTTGTTCTTTACACTCCTTAAGACCTAGATTAAGTCCATCAAAACCTTTTATGAAATATGCCTTCATGAATTGTAATGTGTCAAATTATTGAGACAATATTAGCCAAATCATGCTCTGCTTAACTAGTCACATATGAAAAACTACTGATTTCAAAGCCAATAATGGTTTGGAATTGGATTCAAGTTTAAATCTTGTTGAAGGGAAAAGAATAGTAGTAATAATTTAGGCATAGAACACCTAATCAGAATTTGATTTAAATACCATCAACAAAATAAATACACCAGAGTATAGGCCTTCAAAACCATACAGATTAACAAGATTACCTAAAATTCATTTGTTACAAACTTCAAAATATTTTCCTTCCACAACATAGTTCAACAATTGAACCATTACAGTCCCAGCAGGTCAGCTATGTTGTTTATGTATAAAGAAAAGTGAAAATGAACTTACAACAATAGAAGAAGATAAGCTAAATGTTCATTTTGTTGCCATAATAAAAATGTCACCCATCAGGAAAGCGTGTAAGTACTGAATGTTTGATAATCTTAAGTCATTTGAATTCTAGACAACAACAATAGGGTTATAGTATTTATGATTATTGTTTTAATAAAACAGGATATTTAACAATAGATAATTGTTGTCCCCTACTGCTTCTTACCATCATTTCTATTTTAATATTTATTAATATTTCTGGCTTCCTATGTACAATTTAGCAGGTGTTTCTGCTTGGTGGGAAAAAGCACAGAGTTAATAAAGTACATTTAAATCTTTTAATTGTTGATTGAACATTAAAAGCTGTAACCATCAAAATTTAATGATCAATTGCTTTGCTGTTCTGTTCCAGTAAGATGAAGGTGAAGATGGTATGCATTGACCATCAAGGTAACAAGCTACCCAACTCTCATCAAGCTTGGATCAAAAGATTTGACCAGTTTACTGCTGTATTCAAATAATTTCTATAATGTTCACTTGTAGAATGTTTTGTGTTTTTACTCAAATAGTTACTAAAATTTCTGTATATCAAGATCATTATTGGGACTAAATGGTCTTTCCTCTATTTTGATGGTCAAGTGGATAAAATGACCATTAACACCACATTCACTTATTAACATCCAGTATATAAAAACATCACCACAGGTAGAGAATGTTCTGATGTGTAGTTCCTTTGCAGTCCATTCACACCCTGTCTTGGGGGCCACCATATCCCTGGCTATCTGTTGTTAACAGTGGTGTTGGTCCTGCCAGGGGTTAAATTTCTACTCAGTCACCACCAAGGGGGGTTCTTCTATCAGCTAAATGATTATATTATCCTATCACATGCAGTATAAATACTGTAATAGGTGTGAAAATAATTAGACAGGGATAGAAACAGGTTAGGATTATTATTGGAAAGTAATTTGAATTTTCTCTTTCAAATTCTTATCTTTTTCATAATAGTAATATTTGTGAATGAGAATTATGAAGAAATGAAAATACACAACCCAAAAAAATATCGAGAACGAAAGTATAATGAATTGTTTGAAAGTATAACAATATGTTTTTAAGTATATATAGTGATTTTTGAAAGTATAACAAATTTTTTGGAAGTATAATTGTACAATGGGACAATGTGTTCTTGTAGGGTTAATATGATCTACCCAACAGACATCACTATATTAATGCAGATTAATCCAAATCAAATTTGAGATCATGGAAATTACCAGATAAAAGCTCATCTTATGCTGCCAAATTGCGTTTGGAAACACACCATAGATATCTGACAACTTCTTTTTTCATCAATGGGACTATAGATTTTTCAATTTTGAAATTAATTCAACTTCCACCAACAACATTTATTACCAAATCCTTTTTTTTTTTTTTTGTTTCAAGACATTTCATGCAGTTATGATTTTAATAGGAAAGATTTTGTTATTTCAATAAATCATCTGGAATGAGTTTTAAACGAAATTTCATAAACAGTAAAACAAATTGAAAAATCAGAAAGACGATTATCTCACAACTACAAATTTTCTTAATATTTTAACAGTAGGTTTAAAATTACTCAATTTTTATGCAGTGTTGAATTTCATTTCAATTACTATTTCACAAGCATTCATGTGGTGACAACTGCTTTTTGAAAAGACTATTTAGATAATATGAAGATTATCAAAAACAGTGGGGTCTCCTATGATTACAGAGTAAGTGTGGGTGATTTATTTTACTAGGAATAATGACAGATTCAAATACATCTCATGTTGGTTTTTTTTAACTGTATAGTATGGTTTCTTATTACTTTAATATGTATTGTACAGTATATTAGTATATCAAAGGAATACTGCGTCTAAGCATGAACATAAAATTTTAGTTCTCAAGAACAGTCAATATGAGTATATATTCATCAGTGAACTTACCTAGTGTCATAAAGTAACAGATTCCCTTAAAATCTGGAAAACTCACAAAACTAAGTCATTCTAGAAATACCATTAACCAATTTATTAAGCCTTTTTCAATAATCAAATGCACCTTGATGGATAATTACTTAATTCTTGGATATATTTTTTTTTATGTTAATTATGGCAGCAGGTATAATTACTGATGAATAGAGCTTAAAGTATTCAAATTTTATGTTCATTCTGAGACCTATTATCCTTTTAAAATTATTTTTTATCAATTTAATTTGATCCAAAATTGGAATATCTGACCACAAATGTCCTAATTGAATGAAAATTTAAATCAGACAAATATAAATTTGTTTTCTTCAAAATGCAGTGGAGAACATGAAAGACATTTGCAAGGATAAGTAATTAAACAATTGGTAAACATTACATAACACAATACCTTTCCTTATCATTACCAATATCACATGATATCTGACTAATATAACAATAACAATATCAATATAATTAACAATTAATAATATATTCAGATAACCAATTAAGATAAATTAATAATAATTATAACATCTGTGCGTATCTAAAAATAATCAATCTCAATATTATTATATTATGTCATTTCATTCAATCATTTCACTTATTCAGTCTGACAATAGATTCTGAATATAGATTAGAATTTTAACTAGGAATTGATTTGAATTGCTTTAAATCATATTATATCTTCAGGATCTTTTTATTATTGACCACTTTGTAATAACTATTTGAAGGCATTTTGCATTATAGGTATATAGTTGAGATACCATTAAAGTCATTTTAAGGACATGTTACTTTTCAAAATGATATCACTACCTGCTTCCTTTGATATTCTTGAGAAACATATAACATATATGGTTTAAATTATTGAATAAATGATTTCTAATAAATCAATTGTTCAACTGTTTTCGCATAACAAAATGGGCTGAAATTGGGTGTTCAGATGTAAACACAACCACATATTCAAGCTGAACTACAACTTGGCTGCTGGGTCTGGGTCTAATATCTGAGACAATATTTCTCCATCATCAGATTTTGTAATTAAAATCTAACGAGTTTGCTAATGTTATCTTAAGAAAGAAGCTGGAAGACAAAGACAGACTGCACTAGAAGGAAACTATAGCAATTATCATTAAGGTACCTTGAAGATTTAAATTTTGCCTCAAGATATAAAAGTGTGCTGTTGATTTCTTGATTAATTACCCTTGAAGTTTCTCACATTCATTACTTCTATTATCTTTATAGTGGACAGAAACTGACCAGAGAATAGCCACTAACTGGCCAGGCTTGGGCCATTTTCATTAATCATGTAATGACCCATAAAAACAAAGCCAGATCTGGAAATCATCAAAAGACTGGTTTGATGGCAAACCAACAATGATAATGAATAAAGTCAAGAACAAAGAATTGAATTACAGAGTTTTGTGTTCAATTAAATTTGTTGCTATTTAAAATATAAGGTACAACATTTTCTCATGATCATTCTCAAAATTAATGTTACCATAAATGGACCACAAGATGATAATGGACCACAAGACAATAATGGCCCCTCAGATGATAATGGACCACAAGATGATAATGGACCCTAATAATGTACAAGATGATAATGGAGCCTAAGATGATAATGGATCACAAGTTGATAATTGACCACAAGATGATAATTGAACACAAGATGATAATTGACTACAAGATGATAATTGACCCCAAGATGATAATTGACTACAAGATGATAATGGACCCCAAGATGATAATGTACCACAAGACAATAATGGACCCCAAGATGATAATTGAACATAAGATGATAATGGACCCAAGACAATAATGTACCACAAGATGATAATGGACCCCAAGACCACAAGATGATAATAGACCAAAAGATGTTAAAGGGCCACAAGAAAATAATGTACTACACGATGATAATGGACCACAAGACAATCATGGACCACAAGATGATAATGGACCACAAGGCAATAATGGACCCAAGGATGATAAGGGAGCACAAGATGATAATGTACCACAAGACAAGAATGGACCCCAAGATAATAATGGACCACAAGGTGATAATTGAACATAAGATGATAATGGACCCCAAGACAATAACGTACCACAAGATGATATTGGACCCCAAGACGATAATAGACCAAAAGATGTTAATGGAACACAAGATAATAATGGACTACAAAGTGATGATGGACCACAAGACAATAATGGACCAAATGTCTATAATGGACCACAAGACGATAATGGACCTCAAAACTTTTAACTCTTTTATTCATGTATATATATGTATATAAAAATATGCTGATCTTAAAATAAGCAATGCAATTACAAATCCGCATTTTATTTTTTCATTTTCCAAAAAAAAAAGGCAGAAAATTGTCTGAGAAGATTTTGTATTTAGATTGAAAAAAATATTTAAATCTAATTTTATATCTTTAAGATCATTATTTATCAGAAATAAATGAGATTCTATAAATCAGAAATCTGGAATTAAGTCTAAACTGAGAAATAAAAATCAGTTTTTGTCTGCTATCTGGAGTTAAAGGGTTTCAAGTGCATAAAAGAGATAAATCTTACACTTTACTTAACATCTGTAAAATATTGGTCTAATCTAAGTACTGTCATTCTGTAAGGAGTACAGTAGATGGTAAAAGGGCACCCACTAACTACCTGGTGCAGTTGAATTCAAAATGTCAGAGAAATGCATGAGATGTACTTTTGTGTAATCATGCTGATGATAACTTTACTCTTGAATAGGCATACCTCAAGTTGAAATTTATGAATATTTTTATTTACAGCAGAAAAGGAAGAGTAGCAGGGGCTTAACATTAGCTTTCATATTTTTGATAACTAATTTGCGTCCCCCCTCTAACTCCCTTAACACCAAGAGAAGAAATGGTTAGAGTGAAGATCTTTAATAAAAGATAAAAAATATTGGAATATAAGTATAAGTTGTTATAAGTTGGGCTTAACAAATACTAACTTATGACAAATACTCCAATAGAAAGGAAGGGTAGCAAGGGCTTAACATAAGCTTAATACTTAAACAATGTTTCCAAAGCTGTCATTCATGAGTATAGGTATTTTAATTTTAAGGATCTCCATTGGGAAGTATTACATAAGCTTTCTTCAAAGAGCACACTGGATGCAGACTATTGACTTTTAAACTTTAACTTAGAGCTTTTAGACATATTCACTTGGTGCTATTGTGAAGTAGATCCTGAGTACCTAAGTGTAATGGTCTTCTTAACATTTGCACCAGTCAAGTAACATTAAATTTAATGGCTTGTCAAAATCATAGATGTACCTTTACTCAATAAAAAACAGATCTTGAATCATTTCTTGGTACAATAGATATTTATATATTTTGAATGGAAGACTAATGAAGTGTGATTTATGACAAGTAATGTCATCTATCGACCAAGCAAATCGTATTTTTACTACTGGTTGGATTCTACATGGTGGTTAACAAAACAAGAAATGCAGATTATTGAGTTTTTATGATTTCAAAAGACCCTTAATGAACTTGAACGGGTTGGAAATCTTTGTAATAAAAGTTTTAAAGATTTCAGACACTTTTATGACTATTTGTCCTTCTCACATAAATCTCATACATCTGATCTGTTTAAGTTTGCAGTTGGTAAAAGTGAAGGTTGACCCTAGGTCAGTAAAAAATAGGCTTGATTGATTTTTATGGAAAAGATGTTTTAAAACGAATTGATTGTGGAATGCAAGGTTTGCAAGAAATTTGAAAATTTCATAGATTAAGGATGTCCATTAACAAATTTTAAATGTTGAACTCCCAGCTAGTGAGAAGTAATTTGTTTCAATCAATTGTCAACAAAAGTTATTTTTCAGCATGCAATAAAAGAAACAAACATGCTGCTACATGCATTGTGAACTTGACATTTCATTCATTAACTCATTAGTTAAAATTTTTTTTAGGATCATCTCTCCCTTGATCTGGCATAAACCTACTATTTTTTCTACTCAAATAAGACAATAATGTCTACAATATGAGGCAAGCTAAATCTGTATCCCTCAGAACAAATACAATTCACATTTAGGATATTTCCAGACCCTTTTTATATCTAAATAGGTCCCCTGTAAACATCAAAGAGAGATTCAGTACAATACAAATGAGTTTACAAACCACAAATTGTTTCATTATAAATACAATGTATTGTTTGATATGATACAATTAGATTAGAAAAAGAAAATCCATCAAACAAATGGTGCACAAAGAAAAACTGCACGGACAAATTCGGTAAAATTTCACAATCAAAGCAAGAAATATCACAGTTGACCGACCCTTTCATTAGGGTGACCCAAACTCGTCATTAGGGAACACCCTCTTCCGTATTTTTACACAAAATGGGTGGACATGCCTCAACAGTTTTCTCCAATGACTCAAGACGGTTTTCTTTTGAATTTCTAATGTTCCATTATGTTGGTGATTGAGATCAATGGATCCCCAGTATTGTGATTTCAACACTTCCTCTATTTAGTTTAAATCTTCCACAGTAATTGGTGTTTATTGCATTCTGATCAATATTGGGAAATTTGACACCATTTCAAACAAACACCTCTCAGTTTGTGGTAGGTTGATACTGTTGGATTATCCATAATATTTGAACACCATTCAGCAGAGGAAGGTGGGTTTAGGCAATGTTCTTGGAAGACTTATGATGATCATTGTGGTGGTTAAGACTTCTGTTGAAATAATGAATGTATTAAGGTGCACCAGCACCAAAATGGGCCATAAAGCACCTGCATATGATAAAAAGTCTAATATTTAAAACGAAAATGGAATAACAAAATAGATAGAAGTATAACAAAGCAAAGAACAAAAATAAAACCAATATCACAGAGAAATCACCAAAAGGCATCAAAATGAGAACTCAAAATAAAAATAATATCAGAAAAACACCATTAAGGGCAAAAAATCTTGAACCTTGAAGACAGGCAAAATCAATAATGTAACCCCAACAAACACTTATTATTAGATATTTAGGTATCTATGAAGTAAAAGACAACCGATAACATCTTAGTTTCAATGATCCCACATAATCTCAAAATTGCACCCATAGCTGAAATGAAAAGAATGAACATTAACCTTACTGAGCATTATTGTTATTAATTCTTCACTGTTCTTCAAAGAATATCTGACAATGGAATGCAAACAAATGATCTCAGAGCTCAATGAACCAGGTCTGCCAGGAATAACTTTTACCACCAATGGTAATTCTGCACCAATAAATTAATATTTATCAATAGGTCTACTGGAGTTTGTATAGAGGTGAAAATATAAAGCCAGCTGCCAAACCAGGTTAGCACTTAAATACCTTTCTACCAAAATTTGTGGTATTATACATTCATCAGAATTAGCAAAGAATCTGCTGAAACTGCTTTCATGGACAAATTTGTTTAAGAAAATGATAACCACTAAAACATCAAATTTATCTAAAAATGTTCGTCTTATCATTGAAGTCCACTTAAGTTTCTTAGGATCAAGATTTTAAAGGTTACAACATTTGTCTATTTAAGAAAATTGTCTATTATCAGAACCAGTACTGAACCCTCTGTGTACAAATCTTCCATTAACATATAATTACACAGTACAGTAATAAAAATAGAGTAACATGAAAACAATGACCATAAATCTATCTGAACATGGTGGTCTGTTCATTGTTTCTTTAGATAGATAGATCAAAGGTTAGGACTGGACAGCAAATATGTTGATTCTCCCATTATACAGAGCAGATCTGGCCCATTTAGGAAATTTATGGACATTTAAGAAATTGTACTAGTTACTGAAACAACCTAATATACGTGTAGTACAAGTTGTCCAACAGATTTTTAATGGCTCTCTGGTCAAGATTCATGAATAGGTTCAATTGTCCGTACTTCTTCAATGAATTGATCCTTGACAGAAAATAGCCATTTACTGAAACAATGGCAGGGGCAATAACAGTAGGAAACTAAGTAACTACCTGCATGCCATCTGACACACCTGAGGGATCAAAGTCTTTCATGTCACTAAATCCAATTAGCTACCTTTCATCTTTAACTACCCTTGCCTTGAGTTAAATGAGAAATTGAATAACTTCTGAGACAAAAGACCAGGTAATCGAATTGATTTTCAATATGGAGGCAATCGAGCAATGTTGAAGAAATCATGTCAAGACATTGGAGAGTAATTCACCTGAAATCATAGGTGAATGAAGATCTGGATTGTTTTATGATTTTCACCTGTTTAGTTTATGAGATGTTTAACACCTGAAGACTTTGATCTCTGCATTTTTCTAATCAACTTGTTGTCGAGTTGACAATTTATTAGCCTCCCTATCTAAATGGACAGTAATTATGAACCCTCAGGACAGTATAAGTAGTAAATCAAAAAAACATTAAAATTGTATTAAGTAGAACATATTGGAGATGAAATGAAGCAAAATATTGTCTTAAATGATGCAATTGACATCTTTTAGGACTAGCAAATTGTAATAAACCACTTAGGATCAAGAGATCTTAAAAATAACATCAGCATCTTTATTGGAAGCTAAATGAAGCTAATCCTGAGTTTTTTTTATACCCATCTTGAGAAATATTCCAATCTGTACAGTGTCTCCATTGTTAAATCATTGCCTTCAGCTATATTTATAGTAATCTTGTCAATTTATGACCACAGTCAAACTTATTATTGAAGCAGCACAAGTGCATGTATTTCTATATGTTTATGTCATATACTCAAAACAGGTATTTCAAATAACCAGTGACCAAATGCTTGGAAGTATTGATCAGACTTGCATTGTAAAAGGTCATGGGTCATCTGACCTTCTGGATGGTTTATCAGATAAATCAAGCAGAAGATATTCAGAAAAAAGAACAGAAGTTTGGACCATAAAAACACCTGCTAATGAAGCTCATAAAAACTTTGTGAAGTTGAATTATATAATTTTTAACATTAAAATGCAATTTAATAAGTCATAAATTTGTACAAAAATGAAATTTGAACAAAAGCACTGCTTGATATTCCAGTTGTGATTAGCATTCATATCCTCATTGATAATATATTACATAAACTTAAAAATTCACAGTAGAAACATAATATACAATATGTTAAATAAATAAAAATAATAATCAAGAAGACTGATAAATACATCACAGACACTGCAACAATAAACTTTACTTGACAAATGTAATTGGATTTTAACAAACAGATTCTAACTGTATGTGTCCCCTACAGCAGTCAGACCAGTCAGCAACCAGTGGTTGTGGTTTGGATACAATTAAACTTATTATTAGACATAAATTAAAACATTAAATCTATTAATAATTAAACTATAATTAAGTTAGCTTTGATGTGGTTGTCTAGTGAGACCAATTACTAATATGTTACTATTATCAAATATGTCACTTCATACAAGGCAATTGGAAATTATTACCAATGAATTTAAATCTATAGCTATACTGCACAGGTGTAGGCATACAAGAATTTTATATTTCATTAAATTTATTCATTTTAAAATTTGGATAAGACTAAAAGTTGCAGCTTCAAAACATTTTATATACTGGTACATATTTCTCAGGATGTTCCTTTTCGTATCGAAAATGAGCTTGTAAACCTTTTCTTCTCAAATTTTGAATATTCAAATAACATTTGATTGACACAAAATCATTGATCTGACAGAAAAAAAATATCCAGCATTGACAAACATTTCTTAAATATGTCTTAAATCAGAATATTTGACTGACATCTATATTGACATACTGACAGACAGTAGGGTAGATGTGTCAAAAAGTATGTTAATATAAATCTTGTCCCTTGTCTGTTTCAGGCATTGATACAGGATAGAGGTGTGCCAATAATGTTTTGTGTATTAATACACATAGAGGTAGAGGTGTGCAATGCTGATTCAAATAATAATACAATTTATTAAGAATAATAGTGCACAATTCAATAATGTATCAATGTATTTCTGGATAGAGATGTGCAATGATGTGTTTCAAAAGTCGATGCATATGAATATAAGGTGGATGTTTGCAGTGATAAAACTAGCAGTAAAAAACCTTAGGGTTTTCAGGGAACATTATTGGGATCAGATGGATATTTAGCTCAAAATTTAAAATATTTGAATATGTGATCTTGGACTGAACTAATAACATCAAAGAGATATGAGATATTTCACAATCACCTGTGTCATAATAACCACTATTGCATAACAAACCCATACCGTCATTATAAAGCGTCAGTTATTTATAACAGATTTTAATAATTCATGATATGCACACTCTAAATAAGAAACAATCACACACATCAATATCAGCAAGGATGATAGTAACATATTGCTAATCTTCTCCAGTATAAATATTTGATATATTTTTATTGTCAATAAAATTGTCTGAACTCATATAAAATACTGACCATATATTGAATAAATAAGCACAGTATGGGCAGACTGACCATTCAGTGGTCACAGATGACTGACCAATATAGATCACCAACATTCAATATCTGCTGAAATTAAGGCCACTATAATGAAATTATTGACATATATCCAATATACATGTCTACATTTTGATGTGGAATACAATATGCATGGATACACATGGCACCAAGTTTTTTAATAAAAAAGAATATTAAGTGAAGCATTTCCTATATTGTCTTAAAAGATCTAATATCTGTTGTTCTTCTATTTCAAATATATGAGTGAACATCTTTGAAGAATTGTATTCGTGACAGAAATATTAGGAACCATAGGGTGCTATAAGGTCTGCTAAAATAAAGTGTTTGTTTTTGACTTTTAATTCTATTGTTGCTACAAAACTCCTGATAGCAAGAGAATGGGGAAATGAGTAGGGTGCCTAAAGAAGATTATTTCTAAGAAAACCAACTCAATCTTAACCAATACAAAATTTGAAACTAACAAAAATTGGTCTGGCCTGGTTAATAAAGATCAAAGGAAATGACCAATTTGGATAAGTTGATATTAATTTCATCGGTAGATAAATAATTTATACATAGTCAGGTTTTTAGGTCTGGTTGTGTTGATTTTCACCACAGACCATTGGTTCATAACAATCATACCTTATATAGACAATATTCAAATCAATATGACAAATAAATAATAATATTGACTTCTGCACATGCCCAATTAACCTCAGATGACCTTCAAATGACATTGACAGAACCATTTAATATTTTGTATTGTCTTTGTTTGAACATGATAGGGAATTGTCAGATATTCAGATTCAGAATTAATAAGATATTCTACCATTTGCTCATAACAGCGCTTGTAAATTAAAACTCTGTAAATTGTTCAACAATTGTTTTATTTAGATATAAAGGTTTGCTCTTAAACCCCAAAAATTTCTTATTATAGATACCATAATTTGGTGCTTTTGTCTAGCATGTCAACACTCAACTCAGACAGTGTTGCTCAGCAGCTTCATACACAATTTGCAAGAGTAAAATATTTATTTTTATAAAATTCAAACCAAAATTTTGAAGGCTCAGTTGAGTAACAAAGTAACATGACATGGTGAAAATCTTCCGTTATTTTGGGGGAGGTTTTGTTCCAAAGTATTTCAAATATTTTTAAAAAAAACATTAAAGTTAAAATATCATAAAAGATGGGATTATACTATAATATAATACTGTTAGATAAAATTTTTAAATTTTGACACCTCTTTTGAAAATATCCAGTTACCTAAATTTTCTATAGATTAAGAATTATAAAACTTTTAATGAGGTTAAACTTTTTAAATGAAAAGTACATTCAATTGGAGGATAGAACTAACAAAGGAATGGTATTAAATTTTGCCTTTTAAAAAGTTCAGGGTGGTTTAAAATTTACTTATATAAAGCTGGCCTTATCTGATATACAGTATCTGAGTGTTTACTAAACCATAAACATTCTACACAAGTCAAAGTTGTAAAATATTAAAATTAATAAGTTTATAGTAATATAATACAAGATCTATTTGACAAATTACTTGTTTAATAGTTAGTAATAAATAGTTAACTGGTATTTTTAAAAACTCTGTTAATGTCAGTTTTAATACCAATCAAATATAAGTTTGACAGCAAATTAAACTATTTCATTTAATTGCATGTGCAAATTGTTAACTTTGCATTTCTACCAAACCATTGTTTCATGGATACTGCTGGTATATTTGAAAAAGTGGGTGACACTCTGAGACAGGTTTGATTATACTAAAAGTCTAGAAGTCTTCATATCTAGCCCCCTACTTCAACCCCTCCCAAAATTTTTTTTTTTTATAAAAAAGTTTAAATAAATCTCTTATCAAAAATACATACAGTGCTAACATTTGGTTGCTAAAACAAAAAAATTGGTAAAAGGTTAAGAATAAAAATATTGTTTAAATTATTGTTATCCATTGTTACTGGCACCATATCTTAAAGCAAAACTTGCTTATTTTGTCACAGGAATCATTGTTCTAGTTGTTACAAAGCAATGATCACTAAAATGCAATCAATTTACTGTGAAATTGGTCAAAATTCATCTTAACATTCAGTACAATTTATAGATATATTGGGAACAAAATAATGTTACAATAAGAACCAGTATCTAGCATCTGCTGATTTTACAACACACAGGATGTAATATATCCCTGACCAGTGCCTATAATATATACTGTTATATAAGCCTTTATTTAATTATTGACTTATATTAGTTTAACCCTAGCATGATTATGTAAATTGAAAGGTCAACTTTCAGTAACCCCTGAAATATCCCAAGGTTCTGTGGATAATCATGCATAGGTTATTCAAGTGATATAGAACATAAAATCTTGATATTACTATCTCTCTGTTCTAGAGAAGGTTTATGAAGATAGACAATGTTGTGCAAGATGACATTTTGCCAGGGTAACCGCTTAAGTTTACTCTTTCTTTTCCATTCCTATCTGCTACATATAATTCTGAATCTGAGCAGCCTGTAACAGATGATTCCTCATTTGGCCATTTTTTTGTTAATTTGACATTTGAAAAACTTAAAGCATCAAATGGTCAGATACATTTCTAGTACAGAAAAGATGTGGTCAGTCCAATAGGTTTCAGTATGTCCAATTTTGCAAGTTAAAAAGAGGCCGACAAATTAGTCTTTTCTACAAGTAGTGACCATTTACACTTAAGCAAAGTGACCAAAAGCCTTTTGACAATACAGTGTTAATTTAATAGAATAAATAACTCCTATTATCTAGAATAATATATTCGAACAAATAAAGCTCCCCTTTAATCTCACCATTATCACCTTTTTGTTAAACTCAAGGAAGGGGTCAGAAAGCTTTCAGACCCTCATACATAAATTCCTTTCATAAGAATATTTTATGATTATTTAATTGGGAGAAATTGTGAAGGCTATTTTGTCTAAGGATCATATTTATGAATTTTTAATTTAATAAATTATGTTTAATATCAACAAGATGGTACATGTATATGAAAGTTAATTATTGAAATACTGTGGTAGTATATTTTATGAATCTTTAATTAAACTATGTGCTCTATGAAATATTGCTTCGTGCGTGTCACCAACAGTTGTTAATCCTTCTTTTATACCATGTTAAAATCAACAGAAACAATCTAAAAACACCTTCCCTAGTAACTAAACAATAGATATTCAATCTGATTTTACTAACATGTTTATTTCATGTTTAATTACTTTAATAGTGAATGGGCACAATTTGTACTGAACATAAGTATCAAATATTACATTTTTTGAATATATAAAATATTACATAGACTATTTTGAATATCAAAATATGACATAGACACTCTTTACTGAACATGATACTAATAATAGTACATATACACTTTTTGAATATCAAAATATTACATACACACTTTCTGAATATAAACTAGACACTTTTTACTGAACATTATACTTATAATAGTACATATACACTTTTTGAATATCAAAATATTACATACACACTTTCTGAATATCAAACTAGACACTTTTTATTGAACTTACATATCAGCATATTACATGCACAGTCTTTAATGAACATACTTATACTTTTTTGAATATCAAATGTGAAGTCAGGACATATATAAATCTACTTATAATTATAATTTAGGAACAATCATTAAAACCAATAAAGAATCAATCTTAAAGTATTATAAACAGAGATAGATAAAAGGAAATAAAGAAGGAAATATGAAATAATGAAGTATAACTAAATTACTTATATATTTATTAACACCTGTTTATAAACAATGTCTATATTGTTTCAGTTTAAATATTTGATCAACATATGTTCAGTTATATATAGTATACCTAATTCTATATCGAAGACTGTTAGACAATTGAAAAAATCACTATCCATATCATTAATGGTTGAAAAAGTTGAAACCAGATGATCCTATGGCATCTAATTCTGCAGACTAAGCTAACAACTTCTGAAGGCAAGGGCAAGAAAAAACTGACAAATGAATTCTGTCAAATGGAAACATGAAAGTATTATAATATCTTTTTCTATTCATATGGGAAAATGTAATGATTCTGCAAAATTACAAAATATGGGAAATTCACTTTTGGGGTGCCCAACTGTTCAAATACTGACTGGAGTGGCATTTAGTAATTAAGGGAACAAATATCTATACACACAGTTACCTTATTAAATAACTTAAGATATAGGCCATGTTAAATACTGCATTATATTCGAAATTTAAATATACCCAAGAACTGATAATGTGATAAAAATCAACAGAAATCTTTTTAATACAGCTGTGCAGAAAATTCAAATCTTGATTTTTTCAATATTCTTTCTAGTCAAAAGTAAAGTGTCCACCTTATGTCAACTAAGAAAACTCAGGTATTGAAAAGCTGAATTTTTTAACGTAAGAAACTACTTAAATAGGTGCAAGGGTGTCTTAAGCACATAAAAAAATGCATTAATGTACTTTTGTTTGAATTAGCTTTAATTTCAAAGGAAATTAGAAAAAGGATCTATATAGTAATACATCAAATTTTGGACTATGTTCATTTGAATGGCCGATAGATGCAAATAGATATCTATACTTGTTTGCTTAATATTCCCATTACAGAATTGACTATCATGATGTAATATAGGATATGAATAGAAAATACATAATACATGACATGTCAAAATTGTAAATGACATTGAAAATACTTACAAACACATTTTTGAACATATGAGGAACGTAAAAACAGCAGGTAGCCAGTCAAGCTGTGCATTGCCCTTCATGAGATGTCCAAACTCGTATTAAACTGCAGGTATTCATAGACAATAGGCAATTAACATCCAAAAACAACAGGAAATAGCTTCAAGAAATGGATATGATTTCAATAACTGCAATTCATAAGCCATTAAAATCATGGTAATAGACCCATTGTCTTAATCTTTTCAGTGGGTACAAGTTTTAGTCGTTTTTCTGGTTGTTTACAAAAAAATTAAATTGAAGGAAGGTATGAGTTCATGATTCACTTTAGTAATGGACAGAAGGGAATTATTTCAATTCTTGGTAGATAGATGAGAGTAACAGACCTAACACTCTTGCTTTTAAACATTTTAACAGCCGAAATAACACCTAGACAAGATGGGCAGTGTACTGTTGCTATGGGGTTCAATTATAACAATTCAAAATCATATTCAAACCAAATATACAGTTTGAAATTAAGGACTCAAAAGTCATTCAACTACTATGATTTATGTTTCCCAATTAGTTTGAAGTTCTATAACTTATCTGAAAAGAGTCAGTGTGTACCTAACCCCTACCAAGTGACCGATTAGTCCAAATATGGTACCTACTTATCACTAGTGTTTAGACAAAACGTGTTAATTTGAAGACTCTCTAAGGGTAAAGGTTATCTTGGTAACTAATATATAACCATGATCTAATGAAGGGTGGCTATAGTTTTCTCACTTTATCAAAAGTTATTTGTTATATTTTAATGTCATGGGTCTGATAAAAGTCATGAAATAATGTCTGAGGTAATGGGTGGCCAAAATATATCAAATGAACTTCATTTGGGACCAAGGTGAGAAACACATATTTTTCAGATGTATCAACTAAGTAGATCCTTTTTATCATATTAACTTCATTTGGGACCAAAGGAAAGAAACATATTTTTCAGAGATAGGTTCAGTAGATCCTCTTTCATATAGTCTGTGGTTAAAATACTTGAATTGATCTGTTCTGGATGATTTGTGCTAATTTTGAGTCAACTGAAATATGTAATGTAACTTATTTCTTTACCAAAGAGCTCAACAGAAATCTGGAATCATATCGCATCTGGTAAAACAAAACATGCATTTATTCGAATCAGGTGTTTCTGAAGGAAAAGATAGCATCAAGAAAAATTTAGGAGTGATTTTCAAAACAGAGCAAAACTTCTCATCTTAACAAAATCATATCTATCTTAAACTAGCTCTCTTGCCTAATTGTTGAGAAAAAAATCACACCTATAGTTACTTTTCTTATTGCTATTATGAAGATGACCTCTAGAAAATTGCTTCTTTACCGTTTTCCCAGATCAATTAAGAGTTCAATGTGAACAAGATTAGACTTGATGAGTGGGCTGGATTTAACAATGTTCGTTACAAGCATAAATCAACAAGCCGCAGTTTGGAAAACAAGCAGTAAACCTAAGTTGAGTTGACAGAAATTATTTGGTTTCACTCCAAACAATCGTCAGTTGAATGGCGGATATATCTGAGAGTAATGGTAGGAAAATATTGACATTTTATCCTGAAATCAAATCCCACAAGTCAATATTTTGGGGCTACTTTTCTCAAGTGCTTGCTTAACAACTATCAAAATGGCTAACAAGATCTATTGACAATATCTCCTACAATTACACTACACTCTGTCTCAATCGCTAGGTTTTGTTAGGGTCAATACAACTTGGGAATATTTTATTCAAATATAATAGGTATACTCCATATAAGGACATCAGATATTATTATGTGAACTCTCTGTAATGGAAATGAGTTGACAAGCTCAGTTGCAATATAGCATGTTGTATTTTAAAAGGATGGTACTCAAATTCAAAAAGAGATTTTGGACAATGTTTCAAAGCTAATACATGAGGACAACCTTTACTGTGTAAAAAATAAAATTCAATTTTCTGGTTCTATAACTCTTGCTTTATGATCGTTATTTTAAATTTTTCACAAAGAAATCGGATTACCAAAATTCTGGCATCATATATTTGTCTTATAGTCAGCTCAAATATTATATAAATATTTCCAATACAAAAAAAATAGTGGTTAATCTTAGATTCTTCTAATGAAGCAAAAAGGTCCTAAGAAAGAGCAATACATAAGCCAGTGTATTCTACACCAAGCAAGAACAAGGTTTGCTCTTCCATCAACATAAACCCATGTAAATAATATCAAATATTCAAAATGTTAAAGGTTACAATTACAATCTTTGATACAGAAATTTCATTTTGAGATAAGTTTTTTCTGGACAAGATACACAGCGTGTCACAGGGAACAGGTTACAATCAAAACACCAGAAGTCAAATCTTGAACAATGGATGACATTTCAAATGTAATCAAACTATTTGACTTTTGTGATAAATTTTACATTTTTAATGTTTTTTTTAGTTCAAGTCAATATCAATTAACATTTGAGACTTCTTGACTTGTAAGATTCATACTTCATAAAATTTTTATTTTTGTAAGTACTCAATGACTACCTCAGTACTTTTGTTGAGCAATGTAATTCCATGTACACAACTTTTTGCATTGAGTTGACTGTAACTGAATTTTTACACGAGAAAATTAATGTTGCAAACCAATGAGCAAAAGCCTGGCCTCAAATCTATTATTTAAAATAATCTAAATTTTATTTCAAATTGAACGTTCGCTATTGAATTTGTAATTGAATGGACAGTTTGACATTTTAAACCATAATTGAGAAAAACAAACAAGTGTTTCTATTGGCCAGGACCAGCAGGTTTATTATCAGATTACCATTGAGAAATAATTACCAAATCAAAACATTGACAACACCAACAATGCATGTTTAACTCCTTTTTCACCCAAAATCACAAAATTAAACATGAATTTAGTAATCACTTTAAACAAACGCGTGTCAGGACAACTCTTAACTAGCCAAAAGTAAAGAAGGGTTACACAGACCCTGAAATGAAAGGATTTTGTAACTCTTTAGTTTGTAAGGTGAAGAATGGCTTTGCTACATGTATCATAGCTGAAGTATTTGACCAGTTGACCAGGTGGGTGGTAATATATAAATGCTACACACCTGTAGTGTCAATGTTCAATCTTGGTTTGAAATACCTAATCGTTAATCATTCCAAAAATGAATTCTGTTCATGATCATTGTTCTCTGATTGTCACAAGGACATACAAACTATAATTTGGGATTGTAAAAGTATAACTTCATCAAAAATTTACTTTATCCCACTAATTTTCAGAACCAAATTTTTTTCACTTTTGCCAGAATCAATCTAAGTGAAATGGACAAGTTTGATAAGACAGTGTCAGGTATTGGCTCATTCTACTGATCACACATCAAGATTTTCACAAAATACTTATCATTTTTCATCCATTATTAATCGTCCATAATGGAATTACCAAAAATAAATGTCAAAAATATGTCAGTTATGTTAATTCATAATGGGATTTTATCACTTTTACTCCAAATATTTTCAAAGTGAACAATGGATTTAGCCAGAAGGTCTACTTATATTAGAATATATAAAACAGATTTTATCTATGATTAACTTATCTACAGATTCTTAAACTAATATTTTAAATTAAATCAATTTTTTCTCAAGTGACAAAAAGATTTAGTAAATAAAATTTAAAGGTTTTTAGCTAGAAGGTCTATAGCACAATGGTCAGAGCGTTGGCTCTTTACATCATAACGTCATTTACTTGGATACATAGAAATTGTTGGACGTGAATTCTAATCTTGAGCTGTGTGTGAAAGTCCGATGACTTAGAATAAGTCTTCACTCACAGTTCCAGTCAACCCAGCTGTAAATGGGTACAGGTAATCAGGGAAATATTATGCCAAGAGGTTTGCCCAAGGACCAGCTGGTAGAAAGGACGTGTGAACTTTAGTTGTTATCCTTGTAAAATATATTTGTTTCTTTCTTTCTATAGCCCTTTCCTGTGCTCAGTCACATAATATTCAGTTTGACAATTCAGTTATCTAAAACAATATATTTATCCTGGCAAGTAAATTCCAGTGAGTTCCAGTAGAAATCTTCAATCAATATGAGCAAATTTTTAAAAGTTTACTTTGATTTACTGGTGCAATTTTCTCAGCCATTAAATCTTTGAACAGGTGATTTTGTTTGCAGCATGTTAGCTGTTTCATAGTTATCTTTATCTGAAATCAATCTGGTGAAAATCAATGAAAGTATAAGTGTAAACTAACTTCTTATGAAACACAAAGAATCAGCACCATCATCATGGTAATTTTGTATTTCTGTCAACCATTTCAGATGTTTTTTGGACCACTAGTTGTGATTTGTGTATAATGTGCCTTTGTTTTATTTTTTTTTTTTATTGGATGTCTTTTGTACATATATTTATCAATAATGTACATCCATAGCATAAATATATATATACACATACAAATACATAGTAAAAAACAAGTACTGTAAGGCTACAAATTATTGCGAGATAGAAATTAATGCGTTAAATGCAACCTATCCGCGATCGCATTAATTTGTATCCGCATTTTTAAATATATATTTCAAAGTGAGTTTTGTCCCGGGCGGGATTAAGTAATTAGGTAATTATCTCTAAATTTGAAGCTGATTAGTAATCAATGACGTTGTAAAAACAAAAGATTTTCGTTAATTGATAAGATTAGAGGTGAATACAGCACCAGCTGTCAGTCTTCCTGGAAGCCATTTTCTTTTTTATGATATTAAAAAATGCGACACCTATCGCAGATCGCATTAATTTGTACTGATTTAGTCTCTATACCCCATGTCGCATTAATTTGTTGACGCATTAATTTCTAGCCTTACAGTATATATAATTCATAAGTAATATATATATAAGCAGTGGCTGCAATATCAAATCTTTCTCGACCATGTACTTGTGTCTCGTCATGTTTACTTGAAATGAAGCATTAGTTCCAGCCATCCTTACTGGTTAAATGTTTTATGTGGCATGTTTGTAGTCTCTATTGGGGGATAAAAAAACGAAATCCATGGAGAAACTACATGGAGAAACTACTCACATTTATGTTTTCAAAAACAGATTGTGCCCTTGTTATTTTTAACAGATATTGACTCATGAAGATTATTCATGTATAAACTAATTATAATATTTTCTTACGTGCTTCTATCACATGACTTGTTTAAATATTTAAAAATTTTCTGATTGTATTCATAAGAAGCTAATATATAATTAAATTGTCTATAATATTACATGTTCTCACTAACATAATTCATACCTAGTCTCTCAATATGTCTAATTAACCCCACATTATTGTCGAGACAGGGGTAGGGCCGTAACAAGACCCTGGTATATCATTAGATGTCCTATCTTTTATACAAATATCATGCACGAGTTCATTAAAAATATCACATACAAAACAACAGAGCAATCTGGATCACAATTTTATCAAAATCAAATCAAAATCAATAATTGCGTTAATTGGTAGGGTCGTGAAACCAAATGACACCTAGATTCAACACGCAGAAAAAACAAACACGATATGAGGACAATTAGGGCCAATATTGACCACACAGTAGTAACCAGTACCAATATACCACTTGTTGATTGGTCAGCTTCAGGGCATTATCAGTGATATACACCACTTATCAGCCAATCATAACAAGTTTAAAGAAATAATTTATCTGATAAGTGTAAAAGTGAATGTATTATTTAACAACAAACAGATTAACGGGATTAGGACTATCAATCATTAAAAGCAAAAGTCAAATACACAGCAGATTGCTGGATAAACCTTCAGATGTCCTTGAAACTGTTTTTCAGGTTAGGATATGACACGGGATACTAATATGTTTACATCTAACACTATATTTATATATTTTTACTATTTTAAACACCTTTTTTCACCTGATGATGACAATGCAAATTGTTGTTGATGTGTTGTGAATACTACATTATAGGGAGCAGTAAAGCATAAAATTGGGTTAAAATTCAAATTTGAAAACCATAGGCCATAACCTCCACAAATAAAGGGATACTGCGTCTTAGCACAAACATAATATTTGAGTTCTCAAGAATGGCCAATATTCATCAATGAACTTTATTAAGCGTTTTTCAATAATCAAATGCATCTTTATAGATAATTACTTAGTTTTTCCGATATTAATTTTTTTTATGTTATTCATGGCAGCAGGTATATTTACTGATGAATAGACCTCTTATTGCCAAATTTAAAATTTTCAAACTTTTGTTCATTCCCTTTAACATAGGATATTGTGAATCCATTTTGTCAACTGCATTGTGAGATAATTTTTGATTTCGATTTAAAACATTTGTTCTGTGTTTATCAATGCACAACTAGTAGGTTGTATAGTAATATAGGTTCAAGCCCTTCAGGTTAAAATGATATCTAGCGCTTCAATGGTATACCTTATCTGGACATTAAAACCCTTTCAACTCGTCAGAATTCTTTTACTATATTGACCAATTTTGCATCAGTATTTATTGTATAGGGTTACCAAGTTGCCTTTAACACATATCGTACCATGTTAACACAATAACTTGTGTAAGTAAGAAGAAATACATGTATAATATTGTTTAGTTAGGGTGGTAGAGGTATCATATTTATCCAGTAAAAACATTATTTAAAATATATCTATTTTAACTTTATTTACCAGCTACGATACAACCAATATCTATGTATTTACTTTTGTCAGCTTTTGACACCTTAAACCAACTTAACCTTCTCTCCAACAAAAGGCCATCTGACAGTATGAAGATATTTGCATATAAAATTTTCATAAGATTTTTTTCCATGAAGTTCTATTACTTTTTGGTGAATCTTGTTGAAAAAGGTTCTATGCAGTGTGTTTTTGGGGGACAATGTGCCAAAATTATAGAATATCCAAAAGACCAAATTGTGTCAAAGCACTCTTGTATCATTCATAAAAATGCAAAGGATCATCAGATAAATATGGAACAGACTATCATTACCTTCCTCTTCTTCTTGGTAGGCATTGTGTCTGCTTCGGGATTAAAAAACAAATCCATATCGCTGACGTGAAATAAGGAGTTGGCTTCTTCTGTTTCTTCTTCCTTGTTAGATTCTGCATTCTTCATCTGTGGGTGTCTTCTTTTTCCTTATGGAGAGTGGTGTGCTCTTTTGGTTCCATACGTTTCTTCTTTGCTGCTCACTTTACCTTATATGCCTGCCATCTTCATCTTCATAAACTTCAAAAAAGAAATCTCTGTACATCATGCAGAAGATATAAAGATGTTTAATCAGTGATAGGAAGCCAATGTGTTGAATCACTGTAAACTGACATGTAATGGCTTCAATTGATAAACTTTAATGTCTATTATATATAAATATTTTATATTTTAATTTTCAAGTGTTAAATGATCTATTACTTTAACTGTAAGATTTTAGTTTAATTCATTTTACAGACTTTATCAATTGAAATTAATACTTACCAATAACAGATTACATCCATCACAAAGTACCACTTCTCAGAATGAAAATTTGAAATCTAGTACATATACGATTTAATGGTAGGAGATATATCAGTGGTTTTCAATAGAACTTCAAGTGAAAAGTTTGCTTCTGTTATATTAGATTATATTTGTCATTGAGAATTGAATCATGGGCTTATGCAGAATATGTACAAGCAGCTTTTGAAGTGACCATAATAAAGTGACCAAGTCAAATAAGATTCTTTCTTCCGTCTGTTCATCTCTTATGGGATGGAGTTTAGGGTAGAGATAGTGAAATATGTAACAAATTTTGTCGACCTCAATCCTGACATCATAGAACATGCATGCACGCACATTGCATGTACGAAAACAATCAGAAGTATTTTGTTAGCAGACAGGAATATCTACTGACAAAAGATAAAATATATGTATAATGTATTTGTATTTATTAAAACCACCAAAGACAACATGTCTAGTCTCTAATGTATGCTCACTTTACTCTTTACAACTATATCCAATTCTATTTAGAACTTGTGTACAGGTAGCAGGGTCAAGCTCATATACCTCTTGTTCATTCCTCTACTCCAGATCTAAATATCATACCTAAGTATTATACAGTTAACTTTAAAGATATAGGTTCCTGTTTAACACATAATCCTTTAATAAGTGTTTCACCCCGGTTTTCCATTGTCAGTGATTGACATGGACTGACATGGAAAAAGTGTCTACTTGCTCAGATGGGACAATAAACAGAGGCCCTGTGTGCTATACTGGCTGCGCATGTTAAAGATCCATTGTCAGTTTGAAAATCGCAAAAAGAGTAGGTTAATGCCGCTTAACTGGCAAAATTTTCCTCATCGCACACTGCATGGTGTTGCAAGTCCTCAGAAGACTGAACCCGTAAGGTGCAGAAGCGTAGGACAAAAACTCCCTAAATTTCACCCCAATTTCAACCTAAAATGAAACATGAATTACGCCAAAAGACTAAAAATGAATAATTTTTTCAGTGCCATACTAGAATAACATAAATTTGTCAAACAGTTAAAAATAGTTGATCTGGAACAAGCAAGCAAATTTTGTTGTGTTGATGTGTTCCAAAATTTGATAAGCATTATGTGTAAAACACTGGCCAAGTTTAAATTTGCATTGAGGTTAATTTCTCATTTTTCATTTCATACAACCCTTTATCCATAACAGTCTTAGTAGGCCTATATATAGTTAAAACTTACCCCATATGGCAGAAAATACCTTTTCCCTTTTTTTTCTTTATTAAATCTTGGTACAGATTTATTAGAAATTTTTCTAGAATGTTTCTTTAAACAGTCCAATTCCTCTCAAAACATCATCTTCATTTCTGTCTGACAAGAAGCATGTGTCTGAAGAGGAAAGTATTTATGTCAAAATAAGTTTTTAATATAGATTATAATGTCAATAGGATAGATTGTATTCTGAAAGAAGTAGCCACATCTTGGAGCTTTTAGTCAATCTAAATGATTTCTGGTTGAAGGCTATCTATTTCATCATCTTATAGCGTCAAAATATGTAATCTTTAACTTAATAATATTGCCCATTGTCATTATGTGATAAAGAGGTTACAATAGTGTTTGGTTTTAAGAGAAATTTATTCTAATGGCATCATTGTAGAGCATAAATCTCAGAGGAAAGAAGGAAACCCATGTAGGATTATATCATCTTAGATTATTTTCAATATGTATGACACATCTCTACAATTAAATTCTGAAAATTCTGTTGCTGAAGCACAAATTTTCTTGGATCTAAGCCAGTGATATTGTGATAGTGACTTTTAGTTATTGTCTGTGAAAAATTATGAGATATTAGTGCTAAGGGTTACTAAATAATGTTGGACTGACTCAAAAGCACCAGCCTAGCATCAAAATTTGTCGCAATGTCACGGAGATGCTTTTCAGCAACATTTAACTGCCAACTAGACCACAATGTAACTCCTAACCAACTGTGTTAGGAAGATTAAATCAATTCTGGCAAACTTCAGTTAACTGCATTAGAAGAAAATTTAGAACCATAAAAACTTTAATTCACTAACACTTGCTGCACAACGATAACTTAGTCAGAAATTTCATATCTCAGCTACAAAGGGCAGATAATTCAGGGTACATGTTCTTTCTATTTTTTTATGAGATACATAGCGATGATGATAAATGACAAATGTTAACCGATCTTCTTTGATTACAGATAAAAAGAAATTTCAACAAGGAACAGATTTTGTTGAACACTATCTTTCTTGTTTCCCCACAGACAAAAAATTAGCATCAATATGTTAATTTTGTAGCAATCATGTTTTTCTTGATAAATATGACATACAGCCGGTTTCAGCAGGTTTTTCTGCAGCAGACATGTTGTATTATTATGTTAAGTGGGTGAAAGTTTGAAAAAGAAATAATTCACTTGTCAATCAGGTCTGGTTTAAGTTTTATATTTTTTTCACAGTTGCTTGACGCTGTTTATTTGCAGTCATTTTCATGGACTTAAACTGTACAATTGAAATATACTTCTGACTTATTATTAAATTTCAGAATTGTAAAAATGTTATAAGAAAGGACTTTGGTTAGAAAAATGATATAAAATTAGTCTCCTATTCTTCTTACAAATTATATAAAATGAAAGGGCTGCAAGCAAAGAAGGAGCTTAATAATGTGTTCTCTCCAAAATGGAAAGACAAATTTCTGATTAAGTTGGTAGTATTATTATGATTGCAGACATTCTTATAATATACTTTTATAATGGATAGGACATTGGTAATTCTCTTTGAGCAACTTTTAAAGCCTGGTTCTTAGCATAACGTATCTTAATAGCCTTTATGAGCTCAACCCAAAAGACTTCTTGCAAATCAATCCAAAATAAAAGGTCTGAATACATTGACCTGATAGTTAAGGTCAAGATGGTATTCAATGATATTTTTAAGGTATTTCTATGTCAATCTATAATATCAATAATATTTCAGCTTCATACTGATCACCATTGTTAATCTGATTAAAATATATAACCTAATCCTTTATTGATACTCGAATTAATGAAACTGTCATTCCCTGACCTAAGCCAAACTCAAGTCATCCTAACTAAAACCTGTTACTTCTTTATAAACTATCAAATTGCATATCTTCTTTTCACAGATGTGCATCAGACCTTATAAATAAGAAATTTTAATGATCATCATTATTCCTTGTAAACCGAATTTTCACCTCGGCCTGTGTTTTCATAATTTCTATTATATCTTGATATTACAACCATGCTCACTAAACTACGAGATATTATTTTCACATCAAAGACCCGGGTTTTTTAAAAACCTAAAACAAAATAAAGATATAAAATTACACAGAAATCTGGGTTTTTGGGGACACTGAATCAAGGCTGTATAACTTTGTTAACTTTTTTCTGCACAGTGGCTGTGTTTCCACTAAGAATTGTGAAGTAAAGCCAGCTTTTATTGCCTAACACACTGCGTTACACTGAGTAGACTTTAGTTTTTATCAAAAGTCAAACATTATTAACAGCTCGCGATGTACAAGACTACCGATGTTGCCTATGCAACTAGTGTGCTTCAATTGCAGAACATGAATAAGCCGGCTTTTCGAGTTCCACTAAGTTTCAAAAGCTGGTTTTAAAGCTAGCTTTTATTTGGTCTCCAGTTAAATTGCCGAATGCAAAAAGGGAGGTTTTCGGTTCCCAATTGTTTGGCACTTTAACAAGTGTTAACACACAAAAGTTAGCTTAAAGTCGGCCCAGTAGAAACGCGGTTAAAATCAGATAATACATAATGATGTCACAGTTGAATGATCAGACCATTATTAATATTCAGTACATAATGCAGGTAAAAATTATGACAAACATCTAAATTATCTTGAAACCAATTTATAAGACATCTTATAACAGCTATTGTATCTAAAGTTATCATGACCTTATGAAACAAATCGTAAAGCATAAACTACACAAATATTATTAGTTAGGAAAGAGAATTGTTAGCTTTATGCTTTTAAATTAAGAACTATAAAACGTAAAAGATAGGACTCTAAGATCATAGTCGGCTCAACTTAACATTTAGAAAGCTAATCTAACTTCTATTGCCATCAAAGCTCAAGAAATGGAAGACTACCTCTGCTTACAATTCAATAAAAATATGTGTTGTATATGACATGTCAGAGACATAGTCAATGAATAAATATTATTATATTTTTCTTTTGACTATTTATTCAACTATTGTCAACTGCTCTTAGCAACATGTCAACAATTTACTAGACAAACAAAATCCCAATAATTCTTTAGGGTGTAGAGCCATAACCATCCCCTAAAGGTGTTTTCACATTTTAGTATGAAAAGCATTTGGCACTCTTCAATTCTGAATTGTACATTAGGAATGACCTTTGACACTGAATTTCTTGAAAACAGCTGTTATGTGAAACTTAATGTAATTAAAAGTCCTATTTGATACAATATGCTCCTGGCATGAAAACAATCTTGAAGCTGTAAAAATATATACATTGTGTTCTTTTTTAAGTTCATCTATTTGTAAGTTCTCAAGTTTTGATAAACAAATACAGTATCTTTTTCAAATAAATAAAAGTTTTAATTTCTGATGTTGAAGAAATGCACTTGGAATAGATAAAAACAAAGATGATCTCTTATGACTGTGGCATTGTCTTGGTTTAGTATGTTTGATACTATTTCATTTAATATTAACTGCTTAGTGGGAAAAAAAAAAACAGTTTTGGATTTGGGAAATTTGGCAATATGTATTTCAGAAATATATAACAACTTCAAACTGAAGACAAGGTTCAAGGTTGCCAAACAATCCCAAACAAAAAAACTAGAATTGCTTACAATTATGAACGTATTTCGAGAGCCTTAAAATATTATGTAGGCTAAATTTGCAATTACCTACATCTAGACAATATATTGAATGTCATTTGACCTAGTTTTCAAAGTCATAAAATAATTAGGTCACACCTTCCGTAACGGTTAATGATGGCGAAAATATGAAAATTATCAATTTTTGCTGTATTTAAGTACACTTATCTCTATGAATTTTTTAAGTAAGCCAAATTAAAAAATATCTACTCGTAGACAATATATTGAATATTATTTGACCTAATTTTCAAGGTCATAGATTAAGTGGGTCACACCTTCCGTACCCGTTAAAGTGACCTAATTTTGAAAAAATCGAAATTTAAATAATTCCAAAGAAAATACGAAATTTGAAAATCGGTCTCCAAGAAAAGGTAGATAATGATCCATTGTATCTATGTGCTAAATTTCATCAAAATCGGTCTATCAGTACTGTCTGAATTTCGGATTTAAGAATTGTAACGAAAATTCAAAATGGCGGCCGATATTGCAGCTTGACCTAATTATTTAGGTCAAATCAATTACTATTGACAAGTTATTTATAAAACAGTTTTCACTTTTCACCTAGCAGTTATAGGCCGGAAGTTACGTAATTACGTCATTTGAGGCTAAACCGGAAGTGGAATTTTTTTTTCACATTTTTTCAAAAATTATAAACATATCGCCTATCAACTGGTAAAGTTTCAAAATTTTACCATTTATATTAAAGGAGAAATCACGATCTGAAATTTTTGCCGATGACCCTTGAATATTGAATTGCAAATCGTGGGTAAAATATTTAACCTAATTGCATAAAACCTATAATTGTTAGTTGACAAATACATTGAAGTTTTCAAATCTGAAAATCCGGTCAAAATCAAACTGAAAATAAACTTGCTAAAGCAAAAAAACCTGAACTTCCGGTTCTCACTTCCTGTCAGAGATAGAACTTCCGGTTTTGTTTTATTTGATAATAGAAATCATTCTAAGATCAACTGTAGATTTAGAATTTCTGCACCTTTTACCAGTTTGTCTGCAAACTCATCCAAGAATTACAAAAAAAAAAAAAAAATAAAATAAAATAATCCGAACGATTACAATACGTTTTCGCCAAAGTCGAAATACGTAATTAGTGGACTCATCAGGAAGAATGCTGAGTTGACAAAAACTCAATGACAGATTTGTCTCAGATACTCTAGGTAAATTTCTTCCTTTGATTTATCTTAGATAATCCAATACCAGATTTACATTGACAAATATGTAAATATATTCCACACTAAAATCTTAATATACTGTCTGATCAGACTATCACCTCGTTATACTAAATATTCCAGATTTTTCTCCAGTCTTCAAATTGGTTTCTGCCAACATAGTCTTGACAATTCTCTTGAGATGTGGCTCAAATGGAAGGCTAAATTGTCAGTTAGTGTTTTGGTATTTTAAGGAAATTACAGCCTTTTATCATTCTGTCAGACATATAAACTTAGACTGGTAAATAAATATCAGGAAAGAACCTCGTATATTGTTTCTTATGCAATCTGTTTTAGAGGCCTGGAAAACATTTCAAAAGGTCATGAAATGTCAACCAATACTGCTCTTTTTCAAGTACCAGAACATTTAATTGCTTTAAGTAATTTATGATTTTTTTTCTTTTTAATGAATCTTTTTATTTAATGAGAAGACAATTGGTTTTCCAGGAAAAATTTCAACATACAGAAAGTTGGAATTATGATGACATCATTGTTTGTTTAAGTAGCGCAAATAGTGGCTGTTGGTTCTGATCTTGATCAGCATATGAAAGTCAGACCTTAAATAAGTCATCTTCACTCATTATTCTATTTGTCCCACCTAAAAATGGGTATGGATAATCCAGGAAAGATCAATGCCAAGAGGTTTGGCCAAGGACCAGTTGGTAAAAAGGAGCCTTAATGATGATCTGTAGGTGAAGTTGTATAGTTGTTAAATTTTTTCATTTTTTCTGTATCAACTAAATAGAATATGTCTATTCAGTGTGGTCCATGTATCACCCAAAAGGGGTTAACGTGGTTGAAATATCCTTGATGTAACTCCTTCAATGAGCCACCCAGAATATCAAGAAATCGAAGCATAATGTGAAAATAACCTTTCTGTTTAGTTGATGAGTAATTATCATGAGGCAATAAAAAAACAAAAAACAAAATGAATATAATCTTCAGTCATTGCCCACCTAAATCAGTGAATCACACCTTCAACCCCCATATCACAACTTAAATAATAAACACACCCATATCAATTGAAAATATGTATTAATACAGGCCCCTTTTTATATGTGTAAAGATTTATATGTATGTTAATATATGTTCTATTATAGATTTATCCATTAGTATAATGGGTATTCAATATAAGTAATAACTTTTATTGCGTTGTATATTGGCGTCTAAGAAAAGTGAATATCGCCCCCATAATGGAATGGAATTAAAAGCAGATATTATTATGTACATTAACTCATGCATTAAGGACTATTGCTTTCAATAAAAAAGCCAACTTCGATGAAAATGCGAAACACTGATGTTGAGCATGGGCATTAACTTTGAAAATAAGTAGGGTGCTTGTTCCACAAACAATTCCTTTACAGCTCTTAGAAGGATAGGTGTCTGCACTTTTACTCCCTCAATTTTCTGGACCTGTGCTCATAAAGCAATTCACAATGGCTATGTTACAATCTTTTATTCCCAGTTTCACCCTTAGCTTGTCCATGTTTGTTTATCGACATCCCACATATCTACTTACCGGTAATACATTGAAATCATTTCTATGTTTAATAGGCCATTTCTTTTATTGGGATGTTTATATACAATATACACATAATTATATACCATAGTAGTTCATCAAGTACATTTTCTTAATGCCCTTAAAATTACAAACTTAATGTATTATTTCTACTATGTGGTCAACCATTATGTGAAATATTTAAAGAGGCAGAAATTCTAATATTTGTATATCTTATATGAATTGAAAGGGGTTTACATATTGAGATGAATCAATAAAAGAAGATTAATCATTGGGAAAAAGAGTTGGTAGGTTTATTATATAAGATAATCTGAAATTTAGTAGTGGGCAGTATATATAAACAGATGGTCAAGAAGTATGCTTTTGTGTATATGCAGCATGAAAGGAATGTATGTGCGGTTATTTTGATTTAAGTCTTTATTCACTTTCAGTTGCTAACCATGCAAATTGGCTCGTTTCTTTAATATCCTTAAGATTTTATAGTATACTGTCATTTATTGTTATCTATACTTATTATATTCCTCCACACATCTAGTTTTCTGTCCATTGGGGGAGAAGGGTTAACGCTAAGGACCATTCCTAAATGGTTTGAACCCTGGCTGTGATCCGTTAACATTAGTGTTTCTGCTTATGGTAACATTTTCTGTGACAATCCTCTATCTCATAAATTTCTGACACATTCAAGTGGAAAGAACTATGATGGAACTGGGGTCAATGAAACAATTGATTCACATAAATTTATATTCAGAAATAAAAAAGTTAGACTTTTTCTTCCTTATGTTTTGATCTTTGATATCCTGTTGGATGCTAACTCATGAAGTTATCTGTACCAACCTGTATATCAGCTGTAAATATACAAAATATGACCATTACTTTGTTTTATTTCTCTATTTGACATAGTCAAGATAAGTAATGATCAGTATAGGTACTGATATATAACGGGTGACTACAGGTACAATCCGATAGCAGTATTTTAATGCACAGTAACATGTTCTATAGTATGACTCAGAAATTGAGATGAATTAAAGAAAGTTTGTTTGAAGGTTTGGAGGCTACACCCCTTAACTTTAAGCACTATCTGGATTAAAATTATGGAATGTAGAAATAGAAGCAGATGACTTTAAACAAGAAATGTTAATTCCATTTTGGAATCTGCCAATACATGAAAGAACTTGAAATTGAAGGATCTAGGACCTGTTATGATTATTTAGAAAATACCATTATGAAACCCATTCTGAGTTTTGTCATTTTGTATTATTAAACATTACATTTAAAAATTACATATATACTGGTACAATAATTATCGTGCTAAAACTAATATATTACACTGGTGTATGCAATTTCATTTTGGTTCCCAAATTACACTCATTAATTTTGATTTATCCTGAAGAAACAATAGACTTTGATTTAAAAAATGTCAATTTCTGTAAGCCATTTAATCTACCACAGTGATTGAAGTCAAACATATTGCGTCAAGTTATTGGACAAAAGTCATCAAGCAAACTAATTTTGGTCAATAAAATTTCAAGCTTCCTTAGACAAACTGATGAGAAAGTTAACAATTTCAATACTCCAATCTTAAACTTTGACGTTCTTCTCAAATTAAATTGTTTTCGTACTGTTTTTACTACGTCATTTATATATGTTTTGTTACTTTCCTTTCATTTTGAAGTTAATAAATGTTTCCATTTCACCACTGTGTTTTTGTCAAATTTGTTCTTTTGGAATTAAAATAAAGGCGTAATAAAAGGTCTATTCAATTTTGTATAATGCTATTCCAGGTTATTTGCAATTTACCTCAAGTTTTTCCGAGACAACATAAAACAAATTCAATATCATCAGAAGGGAAGTTTCAGACTTATAAATTAGTAGTTAAGAAAGTATTCATTTAAATTGAATTAAATTCAAGAAACATGTTGTTTCCTGCTTCATTAATCAACTTGAAAAAATTTGGAGTGAAATTTCTAAGGGTTTTATAAATTGTGCAATTTGTAAGAAACCAAATTTCAAGCCATCTTAAATTAGATAAGACAGGTCTCATCCATAAAACATGTTGCCTAAAAAAAACAATGGCATGTTAAAATTAAAATATATAAGCAGTCCTTATTGAATATATATTTGTATTATATATTGATAAGAAATACAGTCTCCATTGGCATCTGCAGAGTTTCCGCAATTTTATTCCATTGAATGATCAATTTAATTTTGTAAGAACCTAAAGAAAAGCATCAAGTTTTATCCATTTTAACAAAACATACTGCAAACAGCTTGAGAATCTTTTGTTTGAAACTATCAATATCAGCTTGCAGGCAATATTTTTATTCAAAACATCTCAGTGACCAAAGTCAATATATCAAACGGTGACCAAAGAAAGTGCTAAAATCTTGATGAAAGCAGGTCTATTTTCTAACTATGTTTTCAGTGTTATTTAGATAAATTAATCAATGCTTTCTAATGGTGAGATTTCAAATTGTTTCTATGGAGTTTGTTGACACTCTAAATGAGATACAAATGAAACTCAATGTTATTGATGGTATTTTTTTCCATGTTTTTCCAATTTTTTTCATGAATAGAAAAGTTTGTATTGTTCAGTAGTCAGAAAAGTTTGACAATTCTTATTGGTGATAAATTTAACTCAGATTTATTTTGGTGTCCTCGCCAGTGATTTATATTGGAATTATTGATATCAATTGATGTTGAACATTTGAAATATAGGTTAATGTCACTGCTATGGCAGAATTTCCCTCATTTCTGCATACCTAGTCTGTTTTTATTAGTTTTTTTTGCAATAATAAGATTCTATCACAAATACCATTTCGACCAAATGGAGTTTTTGCCATTCTAATGTCTTATATAGTCAGGTTACAGAACCAACATAACAGGCTATTGGTATGGAGTTATTGAAAGCTGTACCCAATACTCATACAAGATTATAAAACCACTTGAAAAGCCCTCTTATACATATTTACAGGTGCACAATCTTTCATTCACCCTGCAATTTAGAACCCAGGATCTGAATATTATTATTATCATCTTTTTGATGACAAGACAGCACTCTATCCGTCTGAACCACATCCTCTATCTACTGATGATTTCTTGTTTCTTTATAATTTTCAATCAATATGAAGTGGAATCTAAATTGCCGTTGATGTACAACATTAAATAATCTTGACCTAAAATAATTATTGATAAAAATTGTAAAGTAATGATGTTTTGTTTGTTGAATGGCGTTCAATTACATTTTATTGTTTTGATAAGTTGTCTTGTACTAAACATGAAAACATTGTTGTACTGTTTCCAATCAATTCCTGACAATTACAATCTATTTCTAAATACATTTACAATCTTGAACTTTTCAAGGGGTCTCTTTAAGCAAAGCTAAATAACAACATACTAGCCAAGCTTAATTATATACTTTTGTAGAAGGTCATGCATGTCTTCAGGTGAATTATTCCATTCTATACATTACCCATACTTAGTCTAAAATATGAGACAGGATTCACTTGCTGCACTTTGATAGTATATAACCTACAAAATTTAACTGTGAATTTGGATCTTTCTGAATTTTGTCATGGCTATTATTATTAAGATATATCATGGCTATTATTGTTAAAGATAATTCATAGCTAGTATTAAAGAAAAGTCATGGCTTCCATTAAAGGTAAGTCATGGCTAGTCACTATTATTATTAAAGACAAGTAACTATTATTAAAGGTAAGTCATGGCTATTATTATCAAATATAAGTCATGGCTTTTATTAAAGGTAAGTCATGGCTAGTCACTATTATTATTAAAGACAAGTAACTATTATTAAAGGTAAATCATGGCTATTATTATAGGCTATTATAAGATAGGTCACTATTACTAAAGATAAGTCATGGCTATCAAAGATTAGTCATGGCTATTATTACAGATAAGTCATGGCTATTATTATTAAAGACAAGTAACTATTATCAAAGGTAAGTCATGGCTATTATTATTAAAGATAGGTAGCTATTACTAAAGCTAAAGATAAGTCATGGCTTTAATTACAGATAATTCATGGCTATTATTAAATTTAGTCAGTTTTTATGACAATGGTCACCATCCTTTACTGAAATAGACATCACAAGATAAAATAATAACCATGTCTTCAATAAACTGAATTACCATCATTTCTCTTGACATTGTATTAGCATGTGCAAAAGCTACCTTCTAAATTGGAGAGTATTAAATCAGTAAAAAACTCAGTTAGTTCCCTAGTATAAGAGACTTTTCAGGTATATAATGCTATCTTAGTTAAGACTCTTGGGACAACAATAAATCTTCTTCAACATTCCATTATTCTACAAGCACTTTCATCTCTGGTCAAGTTACTGGTTGACAGTTGTTCAAATTCTACTCTAAGAAAAAAACATTGAGCTAAGATTTTAGTTTTAAGAGATGAAGCCTTCTCTTTCATTTTCTTAATGCCACTAAGTAATCACTTTACAGAAACACTTTGTTTTTATTGAGAGATGCAATTACACTTCTGTATTCTTTACCACTAGGAGCGTGAAAGGATATTTTTGACGATGCCCTTTTAATGGGATCTCAACTTCAGGGTGACCAGTGGACGAGATTTGATCTATTGTCTCTGTCCATAGCGTGACCATTTATTTGTACGATTAAATGAAAGAAGACAAGTTGGACAATAGCATCAACTCATCTCCAAATCTCCTTCAACAGACGGACAGACTCTTGTCATAATTAAGCTTTTATTTTCTGTATTTTTTCTCTTGATCAGCAGATAAACTTGCCCATTCTACGCCTCAAGTTCATCGATCTGCAATTATTTCTTTAATTCCTTAAATTTCCTGTGGTTATTTTGAAATAAAAGGGTCTTGATCCCTGAATAAAAACTTAAATGAGAAAATGATGTTATCACATGTTTGAATCTAACTAATCTTGGCTAGCTGGTAATTCTCAGTCCCCAAGGTTATCAAATTCAATGAAAATATTAATTCTCCTTCAAAAAATTCATCTGTTACATTTTGATGGGTTGTTAATAAATTGAATTCGTTTTATTTTTTTATCTTTTCTTTTATTCAAATCATGATATCACATTTTTATTTCCATCAAACTTCTTTTTTAGAAGTGCAAAGTTAAAAAGTTCATATTTAAATAAATATTAAAATTTAAAGCCCAATATCATCCAAAAAGGCTTCTTACTTTCTGAAACATTAATTCATATGAATTGCTCAGAAAGTAGATGTGATCCAAATCCTTTGCTATCACCAATGAAGTAAGCTGTAATAACGATATTTCTTCTTTTTGTATGTTTTGTATCATTCTAATTGTATCATTCTAATTGTACAAAATTTTCTCTGTGATTCCAGTGTGGTTAAAACTTCTTATATTTATATAAAATGTCATAAAACACTTAGTTTAGTCGATTTGCAAGACCAACAGATGGCTGACTGAAGTTCAAATTGAAGCTATCACATCCCTTAATATGTCTGAAACATATGATTTTATAACAGCCCAGATATTTCACACTTCAAACACTTTGCTTAAGAACCTGGAAAATATTAGAATTGCCTGCAATCATAGTTGGTTAATAACTGTCAGAATTGATTACTGTATCCTATTGACATGGAAATTCAACGCATGTACTTTTAATATGGTGCATGTTCTATCTGTATCCAGATGTTAAAATCACAGTAGAAATCAAAGTCTTCAACTCAAAATGGACATTGGCTATTGACATTAGGCACACGGACTGTCCACTCTAATGGTCATCACATAGCATATTTATTAAATCTAGTGGGGCCACTTCAACCCTTAATGAACCATCTTTTATTAACACTTCAAGTCTTATGACAAGTTTGACAGAAAAATTATTTTGTGCACTTTGTAGAATGTTAATATTTACACCACCTCTCGCTTCAGGACTTGACCATCTTCTGATCTTTCTGTCAATTTAGCATGACTCACTGAATGACCCATTCTTCTGTCAAACCATGCCAACAAATATCCAAATTCTATGAATTTGGCAAATACTATTTTCACACACAAAAAAGTAGCATATCATGACTGACCATTGGAAACCTAGTAATACCATATTCAATTTCAATGGGTATAGTTGGAAAGCTTTCAGAAACTCATATTCCTAGCTTGATTGTTAAACTAATCTAAAATTTATTCTTTATAAGACATATAGAGGTAGGATTACTACATTAAGAACTAAGAATATATGGATGTACTACCTCTGAATTTATTACATAGGCCCCCCCTACTACGTTTCGAAACACATGCCGGTAACGTTATCAAGTCAAAAAAAAAGAAAAAAAAATGAACATTACTGTAAGTAATGATTTTTGTGCTGGCGATCGTCTTTCGGTTTGTTTACCTTTTCAAATCTCGCAGACTATCGTGTTGCGAGATTGAATACAGCTATCATCCTCAGTCGTTGCTCATCCAGAGGACCCGACGGATCGCCAGCTAAATTGTATTAGATTTAAGTTTTATTTTAGTTTCTGGTTTATTTTACAATCTCTTTCGGGATAAGTACGTTTTATTCAATGTTTTAATTTGGGCAACGGCTGTTTTTATATCTTTCGTTTCGTTATCTGTGGTTTGTTTTTGGACGTGACCACGTGTTCTGAATTTGACTTACGACAATGTCGTGTCCTCTGTATTCGGTGAAAGGAAATATTGAAAACGTTCCGGTACTTGAACCGGTTCGTGCCACTGTGTTTGGCACGTCACATGTAAAGCGTTTGGCTTCTTTTACTGTTAAAAAATCAAATCATGGCTTACACGAAAATTTGTGCAGAATCCGATACCACGGGTATGGGGGACTTTTAATTCGAAATGATCCCCATCGTCGTCTTTTTAAATCCAACTCTCGGGATTTTCTGGGAGAACATATTATTTTACTACAATTAGGTTCTAATGATTTATGTGATCCTAATTATGCACCAGTCAAGTTAGCTCGGGACATTTTTTCCTTTGCTCAATATGTGATTCATGGGTGGGGTCCCACACGTGTTGTTATTTTGCAAATTATAATGCGAGAGTCTGCACTTGATGTTGAATACAATAAAAGGGTATCCAATGCAAATTTAGAATTGCTCAGGTTATGTGCTGAATATGATGGTACCGATATTATTTATTGGAAACATAGGGGGTTGACTTGCCCCAGTAAGCCCGTTCATGCACCGGATGGTGTCCACCTCTCTTTGGCTGCAGGTTATCCTCTATATGTCAATAGTATCAGGAATGCAATTTTGAGGCAGATTAATCGTTCGTTCAGAATTTCGGACGCAGATACTATGGTTATAGTATAACTGATAATTATTGGGAACTGATGTTGAGGACCTATCTGTGTTATAGGTAGAAAATTGTGTTTTGAAGACCTATCTGTGTTGTAGGCAGAGAATTTTGTGTTTTAGACTTAAACTTTACCATTCGGGAAGACCTATCTCTGTTGTAGGCACATATTGCGTTTTAATCTTACTGGGACCCATCACTTTTGTAGCCAAGTTTGTTATTAGGCATAGCCTTGGTCGGTTGGTAGTTCATCATAGTGATGGGTCCTCAGGTAATATGTTTTTCGTTTAAGGATGCCGAAAAGAGCGCTTGTGTCATCAGATAATGAAGATGAGTTTGAGGCGACAACAGCAGAAGATCGCATAACTGACTTGATGATTAGGAAGATGGTTAAGAGGGGTTTGATTTTTCAGCAACAGGACCTGTCTTCAGGCTCCGGGGTGTCTGCCAAGGGTAAAGCTAAGGCGCAAAATAGTTCAGCAGGTCCTTCAGATTTGGATACAGGGGCCTCTGGATCTCAACACAGGAAGCCTGGGACATCTGCCCCAGGGGCTGATAGCCCGGGGTCTGTTGACCCTCAAACTGCGGGTACAGTGTTAGAGTTGGATGCTGAGCAGTTGTTTTCAAAAGGTACGAGTCATTCTCAAGATATTGAATTGTCTCCGTTTATGGGCATAAGTATTTCCCAGCATGTGTCTGATAAGATAAAAGGTGATATTTGGGCAAATAAGTTCATTGACTTATCTTTATTACTCCCTGGGTCATCTGCACAACAGTTGTCAGTAGATATTTGTGAATCAGGTGCTGAACCAGTTTTCAAGGTATGTTCCACTTCAAAGACGAGATTATTAACGCTTGGTAGTTGGCAGAAGGCCTTCCACATTTTTATAGACATACTAGTACAGAAGTCACCAAATTTAATTTCCCCGTTACTTGCATACGAATCTATTGTTATAGACTTGGCAAAATGTTATGGTAATAATTCCTTCCTTTTTTACGACACTCAGTTTAGGACTTTGAAGCAGTCTCAAGATTATCCTTGGAATAGGATGCATCCAGAGCTGTGGCTACAGGCAACTACCTTATATTGTACTAAGGCATTGGGAAATAGGCAGGCGAATTCTAGTGGATCTAGTAGACATAAACCTCCGCATGCTTCGGCAAAGGCTAAGTCTTCCGTTCCTTTTTGCTTTGCGTTTAATTCGCAGTCTGGATGTAATAAGTCAGCGTGTACCTTTTTACATGTGTGCTCGAGATGCGGGTATGGTCATTCAGTTCAGACCTGTTATGCCAGGCAAAGCAATCCTCAATTTCCTGAATTGAAATTGGAGAATGTTGATCCTTCTGCAGTTGTGTCAGTAATGGCACCTGCTGATAAAGGTTCAGTTGATCAGGCTCAGAAGTCTCAGTATTCATTTCGTCACAACCGTCCTAAAACCAACCAGGGTGCCAACTCCAGTGGTGCCAAGTAGATTGTTTGAGGTGTTATCTGATTATGACCCACCAGAGTCCAGGTTTTTGGTGGATGGTTTTTCACAGGGGTTTCGTATACCATTTTTAGGGTCAAGACAGTTTGCTTTATGTCGTAACCATAGGTCTTGTACGGATAATGTGCCAATTTTCTTACAGAAAATCAATGCAGAGTTGGGCAAAGGTAGGATTATGGGGCCCTTTGCCAGTCCTCCATTTCCGAATCTGCACTGCTCACCATTGGGTATAATTCCGAAAAGTGAGCCAGGGGCTTTTCGGCTAATACATGATTTGTCATTTCCTCGAGGGGAATCAGTGAATGATGGTATTCCTGAAGAATTCAAGACTGTGAATTATGATAATATTGACAACGTTGTTGAAATCATAAATCAGTTAGGAAAAGGAACATTGATGGCCAAGTGTGACATCCAGGACGCATATCGTTTGATTCCCATTCATCCTGACGATTATCATTTATTAGGTTTTTCTGTTAATCTAGGTGATGATGTTTGGTTTTTTGCTGACATGTGTTTGCCAATGGGCCTAAGTATGAGCTGCCAGACATTCGAGAGATTCAGTGGGGCCTTGCATTGGATTATGGAGGAAAAATTTAATGCCAATGTCAGTCACATGATTGATGACTTCTTTTTTGCTGGCCCTGCTGACTCTCCGGTCTGTCTGGACTCGCTCACTACCTTTTTGAACTTGGCTAATTACCTGGGTATTCCGATAAAAGCATCAAAGACGGTGTGGCCGACCACAGTAATAACTATTTATGGCATTGAAGTAGATTCTCTGACAATGGAGCTTCGTTTACCGGTTGGGAAAGTTGAAAAAATGCGTGACTATGTTGTCAGATTTCTGGCCCTCAAAAAGGTTTCTCTGAGGGAGTTGCAGTCCCTTTTAGGACTCCTCAACTTTGCAACCTTGGTGGTAGTTCCTGGTCGGACTTTCTTGCGCCGCCTCTATGATTTAACTACAGGTGTCAGCAAGCCCTACTACAAAATAAGATTAACTAGTGTGGCAAAGTTGGACTTGCGGGCATGGTTAGTTTTCTTAGAGAGTTTTAATGGTCGTTCAACTTTTTTGAAAACTGATTGGTTGGGGTCAGATTCTCTTCAGCTATATACGGATGCTGCATCAACCAAGGGCTACGCAGCGGTACTTGGGTCAAAGTGGTTCTGGGGAGAATGGTCTGATTCGGCAAAGGTTTTTAGCATCAATGTTATGGAATTGTTTCCAATAGTTGTGGCTTTAGAACTTTGGGGTTCAAATTTACGCAATCATAAGATCTTGCTCCTGACTGACAATACAACGGTAGTATTTGTTGTCAATAAGGCGACATCAAGGGCTCCAATACTTATGTCTCTTGTAAGGCGGTTAGTTGTAGCTTGCCTTCGTCATAATATCCTGGTAAGGGCCAAGCACATCCCTGGAAAGACCAATCGTGTTGCTGATTGCTTGTCCCGATTTTCTTTTCAGGAGGCAAGGACCCTTGCTCCATGGCTCGATGCAAATTCCCAAGTCGTTCCACCTCATTTATTGGTGATTTAAGCCAATCGGCTTTGCCGTTAGTCTCAGATGCTTTAGCTACAAGTTCAAAGAAGTTTTATAAATTAGCTTGGCAGCGTTTCAGGAACTACTGCCAATTGACAGCACAGAATCCTTCTATTCCAATTCCTCCCACGGTAATTGCCAATTTCCTAGCATGGCTTTTTGAGTCAGGGTTTGCTCCCTCGTCTCTGGCCTCTCATGCATCAGTCATATCCTTCGTTCAAAAGATGTTAGGATTTTCAGATATTTCAAAATCGTTTGTTGTGGCAAGTGTGTTGCGGGGGGCCAGACGAGTGAGGGGCGAATTGACCATAAATTCTGGAGGGGATCCACGGCTAGTGGTTCAAACAGATAATGTTAAGTTCTTTTTCATGAAGGGTTCTCTTTCAGCGATTGAGATATCCTTATATTATTACAAGCATATGCAATCCTCGTCGCCCGTGAAATTGGTAATAAAATGTTCCTGTGCTAGTCAGCGTACAGGATGTGCTCCTTGTTTATTGGTACAGTATTTGGAGAGCAGCACTCACTCCAGAGGTCCATTGTTTCAGAATCCGGATGGTTCCCCAATTACTTATCATTTTCTGAATTCACAGTTTTATAACATTATAAAATTTTTAAATTTAGACTGCTCTCGGTTTAAGTTACATTCATTTCGTATTGGAGCCGCAACGACTGCTTGCCAAAATGGATTGTCTAATGACATCATTCGTCGTTTAGGTCGATGGAAGAGTGCTGCTTTCAGATCCTATATTAGAATGCCACATTTAGTTTGTGAATAGGTCGGTGTTTAGGTTAGGGAGTGTTTCTAATTCTTACAGTATAGGCTGTATTTGTTGGAAGCACTGCACCTCCCAGTGCTTTGTTTTTTATTCTAGGACGGTTTTACTTTTATATCTTCTAATTTGTTTAATTAGATACATGTATTGGTTTCCAGGTTTGTAGCTTTGTTGTATTTCATTGCTTATGTTCCTATTGCAAAGATTTGCTCTTTTTCTTTTGACTTTTTTCTTGTGTCGGGCCGGCCATTTTTGCCCAATGATATGTCTGCCCTAATCTGGTAAAACCTAGTAAGTCAAAATTTTATCAAAATTGAGTTGGACCAATTTTTGAACATACTAGGTTCTGTGCTATCTTCTGGTATCAGAAAAATGTATCTATGACATCGTGTTTCTCAGATATTGTACTGGCAGTACCTAGCAAGTAACCACATTGATAGCTGCTGATCAAGAAAAACCTAGTAAGGTCAATTAGCCAATAGCAGCATGGTATTTGGTCATGTGACATGTCATTGTAGCCTCCATTTTGTATGCCTTAGAAAAGCAAGTTTTTCCCTAAGTTTTCGAAGACTTTAAATGCAGTATGACTTCTCGGGGGATGATGATGCTGCGTTTAGCACTTAGTAAGAATGCAGAGATTATGAATACTGCAGAAAAATCAGAAACTGGTAATCTATCTTTTGACCCGTGTGGTGATACTGGTCGTCAGTTGAAACCTACTTTAGATTCTGCTGAAATTGTTAACTCTCCCAAGTTTAAAGGATCATTTTGTCTTCAAACTGACAATCTTAACCTAGATGATACACCAATTCTCCAGGATCAATTTTCTGCTGAATCCATACCAGATGACAGTAGGGAAATTTATATATTTACAAACGATATTAAACAAACTGATCAATTATGTGTGAACATAGATGAAACCATTGAAGTGGACAATGTAGTTCACTGTACAGCTCCGTTATCATTTGATAGTGGATTGTCTCCTGAAACAGTGGAACCAATGGGTGTGAGTGTTGACCGTTCTAAGAACAATGTGTCTCCCTGTCCTGCTACTATAAATCTTAATGATACAGCTCCACGCGGTGATGCTTCCAAACCCAACTGTCCTGTGTCATCTCCTGTGAAAAATGATGCTTCTGTTGAAGAAAATCAAAGAAAAAGGCGTCGTACCGAAACAGACAAGCAAGAACATTCGAAACATAAGTATCCACTCTTGTCTCCTTGCAATAATTCATGTCGAAAATCTTGTAATATAAAACTTACACAAGAGCAACGACAAGCCCTAAATGATACATTTTGGTCATTTGATTTTACCCAACGAAGATTATGGTTTGATGGACACATCATTATTAAAAAGGTAAAACAGCATAAGCATGCCCAAGACCAGTATTCAAGGACGCATACATTAGAATACCTATTACCCCAGGGTGTTTCCAAGATATCCGTCTGTAAATTTATGTTTCTTCATACACTTGGTCTCAAGACCGATGGAAGAGTAACTGAATTCGTCCGAGAAAAGTTGAAAAGTCCAGATGACATTATTTCCAGTTCTACAGATAAAAGAGGCAAAGCACCACCAAAAAACAAGAAGGATAAAATCTCTATAGAAGACCACATTGAGCGATTCAACCCACAGATCAGTCATTATAACCGTGAACATGCACCAAATCGCAGATACCTGGATCCTGATCTTACCATAACCAGCATGTGGGAAGATTACAAAGCTAATGTAGACAACGTTAGTTATCCTGTTTACCGGCGGGTATTTGAATCTATGAACATAGGATTTTCTCGTCCATCACAGGATAACTGTGGTTTATGTGCACGCATTAACGCCCATGCTGTCTCAACCGAAGAAGATCACAATAAAGACAACAATTGTGACCTTTGTGCAGATTCAGAAAGGCACAAAGCAAAGTACACAAAAGCAAGAAGACAATACCAAGATGATATCGAAGCATCATCTACTGATAATTCCATGGGAAGTTCGTTTGCTGTTGATATGCAAAAAGTCATCTTGTTGCCTAAACTGACAACAAAAGAGCATTTTTTCATCTCACGACTGGTTGTTTTTAATGAAACTTTTGCTTCTTTGACTGGAGACACCGACTTTGTTGTCCTTTGGCATGAAGGCATAGCTGGAAGGCTTGCTACTGATGTAGCCTCAGCTTTCATCAAATGCATAAACACTTCAGCACAAGACAAGGTAATTTTTTGGGCGGACAACTGTTCTGGTCAGAACAAAAACTGGACTCTTTTTACTGCCCTTGCATGGTGTGTTAAACAAGGAATGGGGACCCACAAGCGTAACGATTAAATTTCTTGAAAAAGGACACACCTTTATGAGAGCCGACAGTATTCACGGGAACATTGCTTCAAAAATGAAAAAACAGAAAGAAATATATACATTCCACGATTTCGTTGAATTGTGCCAAAAAGCAACCCACAAAATTAAAGCTGTTGTGATGACTCACAGTGATTTCTACATATTTGAAGATGGGCACAGGTCACGACAGTCAAAAAAAGTGGAGCTTCCCCTTCTAGCCAATCTTTGTGAGGTTGAATTCCGTAAAGGTTCCCGATCAATGTGGTATAAACAATCATTTAACGACATAGCAATTGAAATAGACTTTTTGCGACCAAAATTTAATTTGCAAATTGACCCGCACAAGATGGTTCAATCAAGAGGTATTTCTGCAAATAAACATCAAAACATTCTGAAACTTGTTGAATCTTTCCCGGGACCCAAAAAGAAATTTTGGCTTGATATGCCTGTGAACAATGAGAGCAGTGATCTCCTCCAAACATTCAATTAAATAAATATCCAAATGAAGATATTCAATTTTTGTTAAATTTCTCGATTAATGAATTAAATAGTTTCAAGATTATTTTTACTGTTAAAAAACTATGTTGATATTTCATTAAATTAAAGTTGAAATCAGAAAAAATTTCCAAGGTGCTCAAAGTACAAGCAACAATCCCTGTGTATAATTTATGTTGTCCGAAATATATGACGTTTTGTGACATTATGACTCTTTGCTAGGTTTTTATTGCACAAAGTTCAATGAAAACATATGATTTGGTCAGGAAAAACCTAGTTAGTCTAATTCTAATTAAATTAATGATAGAATTTTAATTTAAACATATGCTGTTTAAAACATCATTAAAATACTGAATTATAAGAATATAACATTTGCCATATGTATGCATGGAGACTAATCATGGATTCGGAAAGTTTTTCGCATTTATCTTGAAATGTCTAAGAAGTGACTTACTAGGTTTTACCAGATTAGGGCAGATGTGTGGTCAAAAATGTTTTTGGCGCATTGAATGTTTTTAAGCCCTTACACAAAAGTTAAAGTGTAATTTTGTTATTAACCTTAATCTGTTGTATTAAGACTGTTGCTTTATTTATTAATGTTATATATATTTCTCTGTTGTTTTATTTATTATTGTTATTAATATTTCCGTTGTTTATTTTCATTGTTATAAATAAACGACATATCCACCAAGATCGGTGTGGTTGTTATTTCATGGGGGTGAGTAGGCACAAATGAACATTACTGTAAGTAATGATTTTTGTGCTGGCGATCGTCTTTCGGTTTGTTTACCTTTTCAAATCTCGCAGACTATCGTGTTGCGAGATTGAATACAGCTATCATCCTCAGTCGTTGCTCATCCAGAGGACCCGACGGATCGCCAGCTAAATTGTATTAGATTTAAGTTTTATTTTAACCCTCCACCTCCCCAATCCATCCTCTTTATTAAATTTTGTTAAAATGTATTTTTACCTGTAGGGCGCATTGAATGTTTTTAAGCCCTTACACAAAAGTTAAAGTGTAATGTTGTTATTAACCTTAATCTGTTGTATTACTGTTGCTTTATTTATTAATGTTATATATATTTCTCTGTTGTTTTATTTATTATTGTTATTAATATTTCCGTTGTTTATTTTCATTGTTATAAATAAACGACATATCCACCAAGATCGGTGTGGTTGTTATTTCATGGGGGTGAGTAGGCACAAAAAATTTTTTTTTTACTTGATAATGTTACCGGCATGTGTTTCGAAACATAGTATGTAATAAATTCAGAGGTAGTACATCCATATATTCTTAGTTCTTAATAATCTAAAATTGCCTATTAAATAACACAGTCATATAATGAAAAGGAAAACCTCGTAGACTGCCTATAATAAGAGTCATTTTATAATATTTGAAAGAAAACCATATATTCGAAAACCACGTATAACAGTAAAAATTATATGATAATTAGGAGATTAATCATATAGGTGTAGAAACAGTTTTTTGTGTTTTTCTCGTAAAGTAATTTAGCGTTGTAGAATGTCATGCAAGGTTTTAAACAGTCTATTTGTGAATCTGTGATGTAAATAATAGAAGTAACTTTCTGTTATTTAAACATATTCAAACATGTGACAATAGAGTTATAATTACTTAAATATGGCTTTCACTGGAAGATAAACAGACCTGTCTGGAGCAAGAACATAGAATATACATCAATACTGGAATGATAGTGTTTAATTCCTATTTATGCTATTGAAAATATTCCTATTCAAATGTGGCACAACTTTGACTTTCCATAAGAATACTCTATTTTATCATTGCAGACACGTTTCATATGTAAAATGGAGTTTCTGATATGCCTTGTTGGTTATTTATGATTCATGTGAACAACTTTGAAAGCCAACAGCAAAGGCTATGGAAATGTCCAGATTTTTTTCTGAATAAATCTATGGCTTTTTCCCATAAATTCCAAGTGTTTTCCAGTTTTCAACAACATGAGTAAATTTATGAAATTTGACAATTTCTGCACCTTCTGGAAAAAATTTGACAGGATACAAGTTGTTTCAAAAGACATCTATCTGTTTGTTCCATACCTAACCTCTTAAAATTACCATTACAGAGTATGCCTTTCTCTTCATTCAGAACACCTATGACAATCACTTTAATAAGTGAGACTTGTGTAATCCTCCTTAAACTGTATGGAACTATACTATGTGATTCTCAGTCTACAGTGTTCCAGACCAATCAATCAGGTTGACTTGAAGAAGAATTGAAGTGTCATCAAAACTGTTGGCTTAAAATCTTATAACCACTTCCAAATGACATGACATGTCAGAGTAAATAGCTCAGAAGACAAATATTAGGACACTGACACTGACAATTGGCAGGTTTTAGACAAGCATCAATGAATCTTGAGGGAATTTTACTCCAAATATTGCGTCTGCCCAAAGTTATCATTTGATTACTAATTTCTGTTGGTATTTAAATTTGTGGTCATATCATTTAGTCCTCTGGGATTTTATTTCCATGCATCATCATGCGGTATGATAATATGGTAACACTGGTATTATTAGCTGACATTACAATGTTTTTTATGAAAAGTAAAATTCAGAACTAAACAAATTAAAAATGTATATCAAATTTTCCCATTTTGAGCATTTAATAGGAACAATTATACCAAATGCCTTTTCATAATATTTTGAATAATTAATTTGTCAATAACCAGTAATATACTTGGTTAATACTAGTAATATACTTGGAGCTGACATTACAATGTATTTTATGAAAAGTAAAATTCAGAACTAAACAAATTAAAAATGTATATCAAATTCCCATTTTGAGTATTTAATAAGAACAATTATACCAATTTAAGGCCTAAGATGTGTACATCGTCATAAAAATTATACATTTAAAAAATTTGTATTTTTTTCTGGAAAATTCAATGTCAGTTTCCAGAAAAAAATACGTTGACAAGGAAATGATGGTTACCTTTATAAACTTGATTAACAATGATTCTTAAAAAAATATCTTTTTTATTTCAATGCCTTTTCATAATATTTTGAATAATTTGTCATAATAACCAGCAACATACTTGGTTAATACTAGTAATATACTTGGATAATACCAGTAATATACTTGGATAATACCAGTAACATACTTGGATAATACCAGTAACATACTTGGATAATACCAGTAACATACTTGGATAATACTAGTAATATACTTGGATAATACCAGTAATATACTTGGATAATACCAGTAACATACTTGGATAATACTAGTAATATACTTGGATAATACCAGTAATATACTTGGATAATACCAGTAACATACTTGGATAATACCAGTAACATACTTGGATAATACTAGTAATATACTTGGATAATACCAGTAATATACTTGGATAATACCAGTAACATACTTGGATAATACTAGTAATATACTTGGATAATATCAGTAACATACTTGGATAATACTAGTAATATACTTGGTTAATACCAGTAACATACTTGGATAACACTAGTAATATACTTGTATAATACTAGTAATATACTTGGATAAAACCAGTAACATACTTGGATAATACCAGTAACATACTTGGATAATACTAGTAATATACTTGGTTAATACCAGTAACATACTTGGATAACACTAGTAATATACTTGGATAATACTTGTAATATACTTGGATAAAACCAGTAACATACTTGGATAATACCAGTAACATACTTGGATAATACTAGTAATATACTTGGATAATATCAGTAACATACTTGGATAATACCAGTAATGTACTTGGATAATACCAGTAACATACTTGGATAATACCAGTAACATACTTGGATAATACCAGTAACATACTTGGATAATACTAGTAATATACTTGGATAATACCAGTAACATACTTGGATAATACTAGTAATATACTTGGATAATACCAGTAACATACTTGGATAATACCAGTAACATACTTGGATAATACCAGTAACATACTTGGATAATACTAGTAATATACTTAGATAATACCAGTAACATACGTGGATAATCAAGACCAAGCATGTATTTATCTAACAATGTGCTCAGCTCTTATATTCTTGTACTGCTCTAACTATAGTTGAAGTCCTTGGGGAATCCCTCAAGAGTATATTGGATTCCCTTGACATGTGTAGTGTAGCATGTCTAATAAATATAGTATTATTAAAGAATTTATAGTGGTATGACATTCACATTAATATTAGATGCAGATTAAAGAACAACAAATGGTTCTATTCAGATCTGTGATATGTCAATATTCTCTTCATTAACTATGCATACCTTTAAATCAATGGTTCTACAAATCTACAACTTATTGGTGTTAAATCAACTTTGATCTCTTGTAAAATTAACTTTTAATCTAACATGAAATCAACTTTGATTTTTCTTGTAAAATAAACATTTATTCCTAGTAAAATCAACTTTCATTTGCATTTTTGTTTGATAAAATGTTATTTATAATCAGCTGTTTTCTTAAAAATAATGTTGGCTACCAGTAAAAGAGAAGAAATTCTAGAGATTTGCAGTACCACTGTAACAATTTTTATATACAATTTGAAAGTGATGCTTAGTTCACAAGGAGTTGAAGTTAGGAACAAGTTTTCATGCTAATAACAGTATTTTGAACACAATGAGTTATCACAAGTAAATTGATGCACATACTAAAAAAGCACTATTTTTAAATTTCTTAATGCTCAAGTTTTAATATATTCAGTCCTTTATTTAAAAAACAAAAATTTCATCTTTGATCAAAACACATTTTTTGACTTACAATTTTTCAAAACATACTGATCAAAGGTGAAGTTATTTTTCTAACATTACCAATTGAAGCATGATTATTGAATAATAGGACTGGAACTAAGGCACTAATAATGAGAAAGATGTAGTTATTACCAAGGGATTTAATATTGGACTTCCAATAAAACCCTACTGATCACCCAGTACTTTGATCAACTCTGGTGACATCTTTTGATCTGGAAATAACATTCTTTGAATTACTATGGGAACAGGTTCTTCTGTTTTTCAGATAGATTACAAACCTTTACAACTTCTTTAGATTTAGAATATTTCCTTCAGCCTTATGATAGCACTGAAAATGGTATTGAGAATTCATTGTTTCATTGGAATGCCAAAAGGGAGACATGATGCAACTTCCATAAGACTTATCTTAATTCATTAAGATTAATCTGAATTTGTGGGACTAATCTTAAATTCATTAGACAAGTCAGAAAATTTGAATTCAGTGAGGAAATTTATTTTTCAAGCTATTAAATGTAACAAAACTATATCCTTACAGTAAACTAATGGAACTGCAAACTTACACAAATTAAGGAGAACTTTCATTTCTTGTGACCGTTTCTCAAAAGAAACAAGCCTTCTTGCAACTTTTCAAAATGACAAATGGCATTGGTAGATCATCTCTGACAGATATGATAATAATTTTTTAAACAGTCACCTAAAGTCAATAAGAGGATTCAGAAATGTCACAAAAAAGTATTTCAGAAAAATTTTTTTTTGAAGATAAACATTCTAGTTTCCCCAGAGTACTATAAATGGCAGACTTATTTTACATTAGATTAACTTACAGAAGTTGTGAGTTATAATAATAATAATAAACTCTTTATTTTACATGGGTCAGAATTAGGCCCAATACACAAGGACATGGTCCTGTCTCACATTCAGCCCATGGGGCAATACATTGGAAAAAAAAAAAAAAAAAAAAAAAAAAAAGAAAATACATAATTTCTCAATATACAATTCGTCTGAAATACTAAAAAAACACAAGTACATGTGTATCAAATGGACAGAGATATGTTCCGGCGATCAAGTACATGACCACAAATAAATATACAATACTCCACGTACAATTTGTTTAAAAATACACAAGTACATGTGCATGAATGGACAGATTTTCAACCTACAATTTGTTTATAAAATGGATGTAATATATAGTTCCCGCGGCCATGCACACGACCGCAAAAAATCACGTATTATTTCAACGTACAATTTATTTTCAAATACACAATTACATGTGTAAATAATGGACAGATTTATCTTCCGGCGATCAAGTACATGACAGCAAAAACCATATATCATTTCAATGTACAATTAGTTTTAAAATACACAAGTATATGTGTATAAAATGGACAGATTCATCATTCTGCGATCAAGTACATGACCACAAAAACCAAGGAATAGACAAGTACATCTGCATGAGACGATCAGACACCAAAACATACATATAAAAAAAAAAAAAAAAACGAAAAAAAAAAAGAAAAAAAGAATTGCCAAAGCGTCAGTGCAATGTGCTGCGAGCGGGCTACCCAACCCTACTCCATTTTATGTTCTTATTTTCTATGGAGGGGGAGGTAGGATTTGTCCATGCTCAAGACCAGCTTTAAGGATGTTTACTCATCCCCCGACAGTAGTAATTTAGATTTTCAAAATGGTTCAAGTTAGACCAAAATAGAATTGTTGGTGGTGATATACCTGTGGGAAAGGGAAAATAAAATTAATAAATTACTTAAATCATTAAATCATGGAGAAACACAATTGTTAAGATAGCCATCAGCAAGTAAGCCTATAGTTGGTGAAAAGAATACCCGTGTAACAGGAAGTATGCTTATGTTAATGAAAGATTACCAAGAATCATCCTTCGAAAAGTCTTAAAATCTGATGCTGATTTAATATTTTCGTCTAGACCATTCCATAAAATTGATCCTTTGTATTTAATACTTTGTTTAATCAAATTGATTCGTGTCAAGGGAATTCTAAAGCATTGAAGTTTTAAGTCTTACAAGTGTATTTTAATTTGAATGTCTATTAGTGTAAATACTGTTGAGGGTCTCACAAATGAATTAATGCAGAGGACACAAAATTTAAAAATATGACATAGTCACAACGGTGAGTTCAATGCAACACCTGAAGGTCTAGGGTTCAATCCCGTCAAAGGTCGAAATGAACTTTTGTATTTTTCAGCCAGGTTGCTCCTTGTCAGTGATGCAGGTCGGAGGGACTGACATAGAAATGGGACAATAAACCAAGGCGCTGTGTCCTACAGCCTGTGCACTTTAAGGTTCCCTCAACAGTTGGAAATCACCATTAGAGTAGGCTAATGCCGCTGTCCTGTCCTAATGCCCATGTCATTGGCATCTTCATCAGGTGCAGAAGAGTAGGACGTAAATCTCTATTAAGTTCATTTCATTTTTACAAAAAATGACAGAACAAAACTTCTATTTCCTAGTACATGAAATTTACACAATCAGACACATGGTGTCAGAATAAAATGACAGGCTATCCTTCAATTATTTACTCTTCAGAAGTTAATCTCTTAGACATAGTAATCCTTTACAAAACAAACTTCAATATTCAAATCAGTATTTAACCAATATTTTTAATTCACATATTGATCCATTTAATACACTTAAAACCCTTGATATGGCTAATTCTAGAAATCATCCATTTTAACCTGTCAAAATAGGACACGCCTACCATTATTCTGCGAGCCTGTCAACTGTTGATCAGTATTCAGAATGAGATTAGGGGGATAATTTTGTCTCGGTGGTCTGAACATGAACTCAGAAACAAGCAGATTATACATCTGACATGGCTGAAATCTTCTAAATGAACTTACAGAAACAAAAGCCGTGTCAATATATTATGATAAATGACTACTTTGATGTTTTCATGATCAAGCAGAAGACAGATGATGTTACAAATAATCACTAGAAATTGACTAATAGATCCAGTCTACAATCGAAGCAATGATAGGAATACAGCTGAAGGTTGTCATTAACCATTGCCGTCTTGGTAACCTATAATTAACTATATCAACCTACAATTTGATGGCCAGAAATTTCCAGTTAAGGTGTTGAAAGGCTTCTTAATGCTTGTTTATGGTGAACAGAAGACAATAAAATACGATCTATTAGATGAAGCTACCACGTTGAACCTGGTCATTATTAAATGTAACCAGTAATCTGGAGACTTCACAATATAATCTATTGACAATGCTGATGATGCAGTGGTGTACCAACCATATACTTAACTGATATTTTGTAAGACTTGATGAAGGATAAACCTGGGCAGAGTTTTAATGGCTTATTAGAAAAACACTTTTCATATTGATCCACCTTTGAACCAGTAACGTCTGAACCATCATACCTCTCTGTGCTCATAGTGTAGAAAAAACAAAACTTCTAGTAAATGAATTGTCTCAGGCAACATATATAAATTCTACCTTTAGATCTATTGACTCGAACAGAAACATTTAGCTGAAAATCATGATTCTACAGTGAATTGGTCAAAGATTTGATTTTCAATTAGATATATCATCAATTTTTTCAAGGCAACCTAGTCAATTAATTATACATTTCCAGTTGAGAATGCAGATTTCCATCTGTAAGGAGCTTATAATAGAGACAGGAAATGAACAATGAGCACCAGATTTTTATTGAAGAATGACAATAAAGGGAGACAATAAATGTATTTAAATACAGGTATTATGGACTTAACTATCTGTTCATTACTGATCAGACCACACAATAGAATAGTTCAATACAATATCACCTAGTAATTAGGAGCCAAGGTGACAATACAACCATCAGGTAGAATGGGGTTTAAGTTGTTCATTAACCCCTAAATGATTAACACCACAGATTGACCCCTCAGTTAATGATGAAGGTTTGAAACAGGAGCTAACAGATGTTTGAATAGCAAAATGATATCAATGCTTATGTAATTGGCTTAATTCTGAGTAGTTTTAATATTTTGTACACTTTTGAAAACTAATAATCTCAGAATGCATTTGAGAAAGCATATACTATTCAGTGATATTTAGATCAGTTTTACTTGAAATTTAAATTCAAACTCAAAGAATTTTGAAACAGTAGCCAGATTCAAAATTAAAAAAACTATGATCACCTTCCATATTTTCTACCTCATGGGAAATGTACAGTAAACAAAAAATATATAGGTCTCCACCCTGATGTGTGTGATCTTGTTAATCCGTCTAATCTGTTAAAGGCTTATAACAATAACAATATCCTTAGCCTTCTGTCTTACACTGATAGTTTATTGGTGTTTAACATGCGATATTCACAGGTCATAATCAACAGATCAGAGAGAAAACAGGTACAATATTACCTTCTCTAGCCTCCTCACATTTCTATAGATTGATCCCCCATCCATTATCACTTGATCCTACATCATGAGAATTTATTGTTCTGTTTTGTTTGAAGGATTAATGTATCTGTGGTCCACCCATCTTCCTACATTAATCACCAATTAATATATGGTACACCTCTTACACTTCAGTTAATGGCTATGGATCAGATTTCTAGACTCTTGTAGGTGGGTACATTGAGGTGAATTTGAAAGAAAGCATTGAGGTGCATTTGAAATAAAGCACTGTTACCATTGTCTCTAGGACATATTTGCTGTAGTTGGAGGAGATTAGCAAAAGGTTAAGTGAGTCTGGTTTTGCAACTATCAGAGACAAACAAACCATATTCATGACCAAATATGGGAATGAATTGTAGCAATATTTTTAGGCCTATCTTTAATTGAAGACAACTGCATATTGGAACATCCATAAATCTTCAAAGTAGTAAGGTCACAACCCTTCTACTGCAACCTTTTCCATCAACTTGTACTATCTGTAAAAGTACATTGTGGATAGAGGATAATGATGATAAATGACAGGACTAGGTAAGCTGATCTGTTCAACATCAAACCTCTTGTTACCTTGATGGATTTTTTAATTACTGACCTGCCTTGGACTCTTGACTGTTTTTCTTCATAAAAAGCAATAACATTTGGACATTATTGTCTAAAAATTGACAAACCTAATGAAAAACAGCTGAGTAAAACTGACACGACTTTATGATGTATACGATAGAAAGATCTGCTGGTGAGAAAACTAATGAAATGGTGTTTGGGGGTGATACAGAAAGAGAACCAAATACCATGAGGGGTTGAAAAAAACAAACAAAAATTGTTCTGCCATGACATCCCTTCAATTAGAGGTGTCAATCAAATCATTGTCCAGACGACAAGAGGGTACAACCTAAGGATCATATTTCTGTTGGTCTTTACTCCAGTCGGTCGGCCACCTAAGGACAAACTGTAAGAAGATTGAAAGAAAAGGAGAATAAAAAGGGGGAGGAAAGACTCAAGAAGTCACACCATGTTGTCAATGTTCTGCTCTCTGATTTATTCATTGTTCATGTATATCTAACATTATCTAAACCTAAGCCCTTTCTATTTTCTGTCAATTATTCACATAAATTTTGTTAGAATGTCAAACATGATTTTGATGACAAATTGAATCACAGTGGGCAGTGGTTTTAAACCTTTAATCAAAAGACAGGATTTACAGACCGATATTGAAAAACAAGGGGTTTATTCCATTATATTTGCTGTTTTTTTTTTAGAACCCGACCTATTAAGTAGTATTATAAGAGAGATAGGCCTGTATAATAAAATACAACATATGCTCCATGACCCAAAGACATTCTAAGACAATTGGCATTCAGTTGAAATAATGTTAATCTGAATTTTCATGAAAAAAAAATCAATTCAAAGCTCAATCTATTCAGGGAGTAGGCTGTATTAGTTAAAGGAATGTTTTGAAAATAAACAAATGCACCACCATCCAAGCAAAACTTTCCCTGGTTGCACACTTTGAATTGCCTGATTTTTATCACTAAATCTGTTACAGGAAAGTATGACTTACAACTTGTTTCATTTGCATGTATTACTCTTTTCAAATTGTTTAAAGGGATTTAGTCATATAAATATTTCACTTACCAGGTCAGACATCTCAATTTTAACTATCTGTATCACTTTTTAGAAATCAGTCAGCTGTCGAACTTCTATGTCTTTGTTGAATTGTAGACAAACTGCACACCAGATTCTCACTTCTGAAAAACAGAAATAGCTGGGTGAATTATAGCTCTATCAGCCTAAGAAGGCAATTTTCAGTCTACATAATGTATTGTTTCTTTTCCAATGAAAATTTTGCTCTTTATCTAGCTTATATACTTGATTATATATCTTGTTTTAGAGAAAAACATGCAAATATTTTCCTTTTGTTTGCTTTTTTTTTGATGTTCTTTTTTACAATTTTTTGAAATTTTATTATTTAATTTATTGTTGTTTTTTAATGTTTGATTGATATTTCATATTTGATTGACATGTTATTTAATATTTTTTAATGGACATAATATTTGATTGACATGTTGTATTTAATTGACATTTTATTTAATATTGGCTTGACATGTTGTTTATTATTTGATGGACACGTTACATCTGATTGCCATTTGATTGACATTTTATTTAATATTTTTTGCTTGACATGTTTTCTGATATTTGATTGACATGTTATTTAATATTTGATTGATATGTTATTCAAATTTGATTGACGTGTTTTTTAATATTTGATGGACATTTTATTTTTGTTATAAATTGACATTTAATATTTGATGGACATGTTATATTTGATTGACATGTTATTGATGTGTTTCTTTATGTTTGATTGACATGTTATAATGCTAATTTTTTATAAATCAAGTTTTGCTTTTGCAAATGTGTATATTTTTGATTCCTCAAGTCTATATTTTTTAGATATGTAAATATTAATCTGATTCAAATTAAACTCACTTCAAGCTTTTAGCATAAATAAGACGTTTTAATACTATTGTTCCTAAAGCTTAAATGGGTGTTCTGGTTTTTCTACGTGTATCAACATCATTTATGACATTTATTTGCTTTATTCAAATTTTCTGTCCTGTTTCTGTGATTCTGGCAATGGAATGGTGTAAACACATGCTATCACAGTCCCTGACACATATACAAATTTAGCAAACATCTTTACAATCTCTGTAAGTTTAAAGTTTTCTGGAAAGAAAAAAAGTGCAGTAGTCCTTACAGTGATTCAAAGAAATCCACATATTTATAAGTTAACATATTTAATATTATTAGAGTTGATATATAAATTTGACTTAAAGTTTTGTTAATATATAAATTTGACTTGATGTTTTGTTAATATGTAAATTTGACTTGATGTTTTGTTAATATATAAATTTGATTTGATGTTTTGTTAATATATAAATTTGACTAGAAGTTTTGTTAATATATAAATTTGACTTGAGGTTTTGTTAATATGTAAATTTGACTTTAAGTTTTGTTAATATATAAATTTGATTTAAAGTTTTGTTATTATGTACATTTGATTTTTAGTTCAGTAATATGTAAATTTGGCTTAAAATTTTGTTAATATATAAATTTGATTTGAAGTTTTGTTAATATATAAATTTGATTTTAAGTTTTGTTAATATATAAATTTGACTTGATGTTTTGTTAATATATAAATTTGACTTGAAGTTTTGTTAATATGTAAATTTGACTTGATGTTTTGTTAATATGTAAATTTGACTTGATGTTTTGTTAATATGTAAATTTGACTTGATGTTTTGTTATGATGTACCGGTACATTTGATTTTAAGTTCGTTAATATGTAAATTTGACTTGCAGTTTCCATGTATTTTTCAGCACCCTCACTAAAGGTTATAGCTGTATTGGTTGTATAATTCACCTTTAACTTCGATAAGTTACAAAATTCAGCACAGTTATTCCATAGTTCCTGGAGGACAGTTCTGTATGTGATATGTAAAAAAAATTTAAAATTATTTATATGTATCATGGACACTGATAGCATCAAATACTTAGTTTTAGTGAACCACAGATGTCAACTGAAAATTGGAATGATTTTAATGGATGTCATCAGTGTCCCTGATACTTATACAATTAAGAAAACCTCTTTACCATTTCTTTAATAAATTTTAGTAAGATTAGACAAAATTTCACCAATGAATCTGATTTAAACAATATTTTTTTTATTTTATTTTCAACTGTACACAACAATTACATTACATAAGTGTGGTTTCGGAAACAAGCTAAAGCTTATGTTAATCCGTTACCAAATGAATCTTAGCACTAACTGAAAATTATTAAAGATATGTTAAAGAGGTTTTCCTAATCTTATATGTATTACGGACACTGATAACACTGATTAACATTCCAATTTGATGGACATGTTATTGATTTGATGGACATGTTATTGATGTGTTTCTGTATGTATGATTGACATGTAATAATGATTTTACAAAATTTCACAACTAAATCTTAGAAGTAACAGAACTTGAAGTAAAATACAAAAAGTGCATGGAACCATTGCTCAATTGACAGAAAATTTGAAGTGTGGGCATAGGCCCTATTTATCCTTTGTAAGGATATGTTTTATATTTTGTAATCCTTGTCTACAATAATTCCAATATGTTATAATAAATATTTTGTTTTGTATTTACATTTTAAAGTTTGTGTAACAATTTATGATTTGTTTAAATAATAAAATCCATTTTTTTACAATCTTAATGTCTATTATTTAATATTTCTTTCTGCATACAGGAGCAGAATTTCCCATTCCAGTCTGGAGAATTTAGCATCATGAGTTAGGGCCTTAAAGCGCCAATTCCAAGAAATAATGAAAAATATACTTATTTCATTATTGAATCAAAAACACCCCTATTACAGTGAAATAGAAGCAATCCAACCTATACATCCCTCTAATTTATAGAGGGCAGACTCTCCAAACACCCCTATTTCAGTTACAAAATGAACTAGTCCAAGCTTACACCCCTTGACCTAAAGAATATCGACTATTCCAAGCGGTACTCACTTTTTACTCACCTAATCAGGTCATTGACCTAGTGATGTGAGTGATTTATGAACACCTACTCACTAATCAGGTCATTGACCTAGTAATGTGAGTGATTTATGAACACCTACTCACTAATCAGGTCATTGACCTAGTAATGTGAGTGATTTATGAACACCTACTCACTAATCAGGTCATTGACCTAGTAATGTGAGTGATTTATGAACACCTACTCACTAGAGTGAGCTGATTTAGAGAAGAACTCACTCCATTTTCAGGTTTAAATGTCCAATTTTGAAAATTGGTGAGTAGTGCTGAACACTACTCACTACTTTTCTGGTTAAAATCTCCCATTTTTGCCCTTGGTGAGTAGATTTTGAAATCTACTCAGTTTCAGTTAACTGTTTGTGAACGCTACTCACTAGTGTTCACTTATTTCTGGATATTTTGATTATTTTATGAACTCTTTTGAACACTACTCACTAGTACTCACAAACAGTTAACCAAATCTGAGTAGATTTCAAAATCTACTCACCAAGGGCGAAAATGGGAGATTTTAACCAGAAAAGTAGTGAGTAGTGTTCAGCAGAACTCACCAATTTTCAAAATTAGACATCTAAACCTGAAAATGGAGTGAGTTCTTCTCTAAATCAGCTCACTATAGTGAGTAGGTGTTCATAAATCACTCACATTACTAGGTCAATGACCTGATTAGTGAGTAGTGTTCACTGTGAACACTGACTTCAGAAAGATCTATTCTATTTTTAAGGGAAATTGAACTATTCCATCAACTTTTCTTTAAAGTTGGAATTATGCATTATTTCTGCATATTTTGAAACCCCCTCTGTGTGTAAGTAAAACTTTGCATTTCTTTTCATGAAAAAATGGATATTTGTGTCAGTGACAGCCTTAAAGCAATTAATTCTACAAGTTCACACCTTATGTTCATATTTGAATGGTACTTTTGGACTAAACTATTTGGAGGAAGTTCAGGATAATGAACTAACCTATCCTTACCTCCCTTAATCTAAAAATACTTGGTGTCCGAAAATAGGGTACATGTAGGTCTGTAAGAAAGTGTTAAAAAGTTTGCCAAAGTCACAAAAATCCAAATTTCCATTCCAAAGAAATATTTTGGATGCCATCAAATTGGATATAAATTATCAAGTTTTATTTTATATTCAAATAATAAATATGCAAATATAAACAAAATAAATACAAAGTAACATATAAAAATCAAATTAACATAGAATTCCAAGATATATAATATAATAAAATAATAATAGTGACAAAATGATAAAAGTAAAATAAAGTTCTCCAAGAATAAAATCATACAACTTTAATTTTAAAAGTCAAATTTAAAATCAAGCAAATGAAAAAGACACAAGAGTAACAATGAAATAACAATTTAAATACAAATAACAAGCATTGGTATGATATTTTCATACAATTAATAAACGAACATCAATAAGTACACACTGGCAAAATAGACCTAAATTTTGCTTAAAATAATTTGGTATAATTTTTCATGGAACAAAAGCCGTTCAAGTTAGCAACCTTTTAAATAGATTTCATGGCATAATTAAAATACTTTAAAGATAATCCATTCAATATTTTCTTTGCGTGATTGCCCTTATGTATGCACTGACTGTATATATGAGATGTAACTCTCTTCTGAATAATATATCGGTAATAACCCAGTTAATATAGATTTTATAGTATATAGCCATTTAAAAAGTACTTAAATATTCTGTAACATGATTGACATTTTAAGATCCGCCTTCTGCATGTACTAAATATATAGCTCTGACTTATGTATGTACTGAGTGTATATAATAAATTTATGAGATGCAACTCTTTTCTGAATAATATATCTGTAATAATCTGTAATAACCCAGTTAGAATAAATTTTATAGTATATAGCCATTTAAATAGTACTTAAATATTCTGTAACATGATTGACATATTGAGTTCCAACTTATGCATGTGCTGCATATGTAGATTGCATAAGTATGTAGTATGTATAAATGCATTTCTCTTCTGACTGTTATAACCCAGTTTAAATAAATTTTATATGATATAGCCATTTAAATAGTACTTAAAGGGATTTAGTCATATAAATATTTCACTTACCAGGTTAGACATCTCAATTTTAATTATCTGTATCACTTTTTAGAAATCAGTCAGCTGTCGAACTTCCATGTCTTTGTTGAATTGTAGACAAACTGCTAGAATAAATTTTATAGTATATAGCCATTTAAATAGTACTTAAATATTCTGTAACATGATTGACATATTGAGTTCCAACTTATGCATGTGCTGCATATGTAGATTGTATAAGTATGTAGTACATGTATTTATAAATGCATTTCTCTTCTGATTTAGTCATATAAATATTTCACTTACCAGGTTAGACATCTCAATTTTAATTATCTGTATCACTTTTTAGAAATCAGTCAGCTGTCGAACTTCCATGTCTTTGTTGAATTGTAGACAAACTGCTCACCAGATTCTCACTTCTGAAAAACAGAAACAGGTGGGTGAATTTTAGCTAAGAATGCAATTTTCCGTCTACTTAATATATTGTTTCTTTTACCAATGAAAATGTTGCTATTTATCTAGCTTACATACTTGATTATATATCTTGTTTGACGAAACAGCCATAATGTTCTACTTTCTATTTTAGCGGACTTGATAAGCTAGTCTATTACGCACCAATCTCAGAATGCACCAATTATTCGCATCACAATACCAATTCGCAGGGAATGGAAGCCACCTGATTGGTTAAATCTGAGTTAGGTCAAAGGTTGTCCAAACAGTTCATATTGTAGGGCAGTGTTAGACCTAAATGTAGTAGTTATGTACAAAGCCAATAGCTTATAAAAACATATGAAACAAAACTAATAAAATACAAACGAAAGTTAGCTCTATATTTTAATTAGACTGATATTTGATTCACATTCCATATTTAATTCACATTTTATTTAATATTTTTTAATGACATGTTTTTTAATATTTGATTGACATGTTATTTTATATTTGATTGACATTTTATTTAATATTTTTTGATTGACATGTTTTCTAATATTTGATTGACATTTTATTTAATATTTTTTAATGACATGTTTTTTAATATTTGATTGACATGTTATTTAATATTTGATGGACATGTTATATTTGATGGACATGATATATTTGATGGACAAGTTATATTTGATGGACAAGTTATATTTGATAGACATGTTATATTTGATGGATATGTTATATTTGATGGACATGGTATATTTGATGGACATGTTATATTTGATGGACATGGTATATTTGATGGACATGTTATATTTGATAGACATGTTATATTTGATGGACATGTTATTGATGTGTTTCTTCATGTTTGATTGACATGTTATTATATATTTGATGGACATGTTATATTTGATGGATATGTTATATTTGATGGACATGTTATATTTGATGGACATGTTATATTTGATGGACATGTTATTGATGTGTTTCTTCATGTTTGATTGACATCTTATAATGCTTTTTAAGATGATTTTTATATATCAAGTATTGCTTTTGCAACGTGTATATTTTTGCTTCATCAAGTCTTTATTTATAGATATCTAAATATTAAGCTGATTAAAATTAAGCTCACTTTTAGCTTTTAGCATAAATAAGACATTTTCATACAATTTGTTTCTAAATAGCTTTAAATGAGTGTTCTGGTTTTCATGTAGCGGATTTGCTTTTAATACGTCACTCATGTCAGTGATATTTACAGGGGATTTCCTTGCTGGCTATTTTTAAACTTGGTCGAACTTGATTTACATTGCCGGGCTTTACTATTTAGACTGTGCATGATGTGTTATGTGACAGAGCCTCGCATTCATAGTTATTATGAATCCTGGTCCAATGGGAGCTCATGTTTGGCACGTGCATTTGCAAGATCTGGGTGTATAAAAGCTCTTCCTTAGCGTTGGTTAGTCGGTCAGTCGCGGCGTTGCACAACGGTAGGTGCAAGGTGTATGGGAGATTCTTGACTCAACTCATAGACTTGTAGGAAATAAGATATCGTAGACTGGCTATGCCAGAGTTGTGTCATAGGGAGTTTTAAAAATTCCAGGAACCTTGTAAGGGTTTAGGTTTGTTGGATGTAGGTTTTTTGACATGGTGGAGGGTTTTTTTTTGTGTGTTTATATGTTTATATCGAAATAAAACCTCTTGTATTTTCTTCTCTCTTAATCCTCACTTACATATTCCAGTATTCTGAACCTGGAATGTATGTAGGTAGGATTAAGTTGTTTTGGAGCAGCACCGCCTCTTTCCTCCCTGCTACATATGTGTATCAACATCATTTATAACATTTATTTGCTTTATTTTCTGTCCTGTTTCTGTGATTCTGGCAATGAAATGGTGTAAATAAATGCTATCAGTGTCAACGACACATATACAAATTTAGCAAACATCTTTACAATCTCTGTAAGTTTAAAGTTTTCTGGACAGAAAAAAGTGCAGTCGTCCTAACAGTGATTCAAGAAATCCAACATATTATATATTATTAGAGTTGATATATAAATTTGACTTGATGTTTTGTTAATATGTAAATTTGACTAGAAGTTTTGTTAATATGTAAATTTGACTTGATGTTTTGTTAATATGTAAATTTGACTAGAAGTTTTGTTAATATGTAAATTTGACTTGATGTTTTGTTATGATGTACCGGTACATTTGATTTCAAGTTCGTTAATATGTAAATTTGACTTGATGTTTTGTTATGATGTACCGGAACATTTGATTTCAAGTTCGTTAATATGTAAATTTGACTTGATGTTTTGTTATGATGTACCGGTACATTTGATTTCAAGTTCGTTAATATGTAAATTTGACTTGCAGTTTCCATGTATTTTTCAGCACCCTCACTAAAGGATATAGCTGTATTGGTTGTATAATTCACCTTTAACTTCCATATGTTACAAAATTCAGCACAGTTATTCCATAGTTCCTGGAGGACAGTTCTGTATGTGATATGTAAAAAAAATTTAAAATTATGTATATGTATCATGGACACTGATAATTTTGCGCTTTTTTAATAGTTTTGGTGAACCACAGATGTCAACTGAAAATTGGAATGATTTTAATGGATGTCATCAGTGTCCCTGATACATATACAATTAAGAAAACCTCTTTACCATTTCTTTAATAAATTTTAGTAAGATTAGACAAAATTTCACCAATGAATCTTAGCACTAACTGAAAATTATTAAAGATATGTTAAAGAGGTTTTCCTAATTTTATATGTATTACGGACACTGATTAACATTCCAATTTGATAGACATGTTATATTTGATGGACATGTTATTGATGTGTTTCTGTATGTATGATTGACATGTAATAATGATTTTACAAAATTTCACAACTAAATCTTAGAAGTAACAGAACTTGAAGTAAAATACAAAAAGTGCATGGAACCATTGCTCAATTGACAGAAAATTTGAAGTGTGAGCATAGGCCCTATTTATCCTTTGTAAGGATATGTTTTATTTTTTTGTAATCCTTGTGTACAATTTCCGATATGTTATAATAAATATTTTGTTTTGTATTTATATTTTAAAGTTTGTGTAACAATTTATGATTTGTTTAAATAATAAAATCCATTATTTAAAATCTTAATGTCTATTATTTAATATTTCAATATTCAGAATTTCCTATTCCAGTCTGGAGAACATGGCATAATGAATAAGGGCCTTAAAGCGCCAATTCCAAGAAAGAATGAAGAGTATGCTTATTTGAAAAAAACACCCCTATTACAGTGAAATAGAAGCAGTCCAACCTATACACCCCTCATAATTATAGAGGGTAGACTCTCCCAACACCCCTATTTTAGTAACAAAATGAACTAGTCCAAACTAACACCCCTTGACCTAAAGAATATAGACTATTCCAAGTGGTACTCACATTTTACTCACCTAATCAGGGCATTGACCTAGTGATGTGAGTAATTTATGAACACCTACTCACTAATCAGGTCATTGACCTAGTAATGTGAGTGATTTATGAACACCTACTCACTAGAGTGAGCTGATTTAGAGAAGAGCTCACTCCATTTTCAAGTTTAAATGTCCAATTTTGAAAATTGGTGAGTAGTGCTGAACACTACTCACTACTTTTCTGGTTAAAATCTTCCATTTTGGCCATCGGTGAGTAGATTTCGAAATCTACTCAGTTTCAGTTAACTGTTTGTGAACGCTACTCACTAGTGTTCACTTATTTCTGGATATTTTGATTATTTTATTAACTCTTTTGAACACTACTCACTAGTACTCACAAACAGTTAACCAAATCTGAGTAGATTTCAAAATCTACTCACCAAGGGCCAAAATGGGAGATTTTAACTAGAAAATTAGTGAGTAGTGTTCAGCAGTACTCACTTACAGTTAACTGAAACTGAGTAGATTTCAAAATCTACTCACCAAGGGCAAAAATGGGAGATTTTAACCAGAAAAGTAGTGAGTATCATCAGCACTACTCACCAATTTTCAAAATTGGACATTTAAACTTGAAAATGGAGTGAGCTCTTCTCTAAATCAGCTCACTCTAGTGAGTAGGTGTTCATAAATCACTCACATTACTAGGTCAATGACCTGATTAGTGAGTAGTGTTCACTGAATTCAGAAGGATCTATTCTATTTTTAAGGGATGTTTTGCTGGGAAATTGAACTATTCCATCAACTTTTCTTTAAAGTTGGAATTATGCATTATTTCTGCATATTTTGAAACCCCCTCTGTGTGTAAGTAAAACTTTGCATTTCTTTTCATGAAAAAATGGACATTTGTGACTTTGATAGCCTTTAAGCATTGAATTCTACAGGCTAACACCCCTTATGTTCAGATTTGAACTGATACTTTTGGACTAAACTATTTGGAGGAAGTTGAGGATAATGAACTAACCTATCCTTACCTCCCTTAATCTAAAAATACTTGTTGTCCAAAAATAGGGTAGGTCTGTAAGAAAATGTTAAAAAGTTTGCCAAAGTCACAAAAATCCAATTTTCCATTCCAAAGAAATATTTTGGATGCTATCAAAAAATTGGATATAAATTTTCAAGTTTTATTTTAAATTCAAATAATACAATATGCAAATATAAACTAGAATTGCTTACAATAATGAACTTACTTCGACAGCCTTAAAATATTATGTAGGCTAAATTGCAATGACCTACATCTAGACAATATATTAAATATCATTTGACCTAGTTTTGAAAGTCATAAAATAATTAGGTCACACCTTCGTAACAGTTAAAGATGGCGAAAATATGAAAATTATCAATTTTTGCTGTATTTAAGTACACTTATCTCTATGAATTTTTTAACTAAGCCAAATCAAAAATACCTAGTCGTAGAAAATATATTGAATATTGTTTTACCTAATTTTCAAGGTCATAGATTAAGTGGGTCACACATTCCGTAGCCATAAAAATTTAATCAACATAGAATTCGAAGATATAAAATATAATAAAATAATAGTGACAAAATGATAAAAGTAAAATACAGTTCTCCAAGAATAAAATTATACAACTTAAATTTTAAAAGAATAACTTAATTCAAAAATTGAAATAAAATCAACAAAAAGTAATATTTAAAATCAAGCAAATGAAAAAGATACAAGAGTAACAATGAAATAACAAATTAAATACGGTAGGAATATCAAACATTGTTATGATATTTTCAAACAATTAATTAACGAACATCAATAAGTAGGCCTACACAATGGCAAAATGGACCAAAATTTTGCTTTAAAAAATTGATATAATTTTTCATTGCACACAAGCTGTCCAAGTTAGCAACCATTTAATAGTCTTCATGGCACAATTCAAATATTAAAAGATAACCCATTAATATTTTCTGTAACATGATTAACATATCAAGCTCTGTCTTATGCACAGACTATATATATATATGAGATGCAACTTTCTTCTGAATAATATATCCCAGTTAATATAGATTTTATAGTACATGTATATAGCCATTTAAATAGTACTTAAATATTATGTAACATGATTGACATATAAAGTTCCAACTTATGCATGTGCTGAATATATAGATTGCATAAGTATGTATAAATGCAATTCTCTTCTGACTAATATATCTGCTATAACCCAGTTAAAATAAATTTTATATGATATAGCCATTTAAATAGTACTTAAATAATCTGAAACATGATTGACATTTTAAGCTCCGCCTTCTGCATGTGCTGAATATATAGATTGCATAAGTTTGTATAGATGCATATCTCCCCTGATCAAAATATCTGTGAAAATCCAGTTAATATAGGTTTTATCGTATATAGCCATTTAAATAGCACTTAAATATTCTGATACATGATTGACATATCAAGCTCCGCCTTATGAATGTGCTGACTAAATTGCTTATCAAGCCCTCTATTCATATTTAAAATGTCTTATCATATTTTTGAAACACTAACGAACTAAAATTTAAGACTAAACCACTTAAATGATGATCTTACGCTTGTATTCTTGTTTTCAAAACATTCTGAATACTGGCTCTGAAAATATAAAGAGACATTCAATAAAATATATTATATGTTGACAACTTGAAAAAAAGGGTACCTTCTCTTAATTTGGGTCAGAGGCTTTTTTTACGGAGAGGCTTTTTTTACGGGGAGGCAAGGGGGGGGGGGGGTTGGTATAGTTCTCAAAATAATGGTACTAGGAGGTAAGGATGGGGTGAGGAGGGTGGAACAAAATATTGGTAATAGGTGGCAAGGGTGGGATGAGGAGGTTTGCACAGTTCTCTAATTATTGGTACTGGGAGGCAAAGGTGAGGTAGTATGGCCCTTACTTGCCCACCTCACCTAAAGTTACTTAAAAACATCATTGAACTGGAGGCAATACAAACTATTTCATTACCTTTCTTAACTGCATATTAGCTCTTTGTTAGTCAATATCCATCAAACTCCATTCTTATCAATCATCAATTAATTCACCATTTATATTTCCATCATTTAAAAATAATTTCCACCAGTTTCCATGTGTCTAAATTTCCACCTGTTTGTATGAATATAAATTCCACCAGGTTTCTATTGGTAACATTTTTACCAGTTTCCATGGACATAAATTTCCACCAGTTTCTATGGGTATATATTTCCAGTTTCCAAACTTAAGCTTAATCTGTATGCATTTACAGCTGAGTTGACTGGCAAAATAATAAAGGCAAATTTTCACTAGCTGATTATTGACCAAACCTCATAGCATTATTCTTTAAAGATGTTCCTCATGGCTTAATGAGGACTTACCAGATGCCATGAATCAAACTTGGTTAATAAGAGTATATATTCTTCAGTTGGACTTAACAGGTGCCATGGCTAAATAGAATTTCTATGAAACACAATATATCCATGTTTCAAAATAACTTAGTTTCATGGATTTTTACTAAGCTTCATGAATTATTACTTTAGCTTCATGAATTATTACTTAGCTTCATGAATTATAACTTAAGTTTCATGGATTTATTGGATAGAAATGGGGTTGTGTAATATAGTTTTGAAACTAGTCCACTGATGAACAAATACTTATAGTTTTAAAATTTCAATTTGTTTGGTCATCCTAAGAGGTACCCATAGTTTACCTTTAAGAATATTTCAGACAACAAAATACCTAAATAATATCAAGTACCAGTAAAGCATTTTCTGATGTAAATGAATAACATACCTGGAAACCCTTCTAATGGTCTTTCAAAGATATCTGAATTTTGGTTTGACTTCATTAACCAGTAAACTTACAGATGACAATGTCAGATATAGAAATTAATTAATAGAGATGATGTTTCTGTGTTCCTGAAAATTGTCGATGATATTTCCACATTCTTGAACCAAAATATTAATCAGGCTTAATAACCAATATTTCCTTCAATCCCTAAAGAGTTCCGATATATTAATTCTCTCTCATGCCAATTAATTACAGGATGACAGAAAGTTCATTAAGAGTCCAAACCTGTGATATGTGAATATGTAGCCTAATGGATGAATGAAAGGAAATGAAAATTGCCAATGTCGGCAACTTACAATGACAATAAAAAGGAAATGAATAGTTTTGTTGAAGATTTTAATAAGTCTTCAAAAGAGATTGAAAATGTGAAAATGAAAAAGTTATCATATATTGAAACCTTTGATTTGTAGTCAAAGAGGATATGAAATTTGAATGTCTATCAGACATACATAAAGTCCTAAATTAACGTCTTATATTTTGTGAAAATGCAACATCATTCATTCCAGAAATCTTTTTCTTCCTCCAATGTATTAGCAACACTTTTCAGCAGTAGAATCTGAGCTCTAAGTCATTTTGACATCAATTAAATGTATTACTAAAGTAAAATGAATTAAGCCTGGTCTCTGAACATGCTTTGAGCTTTTCTTCTAGATGTATCAGTGAATGACAAGCATGAAGAAGTTGTAAGAGATTAATAAATTGATATTAGCTAGATATGATCAAATTAATTCCTATTAAGTTTATTGATGATGGTCAAAGTCAGGTTTCTGTCTCAGGCCACAAGTTGATTAATAAGTATTACAGTAAACTCATTGATGTGATCACTAAATTCAGTTCAATATACATTTCATGCAATATCAATAGTTTGTTTGGTCTTTATATTCATTGGTCTCAATTTCAAATTGATTCTTCAGTTGATACTTCAGTAGCATCATTTAGACCTGTCTTTGGGTTGCTGAGGATATCTATGGGGTCATCTTCCTTGCAATGTAGTAAACTCATTGATGTGATCACTAAATTCAGTTCAATATAGATTTCATGTGATATCAATATTTTGTTTGGTCTTTATATTCATTGGTCTCAATATCAAATTGATTCTTCAGTTTATACTTCAGTAGCATTATTTAGACCTGTCTTTAGGTTGCTAAGGGTATCTATGGGGTCATCCTCCTTGCATTATGGCTTCAAACAATTAGTTACACAATTTTGACTTCTGCTATATTGTTCAAGCTTTCTCTTTCAACTTGACAAAAAAGCTGCAGATAATTACACTAAAAGATATATCTCCAAACCCTTTTATTAGCATTTATTTTTATTCCTGAGTATTTGTCTTAACCTTACCAGTTGGCGCCAATAAAACACATCAGTGCAAAAATCTGATTGGTTAAAAGGTTAATTTGAAAAACAAAACTTTGGTCTAAGTTTTATTAGACTGTAAGGAATAGGAAATGTACAGCATGCGCAAGGATTAAGAACAGAAAGTTCCAAAGACTTAGTTTAAGATTCTGATTGTTTCATAAAGATTTCATTAATCCACAAACATGATGTATTGTAATTGATAAGAACTCAGATAACATCCTGATTGTTTAGCAAACCATTCATAATCTTTGACATCAGAGGTATAAAATTCCAGGAATGACCACTTTAGTTCCGAAGAAAGTGACCCACTGACTTCCCCTTGAGGTATAAAATTACTGACCTTTTCTCTCCTTCTAGATATCATTATGACATGATGATGTTAATATAGTTTATTTATGTGGTTAATTCTGGGTTAATCAATATTAGAAACTACCATACAAACATTGATTGGGTTAATCAAAATATAGAATTTTTAATAGTTATTAAAATTTTGTTGGTTTTAAAGACTGTGATGAATAGGAAAAGAAATTAAATATACAGCATGGCAAGGAATAAGAGCAGACACTTCAAGGACTTAGTTTATGATTCTTTTTTTTTCATAAAAATGTCAGATGTACAGCAATGGCAAGAAAAAGGAGCAGACTTTCCTAGAATAAGTTTATGATTCTGATACTTCCAAAGATGTCAATCAAAATTCAAAATCCTTCTGTTAATCGGGATTTCATTGAACACAATTCTTCCATGGAAGTTGCTGTCCCTTTGTGTAAAACTGAATGCATAAAATGGATCAGATTTTTGGTCTTGAAATTTGCTACACTTGTCCAAAGTGATAGAACCTATAGATATTTCCTTTTGTATATTAAGGTCCACATAAAGCGCCTCCATCCACTATAGGGTATAAATAGAAGTAATGCAGCCCAGTAGCAACAGTCTCCCTGAAGAGTAAAAATTGTACGAAACGTGTCGGAGCGAAACAAGAATTTTCTAAAGAGAAAGATTCCTTAACTCTTTAATTTTCTTATACATCAAGATTTGTCTCTAAATCAACAAGTAAATCAAACCAAAGTTATGGCAACAGTTTGAGAAATTTAACAACAATTTGTGAAGAGTTTAAAATATCATAAAATACATAAATCGTGAATAGCATATTCATAGTTTATTAGTTCTATCATTTCAACTCCTTTTGTTACTGTCACATCCAGAGGTAGGAGGGAACATTGGGCTAGATTATTCATCAGTTTAGTACCTTTCAGTAACTTTCACCCTACCTAAACATACAAACCCACCAGTTTCTAGCTATTTACTTTTAGAAAATGAACTTTCAGGTCATTAATTGAATAATGAATAACAAGGCAGTTTGCTTTTTAGGAAACAAAATTAGATGTAAATTGTTTATGGGCATACACAACAAACATTTGATGTTTTTTTTATAATTTTTATCTAATGATGACACATGTAACTTGTGTTGAACATTATGTATTAAAGAAGTGTGTTTTTGTCCCATAATTATTGTCTTGTGTTATATATAATGAGGTTCTTTTTCATATTCTGTGGAAATTTTACCCAACTGCATCAAAAGTTATGCTTACCAATCCAAAAAACTAAAACACTTTTATAAGTGATATATTGCATATTCTGACAAAAGTGGAGTCACCCAAATAACTCAAAAGCCAAACATCCTAATTTTCTTGTTAAACAGATTGATTAGAAAGTGATGGCAGGACTACACCAGTGAGGGCCTCCAAAGAGTTAAAGTAATGATAATGCAATGATAGCAAGGACTTTAAGTCACACTTAGAACATTAACCGTAAGAGAAGTGTTTGATAGACTTCGATCATCAAATTTGAAACTACATCCTGGTACATGTAAATGCTACTTTGTTCATTCACAAATACATTACAATGCAACAATAATGGTTTATTGTGTTATTTTTTTGTGTGTGAAATATGTATAGGTTAATGGTCGAAAGTTTGTCAATAAGTCTAATAATGACCGTTGACGAGGACCGAAGGTCCGAGTTATACGGTCATTATTAGACGCATTGACAAACTTGAGATCCATTAACCAACTTAAAATACAGATTAACAAAAAAACAGCTCACTATAAACTCACTAGAGTTTTATTTACAAACAAACCTGAAATCAAAACGTTTAAGCCCTTTAGTACAAGAATCATCCATATTCAGACTATGTGTCAATAACAATGAACCAACCAACATGGCAGCACCTGGTGTTTCGAAAAAAGTTCCATTGTTTGATTCTTTAATACTTATAGAAATCAAAAGTAAAGATGTTCTAATTAATGGGAAAACTTTGTCAGTTTGTCTAACAATTCCCGAATTAACTCATAATCGGCCTAATTACGTAGGAAATACCTAGCTAACATCTACCAGAACTATCCATAAAACACAGATGGACCTTCCTGTGTCCACATAACGTTAAATAAATTATGAATGCACGAAAAAACAATGAAAAAAAGCCTAATTTATCAATTGGTAAGCTTATTTGACAAGATTTGAAATACAACATAAATCGATGCTCACAGATTTCGCCCTAATGAATAATTAATTATCTTTTTCATTTGAAAGTAAGGATTTGAAGATAAACTTTAAGTTTTAATTGGACGTAACATTGAACACTATACATTTTGAAACCTGGATTAGTTCTCTGAATAAAGTATGAGTGAATTTAATGTGAGTAGTTGTCAGACTAATCCCCATTCGTTATGGCTGATAATTAGAGTCCAATATTGACTTTAATATTGGACTCTTGGCCACTTGCCAGTACCAATATGTTGGATATTGGTACGCAAAAAACAAAGGGTGACATCACATCTGTATTTTAACCTGAAATAAAAATGAGAAATTCGAAGTATGAAGAAAAAACTGTAGGAAATGTAAACTGGATTATTGAATATCAATAGAGTTATTGCCCTTGACCATTAATACCAATGTATAATTGTAGTGTACATGTATATAATGTATTGATTAGTTGTATAATTGGTACTCTGACTTAAACAAATTGATTAAACATTCTCATAGATATTTTTATTGATTACTGATACACCTACATATTGACAAGTTTAAAGAACTGAATTCTCTCAATATTTAGTTTAATGAAGCATCCTTAGACATTCAAACTTCATATTTGAGTGTTCAGAACTTGCAACTGTAAGCATTAATTTTGGAATATACAAAACTCAATTGAATAGTGAGCTTGCAACCAAAGTCTTAAGGACATCAATATTTTCACATAATGTACATAAAGGAAAATTTATTTAACATTTCAAGGTCATAATGCAACTGGACCTGTTTCAACAAATTTTAACAAAGATAAAATCAAGATGTTAAGAAAAACTCAATTTTAGTGATTAACCAATCTGAAAATTGAAACACTATATATAAAATCATCCTGAGTTAAGTTTTCGTGAAACAGGTTCCTGGTGTGAAAGGTTGCAATAACATTCAAACTTGCCCCTAAATTCTTCTGAACAACAACTTCATAAATATCCTATTTGCATATACTTCAATTATCAATGAATATATGTATTATTAGCATGTATTATCAAGTATTGTTTGCAATCTGCAGAATATACAAACAATATAAGGTATTGAATATGACATGAAGGCTAATATACAAATATTATTCATAATGTATTCATATTGTATTCAATAAATTTTAGCTATAAAGGGTTATTTTTATTATTTTTTATCACCTGGTTTCTTCTTTACAATCTAAACACTATATGACCCTCCTTTTTCATGTATGCCCAATAAGATAACATGTTATACCTTACTTGCAAATCAATTAGGTACTCATTGATCTTATACACTCTGTAAAGTATACTCTGTAGGAGTATTTATACAATTTTGCATTTGACAGTCTGAATGCCACAATCATTGCCAGAAAAGGGAAGAAAATATCATACACTAGTTTGTAATAAAAATGTTAGCTTTGACTTTTTGTCCATAGTTATTCATAAATCACAAATTTATTTATACATATCTAAACTGTGGTTTTTTAACTATATAAACTGCGTTTCCACTTAGAATTGTGAAGTAAAACTAGCTTTATAGCCAGCTTTATTGCGTTACCACTGAGTTTATCTGGTTTTCAAACAACTTTAATCTCAATCAAATAAGTTGCACATTGTTGACAGCTCACAAGACTACCAATGTTGTGCATGTGACTGTAAACTTAGTACTTCTCTATTGCCAACAAGAAAAAGCATTTTGTATTTCCACTGAGTTTAAAAAGCCTGCTTTAAAGCAAAAAGTGAGGTTTTTGGTTCCTGAACTTTAATGGTTTGGCAATTCAACAAGTGGAATAACAGAAAAGCTAGCTTAATGCTGAGTTTTTGGCCACAGTTATAGTTACAAGTTGATATTGACTTTGCTGCAGTCATTAAAAATTATTTGTTAGTGACCAACAGCACACTACAAGATATGGAAGAACATTCTTATGTTTTTTTATATTAACCAGAGTCTGGTTACCAGACTGAAAGGTGGAAAAGGAATGGTATATGTAGGGCAAACACAAACATTAAAGAGAAATATTAAGTAGTTTGAAACCTATTTAGTAATACTTACATTCTTGAATATTGAAAGAAATCAGTTAAAGTACTGTAATATAAATTCTTGAGAGTTGTTATAAATATTATAATTGAATAATAATGAGATAGTAAGCCACACGACCTGACGTCTGCTATTTACAATATTAATTTCACCTATTATTGATATATTACTACCTATAATAGTATAATAGTCTATTGTGAATGGGGTTATTTCATTACTTACACCTGACACGAGTCTTTTTTACAGAAATTAAAAGGAGTGGCCTATTTTATAAACCAATTTCGTAGTTCACAAAATATTGTTGTTCAAAATTTCAAAAGGTCTGATCCTAATAATAAAAATTGAATTATAAAGTTCAATTAAGTGTATATTCCATGCTCATAAGATGTTTAAGTTTTAGACTGACATAACTGAAGAGATGAAAAAAATTTCCAAATGTTGATTCACTTTCATTTTGTCTCAGATACATTCCCCTATAAACAAAAAAGTGAGACTGCTTTAAAAATTTTGAAATCCATACAGCTATTCAAATAATAATCAAACGAAATACAATAACTGGTGAATCTAAATGGTCATTATAAATCAGTTGTGACGATCAAGATATATATCTACAAATACCATTTGATAAAAAGCTGTAGCCTATATTAAAAATGAAATGAAATGAATGGAGTTTTACGTCCTACTCTTCTGCACCTTATGGGCTAATGAAGACGGGCAACGCCATGCATGTGCAAGGGAAATTTCAGGAAATGATTATAAAGTTCAATTAAGTGTATATTCCATGCTCATAAGATGTTTAAGTTTTAGACTGACATAACTGAAGAGATGAAAAAAATTTCAACTGTTAATTCACTTGCATTTTATCTACAGATATTGTTTGATTAAAAGCTTTATATTAAAAGCCCCACACAACTTGTGCTTCCTCAAGATATAGTCACTAATGGTGAGTACAAACACTCGATCACACCAAGTTTTATCAAAATCCATTAGGAAACTAGCAATCTTATCATGTCTACAAAGAATTCAAGAACAAGGGCGATAACCCATATCAAATATTTTTCAATTGTGCTGAAAGTTCATTATTAGGTTGTCACAAACACTAGTTTCATCAAAATCCCTCAAGAAACATAACTCGAAGACCTAGCTAGAACCCACAAGAACAAAGGCTTTAAATATCATTTCAATATAGTTAATCATTGGGTGATTACATCAAATTCATTATGAAACCAGCTCTCTATTGCCATAACTCATGAATATATACTTCAGCCATTTAATAATATTTCCATAAAGCAAGCAGACAGAAGCTAGGTAATTGTTCATGATCATCTTTTCAAAAATTTTAAAATTTTCTCAAGCTTTTCAAATTATTGATTATTAGAAATAATGTTCAAAAGATGTAGGTGAAATGAAAACAATACGTCTAAGTAGTATGTATATTGTATATCAATAGGCGTCTGTCTGTCAAAGGAAGGTAACTCTTATAAAAGGATTATTTTGTTAATCATTATCATAATAAAAATCCTTCACATTAAAAACATACAAGCTTAAGCAATATTTCACAATAATCCCTATCTATTGAACCAGTAATTTGTAAGGAAGGGTCAATAATGAGAGTTTATTAAGGTAAAAGGTGAAGTGATTAATCATCAAGATCATATTTTTACCTCATTTAACAATTACTTATTGATAATCTAATTATGATAATAGGTATTTTCTGGGTTGGTCACAAGTTTTGTTTTGTTCTTAAACCGTGGCATTGCCATAGGAGATATAGTGGAGCAATTTGCATAACAAATATTGTTTTCTATCCAAAACAACACAATCACAACAAAATTTAAAAATAATGTATTCTATAGAAAGGGGTTTCATATTTTCTATTGCACAATCTACAATCTATGGTCTTTGAAATGTAGATCAAAAGTGAATGCATATCAGCCAACCATGGAACAATGAGTACAGACTGTACCTCTGTAAACTGTACCAATTTAATTTTCACACCCTGTCAATGTTTAGAATCTCGTACAATTAAAGTTGCAGTTCTTTTTATTTCTTAGTGAATGAAATGTATTAAGGTGCATCAGCACCAAAACAGGCTTAATAGCACCTTTCCACGATTTGAAATAAACTAGATTAAAACTAGAAAGGCGTTAACACAATAAAATAAAAAGTATCACAGAAACCCTAAAATGAGTGTCAAAAATGTTTAAAACAATATCACAGAAATAACCCCAAAAGGGTTCAAAAGCCAAAACCATAACAAAAAATATCCTCATAGCATGTTTAAAATAGCTATGCATAATGTACAAGGTATGATGTTGAAGAGTAGGCCTATACTGGAAATAGGGCAGTAAGCAAAAAAAACCAACAACACAATATTGCTCTTTAAACTAAATCAGCGAATCATATTGCTTTAATGTCTTAATAACTGTATATCATATTCCCATCTCTTATTAAACTAGTTCATACTACACATCAATGACTTTTCAAAAATCAATTGTTTTATTTACTCTCTTATATTCTATAAAGTGTAAAAAGTAGGGAACGTGCTGGTACACAACTTTATCAACTGAATGACGTTTTCAGTTGTCGTGCTTTTATCTCGACACAATATCTAATAAAAGGATTGACAAAATAAAACATGGCTTGATAGGAAACTTCAATAAACACGCATTTTAAAAATATATTTAAAAGTATTGTTCATCCTACCATAGAAAGATCAAAAAGATTTGATTTTAATTGTCTAATGATTATATGTAGGTAATTTTCACCAGTCTTGTGTCGTAGTTCAAAAATGATTTTTTTCAGACTAAGGTGTACCATATATTATATTACTGATTTGATACGATTACAGCATAGTTGTCAAGAAGATCAGTGAAAAGGATCAAAATTAACACATTTTCTCAATTGAAATTCACTCTCATCTCAATTGAAATTCACTCTCATCTCAATTGAAATTCACTCTCATCTCAATTGAAATTCATTCTCATCTCAATTGAAATTCATTCTCATCTCAATTGAAATTCACTCTCATCTCAATTGAAATTCATTCTCATCTCAATTGAAATTCATTCTCATCTCAATTGAAATTCATTCTCATCTCAATTGAAATTCATTCTCATCTCAATTGGAATTCACTCTCATCTCAATTGAAAACCACTCTCATCTCAATTGAAATTCACTCTCATCTCAATTGAAATTCACTCTCATCTCAATTGAAATTCATTCTCATCTCAATTGAAATTCATTCTCATCTCAATTGAAATTCATTCTCATCTCAATTGAAATTCACTCTCATCTCAATTGAAATTCATTCTCATCTCAATTGAAATTCATTCTCATCTCAATTGAAATTCATTTTCATCTCAATTGAAATTCACTCTCTTCTCAATTGAAATTCACTCTCATCTCAATTGAAATTCATTCTCATCTCAATTGAAATTCACTCTCATCTCAATTGAAATTCATTCTCATCTCAATTGAAATTCATTCTCATCTCAATTGAAATTCATTCTCATCTCAATTGGAATTCACTCTCATCTCAATTGAAAACCATTCTCATCTCAATTGAAATTCATTCTCATCTCAATTGAAATTCATTCTCATCTCAATTGAAAGTCACTCTCATCTCAATTGAAATTCACTCTTCATCTTAATGGAAAGTCATTTCAATTGAAATTCACTTTCATCTCAATTGATCTTTATTGAACAACATGTAGAAATGGGTATATGGTAGTACAAATCACAATCACAAGATGATAATTTAGCATAAAACATATTTCATATGGTAATGGCACAACTGTAAACTGTGTTGAAACATTGGAAAATCAACTTGTGTTTGCTTCACCTAAACTACATGTAGCTTTCAACATATTTCATATGGTAATGGCATAACTGTAAACTGTGTTGAAACATTGGAAAATCAACTTGTGTTTGCGCTACCTAAACTTGCTTTCAACTTTAATTCAGTTATAACTTTAGGGAAAAGTGTTCCATGGGGATTTTGAGAAGAGTTGCATGCTTTCTACACTAGCTCATTTTGTTATCATCAAATTTACTGCCGTCTGCCTCCATAGCATGTCAGATGAATAATTTGACTGGTGGTCCATAACAAGTAACATTTTTAATCTTTTTAATACTGTGTGGTACACTACGGTCAGTGGTTTACATGCATTATTAAATATAAGTAGTATAAAACTGTTTAATATACAAGCTTCATTAGAGAATTTATAATAGGGCTGTGCTTGATTAAACCTAGTCAAACTGTCATCCCTTAATTCTATTATCTCTTGATATATTCATCAACTTGATATCTTACTTTCTCACAATCATTTGTTTGTCACATGTGAAAAAATAAACATACCTATGCAATAAATAGCGAAGCCCAGAATTTGAATTTTTATAATAAGTCCTTTTTATATTTCATTGATATCTTGTACTATTTTCATCCAAGCTAAAATAATATTTCGCATATTTTTGATATATATTAATTTTAACTAATACAGTAAAAAAAAAGGATATATGTAAAATAAGAAACGGTCAATATCAGATGAAATGATAAAAAACCTCTTTATAATTTTTACTAATATTCATATCTCAAGGGCTCTCCACTGGTCCAAAGTTTTGTCTGATTTACATTAAAAGCTTTTTCTAGATTTAATCTGATTTGGGTCTTTTCTAATTCATTGCTAATTGAAAATAAAGAGAGAATGGGGCAAATATTGATAGATACCATTCACCAAACTATTTTAAGGATTATGGAGTATTCAATGGATTTCGGGGTCATCGAAGTTCTATTGCTTCTACACAGTATTGGGGGTCATTCATCGACTCATTGAGTTAAAAGCATTCAGACCTATTTTGTCTGATATCTCAACAACTCCTTGTAATTTTCTCTAATTTAGATGACAAAAATTTGAATCATATTCAATGTTGAGTAGGCAGTGACAAGGAGGGCGTTAGTCTTTAGAAATCAGAAGAGCAATTAATTTGCGTGAATATTGTTCGCCTACATTGAGATATGAATACATATTGATGTGTGAATAGTCACATGAAAGGACGTACAACGTTGTTGTTTGGTAGTCGAGTTGGTAAAGTTGTAATTAACGCCCCCTATATGATGACCAAATGTTTCAATATTCACCCTTCAGTCAAATTCGTAATGACCAAACCTTTGAATAGTAGCACTTGTTCAAAATGACCATTGACCATATTTGTGTGACTTCTTCCTTCATTACAATATTTCTACGTATTTTGATGGTTTCGTGTGTTTAATTATAAACCTGGTCTAACTCCACCCTTCTAAAACTAATATACTATTTAAATTAATAATTTCAATTCAATACAAAGTAGAGTGTAGCCATATCTTCAACACACTCATGACCTGTATGCTTCATTATGTTTAAAATGAATTTAAATAATTTCAAATATGTTCAAATTTACCTATCAAACACTACTAACATTTTTTAAAGAAAATTTTGAAATTCTTCTGTACATTTTAACATTCCCACCTTTGCAGTCTACATCTGTTTAAACTACAAAATGATATTTCAATTAGCAATTTTTATTCAGAAAAACATTACTTATTGACTTTTTCATATTTAACTATTCCAAATACATTTCAATATTTGACAATGGAATATAAAGACTTAAGATTTGTAAAAGTCAATTTGTCTAGGGAAGTGAAATGTGTACACAATATGAAAATCATGCATCTTCAAAAGAAGATACATATTTACATAATATAGGCATTTCAACCCACAAAATATCAAGGTATATGAAAAGACGGTTGTTTCCTGTTAATTGTTACTGTAGCAGAAGGGATTGAGTGGCTGGAATTGAACTTTACACCGGTCCAAAGGTCCATTGTGTTGCTATTCTTGACACAGCCAAAAATATACCAGACATAGCCTATGCAGAAAATATTAACAACTGTTTTAAATAGCTCACAAAATCATAGGTCTGGAGGACATCTTGGGCCAACCAAAAGTGAAAACCAATGAAGTAAATAAGGTTCATTGGTTGTTCATGACACAGGGAATCAACAACATTGTCAAAACATTAACATCACTCCTAAAGATGTTTCTTTTCAAGATGTATGTAGTGTATACTATATCAAGAATTGCTGATAAACTTTATAATTATGCTTCAATGTTGTTTACTAGTATCAAGTCTCCCTAAATTTTCATGAGATGGAAAACCACACGCCTCAAATCATTAAAGCCAAAAACAACCTCCCTAAAGAAAGCGCGCACTACTAGAAATAAAACAAAACGTCAGCATTGTCATCAAACCAGCTGACAAAGGTGGAAAAATAGTCATCATGGATCGAAATGATTACCTCACAGAAGGTTACAGACAACTTAACAATCCTTCGTTTTACAAACCACTCCGCAAGGATCTAACGAATCTATTCAACTTAGAGATTCACAAGTTTCTTAATTTCACAGTCAAAGTAGGTGCACTAGACGAGCGGTTAGTACGCAACCTAAAAATCAAACATCCACGCACACCTGTGTTCTACATGCTACCGAAAATCCACAAAGCCAACAACCCGGGACGACCAATAGTTTCTGCCACGAATTCACCAACCGAAAAAATATCGGAATTTCTGGATCATCATCTCAAGGAGTCAGTAATTAAATCCTCATCATACATCAAGGACACCACGGACTTTCTACAGAAAATCCATCAGCTACAGAATTTACCACCCAATAGTATATTATGCACGGCAGATGTAACATCTCTTTACACCTCGATACCTTTCAACGAGGCCATCATATCCTGCAGGAATGCCTTACAGAAAAGAACAGATAAACCCACGGACACATGGGTACTCTTACGAATGCTTAGTTTCATTTTAACTAAGAACTGTTTCCGTTTCAACAATGATTATTATCTCCAAACTTCAGGAATAGCTATGGGAACCAAATCAGCACCGAATATTGCATGTATCTTCATGGGAAAATTCGAAGAAGAAATCCTACTAACATCCCCCATCAAACCCTTAGTTTGGTGGAGATACATAGATGATGTATTTTTCATATGGCCTTCTTCAATTGAAAGTCTCCACGACTTCATGAATTTGGTAAACAACCACAAACCAAGCATCAGACTTACGCTTGAACACAGTTTTAAAGAAATCAATTTCCTCGATGTCACGATATACCTTGATTCTAATCATCACCTGCAAACCAAGCTATACCAGAAACCTACGCACAGCTTCTTTTACCTTCATTATAACAGCTGTCATCCGAAACATCTCATCAGGAACCTACCCTACAGTCAAGCTTTAAGAATATGCCGAATCTCCAGTACCTCGGAAGAAAGAGATACATCACTTTCCATCTGCCGTCGCCATTTCTTAAGAAGAGGATACCCCATCCAAATCATAGAATCCAGCTTTGTCAAAGCCCGATCCTTTCCACGGGAAACATTGCTCAAGTACACGGTTATGGACAACAAGTCATCTCCTACCGTTTTTTGTACCGAATACATCCCAGGCTTCCAGCATCAAAAAATCATCAACGAAACTTCGGCCATCCTAAACAACAATGTGGACACACAGAGAATTCTCAACAACAGATTACTGATATGCTACAAAAGAAACCGCAACATACGGGATCTCCTCATAAGATCCGACATCAGATTTAATCCACCAACACCAGCAGGCTGCCATAAATGCAGCTCTAACTGCACCCTATGCCATTACTTAAAAGAAACCACTACAGTCACCTCTACAGTCAATGGTAAGACATACAAAATTAAGGAAAATCTCAACTGCCTCACACCATATGTGATCTATATGATCACATGCACCAACTGTGGCAAACAATACATTGGCCAATACATCGGCCAAACCAGCGACACCTGCCGAAAACGATTCCACAACCACCTCAGCGATATAAGACGCTCCAATGACACACCCATTGGCACCCACTTTTCAAGGCCAGCGCACTCTCCCTGCGTGACGGTACTCTGTACCTCGTCACCTTCTCTCAACGTAAGATTGCGTCATGAAGAATCTATCATCTTACACTTAGCAACAACTATACCAGGAGGTTTGAATGATCAAACATAACGAAGAAAATCATGGAAAAAACACCGGCTTCTCTTTACCAATGTCCGGAATGCGGTAGGTACTTCACCATAAGAACCAACCTGTACCGCCACCGGCTAAAAATCCACATGATGGACAACACGAACTTGAAGAGATGTATAAGCCTCAAGAAACATCAAAGCGAAATACATCATAAAGTACAAAGAAAATCCACGAAGATAGAAACTTACAAGGACTGTATCCCGGCAGCACCCAAACCATGGGTCCCAACGTTCGAAGCAAGAACCCGGGATAAAAGCCAAACCGAATCTACAATTTGCCCAGCAAACACAGAGAAATCTCAAACAGAAACTCAACCGAACACAGAAGAACCCCATTCAGTCAACATAGACACCACAGACATCAGCTCTGGAAACAAACAAAGAAATTCTTAACCAACATGGATCAAGAAATCCAGGATATTATCGAACACACATCTACCACGCCCAGTAACCTCCCTGATAATGGAGATGCGGCAATGAACACAAATAATACAGATGAATCCCACAGAAGAACCCAGTCTAAAGGAGATCTTCGAATCCTTCGGAATCAACAACTATTACTAATTAATTATCAACTTTATTTATTATCAATCACTTATAATCTCTAACCATCTTTGTCAATCTCTAGTAATCTCTTTCAATCTATTTTAATCATGTTTAATCTTTGTCAATTTCTATCAATCACATTTAATCTGAATTAACCATTATTACGTCACAATCCTTTCCCTATAAATACCGCGATTTGCTATTGTAACAATGTCACTGATGAAGGGCAATCCAGCCCGAAACGTATGACCAGAATAAAATTCTAGAGCATTAAGAAGTCTGTCTTTTCAGTTAGGCGTCTCACTCGTCTACACTATTTACTCTCTACGAGCGCCCTGCATCTGATTGGATCCTGATACGCCAGCCTTCTACAAGCAGTTATCCAGCTTCCAGAGACAACACGGAGGAGTTTCAGTCGTCTATCTGATACTAAAATATTTCATGAGGGAGAAGTGAAGTCTCACTAAATTTTCACGAGGGAGAAGTGAAGTCTCACTAAATTTTCATGAGGGAGAAGTGAAGTGTCATTAAATTTTTTGAATGACCCATATACAGAATGCTAATATTCTAAAATTATTGTAAATTCTTGTTCTCCAAACTATAAGAGAAATGTGTCCAATCATTACTAACCTACCAGTTCCCTATCTATATTCAGTAATGATTTCATTCTTATCAGATAAAACTGTAGCCTCTATCATGTTGCAAGAAATGTGAAGTACAGGCGGACAAGGGAGACAGCAATTTACGTCTACAAACTCTCAGACAATTCCTTACCAAATAAACAGCGCTGCCCTCTCTTTATATATATCACAATGTGACACAATTCATGAAAACTATTGATATCTTTGTGTTATTTCTAGTCAGAACACAGGGAAAGGGAAGCTGTGTAGCTATTGTAGTTAAATTCAGTCAATAAAAGAATATTTAAAACATCTTCAAGTTGTTATTGCAATAATAAACCAGCAGGTAAAACTGGATTTAATGAGGTTTTGTATCGATTTATATTCATTGCTTTTTAACTTTATTTTCAAAAAAAAATACAAAGATGTACTTACAATAAATGAGTTGTAAGATTTAAAACCATGTGTTTTGAAACATTAATTTATTGGATCAAGTGTATTGAGCATCACATGGTTTTATATCATTTTATTTCATGTCTCTGAGGTTATTTACTTCAAGAATAATTTGATATTACTTTTCATTATGAAATCCTTTCTCACACATGATTAATATAATTCCTCATGTTGAAAAGTTTTTTTTTAGCTGCTACCTGTTTAGTCAAAATGTGTTTTGGATTTAGGGGTAATGGCGGTTTATGTGTCGTGAATGACTTGTTTGATAAGCTTGTGGCCTCCAGTAATCGTTTTGCAGCGATTTAGTTTTAATTACTAAGTCATTGGTTGTATTGTTCGCTGTTTATAACATTGATGTAAATAAAGTCTATGGTATGGGGTCTGAGGGGGCAGCTGTTATGTTGGGAAAGAAGGGTGGAGTCTCTGCTCTTTTGAAAGAGAAATCTCCCTTTCTGATAGTGGTCCTTTGTGTTGCAAATAGACTCTCTCTTGCTATTGTTGATGTTGCAAAAAATATACCAGACATTGCAAAGTACGAGTCTGTGCTCAACACATTGATGTCTTCTTTGCGTCGTTCACCAAAACAACTATCAAAATTAAAGGTCTGGCAAGAAATCTTGGACCAGCCAAAAGTGAAACCCTGCGAAGTCCATCAAGTTTGTTGGTTGTTCATGATGCAGGCCATAGACAACATTGGTAAAACCATACCATCCCTGCTAAAGATGTTGGATGAGTCATATGATTATGACATAACTGCGGCTGCTTTATATGATCACCTCACTACATATAAATTTATGTTCCTGATGGCATTTTTGCAGGATTTGTCTGCAGCTTTTGGTATCCTCTGAAAAAGTCTTAAAGCTCGAGACTTGACGTTCGATATGTCTCAGCTTGTCAGAAGCTTCATTTCCTCCATGAACTCAACCTACATGACAAGTTCTGTATATGACCCAAAATTGAGAAAGTTCTTGGAGGACACTGAGGGTACATACATCAACGAACCAATGAAAAAAAATGCAAATGACATGTTTCTTATAAAGAACCGATGTAAAGAACCGCAAATGACATGTTTCGTATAAAGAAGGTGAAGGACATTGTCGGCAAAGTGATAGAAAATGTCCAAAACAGGTTTTCCAACAATGAGGGGCTTTTAGCTTGTTTGAGTCTTGGAGAATGCCTGGAAATCCCGAGCTATGGTTTCGAAAATTGGACATTTTGACTACGCATTTGGACAAGGAAGAGTCACCAATTGACACCAACGGATTACGACATTAATGGCCCATATTCATGACACTAATATTTGAAAATTACAGGAAACTCCCTTTTTCTGAAATGTGTCCAATCATCACTAACCAATCCGTTTTCTAATTGTACTCGGCTAATGATGATTGGGTGCATTTTGCCTTAGATGTAGCCTCTCCATCTCTACATTGGACCAACTGATGAGTTTCCGTCAACAGGTGCCCTGTTGAAAAGTTTCACCCGAGTCATACTCCTTCGGCACCTGTAACAAGGTTACATACAAAAAAAAATTAATATAAAATGTTGTTTGTTGTTTACTTTGTTAATTGTTTTTGTTTTATTGTATTATGTAAATGTTGTGAACTATGTTAATATATTATAAGTGCCTGTTTTTTTTTTATTGTATTATGTAAATGTTATGAACTACATGTATGTTAATATATTTTAAGTGCCTGTTTTTATTTTATTGTATTATGTAAATGTTATGAACTACATGTATGTTAATATATTATAAGTGCCTGTTTTTGTTTTATTGTATTATGTAAATGTTATGAACTATGTTAATATATTATAAGTGCCTGTTTTTATTTTATTGTATTATGTAAATGTTATGAACTACATGTATGTTAATATATTATAAGTGCCTGTTTTTGTTTTATTGTATTATGTAAATGTTATGAACTATGTTAATATATTATAAGTGCCTGTTATTTTGTTTTATTGTATTATGTTATTTATGTAAATAAACTATGTAAATATATTATTAGAATGGTTAGTTAACCTCAATAAAATGAGTATTTATGAAGTCTGAAATAATTCATTCAAAAGTCAACCACAAGATGTTATTGGTCAAGTTAATAACATCCATTATATATCAATACAAATTTTTAATTCAAATCATCTTATCTTACATTTAATCTCAGATTCTACATTCTCCATTAATCTCTTCTTATTGATTCAGAAATAACAATCTTATCAAATACAGAATGATTGAAAAGAGTGAAAACTGAGATTTCAACACCAAACATGCTGTTCATTGAATTAAGGTTGTTTTTCGAGTTAAGTGAAGTGTTCATCTTCTCCCTTTAGGGTTTAGTATTGTTGTCAATGTTTATCTAAGGCTTAGATTGAAGGTTCTGAATATAATGGGATATAAGATAGAATTTCTTCCCTTTATTCTAACTAACAGACGTGAAAATCAACATTCAATTCACTATTATTCAGACTTTAATTGTGACCTTCAAAACTATTATTTCTTCACAAACTGAATATGTATGTTGTTGTTTAGAAGAGCAACATTTCACTAACATCAAAGTAAATCAATGTTTGCATCTCATAGTATGATTTCAACATCTTTGCATATTTATGGAACTTAGTCTGCACATACAGAAGAAATTTTTTATTGAATAGGGATTGCATTTCAGACAAAATGCAAATCAGGACCCCTTCCATAGCAGATTACACCTTGACAAAGGTCATGTAACAAGATTACACCTTGACAAAGGTCATGTAACAAGAAAACACCTTAAAAAAGGTCATGTAACAAGAAAACACGTTAAAAAAGGTCATGAAACAAGATTACACCCTGACAAAGGTCAGGTAACAAGATTACAGCATTGACAGAAACATTAGCTGGGAATAATGAAGGTGATTGTCACAAACTTCAGATTTCATCTCTCAAAACATGAGTCAATAAAGAAGATCAGAGGCTATTTAAATAATTTAGGAGGAATAATAGGTTTGAGTTCTCACCTTCGTCTGGCCTGTTAACACTGTCTTCATGGTATCATGGGGATCTTTTCTTTAACACGTTTTCAACATAATGTGGCCCAAGGTCATATTTTCCAACACCTTATTTTTTTCATTGTTTAGATTTTATAACATAAGAAATGTAGGGTGAGAATGTGTGTTGTGTCTCTTTTCATCCAGACATTTTTTCTTTAAATTCCAAAACTGTAATAAAAGAAAATCTCAATTATTAATTATTTTAATTTTCAGTTTTCATTTGAAACTAATCAAGCTATGTCTTTCCAAAACATTATTTGGTTTGGATGTGGACCATAATGAAGAACAACAGTGTTTCTGATGTTAATGGAAGGCAACACTATGGTGTCTTGTTTCACCAATTTATGTGATTGTCCAGTTCAAGTTGTCAGTAGAAATAAGAAGTCAACTGTGAAAAGACAAGACCAGAATAACAAGTTGTAAAATGATATAAAGATAAACAATAGTATAAATAACACAGTGGTCTCAATTTATTCCTAAATAAACTTTATTTTCTACATCAAAGTGGGGTTTTATTACATATTTATCATTTCCACTTGAACCATTTGGGTGTAAAAGGGTTTAACACAATTTAGGACTGGTACACAGAAAACAGGTGAAATAAGGCTTTACACTAAATACTAGAATCCCAGAATTCCTCATAAACTTAGCTTAAGGACAATTTTGCCATTTTCTGCATCATATCAATTTTGTTTTAGATGACTCTTACATTTCTTGTTGGTGTAATAGCAGACTGTGTGAAAATTCGACAGTTTTTCAGCTTTAAATTCACATGTTTTCCTTTACAGATGTCTACTAAGTCCATTTTTTTTTGTTTACCTCCTTGGATACATGCTTGATAATCATTATTTACTATTATCAATGTGAATTGTTCATGCTATTTGTTTATAATGGCTCAAGTTTTACATTGGTGAAGTCCAACTAAGGGTTGTTAAGGGCATTTTTATGTGTGTGACATTAAGTTCTGTTTTCATTTCTATAATCTTTTAGGTACCACAATTGGAGTTGGAGGGGGGCACAGAATTAGCCAAATAAGGTTGAAATCAATATTTATACTTATAATTCAAATTTCTACCATTATACTTTGCAAAGATGAAGTCTGTATCATTTTATATTTTGTGATAGAAGGGAAGTAACTCACATCAACATAAACTATAGCTACAGACCTATGACTGTTATGCTGAGGATATGCTCTCTAAGCAACCTAATTATTGTTTCTCCAAATATTTAGGAAGTTAACATCTGTCAATGAATTAATTGTTTTCATCTTTTTTATTTGCGGCACAACATGAGATGCTGATATATGGATGTGATTGTGAAGGGTTGGTTGGTATCTTTAGCTAGGGTAAAACACATACTTGTTTTCTTTTTCTTATAATCTCTAAATTTCATTCTTTTAACTTTACTACTAAATAAAATTTATGGTATGGGTTCCCATTGGGCAGCTGTTATGCTGGGGAAGAAAGGCAGTGTTGCAGCTCTATTAAAAGAAAAATCACCCTTTTCAATAGAATTCATTGTGTTGCGCATAGACTTGCTCTTGCCATTGTCGACGTTGCCAAAAGCATACCGGAAATAGCCTAGTCTATGCTCAATACATTGACAACCTTTTTTAGAAGGTCTCCTAAACAGTTGTCCAAACTTAAAGTGTGGCAGGAGATATTGGATCAACCTAAAGTCAAGCGCGATGGTTGTCCAGACGCATGCCGTGGACAACATTGTAAAAACATTGCCAGCCCTCTTGAAAATGTTGGAGTCATATGATTATGATATTACAGCATCGTCACTTTATAATCATTTGACCACATTCATGTTCATGTTCTTGACTTCATTTCTGCAGGATCTGTTTGGAGCAATGGGCATCCTCAGTAAAAGCTGACAGGCGCGAGACTTAAGTTATGACGAAATGTCTCGGCTTGTAAGCAGCTTTATTTCCTCCATGGAATCGTCCCACATGACAAAATTGAGACGGTTCATGGAGGATACAGAGGATGCCGATACTTTATAAGGTGAAGGACATTGTCGCCAAAGTTGTAGAAAATGTCAAAAGCAGATTTCCAGATAATGAGCTATTGGGAGCATTTAGCCTTTTCGATCCACGCAACATGACGTCAAACGTTGGCCTTGAGAAGATCGAGATATTATTCCGTTGTTTCAACAAGGAAAATTTGCAAATTGACACGACAGATTGCGACATGAATGGCCCATATTTAGGAATCAGGTATTCGAAAATTATAGGAAACTCTCGTTCTCTGAACTTTGCCGAGGACACATTTTGCCGGTATCTAGTGTAGAGTATGAGAGACGATTTTCGCAACAAAATCTGATCAAGACCTGTTTGCGATGTCGTCTCTCTATCTCTACACTCCAGCTGATGAGAGTTTCCCTTAATGGGTGCCCAGTTGAAATTTTTCAACCGGAAGTCGCACTCTGTCGGTGGAAGTTGTCGAAAAATTTTCACCTGTACAAGGAAATACCCAGAATAAATTGAAAAAGTTGTCATATTAGTTATTTGTTATTAATTTATTGTTTTATTGTTGAATTGTTTGAAGAAGTGTTTTATAGTTGTTTTATTGAATTATGTCATCATTATATTATTATTGGATTATGCAAATATAATAAATTTTAAATAAGATATGTTTCATTCTTTGGTGTAGTAGTAGATGTGACCCTCTAAAAACATCGTTTGAAATTGCCCGAAAATGTCCAACTGGGAAACAAATAAATCATGATCCCTGGTACTCATCTTTATCCCCCTTTCCAACCCAGAGCTAGCCAAGCTACACAATAATGTAGGTGACATTTTGGTCAAAGTCAAAATGGTTTATTACCGGAGAGCAAGGTTGGCTGTTTGTATATTTCTATTCTTTTATATACGTCACAGGTTATCCTTTTACTATTTGTAGCATTTATAACATCGGGGATATCCCGGTAACTATAGATGCTATCTTTAATTAGTATTCTCCTTTCTATTGATCCGATTTCAATAGTTCACTGTAATTACAATATATCATCTGTAAGTCCCTTCACTTGTAATTTGAAAACTTGGAAGTTTGACCTGTTTTAATTTCCCACCCTCCACTACCCTTCAGTTTAATTTATATACTTTGTACTTTTGTAAAGTTATGCCTAATCTTTATTATGGGATTTTTTCCCCAAAAAACATTACATTTCTGTATTAGAGATTGTGAATTATATATTTATTTTGTTTAGTCATTTTGTATATATTGTTTTTCTTATTTCTTATCATTACATTAAATTCAGCCAGAACCATTTATTTGTTCGGTAATTTGTGAATATTGGTCAGTTAAGTAAGTTAATTAGGGGATTACCTGTCTTTCTCATCACTGTAACTAATAGGTTTTACTCTACTTTATTCCAGGTTCGTCAGAAACAATCAGACATAAAAACTTTGTTATTGGTTCCCAGATTTTCAGACAGTGCATTGGTAGATCATGCCGCCTCTAATGACCACACAGTATCTGTTAAAAAGGCACTACCTCCTCAAGGAAAATCCCCGTGAATAAAATTCTGTTTTTGAGCAGGCCAAGATAACTTAAATAAGAAATATATTTTACATTGCCAGTGAAAATATCCCCATTGTTAAATTCTAATCCTTCAATAAATTATATTGCTATAGAAATGTGGCCTATAAATTCCTCCAGATAAATGCAAATATTCTAAATGATGATCCTGTAAGTGAGTTATGTGATAGCCCAAGTATTGGTGTCATGAAAGTCAAATCTACAGACTCATCTTGTGAAAAACATTTGATCCTATATGTGAATTACAAAAAGAAGGTAAATTGAAATTTCTCTTCTTGATCAAGTTCCATTGTGTTGGCTCACTCTTGCTATTGTAGCCAAAAATATACCAGACATAGCGAAGTACAAGTCTAATACATTGAGTCTAAACAATTGTCCAAATCAAAGAACTGGCAAGACATCTTGGACAAACCAAAAGACACTATACATTTGACTATGACATTACAGCTGCTTTATTGTCTATTTAAGAAGATTTGTTTGTCGCTATCGATATGCTCAGTAAAAGTGGACAATCTTGAGACATGAGCCACAATGATTTGCTTTAACTTGTCAGAAGCTTCATTTCCTCCATGAACTTTACCTACATGACAAGTTCTCCTGTATATGGCCCAAAATTGAGAAAGTTCATGGATGATACAGATACTGAAGATGTTACTGCCTATTTGAACGAACCAATGAAAAGAACTCCAAATGATATCAAACATTATTAAAGAAGGTGAAGGACATTGTCAGGAAGAAAACGTCCAGAAAAGGTTTCCCCACAATGGACTTCTGGGAGAGTTTAGAATGTTCGAATTATTGCTAATGGCTAGACATCTGATTGAGAAAGTTGCACTTAATTGTGTGGTTGTAAGCCAGTTTTATACTATCTTTCATAATGTACAACAGTAATTATGGCTTGCTTTTAAAAAAAACCAATAGCTGTGGTCTATATTTTTTGTTAGTAAATTGCAGTTATTCCCCTTCTATAAAGAAAACATATTAGCACGAATTTCATCAGTTAACCAAAAGTTAAGGAAATCCTGTACCATCATAACTGTGGACATAAATGGCTTGATGCAGTGTTTGTTGAGACCGTCTGAGAATAATATTTGTTAGTTGGCACTTCTTATGTCAAATCTAAGATACAATATTTTGTTAATGCTCACATGGACTGTTTCAACTCTAATTATATTTGTGATTTAAATGTACTATGTATATATGTAAAGATAAACCCTCTATTAGCTTGAAATAGGGTTAAACCACCATATTTTAATCAAATACCGCAACAAATATTTATACATGACAATTAGAAATATGGTAGACCCACATGATGTCAGTAACATAAAAACTAATTATTATGTATGTTAATGGTATAATTGAAGAACAAATGTTATGAGATATACAGCTGTTCCCATATACTTCACAATATAAATATCCCATTATGTTTAACAATTTAACTAATTTCATGAATAACAAATTTTTTAATATATTTATGGTGGTTAAACAATTTCAATAAACTTGAATATTTTGTATGTATCTTATATATATTTTTTTTGTCAGTGCATGTCCATATGCTGGGAGTGTAATTTTGACGAAATGGCTTGTCCTCTTTGCATATTGTGCACGAGAGTCAAGAAGGGTCTCACTGTCAGTGACAGTGAAGAAGAGGCCGTAGATCCTGACCCCGCTAGGACTGTGTATCATGGACACGTGCGCGCAGTTCCTTCTGAGCAAAAGGCGATCTTAGTCAGGTTTGTGGCAGATCTTGGCAGCCAGGAGCAGAAGGAAATGTCTGTAAAATATGCCACACAACACGCCAACCAGGAAGAAAACCTATGGCTTACTGGAGATCAGGTCAGCCTGGCCAACTGGGATCGGACATCAAACCTGGATGTGGAAGCCAACACTCTCAGAAGCTACATGTAGCTTTAGGCTGGTCATCCTTTTCCTTCGTCAGAAAAGTTTGTTGACAATTGGTTGAGACGGGCCAGTTTAGGGACAGAGCCTTTTCTCTGATGATTTATCAACTTCGACAAAATAACACAGGGGGGTCGATACAGAGTGTCCCGGCCCTGGAAGATTTTCCCGAATCCATCACCCTGGACAGTGTCAACCCCTCCTTGTACAAAGAAATTTAGGGCTGGCTGGCGATGCTTATGAAGTCTGCCCAAAGCTCAGGGGGCATATTGCCAATGACAGTGGACGAGTTTAGGACCGCAAAGTTTGTTGCCTAGTAGGTATATGGTCAGGATAAATCACCATAAGACCCAACAGGCAGGGAGCGCCAAAGTTATCATCCTTGGGGAAAATGTGCCTTTTCCAAAAATATCACTCTCTTCTGGTCTAGTGTTTGGGAGGGAGAGGTTGGGCGCTAGGGTTCAGACCCCATCTGCCTACCTCTCCGACCTCTTGAACTCGAGGTTCAGGAGCCATTTGTCCGACCCCAAGGTGTCCCTCTGTCCAACCCAGATTAGGAAATCAGTAGTAAGAAATATCTGTACGATGAATCAAGAGTATGTCCCTGATCTGGGGAAGCAAATGACACACAGCACCAAGACCCAGTGTCTTTCCTTCCAGCAGGGGCTTACAGACGAGAGGTCCACAGAAGCAAGTCAACTCATTAGGGACAGTTTAACTCGAAGACCGTCTGCTGCCTCAACGACGGTCACTTCCGCTGCTTTAGAGCAGGAGGTGGCAGCAGAAGGTTTCTCGGCCACCGCGACTTCAGACACACAGACAGTCTCTCAAGAGTGAACAGGGGGTAGGGGGAAGCAGCTTTCCCTCATCTTCTGCCACAACCTCAGACTCTCCTACATATAGATAGACCCATTACCCAAACATCCAAAAGACAGTCCTTTTTTTGAGGAAGAGGAAGGTCGCTCGTGTTGTGGAGAGCGAGGATGAGGAGAAGGATTTTGGCAGTTCTTCCCTTCCTTCACCCCTGAATCTGTTCTCCCCTCACACTCCCACTCGAGGCTGCCTGTAGTACAAGCGAGAGGGAGAAGGATGGTGGATCAGACTCTACCTACCCTTTCTTGAGTGTGTTTACCAAACCAATCTCTGACTCTCCCACTTAATCTTCTTCCCACTTATAGGAGGAAGATCAAGTGGGATGATTTCATAGCCAGATGTCTGAGGGTAGTAGGGAGACTCAACCACACAACCACCCTCCCAATGAAGAGAGGAAGCAGAGAGAGCTAGCAGGGAGAGCAGAGAGGGTGAAGCAAAAAAATGAATTAATTAATTTAGTATTTTCTTTAAAAAGAACAAAAAAAAAACATCAATTATATATCCCAAGGAGATTTTTTGGCCCTAAATGTTACAAACATATAATGCAACCATACCACCTTTAATTCCACCTATATGCTTCTTGAGAGAACTTATCAATATATGAACCTTAATATACTTAGAACATTTTTTTGAGTTATTATTAATTAAATATGGTAAAAATTATTTATTGTTGTAATAAAGTTAATAATAAATACCTTGTACTTGTATAAATTGTATTTTATACTTTAAATGGTAGCTTGTTTCTAGAACCATATATATATGCATTTACTATTTGCTAATTTTGGATAAATATTATTTCAAAAAAAAAAAAAACAAAAAAAAAAGAATGCAACAAGTGCGCTTGATTATTGGGCTTATGCATTTCAGTACATGAATTTACCATAATGCTTTTGAGTTTTAAAGCTATATAAGCGTAGAGTTTCTTACAATCTATCCTTCTGTCGGGTTCTTGCATTGAGACACTTGGCTTGGTACCCACACAGGAGAAAATACTTTCTCCGCTTAAAACCCTTACTCCTAGGTGGGAGTTGGCTTAAAGAAATTATTTCCTAAGTAACATCATTGAGTGGCTTTCTGGCCTAGATAACTGTGGAACTTCTGAAAATATTTGTCATAGTGCCAACACCTACTACATTATAAAACTCTTGGATAAAGAATGTTCCCGATTTAAATTACATCCATTCCTAATTGGAGCTGCCAAAGCTGCTTGTTAGTTTGGATAATCTGATGCAACCATTGTCGCAAAGGCTGTTATAACAAATGAAATGAATGGAGTTTTAAGTCCTATGCTTGTGCACCTTATGGGCAAATGAAAACTGGTTAGGCCGTTGGGAGAGTGTTGCTATCAAACCTTATATTAGAATGTATCAATAAGCTACGAAAGTTTTCCAACATGTATTAATATTTTAATTTTAATTACATCTTGTAGTTAGAAATTGATTAAAAGAAGTTAAGAAATTAAGGAATTATTTGTGAAAATTCACCTATCTTACCATACTGTTTGCTTAGATAAGTGGACGAAGTCTTCACTATGTTTAACCCCCAGAATGACCCACAAGAATTACTCCAGCATCTCTAACTCTAAAGAATCAATAATTCAATTCACTATGGGAAGGGAAAACAAAGACCAACAGCTACCATTTCAAAATGTCCATATTAAAAGAACCAACAAAGTCCACACTACTGTATATCGTAAGCTGACCCTCACAGACCAATTATGTCCATATTCAATTCAGGAATAATATCAACAAAAGAAGAGTTAAACTGATTTGTAAAGATGAAGAGAGTTTATAAACAGAAATCAAGCACCTTAAAAACGCCTCATCTCCAACAATGAACAATCAAGGGTTAAGCAGCGGTGTTTGGATCAAGGTGGTTCTGGGAAGAATGGCCTAGTTCTGCATAATTATTTAGCATCATTGTTATGGAATTATTTCCAATAGTCATGGCTTTGGAGTTTTTGGATGCGTCATCACCTGTCAAGTTATTCATAAAATATTCTTGTGCCTGTCAGCCAATTGATGTGCTCCATATAGCACTTATTGCAGGGGTCTATTGTTTCAGAATCAAGATGGTTCCCTAATAACTTATTTCTTGAATTCACAGTTTAGCAATTTTATACAATTTTGGAGCTGCCACAGCTGCTTGTTAGTTTGGATAATCTGATGCAACCATTGTCGCAAAGGCTGTTATAACAAATGAAATAAATGGAGTTTTAAGTCCTATGCTTGTGCACTTTATGGGCAAATGAAAACTGGTTAGGCCGTGTAACAGATATATGTTCAAATATGCATAATCTAATTTGGCTATAACTTATAATGTGTGGGTTAACTTCAGTAATCCATTGCTTGGTTTAGGCTACACTATGACCTAGATATAAACTATGATGTCATACAAGTTCCTGTCTGTCCTCCAGTTTAACATGTATTAAAATCCATCTTATTTTAAAAAGATAAACTTATTCATTTATATGAAATCCCTACATGGTGTCAGAAGTGGTCAAAGATGAGTTCAAACAACATTCCAGTACCTAAACCTCTGAGTTTGGAAGGAAATAAGGCAGAAAACTGGCGTAAGTGGCTGCAAAGTTATAAACTTTATATGAAGAGCACAGAAAAAGACAAGAAGGATGAAGCCATACAGTGTGCTACGTTTTTGACAATAGCTGGTCCAAAAGCTATAGAAGTGTTTAACACATTCACTTTTACTGATGCAGAAACTGATAAGATTGAGCCACTGATAACAAAGTTTAAAGACCACTGTGCCCCACCTAAGAATTTAACAGTGGAGAGAAGTATTTTCTTTGCCAGAAAACAACAGTCAGGGGAAACATTCGACTCATTTTTGACAGATTTAAAGTTACTTGTAACTGATTGTGAATTTAGAGACCTAACAGATGGAATAATAGTAAATGGAATTGTGAGTGGTATTAAATCAGAACAGACAAGGGGAAGATTATTGAGAGAGCCAGGAAATTTATCATTAGATAGAGCAGTTGAAATTTGTAGAGCTGCAGAAGCATCAGCTGATCAATTAAAGGTGCTTTCTTCAAGCAGTCAAGAAGAAAAAGTTACACATGAAGTAAACAGACACCCAGATGTGAAACATAAAAGGGGAGGTAACTCAACTAAATTGGACAGTAAACAGAGAAGTTTTAATAAAGTTCAACCTCAACATAGTCAAGGTCGATCATCATTTAATAAATATAGAGATTCGAGTCAAAGATATCAGAATACAGGCCCTATGTGTAGTAGATGTGGATATCGTCATGAGTTTAATAGCCGTTGTTCAGCTAAAGGAGAGACATGTTATAAATGTAATGGTTCAGATCATTTTGCTCGATGTTGTCGTAGTAAATCTTCAAAGAAAGTGCATGAAGTGAAAAACAGATATGATCATGATTTTTATGTTGATGCAGTGGATACAGTACTGATAGACTCAAAACCTTGGATAATTCCTCTCCAAGTGAATGGAACAGTTATACCTCTTAAAATGGAACAGGTGCTGACCCAGATATTTTAAGTAAAAGTGACTTTGATCAATTAAATCAAAAGGCTAAACTGAATAAATCAAATGTGAAATTAACAGCATATGGGGGAAGTGACATAGCAGTAGTAGGACAGAGTATCTTAGAAATTGACCATAAAGGAAAGAAATATAGAAACTTATTTGTAATTTGTGATGGTAATGTTCAACCCTTATTAGGCAGAAAAACCTGTGAAAGACTGGGGTTAATTAAAAGAGTTTTTGTAGTTAATGAAGCTATTAAACCAGAAGTTAATGACTATACTAAGAAAATTTTGAAGGAATATGATGATTTATTTAAAGGCTTAGGTCAATTACCAGGTCAAGTCAAGATCAAATTTAAACCAGGCTCTGTTCCAGTTGTAGAACCCTGTAGAAAAGTACCGTTTCCAGTATACGACAAGGTCAAAGAAGAACTTATCAGAATGGAATCTTTAAATGTGATCAAAAAAGTCAATGAACCAACTGAGTGGGTTAATGGTTTAGTTCCTATTTACAAATCCTCAGGAAAGCTTAGAATATGCTTAGACCCCCGCAATTTAAACAAATGTATACAACGTGAACATTTTAAACTTCCAACAAGAGACGAAATAATGTCTAAGTTTAGTGGTGCCCAAATATTCTCAAAATTGGATGCAGCAAGCGGATTTTGGCAGCTGTGCCTTGATGAAGACAGTTCCAGACTTTGTACCTTTAATACTCCTTTTGGAAGATACCGTTATCTTCGACTTCCATTTGGTATCTCCAGTGCCCCGGAGATTTACCATAGAACTGTACATGATATATTCGAACATATTCGTGGAGTTGATACTTCTATGGATGATATAATAGTTTGGGGTTCAAATCAGGAAGAACATAACCGCAGACTGAAACAAGTGTTAGAAACTGCTAGAAAAGTAGGCCTAGTTCTTCAAAAGGATAAATGTGAATTTAATGTTCCAGAACTAACATTTTTAGGTGAAACAATTTCATCTGATGGGTTGAAACCAGACAGTAGAAAAATTCAGGCAATTCAAGAATTTCAAAGACCAACCTGTAAGAAAGACATTCAAGATTTTTAGGAATGATAAACTTTCTAGGAAAATACATCAAAGATTTGTCAACAAAAACACATCCACTTAGAATATTATTGGATAAAAACAATCAGTGGGAATGGACAGATGTACAAGAAAATGCATGGAATAACTTGAAAAATGATATTTCTAGTGAACCAGTGCTACAATTTTATGACTCTGAAAAACCTATAAAAATATCAGGAGATGCAAGCCAAAGTGGATTAGGTGCAGTCATTCTACAAAGAGTTAATGATTCATGGTTACCTGTGGCGTATGCTTCCAGAGCATTGACAACAGCTGAATGTAGATATGCGCAGATCGAAAAAGAGGCTCTAGCCATGACTTTTGCATGCGAGAGGTTCCATCAATTTATTTATGGAAGAACTTTTGAGGTGGAAACCGACCATAAACCATTAGAGGCTATTTTTACTAAAGCTTTAAATGACTCGCCTCCAAGAATACAAAGATTTCGACTAAGATTACAGAAATATGATCTTAAAGTATCCTATACTCCTGGTAAAAATATGTACTTAGCAGATTGTTTATCCAGAGCTTATAATCCAGTTAAAGTTGAAAGTTCAACTGAATTTGAAGTGGAGCAGTATGTTAATAATGTGATGTCAAAATTGCAAGTAGCTGATGAGAGACTCCAAGAAATTAGAGAAGTTTCGGCTGAATATCCAGTATTTATATGTCTGATGAAAGCTATTTATGATGGATGGCCAAGTTGTAAGAAATTATGTCCAATTGAAATTTCTGAATATTGGAACTACAGAGATGAACTTTCAGTGATCAATGGTGTAGTATTCAAAGGCTCTAAAGTGGTAATTCCTTTGAAAATGAGGCAGGATATGTTATCTAAAATTCATAGAGGACATTTAGGTGAAAACAAATGTAAGAGTAGAGCACGTGAAGTTTTGTTTTGGCCCAGGATGAGTCAAGACATTGAAAATGAAGTGAAACATTGTGATTTGTGTATAAAATATCGTGATAGTCAACAAAATGAACCATTGATGTCACATCCAGTTGCTAGAAGACCATGGCAAAAGGTTGCTACTGATCTTTGCTATATAGACACTAAAACTTACCTTGTACTTGTGGATTACTATTCAACATTTCCAGAAATTTGCTTATTAAATGGATCTGGAAGTAAGCCTGTCATTCAAGCATTGAAATCTATATTTGCTCGTCATGGAGTCCCAGATGAACTTGTAAGTGACAATGGTCCGTGCTATAACAGTTATGAATTTAAACAATTTTCAAGAGAATGGTCTTTTGTACACACAACCTCAAGTCCCTTATACCCAAGATCTAATGGCCTTGCTGAAAAAACAGTGCAAACTGTAAAACGAATACTTAAAAAAGCTTCAGAACAACATGAAGACCCTTACCTAGGATTACTGGTATACAGAAGTACACCATTACCTTGTGGAAATTCCCCAGCTCACCTCCTAATGGGTCGTAGAATTCGTTCAAACTTACCAATAACAGATGATCTTTTAAGTGTTAACAATAATGGTATTGTAAAGTATAAACAGTATGAAAAAAGTCGACAAAAGTATTACCATGACCGAAGGAGTAGTCGCCCTTTGCTACCTCTGAGTCCAGGTTCAATAGTTAGGCTGAAATTTGATGGTAGATGGACTGAACAGGGTACAGTTATACAAGAAGTCGCACCCAGATCATACCTTATAGAGACTTTAAGTGGTTCAGTTTATCGTTGAAATAGAAGAGACTTACTATTTATTCCTGGTGATAGTCTCAAACCTACCAACTTACCTGATGAACCACATAAACATCAGCCAGTGGTTCAACAACCAAATCAAAATATTCCACAGGAGAGAGATAATGTAGAAAATCCTGTATTAAATCAAGTTCCAGAAGAAAATCCAGAAAGACCCAATATAATCCAACCTTCTAGATTACCTATACCAACCAGTTTGAAAACTAGATCTGGAAGAACAGTGAAACCACCTATTAGACTTATAGAAACGGTGTAGACTGTGTAATAGGACAATTCAAAGTGATTTTAATAGGAATTAGAGACTGCAAATAGTGGTTTTAAATCTTTATTTTATTTTCAGCTGAGAACAATTTGAATTTAATTGAGAGACTCTTAAGTGAAATTTATTTGATGTTTTATAGTGTAATTTAAACCATAGCATGTTTTGAAATTTAATTATGGTATTATCTTATATTTGAAAAAAGGGAGATGTAACAGATATATGTTCAAATATGCATAATCTAATTTGGATATAACTTCAAGCTCAAATATCTAATACGCTAATGTGTGGGTTAACTTCAGTAATCCATTGCTTGGTTTAGGCTACACTATGACCTAGATATAAACTATGATGTCATACAAGTTCCTGTCTGTCCTCCAGTTTAACATGTATTAAAATCCATCTTATTTTAAAAAGATAAACTTATTCATTTATATGAAATCCCTACAGGCCGTTGGGAGAGTGTTGCTATCAAACCTTATATTAGAATGTATCAATTAACATTTGATTAGTATTTTATAAGGTGGATTGTTTCTTATTTACAATACATGTAGATTGTGTGAGTTGGAAGCTTTCTCCACCCAAAACAATTTTGCAATTTATGTCAATTATTTTGCTTCTTATTACTTTTTACGGTTAGAAATTGATAACAAGATTTTGGTTGTTTTATCATCAAATGATTTTATTATACAAAGTTTCCTCAATTGTTACATTGTTCCAAGTAAAAAATGATATATATCCTCCAAGACTATTATTTGGCTAATAAATAATAAAGTTTGTGAAGTCAAGTTCAAGGGAGATAATATTTTTATTTTAAAAAAGTGAACACCATGAAAGGGATTTAACCCTTACCCAAATGTAAAAATAAACAAAATGTAAGGAATTAGGTTAATATGATTTCAACAACAGAAATTATTTAATTCCCTGGAAAAAGAATTGTGATGTTATTATGAATGTATCTAATAGTGATATTCTTTGGTTAGACAATAATTAACAATAATTTTACATGGTTTATTTTTTCTACTCAATTTGATCTCAATAAATTTGTATTGTATTTTTGTCATTTTAGTATAAACAATTTGGGTCAACTTTACTTTTGGTGTTACTGCAAGGTTTATGAAAAATAGCTTAATATGCTACATAAACCTGAAATAAAAAAAAAAATTGAATCCATGTTGGATTGTCATACAATTTACAGTTTCTACACACCTGCAAAGAAAAGGGATCTCTTCCTCCAACAAAAACCAAAGATATTGGGTATGTTTAAGCATAATGGCTTTACACTCCAGCGTATAAGTCAGATCTATAAACAATGTTCTATTATACCAAAGATGGCTCGATTTGTTACAGACATTAGATATCAGAAGTGATGATTATTTCCCTTTCTTTCAAAAAAGAAAGTTTCCTGGAGACCTGTTGTTTGGCAGAATGTAGGCCTAACGTGTAAATTAATTATTTATCAATATATCATTAATTGTTTAATTTTTTTGGCCAAATATACCAGTTTTTAACTTTATTTCTCCTTACTGGAGAAAGATATTTTTTTCGTCCATTACAGAAAAGATCATTCATCGCCGTATCCTTCTAATCCTAGATGTCTGTCAAAAAATTGTGGAATTCTAAAACCCTAAGTCAAGATGGCATAATTAACTGATTAGTTAGATTGAATGTCCAGGCATTCCATGACATTAATTTCAGTAATGACTTCTTCAGAGACACCTTACCAATACCAGCAAGATTGATGGAACCTTAAGGTTAGATGATTCAATTAAAAAAAATATCACAATTTGATGGACATTGTTCTAATTCAATTTTACAATTCAAATGACTTGCATCTTAAACTGGTTAGATTGGTGACAAGCCTTGAGATGTTCCACTTCATCAAATTTACAGGAATTAAAATAGAAAATTAGATTCCTGAAATTTCATTACATTTTTTAACACATTCATTAATCATACAAGAATGCTTTTTGTATGCATGTATTGAAATTTAATCAGATTTTTTTTGGCTCTTGCACATGATTATTTACATAAGAGCTTTGAATTGTGTTTTTACATTGTTTTAAACATATAATAGATGGCAACTGATTAGCCTGCACTTGTTTCTGTGTATCTTGTGAAGGTTGATGTTTAATTCATCTGTTTTAACACTCAATCAATAATAAAATAAATGTTTATGTTCAACTGTTACCTCTGTAGCAGAAGGGCAAGGGCAGTAAAGTAATAGAAAGGGGGTGGCGGTAGATTGTCCACAGAACAACTTATTCCCAGTTCCAAATCAGTGACACAAGGCCTGATCCCGCTAACATCCATTTCAGGGTTTAGAATGCTGTGAAATGCGAGGAAATAAATTAGAGAAAATGGGACAAGTTTTTATTGAAATATAAATCAACTCATATACATAAAAACACAAAAACCTTATATTGATAAAAACTCCTGTATCTCACAAAGCAAGCCAAAGATTACAACCTTGTGCCTTTCAAACCTTTAGAGTTACTCCACAGAAATGTGAAGCCCCAAGATCTTGGAGGGGAGTATAGTAGCTCCCATAAATCTTTCAGAGCCAACCTACCACGTGCCGCACCCCCACTGACTAACAACAGCTTTGCTAAAGCTTTTATACTTAACGATCTCAAACACTGCACTTGCAAACATCTCATTGGAGGAAAATTCATAACCTATTTGAATGCATGACTCTTGACACACCAAATATTATTCAGTTTTCATGAGAAACTTTACTAATCAAGTGCAACAAAACTTTAAAATAAAAATCTAAGTTCTAGTAAATACACCAAACCATAACTACACTGATTTCTAAATATTGACAGCAAGGGAATCCCTTGTAAATATCAATTACATAAGTATATCCCCCCCCCCCCCCCATATAGAAATTTCGGCTTATAGACAACTTGCAGTGACTGTAGACTTTTATGCATGCACCCACAGAGGGGAAACGCATCAATTAATAAGTGACATTTCTCCAATAATTTGGGGAACAAAAGTTCATTATAATTTTGGAAAAGTGATTGAAAGATGGACCATTCTACTACTGAGAAAAACAATGGTACATGAATTTGAATTTATAAATTCAAAGTTGAGCAAAAGAAATAAGAGACAACTTGGCAAAACATTTTCTGCATGGAATAATCAAATCTTAACCATGAATAACTTGCCAGCCACTTCAATTTAAATTTCTTCAGCTTTATTATTGGTAAAAGCCATGTTCTCAGTGACCGCGAGCCATCACTTTCAACTGTTTGAAATTTTCTTCATCACTCATACTGCTCTGTTGGTCAAGACCAGCAAATAGAGCCAACAGCCCCACTGTCACCTCACTGTATGTGCTTTTCATGTCTCTCACTGAACTGTGCATCAGGAAAGATATTCATTAAGAAAGCATTTATTAGGAAAATCAAATCCTTTATGAGTTCAATAATTTTCCATCTACTGTATATAAAATAATTTGGTAGAGAAACATATCTATGAAAGAAACAGTAAAGTTTGAATATAGAAGTTAATTTCTGCACTGATTATATGCTAGTGTCTGCTAAATTCAATAGAACACCATATTAAAAACATATAATTTAGACACGATTTTCTATTTTATAGTTTAGATTCTTCAAGATGAAAGACATCAGAGCTAAGAAAGTTAAGTGGTTGTCTACTAAAATAATTATGGGTAATATCGCTCAATTGACGTGGAACGCAATTCGATTTTTCCTAAACAATATTGAAGGATTATTGCTGTGAGATATTTAGCTAGAGAGAGTGAAAGATAAGTTAAAAGCAATGATTGAGCTGATGTCAGCTCAGTGAATCAAGCGTTGATTGGTAATTGTTGCACATCAGATCTTTCATTTTATCAATTAGTAATTGATTTACAGTTTAATACAAACTGTTTAGGTCATTAGTATTAACATCTTTCTATGTTATTTTTTCTCATGCCTTATTAATTTAAAAAATACATTAGTGCTTATACAAATAAAATAAAGATTTATCAGAAATGTATCCACCAAATTTATCTTAACAACTTTCTTGGGCCCAGGGTTTTTGATTTGGTTTTATATGCCGGTCATGACCCACTGTTGTGCCAATATGCTGGTTGCCAATTCCACTTTCTATCAAACACTAAAATTGATACAAGAGCATTGTATACAGCTTAAGAATGATTTATTGGATCAAATTGTGATGTGCCAGTTTAAATTTCTTCAAATTTTGTATAACAATTTTTTTAGTACAAAATTTAATATCATTTTACTTCATTTCTGGAGAATATGGATGAAATCTTAATGGAATATAGGTTCTAGTTCGAGATCAAAAGGATATTAAAAAAGAAAATAAATATGTAACAAATTTATTCACATGACACAATTTCACCGAACCATGTTGCGAAATTCTGATTGTTCCTAAAGGTAAAAAAGATTAAATCTATAGCATTAACACAACTACCTTTAAATGCTTCATGAAGACCTGAAAGTAATTCAGGCATTTTTTGTTTTGACTTTTACAACACTTATCTTTTCTTTTTGCTAAAAGGCTACCAACCTACCAGAAATATTGGTTTTCCAGCACCTATTATTATGTTTGTAAGTTGAAGAGATAATTATGAGTCTTGTCACATCAGAATCTAAATCTGTTAACAGTTATCTATGTTATAAAGCAAATAAATTCTTCTATTTCATCAAATATGGTCATGTAATAGGTTTTTCTCAATTGCTTCAATTTACCAAGATTTTGCTTGTCAAATGTGTTAGAGAAGATAAACAAATCATACAACAAACTTACTGGACTCTCTGATGTTCAGAAACTGCTGTACAAGGCAGTAAATAGTTTTCTCCTTGTCTCATACATTGCCGTGTATAGATATTTTTGTTTTAGATTTTCTACATGAAAACCATATTTTTATCAAGCAAGAGCCTCACTACATTTTCTTACTTTACATTCAATAAACATTTGAGTGCTTTATTGGAGTGAATCTTAGATTTTAATCTTGAACTTCAAATCACTCGAAACCTGAAAAAATTTCTTTTTCTGAAATCTGCATTTATAAGTATTCAGAAACATGCAATAACTCATATCGACAAAAACCTTCATATCATTATCTTTTTCTTAAGAGTAAATATTTTTCAACATTGAAGAGGCCAAAAAAGGATAAATACAAACAAAAACAAGATTACAAATTGATTAGAATAGTACAAAAACCAGACCAGATTCAAGGAACCAAGTTGATTTTAGATGTAGTAAAAATAAAGGTTTACGAGTTAAATCCGAAATTCACATGCTGCCTTGTTAACAATACATTAAGCCATCAAACTAAGCCGCAGAAAACCATTCTAAAGACTTTCAGATCTGCTGGAATTTGTCAGCCATAAAAACACAAAGATATCCATTAACTTGAAAATCTACGAGGCAATCAAACCTGTTAAAGACCTAAAAACGCAGTTGTTGATTTCAAAGAGACACTTCGTCAAAAACTCAGAAATTTGTTTCTTTGAAATCTTTTATTGTGGTGAATACACAAGATTTAAAAGTCATCAGTAATGAAGGCCTAATAGATGATGTGATCAATTTAAAATCCTGTGATTACATGGTGGTGTTACATTGGAAATCTCAAAATTTTTCTAAAATGGCTACCATTATCCAAAAAAAACAACCTGAGTGGAAAAGTATAAAATTCAATTTAGCATAAATGGTTAAATAAAGTTGTTATTCCTTGTATCCCAAGTGAACACCCTATTTATCATGAATTTGTACAATACAAGACAAAATCATATCAAAATTTGATTTTTTTTGTGCAGAACAATCTTGTTTTATATAAGAATCTATTCATTGCACTCATTGAAAGAGTCTCCTGGGCATTAGATGTATGAATCAGTAAAAAGATATATGTATCCAATAATTTCACTTGTGTCAGTCAAATTTTTAACATTGTATGCTGTTTCATTTTGACAAGTAATGTTAAATTAAGGTTTATTACATCTCTAGATCTGAATTGTTATCAGTTTCTAACATTTTTATTTTCTGATCCCTAAGGAATTATCTGGTTAACTTGTCAATTCCCACAATCCTATCTGGTTCCAATCATTGACTTTCTCTTATTCAAAGTTATCTATCTTTGTCAAAATAAGGATATTTAGAAAATTAAATAACATACTCTAGTGACCTCTAGTTTAATCAGTAAATATTGCCATCATTTTTAGAGATACCTAGATTTTAAGATAAAGAAGGTTTTTCCCTAGATCAATCATCAGATAGAAATGGAGGATTCTGAAGATTACAATCAACATTCAATCATTTAAATTGATTTAAAATAATTGCAAATTTTTTTGAACTAAACTGTGCATCTTGTTGACTCCATATAACTTTAAGTTCCACAGCTTTAAGGAACCTTGATTTAACTGCTTATAAAATATTAACACCCATTATTCCAGACAACCCAGTGTTATATTGGTCAGTGGTACTCTATAGACTCGTAAACATTAAAAGAATAAGTATATATACTTATATAAAATAAGGATAATTCCTGTAACACCCATTATTCCATACAACCAGTTGAATATTGGTCAGTGGTACTCTATATATACTTATATGAAATAAGGATAATTCCTGTACATGTTTGATAAAGGCATCATCTACTTTCAATTTCCTTAACTCAATTAAATAAGATTTCTGTAAAATATATGGCATTGATGAAGCCACTTATTGTTGCTTATATGGAGAAAATAGGACATGTATTGAACTTATATGGACTTATACAAAGTCCTAAAGTCAACCAAATCAATGAGGAAGTAAAAGACATAAGAAGTCTCATTAGTCTTACTGGCCAATTGTCTGTATATAATTGTTTTTCTGTCATCTATAAACACAATGATGCATGTTTGTTTCTCTTTATTTCATTAGCATTCCAGTAATTTGTGTCATGACTAAATATGAAGATCAATTTTTTTGCAATTGCAAACAATTTCTTACAAAGGTTATTTGTCTCTGAATGCTGTGGAATTTCAACTGCATGCAATATTCCCATTTGTCAAAGTTTGAGTCTAGTGTCTGCATGATGATATAGAAAATCTCCTTATATTTCAGAAATGATTGAGTTTTAAACAGTTTTATGGTTGATGGTAAATTGAATACAGTATAATTTGGCATTCAGTCCGCCTCTTCAATTCATATCATAAACTACATTTCAAACTCACATTAATGATAAAATGATCATGGTTCTTAAGTCTTAAGATTTAGGGCCAAATTTTGAATAAACCAATAAAGATCTAAACGAATTTTATTCTAAAAATAAAATTACAATAAATAAATTTCTGTTTTGCAGGAACAGGATGAAATATAGGGAGGAATGTCTCCTGGTAATTTGAAAGAAAAGTACAAGGCAAATAACTTCAGTTGCCTCAAAATAAGACTTGGTTCTTGTGCTTTTAAAAGCTTTAATGAAATAATACCATTAAGTTGACATAGCTTAAATGATACTGATTTGAAAGTGAATTCTTAAACCTTCATTATCATAAATGCCTTAAGAATAAAAATTTAACTATCAAAGGTAGATTATAACATATTCTGTTTTGAACCAATACTTTAAATAAAACTTCAAACAAGAATTTTATAACATGCATATAAATGTATAACAATTATACCAGAAAATAGAGCTGGGTAAAGCGTGATTCCTGAAAATTAGTATGATTTGATAGAAATTAACCAGTCTGTATTTTGATATTCCTCAAGCTGTTTACAGACATTCAATAAGTGGAAACTTAAGTAGTTATCTAGAGAAATCTAAACCACTGTTGATTCATCAAAATTACCATTGTTATATCTGTCTGGATATCCATGACTTTAGGCTGTGATTTTACAAGTCTTCTTTTACAAAGCAAAGCCAAGAACATCTCTTCAATTAAATGATCATTATTGGTTCGTAGTCAAAGAAGCTAGTCCTGTGGAAATATTGGCTACCAAGTAAGCTATTAATGTTAGGCTTTCATTGTTAAAATCTTAAGAAATAGCACTTTAAAGTAAAAAAACCAACCTTACGGTTCTGTCAATACAAAATTAGGCTGTGAAATACAAATTATGATAGGTGCTTATTTTATATTAAATTTGTCACTTAAATATATGTATACATTATTATGAACGATGAAATAAGTCTGTGGATTTGTTATGACTAGCAGTGTTACTAGAATTTCAATATACAGTACAGTAATCTTCCAATTTTACTCTTATTCTTAATATCCCTTCCATATAATCCATCTGAATCATCCATTATCATACTGATTCTTAAACTCAAACTAATACAAAAGTAAATCTTTGAAAATCAACATGCGAATCTAGGAAAAACCTTGATAGTGGAGTTTTTCAAGATTATCTTAAGGCAATTTCTGAACCATTTTGAAGTTCTTGACTACAATAATTAGCTAATGACTGCTGGAAATATTTTAAATTTAATCAGGAGTTCAGAGGAGAATTGGAGAGGTGAGGAAGGTGACTCATGGATGACTTCTGATCCTTGAAGGCAAATTCACCAATTGTTTCAGAGCACACTAATACGTTGAGAGGTTTCTGAAAAAATACAGGAAATTTTTTTACATTATTCATCACAAACTTGGCATTTTAAAAACGGACTCCAATTAGGAAGACAATTTGCGGTTTCAACATGCAGTGTAATTCTTTCACTCTTAAATTGAAAGTCCTTTGGCTAATATTTTCAAGAGATGCAGAGAACTCAGATAATTTGACTTTTAACTTTTGCAGGCAAAATGCATGACAATTAAGTGTGCATTATGTCATTTTTTTTTTCCTCTTGGTACAGACGGTCAAGTATTACCGTTACTTAAAGAAAGTCCAAATTCTGAACAGCAAATTTTCTTGATGGTTTTTGACAATATTTTTTGAGAGATTAAATTTGATTCCCTTCAATTGTCACTCATTCACTGGGCCTGCAGTCAAACTAAGAGTACAAAATGGCAATACACAATTTTTATGGAATTTATGCAAAAAAAGAAAACGTAGCTTGAAGCCTGTAAGATAAAATACAATGAATACATGGTGTCATAACAACCTTTATCAATATCCTCATGTTGCATTCAAATTGTCTTATTGAAACCTCGACAATCAGACTTCTTGAGACCAGCCTTCTATTTAACCTAGACTTAACATTGACCTTATGTTATCGCAGATCAAATTCTTTATATTGAAACATGTCCTTTCTCAAATTTACTCTGATTTAGAATGAAGAATTCCAATCAAATCAGCCAGTAACAGGATGTTGACAATGCACCATGTCCAAATTGACAGGAAATGGACCCAGCACAATAGTTAGTTTTGCGCGATTACCAATCTTAAAAAGATTTGGTTGCCTGCAGAAATGGCTGTTAAGCTTAATTACTGATTGCATTCTAGAATGGAATATGTTACTTGACTAATGGAACATTGCTGGGAAGTAGAGAAGAATTCCTGGAGTAAAAGACAAGTTGGAATAACAATAGATATCTTAGTATAACGATTAGTTTGTGATGAATACTAATCTACAGATTAGTGGCCATGCCTATCAAAATAAACCAATCTCCTGGCTTTTAAACAGTTTTTAATGTCTTCTACATAATTTTTATCTAAATATCAGGAAAAAAACTGCTGAAAAATGTAAAAGTGTTTTTCACATGTTGGCAGTCTAGAACAGAAAGACTGCATGTGACGATGCCACTCCAACTTTCAATAGAGTCACGGCCTAGTGTTTGATCCATGCACGAGAAAATACTTCTATATCTGGAAATAGAGCTTTCAGTGACATATAACAAATTGTCGCGTAGGGGAAATTTCATATGTGCTTGTTAAAAGTCTAACAGTTTGAAACATTCGTTACTAACATTTATTACGTGATATTTTGCACATTTGTAAACTGCATACATCTTTTTATACTTAAATTTATCAGACGACAAATTGACAAAGAGAAATATGACAGTCTGCATGGTCAATCAATGTACTTGTCTAAAAATAGACTCTGCTTAAAATCTCATCTGTTTGTTAAATGTTATCGAACTATCCTACTGATTGTAACTAACCAGAAAATCAATTTTATCTTCCAATAAATATTTTATCACATTCTTATAACCTGAAATTTGATCTAAATTAATAGATGAACTTAAACAAACCAGATTTTCTCTTAATGTCACATGAATAGGAGGATAAATGTTGGAGATAGCAAAAATACTTCATCAATTTGTCTTGAAATCACATCCAATATCAAGAAGTACCATATTTCTTTTCTTATTGTCTGTGTTAATGTGCATGGCTTCATGATCAATTTGACTACACTAAAAACGCATCTATCAGTCTGGCTTTAATGGTGAAACAGATCAACCATAACTTTGGTTTTAAAAACTTTAAATTTGGACAAAATTTCCAGAAATGAGCTTCAGACGCTGACTTCCTTTCAGGAAAAGGTTTTTAAATAGAAAATAAATCTCTGACAAGGAATTTACTGTAGTTCATTTAATGATGAATATATAAAATAAATTGATGTTTAATCAAACTATACCTTTGTTGTAGCTGATCAATAAATAATAACGAGACAAATTATATAAAACCTTTGGAAAATGAGATGAATGGAGTTTTACATCCTACTCTTCTGCACCTAAGATAAAAAATCTTTAGAAGGCTTGGTATGAATAGATGATATCCTATAGTTTGCAATAAGCAGCATTTCCTTAAAGTATATACCTTGTATGACATGGACACTTATAAGGATAACTATTAAGGACATGGACTCTTATTAGGGTAACGGATAAGGACATGGACTCTAAAAGGGTAACTAATAAGGACCTACCCTTATAAGGGTAACTAATAAGGAGCTAACTTACAGATATCATATTGGTCTGTCAGAACCCCATTTATGTCAATTTTAATGCATCTGTGTGACAACTGGATTTTTAGTAGAAATGTGATTATCAGCTTTATAAGCATGTCTGTGTGAATTTCTGCAAATTTTAGAAACTATAATATTCATAGGAGTCCTGTTAAGCGAAGTCATTGAGAATTGATTTCTGAAATTCAATTAGTATAATATGTAGCAACCCATCTTGAAGACTTCGATTTTTTAATAAAAAGAAATAAAGAAACCTCTACATTACAGCCATCATCTAGTTTGAAATGCGATTAAGCTCCATGACATTTGCCTACTTATACCTTCATTGAATTTCTTTATTGGATTAACTTGGAAACAAATCTCATTTCAACCACTGTATGGCTGTAAAAAACCTGATTTCCCCTCCATAAAAAATACGGAACAAGCCATGTTCAATTTGATAACAGACTGATTGGGTTGAGAAAATAAGATTATTGTAAATTGTTACATGAAGAGAGATATGATAATTGGGTAAAATTTCACAGCAGGGGCCAATGGTATCTATATCCAATAAAGGGGAATGTGACAAATAATACTATATGTGATCAGGGCTAGTACCGTTTCTGTTACAATTCTCCATGTTGGGCTAGCCTAGTATAAGACATAAACAATTTGCCTTAGTGGCACTTTTATTATATATGCATCATTCAATAACATTTTGTTTCAAACTTTTCAACAGGGCATAGGTTGAGGTCAACTGGACCCATGTAGAGAAGGACAGGCTACTTCAAAGACATGTTTTGATTAGATTTTGACATGAAAATGCTCTCTGCATTCTACATTGGATACCTCTGTAAAATGCATCTGATCATCTGACAACAGTTACGGGTCAAAGGGTACTGGTCGATTAAGAATGATTGGACACATTTCTCTTAAAGTTTCGAGAACAAGAGTGTACTATAAATTTTTAAGAGACCCATCCTTATTATGGGCCATTTGTGTCGTAATCCATTGGTGTCGATTGGTAGCTTTTCCATTTCAGAATGAGGATACATAATTTAGAGATTGGCTAACCCCTACTTTGTGGGCTTTCATCTTTGGTTAGTCTAAGATGTCCTGCCAAAACTTTAATTTGGACAGCTGTTTGGGTAAGTGACGAAAAAATGTCGTCAATAGACGTGATAATTTAATATGTCTGGTATAATTTTATCTACGTCAACAATAGCAAGTTGATAATGTTATGAAGTTTGCACAAGGAACTCTTTCATTTCTTTGCCTTTTTTAGTTTCAAATATGACACTTGTATCGTATTATGGTGCTGATGTTCCTTAATACATTTCATATCATATCATTGGGATGATGGTATTTGCACCAACCTCCAAGCAAGTAGAGTCTATTCTTAAGGTAGTAAAAATGTTACAATTGTGAGTACTCATGTTAGTCGAAATTAAAATAATCAATAAAATTAATCGCAAGATATTTTGATTAATTAAAGCCATTGAAAAAAAAACAATGGCCCCCATAAAACAGAATATATAATTATTTCACGTCTAGAAAATCAAATTGTTCTTTTCATATTTAATCAGATTTAATTTAAACTGCTCTTTCTGTAGCATCACTGATTAAAATAGAACAAACCATTGTACCCAACTGAACCATTTGAATTATGTGACATTCATGTTAGATGCTTGCTAACTGACAAAATAGGTTCATGCATAATTTGGATTATTTAATTTTTTCAGAATTAACATCAAATACTCTTTATAATAGCGGTTATTTAAACTGAATTCAAATCCAAATTTCTATTGGCACCACTTAATTGGTTGTCATGTAGTTTTGAGACAAGAAAGGTGTGGTTTCTGTAAAGGTCAATAAAGGTCAAGAAGACATTAGTTTTGTAAACATAACAATTATTTTAGATAAACTTAGAACCAATCTATTTGTCTTCGGGATATGTTCTAGATATTTCAGACAGTACATAACAAGATCTCTGTGTTTTATTTCGAGTGTTCCTGTGGGATTGTCTGCACATGTATCTTTAAGTTCACATAAGGTTAATTTGGGTTGATTTGATTTCATGTATATCTGAATAATTTGGAAGTGGATAAGACTTGCAACATCTTTTGTTCAAACTGAAGTTTATTTTTCACTCTTCTACTCCTGATTTGGTTATGAAAACTGACAAGACTGACTGTGCTCAAGAAGTAGCTAAACCTTACTTATTTAAGAGATTTACTATAAGAGAATTGAGCAAGCATTGTGGCATTGGGCCATTTTATTCTATTTCAGTTGTACATATATTGGACTACACACCAAAATATGCCTAAATATTTTGAAACAGTTGAAAAGACTCAGATATTTTCTGATACAGTTTGTCTTGAAAGATCTGCAGGGTGCTATGAAATGTTGTATTTTTTTTACACATAGATCACTCATTCTAATGTAAGATCTGTAAAGGGACATTGTCCCTGGCAAATTATTTACTTCTCAACCTCTAAGTTTTCTTCTCAACAGTTCTATTAAAAAACATCTGAGTTAACTAACAGAAAATTAGAGAGCTGTATCCCTGTAAAATCAGAATTACCATTGAGCTTTTTTTCTCTTTAAAGATTCTCTTGCTACTGTTTTATCACCAAGATCAGTTTTTATGTTTCATTTTATTCTTTGATCTATGCAATGATGTTTTATTGAAACAGTAAAAAGAACAATAACCAGTGAAATTCTGGGGGTAAAATTATATCCTTGGTTTTATATCTTGGTATAAAATAGATACATTGGTATCTTTAATGTACATTTGACGATGTACAGTCGTCATAAATGTACAAGATCAACCACATTTTCAAATTATGATAAAAGTTAAATTAAAATCGACAAGTTTTTGTTTAAGACTACATCACTGAATTTTTTGGTTTTTTTTCTGGTATTTGATTGTTTTGAATAAAAGAATTGACATCAATAATTAGTGGTTATTTTCTATGCCATGACATGTCAAAAATCATTAGTGTTTCACTGATAAAAATTTTAATGGCATTGATACCTTTCATTCACAAATGAAATTTGTCCAACCCATCACAAATCGGAAATTGCTTCATGCACGTATTTATTTTTGTAGTCAACATGCTTTTAACGTGCAATTAACCAATGATTTGAAATGTCTTTAACAATAATCATTATAATAATAGGACCTGAAGTTCAATTGGTACAGGGCAAATGTCGATTAACTTCGTGCAAACAAAATCAAATGTTCCATTCTTAATAAACAGTTAATATGTCCTTATTCAAAACTAAAGAAAATGTTTTAAGGGTTAAAAAGATTCTTCTTTGTTCCTTTTTAAATTATCTGGGGATCTTTAAAGTTCACAGAGCCCTAAAACATGAAATATTGAATTAAACAGCTTATCCCCAAATGAATTTCAATAAAATCTTCTTGAAAATTGACAAGTGTTTCAACAAAATAATACAATGTTGCTCTTTCCATTTTTAAAGTGTCAAATATTCTTACAAGTTCCACTTTTTACTAATTCAATAATTGCAAGCATTTATATCATTTTTTTGCCTTTTCTTAGATTTTACTAGTTGATAGAGCAATCTAATCAGTTGTAATAACCTATGTGACCTTATAAGAACTTGATCTTGAAGATGGTATAACTTATATAATATAATGCCAACTTCATGACAGTATGTTATAAGAAGATTTCTTACATCATTTCTTTATAATTGCAGGAATCAGATTCTGATAAGTATCCCTCTATTATATGTCTTATATCAAAACAAATACATCTGCCATCATTCCAGAATAATGGGGATTCAATTTTCTATGGTATTTTTTTTTTCCTCGAAATTTAATTTGACTCAAGTCAGAGCTTCACCTTCATAAAGTCATCAGAAATATTATCATCATTTTCTTTTATCAATTTGTATGAATTGTAGTTTCAGATTGAAATGTCAAATGCCATGTTTTTCATAAGAAAAAATACAAATTTCATTATTAATATTTAATAAATGACTTGTGACAAAAACCTAACAAGTGCAGTTGTTATAGATTAAGTTGACACCAACATAAGGTATTAAGAATATATGTCAAAAAAATAAAGTCAAGTTATTTCTTCACTATCAATATTTTTTCCATCTTGAGATCTGTATGATGAACAACATAAATTTAAGTTTTGATCAGATAGTCTGAAAAAATAACAGTCATATAAAATGCCATACATTACAACAGACATATAAAAGGGATGCCATATGCCATACATTACAAGAGGCATATAAAAGGAATGCCATATGCCATACATTACAACAGGCATATAAAAGGGATGCCATATGACATACATTACAACAGGCATATAAAAGGGATGCCATACATTATAACAGAATAATATGACATTGCCCATCTCATAAAAAAGGGGTTCAGAAAAAAGTATAGTTCAATTCATTCCATACATGTCATATTTGCTTGACTCTTCTCTAATATTGATTTTACTCCCTTATCTATCTTTTTTTTTCTTATGAATAATTGGTTTGATACATGTAAGTAAGTATTAGTTTCTATATTTTGTCACCAAATAATGTGCAAAATTCATTTCAAATTGGTTCGCATCATGGAATCTGGCTATAAAGATACGAGCCAAGAATACATATTGACATCACAAGCGATTTGTATCTGTTCTAAGCAATATTTGACTGGTCCATGGAGGGAAGTAAATATATTGTTATAAATGAATTATTAATGTGTATAACTAATATTTAGACAGCTCTAATGATTTATTTACTTCACTAATATTCCTCCATGTTTCCTTTTATAGTCTTGATCAACCAGATAAATCATCAAGTATTGCTGTTATCAATTAATTGGGGGCGTTCATGATAAGATTGGAGGCAATTTGTTTACCTTGGTAACATGTTGTTGCTGATTAGAAATTTCTATAGATAGAAGACTCTTTATTTTAGTTCAATATCAGAGTCTAATGGTAAATGAAATATCAACAATGATTTAAATCCCTTTCATTAAGAGTTCTAGGCCCTACAAGGTGTGTTAGAAAAGTGGCAGGACTGGTGTCAGAATAGATTTATTTCGAATCCAAACTACTACTTGAAAATTATCACACTTTCCCTTTCTTCTTGCATGGATTTTTTTTAAAATTCTCCACAACTGTTTCTGTCTCTGCTCTCCTAGGATAAATAAACAGAAATATGCAACACCAGTAGCAGAAATTTTTGAACATGTATGCAACGGTATAGTTGTAATGATGGTCTAAAATGGTCAAAATAAAGGACCTAAAGGAAATGGTAAACAAATGAAAATGGTACAAATAAAAACCACCTATTGATATTTCTCAGATAAATTGACTGCTTTTTCATTCTACTGAGCAGCTCTTATCTTATACCTGGGTTTCTATAGCACAGCAGTTAGAGCGTTGATTTTTTACGTCATGATGTCATTCGCTTGGATACGTTGAAAATGTCGGATGTGAGTTCTAATCTCGACCGGAGTTGTGAAAGTCCGATGACCATGAATAAGTCCATCTTCTTTCACAATTCCAGTCCACCAATCTGGGAAAGATCAATGCCAAGAGGTTGGGGCCAAGGACCAGCTGGTAGAAAGGATCTCTGTCACATCAGACATGTGAACCTAAGTTGTTATCCTTGTAAAATATAGATGTTTCTTTCTGTCTTTAAATAGGCCTACTCAATGTTCCGAATAACTGACATAAACTCATATAGTCACATTTTTAATGATCTAGATTATGTAAAGAAACAAGCCTCATGACATAATGGTTCCTGCTGCTCCGTTACTGTCTGGCATGCTCTAATCAGATTGTTGGAAGAACTAGAAGACATTTCTAATGAGTTCTGTTAATCATGTTTTATACAAGACTTAATTGTCATGCTTAAAATGTCAATTACAAGCAAAGATAAGAATAAATGTCTGCTTCATTTGATCAATTGTGTCTGATGAATAACTTCAGACAACCAAAATGTCACATTGTTTTGCTTCAGAATTGAAAAGACAATACACATCCTTAGTTAATTACCAGCAGTTAAAAAAAGTGAAGAAAACAATGTTTACAAGAATAACTTTTCGAGTCGTATACAGCGCTCTTACCTTAACAACAGTTGAACTTTGGTAAAGTCTAACTTAATAAAGTTAGGATAAATGACTTTTCAAAGGTTAGCACGACTTCAGTAAAGATCAAGTGGTGCATACATAAAGTTCCAACTTAAGTCAAGGTTAAGGCATGATCTTTGCCTAAACCAATCTTGGCATTGATATTTCAGTTCATTTTTCACTGAGATTGTTTCAGGTATCCACAAAAGTCTAGAACATCTATGTGAACATTTAAAAAGACATATATCTGTAATTTTTTAATTCTTAGGAGCACTATGGATGGATGAGCTTGAGCTAATAGATAGTAAGCAAACAATTTAGACCATTGTATCTCTTTACACCAGGGATACCTAAATACCTTGAAGAACATAAATATTTTACATATTAATCTGCGGAAGGAATTATTTCTTATATTTGAGGTATTAATTTACTTGTGACATGAAATCTAATAATAATTTAATTACTGACCGGATACAACTAGACTATATTAATATATATTCATATACCTTTTGAAAATGATTCAAGACATGCTATTATATTCTTTACATAGATAATATGAACTTCAACTTAATATAGCTCCAACTCAAGGCCCATTAAATCACATCATTGTTTCAGTTATTTGCCCAACCTTCTCTTTATGAGAAGTCTGTTGCTTTTTTTTTTTTTCAGCAAGCAATTTTTATCTTTTATTTTGAATTCTTTTTGTCAGGATTTTGTTTATAGTATTATTTTATGTTTTTATTTGGAGTTTTTGTTTTAATGCGGTTGTGTTATTTTTTGCAACATTGTTTAATTTTTGTTTTAGCTTTGTTATATCTATATATATTGTGTTATTCATTTTTTTAAGCCTTAATATCAGATTTATCATATGTTTATTGTATTCTGGTGCTATAATGACCCATTTTGGTGCCAATGCACCCTAAAACCCTGCTAACAATGTTCTGTAGAAGTTATATAGAATTCTATAGAAATCATACTGGATACCTTTAGAATCTACTGTTCTATAGAATTTTGGATGTGATATCTTAAGAAATTCTATTAGATTCTTTAGTTCTATAGAATTCTGTATGTGTTTTCTAAAGAAAGTTTTACAGACAAACTTCTTTCCATTAATAGTAACAGGTTCCATAAAGCTCTTTCTATAGAAGTTCCATAAAGTGTTGAAAACTTGATTTTTAGTGCCTGCTATTTTATCCTTTTGAACAATATACCTTATAGGAGAAAATAGATGGAAATTCCTTCAATTATGTGTATTCAATATCACTTGTATTAAAGTCGGAATTTCTGAGTCACACAGACTATAATTGACATTTTCATTCTGCATCCAAAAAGACAAAAAAAGGCCTTGGATGATATGTACCACAAAGTAATTTTGTCTATTTTCTTGCAGAACCTCACAATATAGTTCTATGGATATAGTATTTTCTTTGAAAATAATTTGCATTGGACAGTTCATAGATTTTATTCTATAGAAAATACTTCTATAAAAAAAACTCCTTTCTATAGAATAATTCATTCTATAGAACTTTAATGTTCTGTAGAGAAATGTTCTATAGAAAAAGGTCCTAAATTTCTTTTTGGTTTCCTATTGGACTATTCTATAGAAATTCTTAAGCTTTGTTTCTATAGAATAATTTTTGCAGGGAAGTAATCATATGCTTTATTTTGTACATTAAATACAATAGTATTAATATAATATATATACAATAATTTCGAGCATCTCGATTATTTCATTTAAATCAGAATATATTGTATAATTACTGTCTCGAAATATTATAAACTCTCTGATTGCAGAACCAACTTTTAAGTCGTCACCAGAACAAAAATAAATACATTCATTTAATTTCCAATCAAGCTTTGACATAATTCCTTTTTGACTTTTCAGTTTCAAAATCTGAAACGAATGACAAAGTTACAATATGTGTTTGAATTATAGTGGGGCCTTTGTCTGATTTTGTTTTTTGATAAGTGATGTGGTAGCTGGTAAGATCTAGATAACAATATCTCTGTAAAATTCAGCCCTAAAGTGTGTCATACTACAGAATTCTAGTGTGAAAAAGAAGTAAAGAGGGGATTAAGCTAAAAAGGAAAATCTTGTAAGAAGACAAAAATATATACTGGATGGAAATTGACGATTTTCTGATTGCTGTATTTGATGTTGATGATACAGCCTTTTTATCAGATAAAACCTGAGATAACTGTCTTATTTATATAACATACGTTTTGTTGTTTGATTTTCAAACTCATGTTGAGATGCTTGCCCACTAACCTGAAGGTCCCAGGTTCAAAGATCGAGATTAACCTTCGGATTTTTCAGCCCAGTTTCCCCTTGTCAGTTATGCAGGTCGGAAGGACTGACCTGGATTTCCCTCATAGCACACTGCATGGCATTGTCCGTCTTCATTAGCCCATGAGGTGCAGAAAAGTAGGACGTAAAACTCCATTTCATTTCAGATTCAATTCCTGGTGCTGTAGGGACATAACTATAGATGCACGTATTTGTATACCAAATACAGTACAGCAACTTTATAACTTATCTTTATCTGCAGATCATCTGCAGATGGTCGGCAGAATATTTGACGACGAACTGGCGACGGTCGTCGAAAATTTTGCCGACCGTCGTCAAATTGTTGCCGACGAACTGGCGACCGTCTCCAGATGAACTGGCGACGAACTGGCGACAAACTGTGACAAAACCTTAGTTTTGAGTTGATATGCAGAATGTGCCCATTAAAGGCTTCATCAATCTATTTTTTTCGTCAAAAGATTAAACAACGATAGCCGGCCTATGAGACTGAGAGTGACAAGAGGAGAACAATGGGTGGAGCCTATACTTCAACCCTCCACGGAATGCGTGTTGGGGCACTTGGGGTGTCCAACCAAAGAACATAGAAATGTAAAGCCTATAACAGATTATTTAACCATAGAAACTAGGATATCAAGCAGATTCTCAATTCGATGAAAAGAATGTGTAACAACCCTTTTACCATGGCTTTTCGGGACTAGGCCTACGACCTCGGACTTTATAATAAATTAATTCTCGGGCCACCGGCTCTATTTTTATAATTTTAAATTCAAACTTATCACGGGGGATATATTTAAAATCACGACGCCCAACCCAGCCTAAATCTACAGCGGTCAATATAGCAATGATGCTTAACCAGTTCCGACTGCGCTCATTGACGGATTATTAATATTTATTCTTCTTTTTTTTCTCTATTATAATATTAATAGGTAGACATTCATCATTTTGCTGGCACCGCCTATTATTATAAATAACTCTATGAGACCCACCTACTTCGGTATATTTCATTCTCATGCATATGAATGAGTATAAATTATAACCAATAAACGCTTTGTTCTATTTTCATCATCCAATGGTAAAACAACGATGTCGGGATTGACGTTTTGAGAAACCACGCCTACTTCTTCGTAACTGCGTGCCAAGATACATTTGGGCTTAGTTTCGTTTGAAAGCGTCAATCCAAGCACTACTTTTAAGTTCTTTGGGCACCATATTGAAATAGGATTATCACTACTAACGTTGTAACGAATCCAGTCTCAGGTTCTGATATCGGAATTTGTTCAGGTGTAATAGTAGACTGGTTTCCAGTCTTCTCCATAAATTGGTCAGTCTTCTTTAAAAAAAAAAAAATCACTAAAAAAAAATTATTTCTAGAGACTGGGACATTAGAGCTAATTTCTCATCTTGTAGGTCAATCCGCATTATGCAGATCGTGTGACGTTGTACATCACGTGATATCTAACATCACGTGATATAAGCAAAATGGTTGTCTAAAATGGCAAGCTGGTGACATACCTAAAGTTCTTGTTATTTAGTGATATTTTTACGATCTAAGAATTTTGTTGACGCACAGCATCAGTTTAATGAACGGATACAACGTATGGGATGAGGTGAATGAACATAAATAAAATCATTATCATTATAAAAACTTTCCCGAACCACACGGCGCGCACAAAAAAACATCTTTCTTCTGTAGATAAGCGGTGATTATTGACCTCTGATATTCCTTTGGATCTTTATAACCAAAAGCCGGTAAAACATGTCCAATCGCCTCGTCAATATCCGCTAATTCGGACATGATTCCAACGGCGTGTGTGTGGAATTGAATCCGCGATAATCGAGACTTTATTTACAAAATTCATGTCACATGACCCCAAAGCGTGATCGACAACTGTCAATCATTCCAAATAAGGTAGGACGAAAAACATGGCAAACACGCCCATTTTATTGTTAACTTCGCAATTTTTCCAGTCTCTCTCGTAGGATACAAGTTTACTCAATTTTTTTATTTATTTTTTTTTTTTTTAAATCATAAATAGAAGAGACTGGTCCAGTCTAGTGTAATAGTAACTACTAATACTAGGATTTCACGGGCAACCGGTTAGAATTTCAACATCGGTTATCCGGAAACGCTTTTTATGAGTTGACCTACGGTAAAATATCAGAACGAATAGCAAGCTCAGTTTGACAATATTTCTCTTTGTATATTTTTTTCACAATTGAAACAATCTCAATAATTAATGCTAAGGTCGATTTGAATGACATTGTGAGGTAAAGCAAAATTCCTTGTTAATCAGGCTGACCAGGGAAATGTCTTTCGTAGACTAGTTACCGATCATTAGAATGCAATTGTGAAAAATATGAAAAGTAATATTTAAAGTTTCTGAACCATTGTTGGTAGAAAAAAAAGAAAGTTGCGTTGTAGACCTACAATACATGTAGCTATATTTAGAAACTAGTCTGTTGTCAAGCAAAGTCTTGACGTCATGATGTACACAAAGATTATAGAAATTTTGACGACGGTCGTCAAATATTCGGCGACGAACTGGCGACCGTCTGCAGACCCCCCCTCCCCCGACCCCCAACCTGCCGACGAACTGGCGACCGTCTGCAGACCGTCGCCGACGAACTGGCGACCGTCTGAGCTTATTTTGCCGACGAACTGCAGACCGTCGCCTGCGACGAAGATAAGTTATAAAGTTGCTGTACTGTATGTCAATCGGATTATATATTTTTTATGAAAGAAAATGCCCAAAAAGACCAAGTCAAAACTATCACAAAAGTTAAAAACACTCTGTTTTGCAACCTAAGGTTCAGCATTACCTAGTTTTTCAGCAAGGAATATATATTGAATCTGCTTATATATCCGTACGTTGCAAATACCACCGATACAAAAATTTCCATGTACATTCTAAACGAGTTTTAGTAAAGGATACGTTTAACTGCTGTAAGAAGAACATATACATGGCAACCAGAAGTAAAATTCACAAATTTAAGGTTAAGCTGACTCTAGGATCAAGGATTTTATCATGTCCTAGAATAAAAGTCCAGGATAAGTTTGTTTTTATTTCATATTATGACATTTTAAAAGCGTTATTTAGCTGTAGATAGCAATCTTAGAGAGTAGAGCTTTATAAATGTTAATGGTACTGTAGCATAATACTCAAATGTCATACAATTGTCAATATTCTCATTACTATAAAAAAAAAAGATATTTTAAGAGTATTGTTATGCAGTATGAATTAAACTGATATGTTTGATTGTGATATTTATCACTAATTGGGACACTATGTATATCTTGCTATTAATATAGTATCTTCATTTGAATAAACATAACTCTTGTATAGTTAATAATAAGATCCTTGGACTTTTGAAACTCAAATTTATGTGGCAAAATTCTTTCATTGCTTATCTCAGGGCATCACCTAGCTTCAGGAGTATGAAGTACGGTAACTTTATCAATTTATCTATGTTGCTTTGGATATACTTACAATATAAAGTTGTTGCTATTGATGGAGAGCCTGCTTGGACGTGGCTGCAATTTAGTTATCATTTCTACAAATATGAAGTTTCTGCTTAAAATCACAAAAACAAATCAAATTCATTCAAAGTTTCTTTTGTCTTACTCTTGATTAAAATTGTCAGAAATTTAAATGCTGTTGAAATAAGGTTGAATGATCATTTAAGGTTATTTAAAGTTATTTAAGGACTATTGAAGTTATTTCAAGGACATGTCTGTGAGGAACAGTCCTAGATTTACACAATTTAATTTATTCTATTTGGTCTCAATGACCATCATCACTAGAGCATTAACTAATTGACTCATTAATAAGAAAAAATAATAATACAACAGTACATTTTTATGTTTAATTCACATTTATAATACTTCAAAATGTACCCTGACAATCAAATGCTTGGAACAATAATTGAAAACAAAACCAAGTGTCTTGTTCCCATCTTTTTACCCAGCCCAGACGACTAAAGTTAGGCAGCTTAACTATCAACCCTTCTTCTAGTCTGGTTTTTTGAACATGAAATATGATGTCCAGATCTACTACAGATGAGTTTATTTAAACTTTATACTTACAGGGCAATATTAAATCAAGTGAAGTTATTATTGATCTCTTTTGGAAGAGATTTACAAAGCAAGCTTCCGAGATATATACTTGATGACCAATAATAAGTATCTACTAGAAATCGAAATAAATAATAAGGGAATGAAAAAGTAAAACACAATTCAAGGGAGAAATTAACAGCTGAAAGTTTTGTTTTTCTCAAAGCTAATGTTGGCATTAAACACAGAAGATGAATGACATAGTGTCAGTGCCAGTGAAGCCAAAAGCAGTTTCCATCTTTCAAATTTCATTCAAAGACAACTTTTTACCATTTAACTAGTTCAGATTCAGTGAGCATGAAGAAGTCTCTCTTTTTTTCAAACTAAAATGGATTTTCATTGCCTTTTTCTTGTTTTCTTTAAATTTAATGTTTTATACTACAGTTATTCTACTTAATTTTTTTATTTCAAACCACGTTGTGATTGAAAACAGACAGAAACTAAAAGCCACTCGGAAATCTGTTTAATTCTATGATACGGAACACTAGACAAGTGATGTCTACTTTTTATCACTGGATATAGTAAAACAGATAAAATAGAGAATTTACTATTTTTGATGTAAAAGCACTTTAATCCTATTTCCGGACTGATTCCAACTGAAATGGCACCAATATTAACTACAATTCTACTACCAATAGTGTTGACAAGTTATTGACTATTTCTATCTATATATAAAATTGTAGTTCAAATTACATCTCAATTCACAGTCACTTAACAGATGGGTCACTAGTCATTTCTCAACTTAAACTTTAATCTCTTGACGTATGCAAGAATATCAAAGGCAGGATTGTCTCTAGAAAGACAGGGTATATTGTCACTCCCTTTAACAATTCATGTTTCTCTAGTTTGTTAACATAGCTATTATTCTACTGAAACAAGGTATGTAAAATTGAAGTGACGTTTTACACCAGCATTAGGCATATTTTTTGAAGGACAGTGGTAAAAACAAAATAAAAAGAGAAATATGTGTAGTCAAGGCCTTAAACTGAAGCCTGTTTCACAAAAACTTAACTTAGCATGATTTTAGTGTTCCAATGGTTGGATTGGTCAATCACTAAAATTAAGTTCTCATTAACCAATCAGGTTACTGTATTTCTTAAAATTTTGTGAAAATGGTCGTCCAAAGCAAAGGAGACTAAAGTCTTTGTTAATTATGGTTTTTTAAATATATATATTCAAATTGGTATTATTAACAATTTGATCACAGCATGGCATAATAACACCTATTGAAGGTATGCCAACACCTACTTACAACTATTTTCACTTTACTTTACTTTGAGAAAGAGCTCAGTTTAAGTTATCTATTCTCCTACAGAAGACAAATCTGACTTTAAGTTTATCTGCAATTGAATTCATAACTGTAAATTAATACTGTTCAGTTTTGAGACAGGGGTCATCTTGTGAAGTTAAGATGAATTTAAATGTTCATACAATTTAGAGCAAGTTATCTAGATTTAAACTCATTTCATTTGTTGAAATAATTTTCTATCTGCTGACAAACAGATATTTCCATGACTATATCCCTTAAATCAATGCCATTAAACACTCAATTTAGCCAATAGAAGGATAATTTTGTATTAAACTACAAACTGGTGGTGTATAATGCAGTAATTAGGATATTACATATCTCAGTAGGTAGTAATAGCTAATTCTTATATCACTCAAATTAACACAGCTCATGACGTGAAAGAATTACAAACATTCTGCCAATTTACTAATAACTGTTTTTTCTGCTATTAGAGAGGCAATAATCACAGTGGATGGAGTTATAAGTGTAAGGAGCCTATTAATGAAATCAAATATTTAATACCTGGCATATAGAAGTTTTATTAAGCCCAACTAGCTGTTGGAATTTAGTAATTGTTTTGTGTTGACCAATCGTATTGTGTGTTTTAAAGTTCTCCCGCGAACTGATCTATTTCCGGTACCTTCTTTCATTGTTCTTACTTCAACCCGCCATTGAGAACTTCGTTAAATTTGCGGTTGAAAACCCACCTCCTCCCCTTCTTCCACCTCTTTTTGTTGCTTTGTATTACTATTTATTTATTAGATTTTGGAATTGGCATATAGAAGTTTTATTAAGCCCAACTAGCTGTTGGAATTTAGTAATTGTTATGTTGTATATTTTTATTGTTTATTTTGTATCATTTATTTTTCATTTTAGTCATTCAAATAAATGGCAGTATCACACTCAATCTGGTTCTGATTTGTTTTGGGAGAGGGTGAAGGAGGATAAACACAAAAATATTTATATACTACCTTCCTGCACCTGATCAGACTAATAAAGATGGGCGATGCCCTGCGGTATGCAATATGGGGTATTTTGCTACGTCAGCAGCATCAGCCTTATTTCTGTTCAGTTTCCAAATGTCAAGGGATCTTGATAATAAATATAATAATGCCAGAATAAAACTCAAGTTACATGCAAGCCGCACTCACTAAACTACCACAGGCTTTGGAGCCTTTATCAGACTACAGACAAACTAGTAATATGCATTACAAAAAGATGTCACAGCCAGATCAAGGCAAAAATTTACATTCCAAAGCAGGCATGTATAACTGACATACTCAATTGTAGCACATGCTCTTTTTGTATCAATTGCTAGATTTTAAATCAGCTGGCTATGCCAAAATATCAATGTCTAGATTTTCAAGTATGTTTTCTATGCCAAAATATCAATGTTTAGATTTTCAAGTATGTTTTCTATGCCAAAATATCAATGTCTAGATTATCAATGTTTAGATTTTCAAGTATGTTTTCTATGCCAAAATATCAATGTTTAGATTTTCAAGTATGTTTTCTATGCCAAAATATCAATGTCTAGATTATCAATGTTTAGATTTTCAAGTATGTTTTCTATGCCAAAATATCAATGTCTAGATTATCAATGTCTAGATTTTCAAGTATGTTTTCTATGCCAAAATATCAATGTCTAGATTTTCAAGTAAGTTTTCTATGCCAAAATATCAATGTCTAGATTTTCAAGTAAGTTTTCTATGCCAATATTTCAATGTCTAGATTTTCAAGTAAGTTTTCTATGCTAAAAATATCATGACCTCTTGCCATATCAAAGGTGTCAAATTGCTGTGACAGAATACTATTTGAAGATCTAATAAAAGAATGGAAAAGATGAGAACAACATCTGAATTACAACACTCTGAGCAATGTTGGTTCTGTAAATTGGATGAAATAACATCTCTATGAGAGATACATATCCAGACAACATCACATAACTCTGAGTAAGCAAACTGGCTTATAAAACAAATATTACATGGTGATTTTCAATAGACTGGATAGCAGGGGAATTAATTCCCTATCTACAAGTTCATCAAATGACTAGCTGTGATTGTGTAATCAAAGTCTACAGAAAGTAAACAAGACTTTCCCCAATCACCCGTCACATTCAGACAATACTCTCTAATCAAAGAGAAGGACAGAATGGAGATGATTCCAAGTCAATGGTCACGAACCTCTATTCATACCAAGGTACTGATTTCCTTTCCAGATCATAATTAAATAACATTCTCAATTCACTATAATTGTAGACAAATTTCATGTTAAAATTGCCTTGACTCATGAAATCCAGAGAAAAAAATCTCTTGACACATGCTGGTTGTTGATTTAGCTCCTATGCCTCTTTTGAAGCTTTATATTTGTTATTTGATGATCCTGAGTGAGAGCCATGGCATTACTCTGATGTTATGTTTGGACTTTGTTGAATTAGAAGCTTAAGAGCTTGTTTTGAATTAATGAGACCATTGTGGTCAGGAGAAAAAAATACATGCTTGTAATGGACATATTTAAGGCTGCGTTGGATGACCAATTTCTTCTGCTACACCTGAATTTCCTTGATATGAACATCAAATTCCAGTTTAACTTTCATATGAAATACCTCAGCTGTTTGTTATGTCACCTTAGATAATGAGAATAGAAAAAAAGATCAAGTTTCACAAAATATTGAAAACATCATATTTTATATTCTGATGTGCGAGGGAACATCATCACGACAGCAAAGCTTTCAAAATGTCAAATGTCCTTTGAAGTAGTAATATTTTTTCACATAAACTTGGTCTGATTAAATTTGTCAGAAATTTTAATACATCTACAGACAGTCTATATAGAATTATGTATGAATAAATAATGAAATTTCATTATCAAAATTAGTTTTGAGCCACCTTTTTTATAAAATTGTCTCGATCTTGTTTTTTAGAAAGACAAACTGATATTGTCTAGCCTTTGAAAAGATGTGATGATCTAAAAAGAATGCTGACTCACAATTTCAATATTTTTTGTCATTGTTCAGCATGAAAATGCCCTACATTGAAGTATAAATGTTAACCTGTAGGCTGAGGGTTTGATTCTTCCATTATTAATGCTAATGAAAGACACAAGTGCTGGGTTATAATTTTTCTTGAAAATGATATCAATTTTTTTTTAAATTGATTTTAAAGTTAAAATAAAGATACATTGTTAGTTTAAATTGATGATCAATACTGAATGATGTTATCTCTCACAACTGTAGAAAGTTTCCTGTTTTACTAGGACAATAGAGTGAAGACTGCTGGACGTGCTCATTAAAGAAGCCTCATTATAAATAGGGAAATAGTAGGATTATAGCCTATATTCCTTGACTAGCCTAATCCAAAATAGAACACATTCCAAATATATTTCAATATTTCAAATTTAATCAAGTTACAGGATTACTACTTAGTTGTATTTATGCTTTTGGCAATCTTTATACAATAAATTTTATAATCCAAATAAAACATTTCACAAATCCACTGAACCTTTCCTCAAGATGTATTCACTTGAATGACAATATTACAAGTTTCGTCAGTATATCATGATAAAGTCATTCAACAGATTGAACAGTCTAGTGCTGTAATGGCTACAACTGTTCAATACGCAGACAATTGTAATAAAATTTGGAGAGAAAAATTGGACTGTAATTTGACAGGAGAGTAGATTATGGAAGGAAATCCAATACTTGACCTTGGTTAATTGGGAATTCAACAATATAGAGCAGTAGAAATACAGGAATTGTCTTTTTCTTTGACAGGATTCTCCAGAGACAGATTAAGAACTCACTTGGATTTTAATCTGCAGCCGATTAGAGTTTTCTTGTGTCAGAACAGTCTGTATTTGTTAGAAATGAAATTACTCTGTAGCAATTTAAAACTTTACAGTTATCAGCACAATATTGTACTTGATTATACTGCACACTGGACTAGTTCTAGATTTATCCGATTAGAATAACTCCTGTTATATGTAGTACCATCAATTTCAGGAATGACAGAGAATTCCCCTCAATTTCAGGAATGACAGGGAATTGGGTGTTTTCAATCTTAGAAACAGGAATCAAATTTTAATCCAAAATAAGTTAAGGAAAGTGTCTTTGGATATTTAAACCATAATGTGAATGTTTGAATTTGTTCGGCAAAAGTTACCACATGTGTTACAAGCTATGCAAGAACTAGGAACGGTTTGGCCTTTTAAGTTGAAAGCTGCTATCCTGCTAAATAGAAAACCTTAAAACTTCATTTTATTTTGTATAAGATAATTGTGAAAGTATATTCATTGTCAAAATCTAACTGAACTGATCAATATCTTAATATTAAAGACAAAAAAAAAATTAAAATGAATATTGGAACATCATGAACCATTTGCCTTCGTTTAAAATTTCTTAAAACATGTTTGAAAGGTGTCCGCATTTCAACAAAATAATGAATTCTGACTGGAGCTAATTAAAAACTATATATTTTTAATTTTTTTTAAAAAGTGTAATTGGTTTCCATGGGGACGCTTTTCAACTTAAATTGGAAATTTCAAGTTATTCGAAGTGACTCTTTACCTAAACATGAAAAATTTAATTTCAAGCCTCTTGAAAAAAGATATGCAAAATTTTTCATCAGTTTCAAGTTAAGATATTAAACTGAAGAGGAAAATTGTCAAAAAAGAAAGAAACTTGGCTACAATTCAAAATTCTTTATATAATGAAAAATATTCACAAATTATAGAGAGATTGAAGAATATCTAAAAGTTTAATGAATTCATAGTGAAATGAAAATCCCTAGCCGATTCAGTGAACCAAAATATATTCAACAACAAAAACAGCCTTAATCCCACAGTCGGATTTGGACTGCTTCCTTGATCTAATGTGATTTAATATTTCAGAAAATATCAAACATGCAAAACTATAGAGGATTTTCAGTTTGCTTCCAGAATGAATTAACCATTCCTGATTCATCTGTTGTGATTCCTCATTATCCTGCAAGTGACCTTATTGAACTTGATGAAAAGCCAGTGTCATTCTATGATAATTGGTTGGTGCATCAATTAATTATTCCATGCATACAACTGTCATCTAGAGAATAATAACCCAGATCCAATCTCTTTCAATGTCCTTCTAGTTTAATCAAATTGCACTACAACATTTTAATCTTCCAGCTAATGTGTGGAAATTCAAAGACTTTATTCAAATTTGGTATTTGTTAATTATATCATTGAATTTAAACTTTGTTCCATTAAAGGAAGACCCCCTACCCTATAAACCTGATTTCACCTGATGAATGTAAACTATCTTAAATACAAGTATTTATTATATTATTAAAGTAATATTATGGTTGAAATTTGTTCCAAAAGCCTATGCTGTTTAAATTTTTTTTTGAACAAGCTAAAAAAACATAGCCATTTAAACATTTCCTTTTTAGGACTTTTTTTTAGCAAAAGCCATAAATACTTGAAAAAGCTCAAATAAGCAGTAGCAAAAACTGTCTTCCATAGCAATAGATTAAACCATTCCTTTTGAGAGGTTTTCTAGCATGTTGGTTGAGAACACCAACTTCTCGTTGCACCAATTGGGCATTTTGAAAAGCAATATCATAACAAGGTCAAGAATTACTTTAATTGTAGTTTCTAGACTTCACATCCATCTGAGCAAAAATTCTAAATTGTGATAAAGAAATTTAAAATTTCTCTGTATAAAACATAGGAAAAAATCCCGTTTTGCAATTCCTTTAATATACAGACTGACTTATATAAGTCAATATTTAAATAAAGTTGTTATCAAACATATATTTTTTCCTAAATGGTATTTATATAATTATATTGCTGTTACATGTTTTTACTTAGATAAATATCATCAAAGCAATTCATTAATAAATTAACAAGTTTATAATTAACTTTCTTTACAAAGAAATGGATAATGGACCAAGAAGAAAATGTGAAAAGTAATGATGAATAAATGTTTGCACAGAAGAACTTCTAAAAACAAAAGGAGTGAAAAAAAATTTGATGTGCTTATGTCAACAACATTTTTTGAAATACTGAGTTGTAGACATTTCTGGCTGGTATAAGGTTTTATAACAGATATAGAAGCACTGGCCTGGGCTATTACATTTAAATACACTAATTTGTTTTCAAGTTTCAAACTTGTAGAGAGAGTTTAAGATAAATAATTAATTCAAATTAGTACAGCGATTGCTTCAGGGAGTTGAAGAAAGTTGGATCTATTCTGCCATGGACAAGAACATTACTGACAGGTTTATGACCATTATTGAAAGGATTTAAAGGCCACAAAAAGATGACAAAGCACAAGAAATCTCACGAATTTCATGATGAAAACATAAATATATATATATAAAAAAAAATGTAAATGTTGATTTTACATGATTTATATTCAGACAATGTTTAATTTGAAATCAATATATATAGGAAAACCATGGATCCAAAATATATTGACAATATTTCCATAGGTTTCCGATATTTATTAGGATAAACTTGTGGAATGATTTATAGCAATATCCCTACAGGAAAACACTCATAAATCTTGGTGACAAGCTTCTGATAATAGAAAATGTGCATCTATTGTGACAGTTAATTAGCAGTTTTATTTATGATTATTTTCTGGTTCCAGCTACTGAAAGAGTTTAAGCGCCGGAGAGGAAGTACATTATATATAATATGGATCCTTAATTTATTCACATTAAAATATTATACCATTACAAACATGATTTATTCATAGTCCGAGAATATTTCTTTGCCTCCACAATGAACCAATTTCTTAAGGACAGATGTATAATCCATATTGAAGCAATGATTATCTAATCTTTGCTTCAATATGATTATCTGAAATGGACCTTTTCTGATTTTTCTGTTTGTTTACCCTTCTAATTTGAATAAAGAACCTAATGATACTCTTTTCGCACATTAACTCCAAAAAATGCAAAATCATGCTGCACAGACTGTTCTTGAAGTACTTCCAGTTAACTCTCTGCATTGGTTGCGAGTAAAAACAAGAATTTACTTCAAAATTTCGTCTTTGACAAACTCAAACTATCTATAAATCATTCCAGCAAAACCTAGAGAATCTACTATCAATGTACACATCAAATCGTTCCTACACTCTTCAACAAAATATCTCCTTTACCAGTAAGTAACCTTATGACTGATGGAGCAATGTCCAAAACTGCAGCTTCTTTATGGAACAAATTACCTAATACAATAAAACCACCACCTCCATCTCTTGCCACGTTTGATCTAGAGTAAAAACATTTGTGTTATCCTCCTTTCCCCAATGAAATAAGAAGACTCATTGGATGGAAACATGTCAATTTATTAATTAATTGTCGCATATAACTAATTACATAATTAACATATATTATTAACAACTATTTGTACAGAATTTGAGTACAATTTGACAAACCATGTGAAAAAAACATAGACCTGAATAACTATTGTCACACTCGGATGCGAGTTTCCTCTATCTTTGAGTTATAATCGGCAAATGGTTCAGTTTTTCAGGGCAGAAGTTGGGAAATTATGATAGCTTTTGGTTTCCAATGATAAAAAATAGCATCTGCATATAAAAAATAACTCTTGAATGAAATCCTGAGGGGTGCAGTTTACTTCTGCCAAATCATTCGACCCTAAATGCAGATACACCACATTGACAGCAGCAAACTTGTCAAATGACCTAGATATTCGATCATGTGGATCAGAGATAAGCGCAATCCACCATATACCAAGAATTTTAACCAAACATAATTAAGAATCTAGTTCCAAATTTGGACTATTAAGGGGCACAGGCTTTATTTTTTAAAAATCCGACAGTAAAAACCCAAAAATAACAGACATAGCTACAGGTTCCTTTAAAATTGGCCCGAAGTCCCTGGGATACAGCAATCCATGTTTTAAAATCAAAGACTTGATTCATGAAAATCCGCCATATTGGGAAAAACAAAAGCTTTTAAATTCACAACCGCAACCACACGATAAAACAAAAAAAAACTTTCAAGAAGCCGGAAAAATTTCAGACTCTGAAACCCCCCGTACACCGGAAAAAAAATAAAAGTGAAATTTTGAGGATACTTTTTAAGGGATTTTCATTTTTTAGAGATAAACCAATTTCTGAGGACTGTAATGTAAAAAGGAAAACGACTCCTAAAAACAAGACTTTTGCCCCTTAACTGTTTCCAGAAAAAATTTTTTGACCAAAAAAAAAAAAGAAAAGGTGGGCTAAGCAGCAATTTTTCCTTTTAAATCACAAACTACACAATTCCCCCGTATCAGAAACAAATCAAAAAATCCGGAAAAAACAAAAAGTCCCCCTTGATGACTGCCCTTTAGAATAACAATTTCAAAAGTTGGAAAGGTAGTGTGTTAACTTTAATAAATGACATTACCAGTCAGACACGTCTTTTCGAAAATTTTTTTGACGAATAGAATTCTTTCACAGGTGCTTTGAGAATCCTTCTACAGCTTATAGACTTATTGTTATTATTATGAAACATTTGAATATAACGTATGGTAGAAAAACAGAAACATTGTTGACTGTTCCAGAATACAGATGACCAGAGAGTTGAAAGGTGTGATGTTAACAAAGACATAAAACGAGACAGACTTACGACCCTAGAAGATGAACTATGTGAATTATAAGTAGATACAACAATGAGAGTAAGTATTTACATCTTAATTAAGTTTAGATTTTCTATTATTCTGGACCAATACTGAGAACTGTGTTGGACAGCTTGAAAAAACACATTATCTTCATTGTTCAGATACTTGAAGTCTGCAAATTTGAAAGGAAGGGGGAATTTTGGAATGACTGAAAAATGGGGAATCTACTTCTAATTATAAGCATCAAGAGAGACTTACCTGCTGTTTGTGATCCATCACCAAGGGGCTTTGTTTGAAATCTAGAATTTGTGCTTTAGTATTGTGTTTCCAGACGCGATCAAGCTGATCTGAGAAATTACTGGGGAATTTACAACAATTTTTGCCAAGGGGGGATCTCATAGAAAAGGTTGAGAAACACTGGTCTTTGGTATGGTTGCCCAATCGCCCGAGTTGGGTTGGTAACATTCTTTAAAGTTATGGCCAATTACACAAACTGAAAATTTTATAATTTCAATTTTGTAGTGTATAACCTATGAATTGAAATGATAATATGTTTTCTTCTAATATACACACTCAATAGACCTACTGAAAAAGTATTTTTAGAAAATTCATCTAAAAAACCTGATAAATCTGTAAAGTGCAGTGTCAAAATAGAATATGGATTCAATGTTGTAATTTATTGATTGTTCAAATTAAAATGCGGTTTTACAGGCTACTTGTCACATCTCAACTACTAAATAAATACACAAACTAACGCAACTGGATAATCAAGATGTGCCTTACAGCTCTTCTTATTCATTATTTGTCTTTTTCTTCCAGTTCAAATAAAATCACCAGAAGAATTCCATTATTCTTACCAGGAAAACCATGAAAGCCTGATCAGATTTTCCACTTTTAATATGCATCTGTTAAATGCATGTGTGCAATGGACTCTGCTGCATATGGATAATTCAATAAAGGAAAAATGACCAATTTCTAATAATACAGGTTAAGGAGCACAAAGATTGTTATCAAAACAAAACACAGAGATAATTTTGATGGTGATGAATCTTTGTTTCTTTGTGATGAATCTTTGTTTCTTTATTGTTTTCTGACTCCACACTCCTGGTGAAATTCTGTTCGGTTAACCTGCAGATTACCGCCTTTGGTTTCGTAATAAACTAATCAATATTTTTACAAAACAAATTATTTAAGTCTAGTTTATGATAGGCTGAATTGTACATTGACAGATTGAAAAGAAGAGAAGTAAACATCTGATCATTTTGTTTTTTTACATAATTGCTCTATTAATCTGAGCCAGATTCTGAGGTCCTGAAGCATTCTCTATTGACAGTACACTGTCCACAAGCAGTTAGAGTTAGAACCAATTTGATGGATTGTAGTACAATAATCTTAAATAATTATTCCAAAAATATCTACAACTTCATGTCAAAATCTATACCATTATTTAATAAAATATGGTCATTAACAGGAAGCTACAGGCATGATGGGTAAATTGTAACGAGTTGTATTATTTCAAGAAGATTTGGACGATAATTTAAATCCATCCCAAGGCTATCAGTGGCATTTTCATCAGAATTCACAGGAAATAATTGGTGCCATGTTTCTTTCATTTCTCTCATTGTCGACAAAGTATCCAGCTTTTGTGGCAGATATATTAAAAAATTTAAAATTCTGGATTGTTATTTGACAAAAATATTGTCATAATAAATACAATTGAAAACAAAGGTTCATCTATTTTATCAATTCATATTAGGCTGTTCCCAAATAAAACTTAGTAACATTTGATGAACTGTAATAAGTGGTAAGTGCATGCCATTCAATGACTGGGTTTGTCTGAGAGTTCACAAGACTAGTGTTGGTAAAATAAGTCATGCTACCCTACAATGCATAATCAACTTGGTAAGAATTTTTATAATTGTTCTACCATTGTACTTGTTATACAATTGTGACACAGGCTGAAAGCAAATTTATCTATATTGTCATTTCAAATGTTTTACTTGGTTGTTTGGTAAAATAAGTCATGATACCCTACAATGCATAATCAATTTGGTAAGAATCTTCATATTCGGTTGCCATTGTACTTGTTATACAATTGCACTGTTCAATAAAATAAATATTATTTAAACCAATGTTTAGAATTAATCTAAAGAAAACCTTCTATTCTCTGTATAGAGGTCAATGCCAAACCAAAATTATTTCCCCATTTTTCATAGAAAATCTGGTAATAGTAAGAGGATGACATGAGTATAATCTAGATATCATGATAATTATTATAACAGTATTATTTTATTATTAACACATATTTCAGTATTAGACACATCTTATTTTTATATTGAACACAAATAACTACCAGGCCATTAATCATATTCTCAGTAATACTGTTACTAGTTCCCTAGTTATTGGTGTCAACCAAGGACAAGAATAGTCAGCTCATCACAGTAAATCCCCCTATTGTTCCACTTGAGTTTAAAGGGACTAGGTCTGAACGAACATAAAATTTGAAAATTTTAAACATCACCAATAAGAGCTCTATTTGTCAGTAAATATACCTACTGCCATAAAAAACCCTAAGTAATTATCCATAAAGATGCATCTAAATATTGAAAAATGCTTGAAAAATGACTTAGTTTTGTGAGTTTTCCAGATTTGAAGGGATTCTGTTACTTTATGACACCAGGTAAATTCACTGATGAATATACTCATATTAACCATTCTTGAGAAGTAAGATGCAGTATCCCTTTAATACAAGTTAACAGAGACTGTTAGCAGAATGGAATAACTAATGGATTTACAAAACTTCTTTAACAAAGTTTACAGCCATCATCATGACAAATTTGACAATTCTATTTTTGCTATCATAGCAGAAGTTTTTGTTTACGGACCTAGTTAAAACATAGCTATCATATGTCAGTTGTATTTTGTATGTACTATTGTTCAGATGCAGTTCAAGGTAGGGTATGCCTTTGTTTCTGACAATTTCAGTGCTCTTCAGTGTTAATATTACTTCTTATAATATAACTTATGTGATCAGTTCAGTTCTTTCACGTTTAAGAGTATTTATATTTATAGCCAGTCAAGTCTTTTTTGTTTCTTTAAATGTATGTTTAGCAGCATTTCCAGAAGTGGTATAAGGCAGGGTATGCTTACTCTTCTAGAACCTGATACCCATTTCATTAACACTCCTACTCACTTGTGATTGACATACTTCTTTATGTTAAAAATTTATTTAACTATTAAAATGCCAGATTGTTTGAAATTTACTGACCAGACATATGAAATATAAATACTTGTTGGAAGACCTTCCTTTATCGGAAAGTCTGTAACCTGCTAGGTGTGAAACCAGACGGGTGAATTCTTGTCTAGACTGAAGCTTGTCACTTTTAGTTAAATTAATTCTTAGGTAAATCATCAATTAGAATTAAAAAAATAGATTTCCAATTGAAAACATCACGGACAACACTGTATGATATATTGCTGGCTTTAGTTTGACGTCATACACAGAATACATTGATTTTCGATAGTTATCTCCCTTGTTCTTAATGATTGAAATCCTGTAGTCCAGAGCCCAGGTGGACTTTGGTCACAACCATCATGATAAATATTATTACTTGAATTGAAAAAATATTTTTATAATGAATTGAATTGAAAATGATTTATTCAGGAATGTTAATTTCTGTGCTCCTGTCAATCATCAAATCAATGGAGCAAAAGTCATAATCAGTCCATTCAGACCTGCAGGTGAAAAAATAATAACAGAGATAGTAAATAAAAGATGAAGAACAATCAATAACAGCTAGCAATAGGAAACTGGTAATCAGCAAATTGTTTATTTTGTTTAATTGCCTGGAAAATTATCCATTTTTTATCACCAACAATTCAAAAAGTGACAGTGCAGGTTGATTGTATTGATAGATTTCTCTTTCACTCTTTTTTTCTTCTTTTCATTTCATAATTACAGAACCTATGCCTTTATTGATAATAATCATAGTTAAATTTGACCAGTGAACATTGGCATGGGCTATTGTCCCCAGAATAAACCCTAATGAAAATATAATTCCATTAGAATTAAACAATAATTTGTCCCAATAATTCAATAGTCTAATAATGACCATCTCTATAGTTCCAGTTATAATTGAATACAATGCAGTCCATATGGTCAGTACGGGTTAAAGCAGGGTTCATCAATTTGTCCATGCTTATTGCCCTTGTGTACAATTAATATTCAATAAAGACTCAGCAGGTGTTTATTCATTGTTCAAAAGTTAAATGCATGATATTTGAATAAGGTGTAATTTATCAATAATAAAACTTGGTGGGTGGGAGGTTCTAATCATTAGTCAAGGTCAAAGGTCATTAATAATAACTTGCATGTTGATCTGTAAATGTTATCTGCAGTCCTTAATATTCAACTGTTTTATTTTTCAATAAGAAACAAAAATCTTGCAGAAAGAATTTATGCAAACCCTACTCCGGTTAAAGATTATCATCTGTGGTCAAGCAGGATACTTAATGCTGATCCATTATTGAGTACTTCTTAACTCACAATAAATGGTTCACACCTTTTTGTTTTTTTTAATCATTTCACTATGAAAATCAGAAAATTGCAAATCTTGAACAGCTGATGGATGTTCTTCTATTGAATTTTCTGTTCTAATGTGTTATGTGTTGGTTCTTCACAATATTTGAATGCAACGATACAAAACATAACAACTAAACTGACCCTAAGGTCAGCTCCAATCACAACTTTAAGGTTATGAAAAATTTCTTAAAAGCATTTAAGTAGACAGGAACAAATTATAAAAACATGATCATAACTCTTCTATAATATTTCAGACAATTTGTGTAGAATATGCATAATTGAAAGAAAACATCCATGAGTCATAACATCACACTGGAAGTATCAAACTGAGTTCTCCTGGATGTCCATTAATGCGCTTTTAGTCATTCTTTATCAACCATCAGGCATCTCAGTTACATCATATTGATCCAATATGTAACTTAGAGGGAAAATATGCCAGCTCTTAAACAGTAGTCAATCCAGAAACCAAAAGCAGTAACACAAGGTGCTGAGATAACCATCAACAATTTGATGCTCTATCCAATGTGTCTTTGGCAAAAAAAAAAAAAATAAGCAAATAATTTTACAAATCTAACATTCTTCAAAAACATTAGTTGTATTAGCATTCTAACAATAGTATTAGAGAGTAGAAATTTAAAATGAAACATTGAAAAAGCAGCAGATATCATGACTCATTTCAAGATACTCATCTCTATTGTAAAGGTAGCTTAACTCAGGTTTCTCAAATTGGAATAATATGAATAAAAAAATCACAGTAAGACAATTATCGTGGTAAAAATTGTAATTTTGAATAATTATCTTTAACAATTATCTGACAAACTCAATAAACAAGACATTAGTAAGTCATTTATTTAAATTATGTATCAATTTATTGATCTTATGTCAAATAAGGTGCCATTTTTCTTGCAACTGACATCAACACTGTCAACTGATCTACTGCCAACAACTTTTTCTTATTGACATTCTACAGTAAATTGGCAAATTAGATTAATAAGTTTTTCCTTCATTCTGGAAACTATAAAAGAATCTGTCATAGTTTTTTGGTACTAATAAAATGGATAAACATGTACATTTAAGCCTGTTACTGATCTGAACATGAGTTATACATGCAATATGAAAACTAATATGACATTGAGAAATTGTATATATTAAAAGACTTGATATATGACATATCAAGAAAATGTAATAAGTTAGCAAAGTAAAGAAAATAAAACAGGATTCAGTATGCAATTCACTCACTACAATTATTGCAAGGCTGTTGATTTGGCCCTATATGCCGGTCATGACCGACATTCATGCCAAAATGACCGTGTTGCAAATAGACTCTACCATACGATATCCAATATCATCTTTCTAAGAAGTTTAATTTATGCATATTTTAGAAAATGCAGCCACCTTTTATCTATTTACACAGCTTTAAATGGCCAAGACTTAATGAAACCAGAAACATACATCATAAAATTATTTAGCTTTACGTGTATAAGCTTACTAATCATACAAAAGAATTAAGACAATAGGATGATTGATTCTAAATGTTTGAATCAAACATATCATTTTAAATTAATATCTTACTGTATAACAAGCAAGAATCAAACAGATCATGTAAAATTAATATCCTACTGTATAATCTTACTATATATAACATGTAAGAATCAAACAGATCATGTAAAATTAATAAAGATTCTAATACATCATGTTGATGAAGAATGTCAAATATAGAGACTACAGGCCAATTCTTTAGACAATGATATATTTCATAGACCAATATTCATCTTTATGCCAATTGACTTGTCCAATATTTGTCTGAACCTTTTTGATTTCTTTCCTTCAAAATAAAATATTTAGATAACATGATGTATTATTAATGATTCATTTCTTCACATGATCCAGTACATTTATGAACTTTTCACTTAAATTCAAAGTAACCATTGGATCCATAATTTGTTTCTGTAATATCAAACTTATATTTTGAATTAACAAACCATGAAGGCATTTCCACTTGGCTAAAAAGCCCTCTTTAAACTAGCTTTTTAACTTGTTTTAACTTGTTAAATTGCCGAACCAATAACATCTCGGGAACTGAAAACTTTCCTTTTTGCATTTGACAATTTATCGAGGGCTAAATGAAATCTAGCCTTAAAGTCATCTTTTAAAACTTGCTTTAAAAGCCAGCTTTTTCTTGTTCGGCAAAAGAGAAGTACTACTTTTATGGTAAGCTGTCAATATTGTGCCACTTTTGGTTTGGGAACCACATAAACTCAGTGGAAACACATGTTGTTGGGCAATAAAGTTGGCTTTTAAAGCTAGCTTTACTTTACAATTTTAAGTGGAAACGCGGTTATTATCTATATTGATGTATGTCACCTAGGAGATTTTAAATAACAGTCTTAAAAACTTGTCCTTAACGTTTGCTTATTTACTACAAATTGAAGGTTAGATTTTAATTGAACAAAGAGCTTGGACTTTATCCCTATATCCATCAACTTCGTCCATGGGGGTTCTCAGGGGCTGGGCCTTGGCTAGTAAGAATTAAGCGGCCCACTGATTGGCCTTCAACAGAGATTGATAAATTTACCAAAACCAAGAAGATAACAGTTTGATTGAGATTAAGGCGCCATAGAATCATCAGAATATGTTCTCCTGCCTTCTAGTTTTTGAAATTTCATGGGGGAGGGGGACAAAAACTAAGGGACCTAGCACCTTTCAGTACTGGCGATGGCTGTATCCATCAAACCATGCCTGCTTTTTCCTCTAATTGTCATGGAGAGAATATGTTTTTTTTAAGAATCTTTCTATTACAAGAATGAACAGTTTTTCTGCCTAGTGCCATATATAAACTTGAGATCTTCCGGGTAGTTTTTTTAAAGCCAGCAAATGTCATAAAAAAAAATGTCACAACAGATTGAACTAGATTTAAACAAACAGAATTAATAAATCTAATGGAGAATGAATATAACCGTTAAAGACATAGTCAAGTTTTTATAACAAATTATTCTGATGGATCCATGAGTCTCTGGAGACAAATTATCAGGAATATTTACACTGGAATTCTGTTGAAAACGGAATGGACGAAATCAGCTTGACAGGTTTAAACACAACAGTCTTGTAGCATGCAACAACAATCAAACTCTATTGGAGTCAAATCTCCAATATATGCTAAGTTTGCGGGGGCATTGTGAATCACATTTTTATGATTCATTCACAGGAAAATCAGAAATCAAATGAATGGAGTTTTATGTCCTACTCTTCTGCACCTAATCAGACAGAAATATCAGAAATGTATTGAATATATTGTATGTATCAAAAAATTAAGAGATATGATCATGATGGTTATTCTTTGGTATGAATTTCAATTCTATTCTTTGTATGAATTTTAAACTTATATTTTTTTTTTTTAATATGAATCTAATTTTTTGTTGAAATTCATCCTGCTTTAACATAGTATGGTTTCACAAGTTTTATGATCCCTTCATTTTTCTGAAAAAAATCTTTTATTTATCCATTCATTCTAATTCAAGATAGACATTTTCTTAACGGAGGTAGTAAAAGTTTTTCAATATTTCTTTGATAAACCCATGTCCTCATGCATTATGACTAGGTAATGTTATGGATGTTCAAATACATGCTATATGCAGTTTTTATTGAAATATCAGAAGGTTTTTATAAACATGAAAATTGGAGTGGGTGACTGCCCCTGAAAAATTAAAATATTAAGAAATCTTTATCCATTTTTGTTTACTTCCATGTCCGATATCTTTAAAATCTGACCAAATAGCAATCAAATTGTAGAGAAATTGTTCAAAGTAATTCTGACTGAATTATTACTAGATGTAATAACAATGCAGAGAGCTGCCGAAGGAAATCATGGCATTGTTCTGACAGTCTAGACCAATTTGATGGTGGAATAAGCCTCAGGTGGACAGTCGTCAACTTATCTCGATAAATTAATTATTAGATATTTCAACAACATTTACTCAAGCCTGTCTCAATAACATACACATTTATTCAATCAATTTATTTTAATGTTGCCAGCTAATTCTGGATGCTGGAAACTAGTGTGACAATATGAAGACATCTATTGTCGAGTGAAAGCAATTGAAAATTTGAGAAAGCCAGAAGGTCAGTATAAGGTTAGATCTTAATTGCCTGACTTGTATTGGTATTGGATCATGTTTAGAAGATGCTAATGGTAGAATTGTCATCTGAATCTATAGAATAAATTACATGTTCTAATGTGACCTTTTGATCAAAATCTGACTCATGGTATTGAGAGGGGTTCAAGCATAAATGGCCATTGGTCCATTAAACCAAGCACTGAATAGGTAAAATAAATGTTGAAAGAAATGAAACCATCAGGGTATATAAGATCCCAGAATATACGAGTTATCCTTGAAACCATGGCTCTTTCTGCATCACAATATAATTAGTTCAGGTGACAAATCCAAAAGCAGATGATAGCACCACAAGCAACAGAGCTATATGTATGTAGCTAAGGTGCTTGACAACATGGAACGTAAACTGATGCTCAACCTGTTTTGATCTGAGATAGAGAAACTTAACTCAATCTTACTACCAATACCTCTGAGCACCAATATCTGTATCGTTACAGCGATTCTTTCTAAATATTTTGGTTTTTCTGGCCTTTTAACTAAGACCTTCAATAGGTGTTAATGGACTTCTCAAACTAAAACAACCATTAGAAGAATAGGACGCAAAACTTCATTCATTTAATTTCATTTCAAACTAAAACAAGTCTGCCCTTTTTTATTCAAGAGCATGACTTTTTACCATTTTCAAATTAGGGTTGATATGTAACATTCCAGAAGGAAATTGACAAGCAAACTTTCCATATCAGTATAAACAACACACGACATTAATGAAGCAGTGGAAATGAACGAGATCTAATCAACCTCAACAATACATCAGGGAGGACTGATATATACCATCTAAATCACATTCTGTCTTCTGATGTTTCCAACACGTCAGCACCTTGTATGTGGCTAATTGATACTCTGTAACACTACAAGTCCCTAAGTATGGCTCAAGTGTCCACGGGTTGTGCTAAATGGACGGTTATTGGTCCATAAGTGGACAGTTTCTGCGTATTGAAAGTTCAAGTAGAAATAAGCCCGCTCAGTGATTAATCTGATTTATTCTCTAGACTTCCTACACTTTAATCATTTGTTTGTATCAAATTTACACAAATTGCTTACAAGTCCACTGCTTTTGAAATTCCAATTTGGAAACAAAATAGCAGAAAAGGTTAATATTGCAAAAAACCATCAATAGACATCTACAAAATTAAGACCAGAAGATCCTGTAGATCTATATTTTTAGGTAAATATCTCCATGTTTTAATATATATAATTATACTATATATTATAAATATTATATAAATAAATATGAATATGTGTTTTAATAATACTTTACTGAAAAAAATTGGTTGTGTGGTTGCCATGTAGATAAAGGCATTCAACATTGTATTGAATTGAATTTATGACCAGAAACATAATTCCTAAATCTTTTCAAACACCTTACAAATTGTGATTTGCTTAGGAGGTGCACTAAGCAGTTGACATCTAACTCCAATGAATCCTCATATTCTAGATATAAGGAGGCCTACAAAAACATATAAAAGTCATGTCAAAATAAAACTTAGATACAGCAGTACGATTGGGCATTGGAAAATTTAATAAGGGGCGTACCATAATGAATAATGCCATGTATGCAATTGGTTTCACTCCAGACAATAATTCGATGCTTGTAAGCAAAGCCATAGATAAAAACAGGATATTAAACAGTAACAGGTAACAGTCACAAAGAGAGAGAAAGAAAATTCCATGAAAAATTGAAATGAAGGCAGGGCATCATATGCATCAGGATTAGACCTAAATACTGTGCTAAACGATCAGTCCTTTAAAATAATGAAATAAGACATTAGAATTGTCTTTTTCATTGATTGTGATATATGACAACTAAGTCAATTTTCAACTGCAATTTCTGCACTTTTTGGATTTTTTTGACCAGCCTTTCTTAGGAATGCCTACGTATGGCCCAAAATTGAGAAAGTTCTCGGAGTATACTAAGGGTGCCGATACGTACTTGAACAAACCGATGAAAAGAACCTCACATGACATCAGCTTTTAAAAAAAGGCGAAGAACATTGTCAGGAGCGTGATAGGAAATGTCCAGAACAGGTTTCCTGACAATGAACTTCTTGGGGCTTTTAGCCATGCCAGCTGCTTCCAGCAAAATCCCATAAGGTGCAGAACAGTAGGACGTAAAACTCGATTCATTTCATTTCCAGCAAAATCCCAAGCTTTTCACGCCGAAACATCATCAAGACACGTCTTAGATGTAGCCTCTCCATCTCTTCATTGGACCAACTGATGAGAGTTTCAACCGGAAGTTGACTCCTTCGGTGGATGTTATCAAAATATCAGCATTAACATTTCAGAAATTAATTTCTGTTACTGTTACTAATTGAACAATCTGACATCAGGAAAGAGTGGAGAGCATTAATGTGAAGCTGCCAAATGAACCATCTTTAAACTCTAATATATGCAACTAGATTGTCCTTTCTTCAGACAGTAGTTAAGATAATAAAAATGTCAGAAATTAAATAACTTCTGCATCTGATTACAATTATAGTGGTTAAAAAGCATTTGCAATTGACAAAGACATGATGCAGATATCCAAAATATTTCTGACAGTGAATTAAAATTTTGCTTCTGACATTGATGGTTGTATTTTCTTGTGTCTTGCTTGTCAATAACATCTTAACACCCAGAGTGGAGGAAGCTTCATTGTTAATCTGTATAAATTTTCAAACAATTAATATTATTCTGGAAAATATCATTCTTGTTTTCAATGGAAATTGCTCATAATAAATATGTTAATGTTCATCACCTCCAATAATCTGTTGGATTGTATTTCCATCAAAGGATATTCCAAAAATAAAATGGAAATGTACAACAGTAAATTTGGGTTTATATTTTAAGTATAATGTTGAAAAACTTGTTTGTAACATGCCTAATTGTTGGGCAGTAACATTGTAATTGTCAGATTTGCAGAACAATATGTTAAATACATATCATGTAAGACTGTATTTAAAAAAACTATGGTTTTTATACACTATTAAACTAAAAAAAGTTTTTGTATATGTTTGAAATTTTGTGTTGTTCTACAAAAATTAAACACTACCAAAAACTATGGTTTTTAAACACTATCAAACAAAAAAAGTTTTTGTATATATAGTTTTTACTTTGAGTTGTACTAAACAAAAACTAAACACTATCGAAAACAAATATGATTATTATGGCACATTTTGAGTTCAGAAACTTCATTTTTTTTCTAACAATTGTCATCAACACTCAATCAGAAAGTAAATTAATGACCAGGACAAGAGAAAGACTTTTTCTCTTCCAGCTAAATACATCCTTCCAGACATTTATTATTTATGAGGAAAAATGATAAATTTCTTATTTGAATTATTTCATGTAGAATGCAGAAGTGAAGTGGGACGAAGAAAAATGAGAAAACAGCTGGAAGCCTTGTCTTCAGAACAATTTTTTTTTGCTAGTTTTTAGTTGATGTCTGTTGAGAGTAATCCATCTTAAAGTCAGAAATAAATTTGTAAAAACAAGGGAAGTTAATTGGGTGAAGAGAAATAAGGATGTAAAATATTGTTTATCTTCTGTTTTTACATCTGTTATAATGGATATCAATTTATAAATCTTAAAGACGACAACTTTTCTTTCAGTTAAAAAATCATTTAGCAGAAATCACTCCTACTTGATAAATAAATCTACAAACATGAAATCAACTTTTGAAAACTTTAATATCTTTTGAATGTCTTCAAGTTGTTTTTAATTGATATTATAAAAATCTCAAATTATTATTGTTTCAATAAAGATATCTTAGCTATGTGAACTCTCCAAAATTGTTGCCTAGTTAGCATTCCAGTCACAGAGTGAGCTGGGGACATCTGCTACAGTGCTAATCTTAATGAAATCTTTGGAAAAGCATGTTTTGTAACATATCAGTATGTCTTGTAAGTAAACAGAAATCTTCTACATGATACACAATATTTTTATTGAAGATCTGGATGAGATCATTTGTAATATATTAATTTCTATATTCAAACAGGCTGGCCAATGTCTATTTCCACATAACGTTTATCCAAATAAGCTGGTTAAGGTCTTAAGTTCTATTGCCAAGGTCTATTTTCAAGGTCTATTTCCACATAACATATATCCAAATAGACTGGCCAAGGTCTTTTCCCACATAATCTTTATCCACATAGGCTGGCCAAGGTCTATTTCCAAATAATATTTATCCAAATAGGCTGGTACAGGTCTGTTTCCACATTACCTTTATCCAGATAAGATTTCACGATCTCTTTCTGCATTATCTTTATCCAAATAGGCTGGCCACGGTCTCTTTCAGCATTATTTTTATCCAATAAGTTTGGCTGGTCTATTTCAGCATTTTCCTTATCTTTATCCAAGTAGGTCAGCCAAGGTCTTTCAGCTCATAAGAAGTTTTGTATGGATGGTTTAAAATAATTTGAGGCTCTATCTAAAAGATTTGATTGAGAGCACCAGAAAATATCTGATTGTACTGGAGTCAAGAATTTATCATTATCTTTTATCTGAAATTTTATATGTAAAATATGGAGAAGACAGTTGGTCATTTCAATAAACATCATATATTTCAATCTTTTAACAAGGATAATTAAAATAAAAATATATTCAAACATAAATACTCTTTCAACACAATTATTACATATTCTGATGCTTATTGACTTTAGTTATTAATTTCAGATATTTTGATAATCTATTAAATTTTCTAAGCAGGAAATATTTAATTCAAAGGGCTTGTTTTATATATCCAGCTGCAGTGGTAATAATTTGGCTATAGTTTTCTGTCTGGTCTTATTATCTATGAGCTTAAAGGGACTCTGCATCTTAGTATGAACATAAAATATTAGTTCTCAGGAATTGTCAATATGAGAATATATTCATCAGTGAACTTGGTGTCATTAAGTAACAGAATACCAGAAAATCTGGAAAACTCACACTACTAAGTCATTTTAAAAAAAACGCTTGATTTTATGTTCCCTTTAAAGGGACAATAGGTTTTGACATGAAAATAAAAATTGAAAATTTTAAACTTGGTGCCTGCTGCAATTCATAACACAAAAAATAAATAAATATACAACAAAATTAAATAATTATTATTTTATTATTGAGAAATGCTAAATAAATTGATTAAGCGTTTTTAAAAAATGAATTAGTTTTGTGAGTTTTCCAGATTTCAAGGGATTCTGTTACTTTATAACACAAGGTAAGTTAACTGATGAATATAATACTCATATTAAACATTCTTGAAAACTAAAATTTTATGTTCATACTAAGACACAGTTCACAGCTCTCTGTACTCTAATAGAATTTAGTCACTTTCTGAATTTCATTTGCATTAATGACATAAAAAAGGATCATAAATCCTGGGACCTCACTGACAAACCTCAGTTCATAAATGCCAACTAATTTTCAAGATCATGTTCTAAAAAAGTGCCAGTTTTGTTTAAATCAAAAGGATGGCTTTTGTTTTCTCAAAGTCTCTAATTTTTTAAGCTTGATTTATCATAATTTGACTGTCCATTTAAAAGGAACCACTTAAGGATATTGGTGCTGCCAACTACACGTTTGTGGAGTATTTTTGTAAAAGGTGAAAATCTAATTAGCCTTCCATTAGTGTAGTGTAAACAGAGGAAATAGATCAGCACTTTAAAAACCATTAACAACATACTCGAGTTGACATCTTATCTAAATAAAACTGATTTAAAAACTTTGTCTTTTGGGTACAACATGTACACCAGATCTCAATTTTGGAGAGAATATGGAACCAGTTGTAACTTGGGTTGTTAAATTCATGTTAAACGTAGTTCTGGAAAAAGATCTGGAACCTATTTTAAATGGTGCCTTGTTAATTACACGAAAGATGTTTATCTCCACTTTAGAGATAAACCTGCAACCAATTCTTCAATTTGCCTTGTTCAATAAGTAAAACATGTAGCTCTTTCATTTAGAAATAACCCTGTAACCATAATATGTCTTGTAAAATACTATAGAAGAAGACTGGATGAACTCATAAGATCTTGTATGTCACAAATGACTTTATCACAATCATGGAAATTATCTGAAACCAAAATTTATATGCTGTCTTGTTAAAGGGGCCCAGGCTTGATTTTTAGGGGTCGTTTTGGGCCTTTTTTACATTTAAACAGTCCTCAGAAATACTCAAGCTCTAAGAAAATCGCAAAATACCTTGAAATATACCTCAAACAAAAATTTTCACTTTTCATTTTTTTGCGTGCTGTACGCAGCTGGTCTCCAGTCAGTCTGAAATTGGTGTGTCCTGTGGACAAAGTCTACAATTGAAAATGTGTTGTAGTCTATCTATAAAGATAACCGCTATTGCACAACGGGAAGGATAACTTTTTGATTATCAAAATGAACCGTTTTCCAAAATGGCGGCTCGTTCGTAATTTCTTAAGACATTATGATTTTTCAAACACGGATAATTATGGATACACATGGATTTGAAGGCTCAAATTTCAAAGGTAAGCTCTGTAGACTATTTCTGATTAGCTAACCAAAAGATTTCATGTGTTTGAGGCTGTTGGATGATTGTCCGAAACAAATAAAGCCTGGGCCCCTTTAAAACATGTAGGCCTAAATCTTACTCCTGGAAATAATTCAGAACCAACTCTAATCCTTTCTTGTTAAAAACATAATACAGGTAAATCTTACTCCTGGAAATAATATAGAACCAACTATATTCCTTTCTTGTTAAAAACATAATACATGTAGGCCTAAATCTTACTCCTGGAAATGATTTAGAACCAACTCTATTCCTTTCATGTTAAAAACATAATACATGTAAATCTTACTCCTAGAAATAATTTAGAACCAACTATATTCCTATCTTGTTTAAACATAATACATGTAAATCTTACTCCTGGAAATAATTTAGAACCAAGTCTATTCCTATCTTGTTTAAACATAATACATGTAAATCTTACTCCTGGAAATAATTTAGAACCAACTCTAATCCTATCTTGTTTAAACATAATACATGTAGGCCTAAATCTTACTCCTGGAAATAATTCAGAACCAACTCTATTCCTTTCTTGTTAAAAACATAATACATGTAAATCTTACTGCTGGAAATAATTTAGAACCAACTATATTCCTATCTTGTTAAAAACATAATACATGTAAATCTTACTCCTGGAAATAATTTAGAACCAACTCTATTCCTTTCTTGTTAAAAACATAATACATGTAAATCTTACTGCTGGAAATAATTTAGAACCAACTATATTCCTATCTTGTTAAAAACATAATACAAGTAAATCTTACTCCTAGAAATAATTTAGAACCAACTCTAATCCTATCTTGTTTAAACATAATACATGTAAATCTTACTCCTGGAAATAATTCAGAACCAACTCTATTCCTATCTTGTTTAAACATAATACATGTAAATCTTACTCCTGGAAATAATTTAGAACCAACTATATTCCTATCTTGTTTAAACATAATACATGTAAATCTTACTGCTGGAAATAATTTAGAACCAACTATATTCCTATCTTGTTTAAACATAATACATGTAAATCTTACTCCTGGAAATAATTCAGAACCAACTCTATTCCTATCTTGTTTAAACATAATACATGTAAATCTTACTCCTGGAAATAATTTAGAACCAACTCTATTCCTATCTTGTTTAAACATAATACATGTAAATCTTACTCCTGGAAATAATTTAGAACCAACTATATTCCTATCTTGTTTAAACATAATACATGTAAATCTTACTCCTGGAAATAATTCAGAACCAACTCTATTCCTATCTTGTTTAAACATAATACATGTAAATCTTACTCCTAGAAATAATTTAGAACCAACTCTATTCCTTTCTTGTTAAAAACATAATACATGTAAATCTTACTCCTGGAAATAATTTAGAACCAACTCTATTCCTTTCTTGTTAAAAACATAATACATGTAAATCTTACTCCTGGAAATAATTTAGAACCAACTCTATTCCTATCTTGTTTAAACATAATACATGTAAATCTTACTCCTGGAAATAATTTAGAACCAACTCTATTTCTATCTTGTTTAAACATAATACATGTAGGCCTAAATCTTACTCCTGGAAATAATTCAGAACCAACTCTATTCCTTTCTTGTTAAAAACATAATACATGTAAATCTTACTCCTGGAAATAATTTAGAACCAACTATATTCCTATCTTGTTTAAACATAATACATGTAAATCTTACTCCTGGAAATAATTCAGAACCAACTCTATTCCTATCTTGTTTAAACATAATACATGTAAATCTTACTCCTAGAAATAATTTAGAACCAACTCTATTCCTTTCTTGTTAAAAACATAATACATGTAAATCTTACTCCTGGAAATAATTTAGAACCAACTCTATTCCTTTCTTGTTAAAAACATAATACATGTAAATCTTACTCCTGGAAATAATTTAGAACCAACTCTATTCCTATCTTGTTTAAACATAATACATGTAAATCTTACTCCTGGAAATAATTTAGAACCAACTCTATTTCTATCTTGTTTAAACATAATACATGTAGGCCTAAATCTTACTCCTGGAAATAATTCAGAACCAACTCTATTCCTTTCTTGTTAAAAACATAATACATGTAAATCTTACTCCTGGAAATAATTTAGAACCAACTCTATTCCTATCTTGTTTAAACATAATACATGTAAATCTTACTCCTGGAAATAATTTAGAACCAACTCTATTCCTATCTTGTTTAAACATAATACATGTAGGCCTAAATCTTACTCCTGGAAATAATTCAGAACCAACTCTATTCCTTTCTTGTTAAAAACATAATACATGTAAATCTTACTCCTGGAAATAATTTAGAACCAACTCTATTCCTATCTTGTTTAAACATAATACATGTAAATCTTACTCCTGGAAATAATTTAGAACCAACTCTATTCCTATCTTGTTAAAAACATAATACATGTAAATCTTACTCCTGGAAATAATTTAGAACCAACTATATTCCTATCTTGTTAAAAACATAATACATGTAAATCTTACTCCTAGAAATAATTTAGAACCAACTCTATTCCTATCTTGTTTAAACATAATACATGTAAATCTTACTCCTGGAAATAATTTAGAACCAACTCTATTCCTATCTTGTTTAAACATAATACATGTAAATCTTACTCCTGGAAATAATTTAGAACCAACTCTATTCCTATCTTGTTAAAAACATAATACATGTAAATCTTACTCCTGGAAATAATTTAGAACCAACTATATTCCTATCTTGTTAAAAACATAATACATGTAAATCTTACTCCTAGAAATAATTTAGAACCAACTCTATTCCTATCTTGTTTAAACATAATACATGTAAATCTTACTCCTGGAAATAATTTAGAACCAACTCTATTCCTATCTTGTTTAAACATAATACATGTAAATCTTACTCCTGGAAATAATTTAGAACCAACTCTATTCCTATCTTGTTTAAACATAATACATGTAAATCTTACTCCTGGAAATAATTTAGAACCAACTCTAATCCTATCTTGTTTAACATAATACATGTAGGCCTAAATCTTACTGCTGGAAATAATTCAGAACCAACTCTATTCCTTTCATGTTAAAAACATAATACATGTAAATCTTACTGCTGGAAATAATTTAGAACCAACTATATTCCTATCTTGTTAAAAACATAATACATGTAAATCTTACTCCTGGAAATAATTTAGAACCAACTCTATTCCTTCTTGTTAAACATAATACATGTAAATCTTACTCTGGAAATAATTTAGAACCAACTTATTCCTATCTTGTTAAAAACATAATACAGTAAATCTTACTCCTGAAATAATTTAGAACCAACTATATTCCTATCTTGTTAAAAACATAATACATGTAAATCTTACTCCTAGAAATAATCTAGAACCAACTCTATTCCTATCTTGTTTAAACATAATACATGTAAATCTTACTCCTGGAAATAATTTAGAACCAACTCTATTCCTATCTTGTTTAAACATAATACATGTAAATCTTACTCCTGGAAATAATTTAGAACCAACTCTATTCCTATCTTGTTTAAACATAATACATGTAAATCTTACTCCTGGAAATAATTTAGAACCAACTCTAATCCTATCTTGTTTAAGCATAATACATGTAGGCCTAAATCTTACTGCTGGAAATAATTCAGAACCAACTCTATTCCTTTCATGTTAAAAACATAATACATGTAAATCTTACTGCTGGAAATAATTTAGAACCAACTATATTCCTATCTTGTTAAAAACATAATACATGTAAATCTTACTCCTGGAAATAATTTAGAACCAACTCTATTCCTTTCTTGTTAAAAACATAATACATGTAAATCTTACTGCTGGAAATAATTTAGAACCAACTATATTCCTATCTTGTTAAAAACATAATACAAGTAAATCTTACTCCTAGAAATAATTTAGAACCAACTATATTCCTATCTTGTTATAAACACAATACATGTAAATCTTACTGCTGGAAATAATTTAGAACCAACTATATTCCTATCTTGTTAAAAACATAATACATGTAAATCTTACTCCTGGAAATAATTTAGAACCAACTCTATTCCTACCTTGTTAAAACATAATACATGTAGGCCTAAATCTTACTCCTGGAAATAATTTAGAACCAACTCTATTCCTATCTTGTTAAAAACATAAAACATGTGAATCTTACTCCTGGAAATAATTTAGAACCAACTCTATTCCTATCTAGTTAAAAACATAAAACATGTGAATCAGTTATCATGAAAATACTAAATAATTATGGAAATTGGTCAAGAATTACTCTAGTAAATAATAATATACAATTTCTTCTACACTAATTTATCATCGTGTAGTATTTAACATTATTTGGCTCAGGTTTTACCCTTAACTTTATTTTCATTCACTTCATTACCAATCTGGTATTTATAGTAGTCATGTCTTAATTATTTTTTCTGAAGTTTTGGCACTCCTTGCCATTTTTCTTCTAGCAAAACCATTCAAACCACTGGTTTGAAATCCTTTTAAATCATTTACTTGCATAAAGTTGATTCACATTCTTCCAATTATGTTATGTGAAAAAAGTGGCATCATTTTCACATTGAGTTTTTAAAAGTCATTCAAGCTATTTTAAATTCACCTATGACCCAATTATTATTTTAAAGGTTTCTCATAATTTTTTTTTATTTTCACTTCTAATTCTGTATGAGTAAATATAAAGATAAATTCAAGAATCTCTTAAGATCATAAAAATGAGGAATCAAAGAAATTCCTATTCCACCAAACTTGTAAAGAATCATTTGAGAAGTATTTATGTTAAATTCCACATCTGAACTTCTAATGGGGTGGAAAATTGGTAAAACATTTGTCATATTACACATAATCATAGCTGGTTAATAAGTTCATGCTTTCTGACTTCTTAATTTGTATTAGGAAAAAAACATAAATATAAAATTGCAAAATACATAGCCAAATTGGTAAAACATTTGACATAATCATAGCTGGTTAATAAATTCATGCTTTCTGACTTCCTAATTGGTATTTAGGAATAAACATAAATAAAAAATTGCAAAATACATAGCAAAAGCAGTTAAACCATTTACCAAAGCATCAGACCCACATTTTCAATATCTACTTTTACTGTACACATAAGTAGATTTGAATTTGCTCAGCATATCATGTATGAATTCAATAAACTGTGAAAAGAACGTGTTGTTGTATGAGATATAAATTATACCATATAATTATAACTTAGACTGAGTGTTCTGGTTATTAAGACAATGTAACTCAATCATCCATAATATAAGCATGTGTAAACTGCATGATCTCTATGTAATATCAGATTCAACAAGATATTTACTGGTAAAATTCTTCTGCATCTTTCTCAGCTGATTGATGGTTTTTTAAATACATTACAGTCTCCTTTTGATGTAAGAATTCACGGACAATTTAGCACCGTAGAACTTGATGATTCTAGCTTGTGAACTGTACTATGATAGGAACTATACTTGCCTGAAAATGATTCCAAGTGCATTTACAACTCTCAGATGTTTTGAAAACATGTATTTTTTAGTAGTCAAGTGATTAATAACATCCACTAAAGAGACAACTTAATTAATTTCATATTGGTCAAAGTTGATGAGATTTACAGGATAATTTAGCATGAAATTTAATGATGATGATTAAGAAGCAAATGATGCAGATGCCATTAAGATCAAAAAAAATTCTGATATGGGACATCATTGTTCTTCTAGCAATATTTCAATCATTCTTGGTTCCAAGCAGATTGGGCTTGCTCTTTCTAACTTTATGTAGCTCTGGGTTATAGTCTATTGATCTCTAGCTCCATTATTTCCTTAAAGTTTGTTTACATTATGCCTGATCAAAGATTGTTCATTTCAAGTAAGAAACAACTGTATTTTACAACTAACGTCCACAGTTAAGGATCCTTTCTATAAGCTGGTCCTTGGCTAAACCTCTTGGCATTGATCTGTCCTAGCCTATCTGCATACCTTTACAGCTAGGTTGACTAGAGTTTTATGAGTGAAGATGAGGCATTCAAGGTTATTAGACTTTCACACGCCAATCGTGATAGGAACCCTCAGCCGCCATTTGTTCGATGTAACTAAGCAAATTGTGTCATGTAAAGAACATGATATATCTGATATATTTTACATTTCTACAAACATACTAATCGTAGAATTTCAATACAATTCACTATCTTACTTTGTTACCTAGATAATAATAATTGTCAATTGTCTCTTTTCAATGGATACACTAACCAAACTTTGACTTATCCTAACCTTGTGATTTCCAAAGACAGCCCTTTTAAATCTATGCCTCTATTCTGTTCAAAAGGAAGTGGATTACAGTGCAAAGACATATTCTATTAATTAAATAAGTTAACCTCCTAAAATAACTTCATTTGATACAACATGCTGGAATCATGAAGGGATAAAGCAAGGCCCAATGACTTCCCCCAGAATAACAGTGTATTTTAAAAGACATTAGGTAAAAACGTGTTTATAATGAAAGTAATTAAAGAGGATATCCTGTAGCTTTATATATTTATAACCAATAATATGTCTGCATTACCATCTGCACCGAGTCTGCTTAAATCATTATTCCACTTCCTGTACTCGTAAAAAATATGGGAATCTCTGAATTCTTTACCAATTATAGATCAAAATTAAAAATTGTTTGACTTCAGTCACTTTTAAAATATAAAACACATTTTTTGAAGTGTTGCTCCAGATATCCAGGTGCAGCATTTTTTTTTTAGAAACTGAGTACTCATGATTTAAAGAAATTGGTTTTCTCTGTCTCTTTGATGACTTTTCAGGCTTACCATAATTATGTTTCATGGCCATTTGTTTCTTTCATCCAACGTTTTGTGGTATTAATGGATATTATATTTGAGAAAAAGAACATCAATCTCAAGCCTAAATTGAACGATCCCAGGAACGCAAATAAAATAACATTCACATTCATTACATTGAAAAGATTCAAACATATACCTGCAAATGAATCTAATTCTAATTTGGATATCTGTTAACCTTAACTTAAGGAACTGCACCACAAACATGATAGACCAAACTGACTAGAACATTATCATTAAAGTTTATAGTTCTGTACTCAAAAGAAGATTTAATTGCCCATTTTATAATTATAGAGGTTCTCTTTTATCTTATGACTTTACTGCTAGGTTAAGGAAGGTGGTCTAGGACATGGAATGTTATGTTCCACAATCCATTTACCATTCAGAAACCAATAAGTAACATCAGTCCATAAGCACAACCCTTAGAATGCATTTGGTGTAAACAGGAAATGTATCAACCAAGTTGCATGTTTATTTAATGGAGTGCTAAATTTTGCTAATTCTTGTGATAATGAACATATGAAACTGCATGAAATTAATACACATGAACCTATAGTTCACAACCATTTTGAACCACTAATTATAACAAATTTTCGTACAGGATATGATTTTTCGACAAAAAATTCAAATCACATGTAAAAGGTATAGAAATATCATAGTCATATCAAAATTTTGACATATTAAGTCTAGTAAATGATTGAAAATAGCTGTGAACTATGTTCCTGTGTGTTATTTATATGCAAGAACCATAACATAGTTTCGCATGACCATGGCAGATAATGTGGTCAACAAAAAGCATTTATATTTGTTTCAGATTTTGACAAATCCATTCAAAGGTTTAGCATAAACAAGCATAGCTATAATAAACTACTAATCTATATGTAAAACTCATTTTAATACAGAAGACAGTGAAAAACTCTTCAAAAATTAGAGATATTATTTATACAAAATAAATCTGAGAAAACCAGTCTATAAGAAAACAAGTCCATAAGAAAACCAGTCTATAAGAAAACCAGTCTATAATAAAACAAGTCTATAAGAAAACAAGACTATAATAAAACAAGTCTAAATGAAAACAAGTCTATAAGAAAACCAGTCTATAAGAAAACCAGTCTATAAGAAAACCAGTCTATAAGAAAACAGTCTATAAGAAAACAAGTCTATAAGAAAACCAGTCTATAAGAAAACAAGTCTATAAGAAAACCAGTCTATAAGAAAACATTGTCTATAAGAAAACAAGTCAATAAGAAAACCTGTCTATAAGAAAATGTTATGCATATAAAACTAAGTGCTAGATTTCCTGATGACTGTATTTTCACAGTACGAAACAAGGTGGTAAAGACATTCACTTTCTTAATTGATGTTGAAAGTGGAACTGTAAAATAAAAACATTAACCAAATAAATATATCATCAACTATACAGATTACAGAAACATATTAAAGACTCATTGATGGCGTTATTAGCTGAAAATTAACACCTTTAGATTCTCATCTCAATGCTTGGTACATGTATTTTATAGGACAAATTTTCGTTTAATGCAAATTAACAGAATTCTCAGACCAATTTTTTTTGGCTTATTCAAGCATAAAATCAATCATTATTAAATAACAAAATTCAATTTTTCAAATCTACTTTCTTTCAAGAAATGATATCTTTCTTGCACTTGTTGACTTTGAAAGTGAGATGTCTGACAAGTACTCTTGAAGCAAGTCACTCATTTGTAAAAACAAAACAGTATTCTAAAAAATTTAATTTCAATGTTAAAAGCCATAATGTCAGGAATCTGTCTAAGTCTGATGTTGGCAAGTACTAGAAGCAGACTTGAAGATAACAATCAATTGTAGTTTTGTGAAAAAGAAATGCAACAAGTTTGAAATTAATGGTAGACAATACAGCTGTATACTGTAAATGATTTAGACAGAAATTCTGTTACAAATAACAGTGTAGAATGACAAGTCAAAACAGTGATTGGGTGTGAGAAAAAATGGCAGAAAGACCTGCAGGCCTCCTTTGATATAGAATTAGGTGGTGTACATGCTTTCTGGTTCTCTAATTATTAAAATGGCCAACATCAATTGTCATGAAGTCTTTTGCATTATACTACCCAAAAAAATCTCCTTTTTTCACGCCATTGCTTCAAGAGATTTTGATTAACCTAGACACAAGTAATTCCGGTAAATTTGTATGGTCATCTGCCTAGACTTTTATGTATTCTAATTGAAGGACCTTTTAAGTAAATATTTGGCTTATAACAAGAATATGAATCAAACCTAACTATCAGTAATTGAATCCAATTATCCAGTAATAGAATCCAACTATCCAGTAGAAGAATCCAACTATCCAGTAGAAGAATCCAACTATCCAGTAGAAATAACTATCCAGTAAACAGAATCCAACTATCCAGTAAAAGAATCCAATATCGAGTAATAGAATCCAACTATCCAGTAAAAGAATCCAACTATCCAGTAAAAGAATAGATAATAGAATCCAACTATCCAGTAAAAGAATCCAACTATCCAGTAAAAGAATCCAACTATCCAGTAAAAGAATCCAACTATCCAGTAAAAGAATAGAATAATAGAATCCAACTATGCAGTAAAAGAATCCAACTATCCAGTAAAGTAAAAGAATCCAACTATCCAGTAAAAGAATAGATAATAGAATCCAACTATCCAGTTAAAGAATCCAACTATCCAGTAAAATAATCCAACTATCCAGAAAAGGATCCAACTATCCAGTAAAAGAATCCAACTATCCAGTAAAAGAATAGAGTAATAAATCCAACTATCCAGTAAAAGAATAGAGTAAAAGAATCCAACTATCCAGTAAAAGGAATCCAACTATCCAGTAAAAGAATAGAGTAATAGAATCCAACTATCCAGTAAAAGAATCCAACTATCCAGTAAAAGAATCCAACTATCCAGTAATAGAATCCAACTATCCAGTAAAAGAATCCAACTATCTAGTAAAAGAATAGAGTAATAGAAACCAACTATCCAGTAATAGAATCCAACTATCCAGTAATAGAATCCAACTATCTAGTACAAAACTAGAGGCAGCTTTATTCTATTCCATCCATTGGGCACAAGAATTTGTGAATATTTAATACAATGTAATACTATTTTTTAACAACTATGATCATTAATTTGATTTTTCTTCAATGTATATTTGTGTTTCAAGTGTTACATGACTGTGTTATATATTTGAGGGAAAGAATCGAAAAACCTAGTGATTATCAAAGATGACATCATTTAATGACTCAAACGAACATTGTAGTTTTGTTTATGGCAGAAAACACTTCCAATGGAGTCTGAATTCTGTCTTTTACACTGTCATTCTGAAAATAAACCACAAAATCTTAAATCAGGCAGAAAAAAGAAAATAGAAAAAACTCATCAATTTATGTTCACTATAGTTCAATCATTATCAATGTGAAATGCTGGTTGATCAAGCAGAAAATCTAGGCACCAGAATTGACAAAAGGTCACTGGATGATCATAGATTGAGATATTCAGTGATTCATCATATAATATCATGCTAATGGAGTTAACTGTTGATCTGATGTATTCTTCGGCACCATTTACTGCACATTTAACATGACATGCCACTTTACTTGCAATCTAGTCACCAAAATGATGTGATTTTTTATGATCTATTTCTTACTATAATACATATTAAGAAAAAAATGAAATGAATGGAATTTTATGTCCTACTCTTCTGCACCTTATGGGCTAATGAAGACACCATGTAGAATGCAATGAGAGCAATTTTGCCTGGACACCGACATTAGCCTACTCTTTTTGCAATTTCCAACTGTCAAGGATTCTTTAACATGCACAGCCTGTAGCACACATGACAACCGAACAACTAGATGCGGCACCTCCCACATGCATTACTTACGGGGAAATGGGGTTGAGAAATCTGAATGTTCATCTCAACCTTGACAGGGATTGAACCCTGGATCCTCTGGTTAGCAAGCAAGCATCAAGCTCACTGAGCCACTCTTGCTCCCCGATACCTGTTGAAGTTTTGTTGAAGCATTGTTGTCTTGTTTTGGTGGCCATCAGAGACAATAATATCTATGATTGATTAGAGTTTTATTATTTTGAAATACCATGTACAACTTTCATACTGATCTATCTTTTTGTACGGGTTTGAAGTTCTCCAGTTTTATTTTGAAAGGATCAGAAAGATAGAATTATAAATCAATTTACAATGATCAAAACTGACACATCAAAGAATGAATCAGATTGAGCCTCTTAAGCTTCATGATGACTTCAGACATAATATTGTCCTCTTTTCATCATCTGGAATTTTAGACATAATAAAGATGTTTTGTTTCAATAGTCAAAACTAGTAGCTAGCCAAGAATAAAAACATGTTAATTTAGTTAGAAAGACCTTTCAGTACCTTACTAATAAATAACACTAATTATACTACATTTACTAAAATAATAGAATTAGAGAAAAACTATGAAAATAATAATTCTTTAAGACTCGAGATCATGGCCTCAAATTACAGACCACAATGACATCAGCAAAATAGAATAGAGATTTTGTATTGAAGAAATTAACTCCTGTTTACACTAGGCCCCTATAAAGCGTTCCATTTGGGAAAATAAAAAATAAAATCACAAATCACAAACACCTACAATATAACAAGCATGCAGAGTACGGTTCATTTAAAGGGTTGAGGATTTTACTGTACTAGTCCTCTGTTAGGTAATACAGCAATAAAATCTGTTTTAAACATTGGTTTAGTTTTCAATAAAATAACTGTATTTCTTAAAATCTTTTATTAAAATGAGGAATGAGTGGAAACTTTGTCAAAACAGAAGGTGGCATTGGTTTTTTCTTTTGGAATTTCATGGCTGAAATTGAATTGCATCATAGTCATAGCTGTATTAAAAGTGATAAAAATAACTCATGTACAAAATTCAATGAGCATAACACTTCTTCCACTAGTAGAATTTCAACAAAAGACATAATATAATCATTAGTATGAGCAGAAGATAATTAAAATGTAGCTTCATTCTGAGGATAATATGAAATTTAACAATGTAGGATGTTTAACACATACATAATCATTCCAGTGTAGCCTTTTGTTATTTCATTTAACTGCTGCTGTGAAGTAACATGTTCTGAGAAAAAGTGCAATAATTATTTCACCAGTATCAGATAGTATATTTTCCATTGAATATTGAACATAGAAAACCTTTTACAGTATAATTACATAATATAATATTGTTTATATTAATATACTTAAAACTCAGCTGGTAAATATTTACTCTTAATCAACGCCCAGCGTTTTAAATGTTTTTTTGTATCAGTAGATTTGAGCTTTTTCACAAACTGTTTGCTGGCCTAACATCAAAATACAATTAACTTAATGAATTTCTCTAATCTAAGACAAATGTTTCTCGTTAAATTTAAGGTCAAATCTCTTGATTTTGAAAATAATTATTTTCTGTTAAAATAGACGTGCTTGATAATATTGACATAAATGTGTGGTACATAATGAACATTAAAACCAGACGGCTTCTACTAGAATTGATAACCAAGATACAATCTTTATAGAAGTGCAGTGAAGTCATCTCAAGTTCCAAAGGAATTTTTTTTTCTTTTTCTGATCAGTTCAAAACTTAAGTTTTATTTTCTTGTGTAACAAATTTCTGGACCTTGGAATTTATCTTCAAGAAATCATTAGATTTAGCTTTTGAATCGTATCTACATACATGATTAAAAAAAAATAGCTATATACAGTTTTCTTAAAAAATGTTTTGGTTGTAAATCTGGTTTGGGAAAACAAGATATTGTGGCATCGAAACTTTAGGGTACAAATTGCAAAGCCCAAAGCCTAAGTCATGAAAATTAGTGGTATATGGATCCACTGGACATATTGTAATTGTATCATAATAATTGTATATAATAATTTTTTCCATACTTTGACAGAAATAAAGGCTATCTGCAATTTCAAACACAAAAAATCCTTCAGCTTTGCTCACCCATGAACCATAGTGCTTCTTGATTTCTTTAAGGTGACTGGTAGTTAAATTATACTTCAGTCTAATAGAATACCTGTCTGAAATATGTTTATATCACAAGTAAGGAATTAGTTCTTCTTGATAATGCCAAAGAATTTTGACTTTTTAGCAACCTTTATTATCATATTTTGACAAGGTGGTAGTATAGACTGATAAGATATAATTCACCTGTCAAATAAAGGTCAAAAAACTCCACTTTTTGTATTCAGCATGGAGGAGTTGATTTCAGATTACCATCAGGACTCTTGAGATAAAATCATGTTGGACTTTTCATTCTTGTTCTTATCAATGTTTTTCTACCATTTGATGTAAAGAGCCTATAGACCTACTTGATGCTTGAAGAAATTTCACAGTTCCGTTTAACAATAGAAAAGGAGAGATAATATCTACTGATGTTTCTTATTGTAGTAACAATATTATGGTAACATTTTAATCACGATCTTTGTCAGAATTTAACCCTCGGGACAGGAAGTGGAAAGAAGAAATGAAATAGATAAATACACTTTCAATTCAACTTTGCACACTTTCAATTCAACTTTACATTGAGCATCTGCATAGTAAAAAAAAATCACTATCAAGTGTAGTTTAGAGGCTAAGATATTTGCATTATTATCTATTGTGGACATTTAGTGCATTTTCACTTAGAATTATGAAGTAAAGCTAGCTTTAAGGCCAGCTTTATTGCCGAGTTTATCTGGTTCCCAAACCACTTTAGTCTTGATCAAAAAAGTGGCACATTATTGACAGTTCACGATGAACAAGACTACCATTGTTGTGTGTGGGACCGTAAAACTACTTCTCTATTGCTGAACAAGAAAAAGGGAGGTTTTCTGTTCCCGAACTGTAATGGTTCGGCAATTTAACCAGTGGAAACACAGAAAAGCTAGCTTAAAGTCGGCTTTTTGGCCAATTGGAAACACGGTTAATAAGTTTATGTAATGTTCAAAGTCGTAAAACTGTGGATCAAGTAGTTACACATATGGAACCTTGAGTCCAGAGTTCAATCCTTACATCATACATTATGAACATTTCAGTCATCAAATACAGACATGCTGACATTGACCATGTCTTGTGTCAGATGTGAAGAAAACAGACCCTGTGTTGCAGAATGTGCATGTTGAATATTCCTTACAGTTTCTCAGGCACAAGGAGCTTTGAGTAAAGATAAACAAGTTCTTCTTAGAGAAAAATATTTCTATGTATCTTTCTTTCTGTGGTTTAGTCAATATTTGATCAGATAATAATGAAAGTCAATACTTGAAAAAAAAGAACATTTTCAATATCATTTTTTCAGTACTCCAGATGAAATAGTACACCCACACTGTTTGATGGTGGGAATCATCGATAACCTAATAGAAGCCTTCTTACTAGTCTTGTATGACCCAATGTCACATCAACAAATAAAGCAGCTGAATTAATTATATTCTGACACTGTTTCAGTCCAATTATTTTTAGCATGTTGTTGAAACAAGATGACTGCAGGCATAGTAATATCAGAATGAGGAACAGCCTGATATAAAGACAACATGATCAATTGCAAGATACTCTTTGACTTAGGAAACCTAAAACTTAAACTAGCAAAGATTGAGGGAAAAGAAATATCTTAATTATAATTTTTTTTTAAGGACTAATCTTAAAACATAAAACCCTCTTACAACTGAATGTGTTCACATAATAAATTTTCTTGAATATTTTTCAAACTATAGTCCAAAAAATTCTAAATTTGACAAAATTTTAAATGAAGAAGATAAACTTTCAAATCTAGTATTCAAAACTGAAAAAAAAAGTGTCATAATTATAATTTTTTTTAAGGACTAAGTTTTAAAAATAAAACCTTAACAATTGAATGTGTTTACATAATAAATTTTCAAACTATAGTCTAAAATTCTAAAATAAATTTGAATGAAGATAAACTTTAAAATCTGGTATTCAAAACTGAACAAAATTTGTAACATTTATCCTCCACTGTATTTGTATGTTATTAAATGCACATTGAATCAAGCTACTAACGATTAAGAGGTTATTCCAATCTTTTCAAAATCAACTGCATTGAAAACCATCAAGACCAACATTTGATTAGGAATTTTTCCTCAATAATTTGAATAATCTTTGACTTGCTTCACCACAGATTTAGAGAATGTTGTGGTTGTCCTTCAGGCTATTTTTAATCCATATTTGACCCAATGTCAACATTGTCAGGAAGACAGTGTAATAAAGTTAATTTGATCCAGCTTGCTTTCTCTAACAACATGGTGCCAATTATATCTCCCATATTTCACAATATTATGACCAGTGCCTGCGGAAATCTTACGTTCATGTCGCTGAGAATTATAGTCTGCTCAATATTGGTCATTTCTTTCACAACTTTCCAAGCTTGTTTCTTAGTTTTTATCCACCAAAGAAGGTTTAAAACACTTATACAAAGCAATACTTTGCCAGTAAGTTGTATTATAACATATCAAAATAGTTTAAGCCCCTCCCCAATCTATCCACTATTTGCTTGTCAATGCTTGAAAATGCTTCATTGAAACTCACTGCTGCTTCAGCTCAAATTATTCTGTGACCCCTCAGTTAAGCACTTGACTTTAAGCTAGCTTTTCTGTGTTTCCACTTGTTAAAGAACCATTATGGTTCGGGAAACGAAAACCTCCCTTTTTGCGTTCGGCAATTTATCGGGGGCCAACTTTTTGAACAAGTGGAAACACAAAAATCCGGCTTTTTCTCATTTGGCAATAGAGAAGTACTAGTTTTACGCGACCTGTCAATATCGAGACTATATTCGGGAACCAGATAAACTCAGTGGAAACGCAGCGTGTTCGGCAATAAAGCTGGCTTTAAAGCTAGTTTTACTTCACAATTCTAAGTGGAAACGCAGTTAATATACCCTACTAGTTTCTGCCCTTCTTTTCTGATATTTCACAAGACTAGAGCCTTAGGAAATAATGTTGGTCAGTCTTGACATTAATTTTTCTCTTCAAGCTATGAACGCATTAGCCATGGGGAATATAAATTGGACTTCTGCCATCCAATCCTCAAGATTTGGTTCATTGACAATTGTCTCAATATTTCTGGTCCAGTGCATTTAAAATTAATTCTTTGATTTAATGAAGTTAGTTTTAAGCCCAGACTGGGTGAGACAAACATGCTAACAATTAATTTATAATATTGAGGAGGCCGGAATATAGCCTGTGGGTGGAAATAAATATAGTTCCCATGGAATAAATCAGATCATTTTTAGATTACTATGGTGTAAATGTATATAGACAGGAAGATAGATAAAGAAAACAATGATTATTTTTTGTGAGGTTCTTAGCACGGCGGTTAGAGCGTTGGTTCTTTACATCATGACATCATTTGCTTGGATACGTTGAAAATGTCGGATGTGATTTCTGCGTGTGAAAGTTCGATGACCTTGAATAAGTCATCTTCACTACAGTCGACCCAGCTGTAAATGGATATGGATAATCTGGGAAAGATCAATGCCAGGAGGTTTGGCCAAGGACCAGCTGGTAGAAAGGATCCCTGTCACGGCGGGACTTTCTTTTCTTTTTTATATTCAATATCACAAATGAAAACAGTGCACACATATGAACACATTATATTACGAAAAACTTAGATTTACCATAAAAAATAACAATAATCCTGAAATACTTTCGTTTTCAGTAAATCTGATGGTAAATAAACCACCCTAATCAAAGTTTTGTTCATAAATTAAAACTAGAATCCAGACATGACAAAGAAAAAAGGTAAAATAAACAGTTCACTACAACTTTCGAGTGTCATAAATTCACAGTGATTTTTCTAATTTGATCTGAATTTATCATTTTAAATTGACACACGATAGGAGATGTTTCTGTGTTCATGCATTTTTTATACCTCCTAATATCCCACTGACACTTAAAAATCATTTTTCTTCACAGGATTGATACAACCATAGTCCCTGATGACAGTCATTAGTGACTTGAAATGGTTTTCAAATGAGATTTACTGATTCCTGATGTGGCCTCTTACAAAACACTATGTTTTATTGTCCCTAATCTAATATAAATGTGTTTCTCTGTTCAAAAACCTACGGCAACTTGAAAAAGGATTTCCGTCAGAAAGACATTTATATGCATTGGCATCGTGCTGGTAAATAAAAACTAACAAGCCTGGGGATGACAGCTTTGTATTGTAGAAAAGCAAATGGTGACAATATAAAATGGCACAATTCACATCTTATCTTAATTGAAGATACACACTACACACACTTCTAGACTTCATTTTTACTATATTGAATGTAACATTTCGGCAGATTGAGTATAAGTATGCAATGAAAGCATCAAAAAAGCAAATGGATATAGTGGCTACTTTTTGCTGGAATTAATCCATAGAAAATTCTTCCAATACCACAACCATTGCTTATACAGTGAAAAGGTTTTAAAATTCAACTATGAACAGAATTTCTGACATCAGTATCTCAAACCCTTTTCACATCACAAAAAGTATTAATTTTCAGAAGAGATGACTTTTGTGTAATTCAAACAGGCAATTGGTTTGAAAAGCGTTCAAATTCTCCCCACCTTGAACTTTTCTCGGATAGAACACTATGAATTGGTGAAATGTAGACACTAACTTTGAATGGTTTACTGCACATGCCCAATAAGCATCATTTACATTTCAGGGAAGTTGATCATTGTTCGGTGACATTGATGAGTTCCATAAATAAGCTTGCAGAAAACAGATTTGATTAACACTTCATCCTGATGTATTAATGGGCATATTTTGGTCTTGTTCAGGACACTTTATAGCAGTCTGGTTTAAAAGGGGCTTTACCAGGTATACACTTTATACACTTTCTCCTGCCTCATGGTAACTTAATCTTTCTGCTCAAATATTAAATATCAACTAGCCATTGTCATTTCAAGTTTTTTTATAAGCCCTGATAAAGATATACCATATATATAACACATATTGTAAGATATACTAGTTGTTATCAGAATGCTTCTAGGGGAAAATAGATACTTGTAACCATGATATAGCCCAGTGTCATATAATAATAGAGATGTGTGTCACATCATCTTAACACAATATACCAATTATAGAGTTTAATACAACACCAATTAAATAGGTAAACATTTCTTAATGTTAAATTACTATATACAAATTGATTTTCTCTATATCATTTCAACAGTGTGCTGTGATATTTCACCCTTCAGTGCTCATTACTCAACCAACGATAGCCACAGTTTGTTACTTTTCAATCGATGTTCAACACCTTTCTATGTCATGGCGTTCAGTTTTAAAGGATTTGATTAAAAAACAGAATAACATGTATCAATATAATGACTCTCAGAAAAAGATCTTAAGTTGAGTCAAGTGGTATCAGGTTCCTAAAACCAAAAGTAGAACCTTTTTATATGATATACATGTATCATATTCTAAGATTAATAATGACTTTTATTCATAGTTTTTCCCCTTTTGGTGCTGATGCACCTTAAACATTTCATTTTACTTCAAAGTTGTTTCATATTTTTGCCAGATGAGACAATTCGGTATGTTATAAATACTAATTTCTTAACAAATGTGTTGGCATGTCAGATGTGACAATCAAACACAGCAAAGAGCAACATACCCTGAGCTGGTCAAGTATCTAAAATAATGTAGTTAAATACCTAATGGTGCAAGAAATGATAAGCTTGTTTCTATTTAAATATTATGATTGTTGACACACATGGGTTAAGCCTCATTACTTTTCTTCAATACAAAATATAATGACCTTTTCTACCTCCAATGTTAGATATTGACAAACAAATCCTATCTTTAATGACTGGGGGTTGACACATCAAATTAAAATCTAGATCTAAACTGACACAATAATAACATTCATTGAGTTAACATATCTTTAATTAACTGGCTCATGGCTCCAAGGTGTACCTGTACATGTTAGCCAGGTGAAATTTACAAGCTGCATTCAAAGATGAACATTTGAATATTTTAACTTATTAATTAGAAAGTTTAAGCTATTTCTCATTAATATTCAATCACTTTATATCAATATTATTATTTATATTAAAATAACTTTTGTCCAAAACTGCCATAGTTTTTGGTTAAAATTTCTAAGACAGGCTTTCCTTTCAGAAAAATGAAATTGCAGGACATTGTTTCATGGTTTTCCTGGTAAGAATAATGGAATTCTTCTGGTGATTCTATTTGAACTGGAAGAAAAAGACAAATAATGAATAAGAAGAGCTGTAAGGCACATCTTGATTATCCAGTTGAGTTAGTTTGTGTATTTATTTAGTAGTTGAGATGTGACAAGTAGCCTATAAAACCGCATTTTAATTTGAACAATCGATAAATTTCCGATTTCAGTCTCCATTTTTCAACAAATACAAGTAAGAGTCAGTCAGTGAATGTTGTCTGATCAGAAAGTCATCTTCAAGAGAAATGGCATAATGTGACAAGAGACTGTTTTTGTTTTAAGTTTTGTGCCATGCAAGTGGATATAGTCATCTAAAAATGAGCCTAGTAATATATGCATTAGTCTTAAATATTGGTAGGTCAACTGCCTGCTCATTGACAGTTAGAGAAAAGTGTCAATGTTTCCAGGATGGCATTCACAATCATACAAGCCAATTTCCTCTTCATTATCCAATTATATGTTACAGCATTTGGGCTAAGCTTTAATTATCCAAAATATTAATACATTTTATCTGATTGGTTTGTTCTCTTTAGACATCTCAAAATGGAGGTGTGGGAGCTGTGGTAGCTCATTGAGGTAGATGCTTGCTCACTAACCTGAGGGTCCAGGGTTCCATCCTGGCAAAGGTCTACATGAACTTTCAGATTTTTTCAACCCAGTTTATTCTTGTCAGTCATGTAGGTCTGAGGGACTGACATGAAAAAAGCATCTAGTCATTCTTATGGGACAATAAAACTGAGACCCCTTATGCTACAGACTGTAGCCTACACGATAAAGAGTCCCTCCAGTTGGAAATTGCAAAAAGAGTATGCTAATGCCGCTTTTAAGGCAAAATTTACCTCACTGCACACTGAATGGCATTGCCATCTTCAGGTGTAGAAGAGTAGGACATAAAACTGAATTCATTTCTTTTTAATTTTCAAAATGGATGTACACCCTTTGTTTACATACTAATCATAATGTACCTTCAATGTTCTTCTAAGTTAAAGTCAAACAAACACAATATCAATTTCTTACAATGAAATAAGGCTTTTAAGACTGAAGTAAAAACAGAAGGGAACATTCCAGATTGATCTAGAACCTGTTTAAGAATGTACAGAGCATGTAGAAATATGTTTTGTCCATTGTAAGAAAGAGAGATTTGCCTCTCTTAATGTTTAAACCACCACCAGATTTGTTGTTCATCCCATGTTAACATCTTGTTCTATGGTTCAAGGCCAGGCTGTATACTTCTTACAAATGTTTTCCTCTGCTTTTAAGTTTGAGGATGAAATGATAAAGCTAAAATACTATGAAAACAATTTTACTTGTATTCAAACAGAACCTGAAATATGTTGTTTCTCAGAGTATTGAAAAATTGACAATCTCCATTAATGAATAAAGGACTGCTTACTCTTTGATGACAAAACATAACAGCAAATAACTACGCAATAAAAATTAGTGCTGGGTATTGTCAATCATGCTACGATACGTCTACGTGATATGGGGTAATAGGAAAAAAGGAACTCTTTTTCTCCAAGGTTTCAATATTTTATAATTTTAACACAAATAATTAAGTCTGTCTGTCTACTAAATAAAATGTCCAATATATTATTTGAAAACATGGATTTCAGAGAATCAGCGAAAGGAATTGATGATGGGATAACCTTGCATTCACAAACTAGTAAATAAAATACCCACTTTTAACAGGAATGCCATGTATTGTCAAGTATCAATACACGATCCCATGATACCATACGCAGATCGTGGCATGTTGTATCGCGATACATCGATTCAACGATATATCGTACCAGAACTAATAAAAATATCAGATCTGAACTGATTGACAAATGTATACCTAACAGACTTGAATAGCACACTTATAAAAAGACTCTCCATGTAGATTTATTTGTTTATCATAAGGTTTGAAAGGTCTTTAACATTTAATCCCATTTATTAAATTAATTTTATAAGCTGAGGGAATTTTTTTTTAATTGTTAATGCTGATTGTGTCTGACCTGAAAAATAAATTTAAAAAACTTTATAATCTTTTACACAAATTAAAAAATGTATTCATAAAAGACAAATGTTAAGGGAAATATTTTTGTAATGCAAAAATTATCAGATAACAAAGTACATAACAAAAGAACAAATCAAATTTATAAATATGGTATTCAAACCAACGCCACTATGAACAATATGAAACATATTAACAGCATGTTAGCTTGTTAAGAAAAGGCTTAATCTGTGTGGCTAATGATATATAATTTCTATTAATATTGTGAAGGAAAGTTTGTTTTTTTTGTCAACAGAGGGAGAATTTTTGAAAAAACATTAAGTTTTATCCCTGCTTTAAGACTGAAAATAGAAGTTACAAATTTATTTTGCACAAATCAAAGATTCACACATTTTAAAGAAGAATAAATATTTTTAATACTGAAAATTTTCACTTAATCTACACTAACCCTAGTATCACTTTAGTTTTTAATGTCACACAGCAGAATAATTTCATTTTTAATATCAAAGATTAAAAGTTTCACAAACAAAGAGAAAAGTGTTTTAATTTCCCACGTTTTGAGATTTATGGTAGAAACAAATTATCTCAGCTCTCATAAATTTAACTCTATCTTTTGTTAGGGAGTCGTTTCATGAAAGCTTGCCTGATATGTTAGAAATACAAATCTTATTAGCAGCAATCAGACTTACTAATGAGCAAGTTATCATTTGTTAAAACACACTTACTTGACAATTAGTAACAGATGATAGGACTATTTCACTGTCACAGAAACACATCTCCTATATTCTGATATTCTGGTTCACAGATATTTATTAGTCTGTATTTTATGAAAACCTTTGTTCAAGTTGACAATACCTATATTAATAAATGGTTATAGAAATGTTGATTTATAAACCCATCACAATACGTAGAATTAATAAGAATTAAGAGTGCAATGTTCTAAGAATATCTTTTCTTTAGCATCAGAAGAACATCACATCATTAGATCATCAGCTATGAGGACTATTTCAAGGTATACCAGTTAAAGAACCCAGCTGTACAATACATACAGATGTTCTTGAAGGGTTCTTGAAATGTAACTCTTCATGAAAGAGGTAATAAAATCTCCTGATGATGATCAAATTCTTTTGGAAAAGGTGTAGGTCGGTCAATGTGCACGCCCAGTAATCCATTCTGGGCTTATTTTGCGACTACTAAAATTTATTGAGTCCCTTCTCAGAAACTAACAGATATATTTTGTAGTATATAAAGGGTATTATATTGTTTGGTGTTCAATTCATTTAAAGGTTTTCAATTCAACCAATTTTGCCTCATCTCAGTGCTTAATCTTTAAAGAGCAGAATAGTCTAATACCTAATCAGAAATTTAAAAAAAGGTTGGACATTTCACCTCATGTATAGCAAAGAAAGCTGAAAATTAATTAATTCTAAAATTAATATTTAGGAGGGGGCGTAAATTAATAGACAGAAAACAAGGTTTAAAGGGGCACAATCTTGATTTTTAGTGGTCGTTTTGGGCCTTTGTTACATTTAAACAGTCCTCAGAAATACTCAAGCTCTAAGAAAATCGCAAAATACCTTGAAATATACCTCAAAAATTTCACTTTTTATTTTTTTTTCCGTGCTGTACGCGGCTGGTCTTCAGTCAGTCTGAAAATTGTGTGTCCTGTTGACAAAATCTACAATTGTTATTACATGTACTTTCTTTTTGTTTTATCAGTGTGGGCCTGCGCAGTAGTCTATTTATAACTCTTTGATTTTCCAATATGGCGAGACGTTCATAATATCTTAAGACACGGATAAATATGTATACCCATGGATTTGAAGGCTCAAATTTCAAAGGTAAGCTCTGTAGACTATGTCTGATTAGCTAAACAAAAGATTTCATGTGTTTGAGGCTGTCGGATGATTGTCCGAAACAAATCAAGCCTGTGCCCCTTTAAGCCATATTATTCAGACATTAACTTCATCCAAACACACCATAAGCCAATAAATATTGATATTTTTACCATGGTGTTAATCCCAGACAGGATTCAGATAATCTGTGGATTAACCCTAATCTTCTAATGGATCTAAATTATTATTAATAAATCTTGCTATGTTAATATGGATATAGTAAATCAAGTATATGATGTGATATAATGGGTAAGCCTAACTTATGACACAGGGCAAACTGATTTAATAATGACATCAGAGAAGAATTTCCCAACTCTTTCCAGCCATTGTTATATACATGAAATACACTATTCCACTGTTTACTGCTTTGAATATCATAAGGACGTAAAACTCCATTTCATTTGCTTTGACTATTGTGAAATTGAGACAATTAAAACCCTACATTTGCTCACAAAATAGGGCATTGCCACATCATTGAAATTAAAACTCATCCATCATCTGAAGTTGATGTACAAAATCAGCTCAGCTCTCTATAATTACATCAGGTGTTGCTTCTAAACAATCTAATCCCACTCTGCTACTGGGAATGTAAACAATCTGTACAGAGAACTCACAGAGTAAAAATAGCTTATTATGCTCTTGTTGTATATTGCTATTACCCTTCAATTGTGTGCTTGGAACATCTAATAGCTGAAGTTGTAGAATCAGGAATATTCTATTCATGAAGGAAGTTAAACCTTCAGCACCATATTGTCTGGTAAACAATATTCAGCTTTATATTATTCAATTGTATGACTTATGCACAAAAAACCATGTCAACTATGAGATTTATGCTGTGCATGATCAAATCTTATATAAACTAACAAATACTACAGATACTAAGATTTCCTGAACATGTCCTAGTTAACAAGAGCCTGAAGAAATACTGACATGACATGATATGACCTACATAATTAATCATAATTAATTACACAGACATGACATTTATTGTACATTAATTAAAAAATTCTTAATTAGAAGTAGGCTAACAAAATGTGAAAGTTATGTAGGGCACTAGTAATATCTAAGTTTCAGTAATAAGTATTGTATGCATATTGTTTGAAATATTCAAAAACTATTTTGAGTAGAATAACATGAAGATGAAGTACATACTGGACCAAAAGCGGAACAGTGAAGTGTTTTTAAGTTTCAAATATGATCCCCGGTATTTGTATGGACACTCATTTTCCAATTACCATAAAATACATGGTTTGCCAAACTTGGAATAAAACATTTATTTCACCCTTCAGTACTGGCTTTACATTATGCAAGACAGAGGTACTGACAAACAAAGAATCTAAAATGGGCTAGTTATGATCAAATTTAAGTCAAGTCATAAATCTGTCAAGTAAAATTGCTGAAGATGTATCTGGAAATTGCTTTTGATACTCTGTAACGATTAAAAATATTACTTTTAGTCATCCAGATATAAACCACAATGGCACATGATAATGACCAAATTTATTAAAAAAGATGAAGGTTCCATCGTTTTTGCTGTAATGCTTGCACTGTTTGTGTTCATTCACAAACTTGTTCCGAAATGTTCTTAATCTTAATCCTCAAGATAGGCCAGAAGTAAAATGTCCCTCAGTATACCTGTCTATTGACATAGCAAAATATATCCAGGCAATGAAATCTATAATGGAAAAAGAGTTGTAATTGAAAAATTATTTATTTAAGATTCCTATGATTTCCAAAGAGATTTTTTGCAGTACAGTTATTGTTCTTTGATTGACTATAAGTAAACGGAAGTGTGCTTGAAATCTCTGGATATTTTCCCATTCAATTTGTATAAAATCTCTATAATTAATTACATTACAGAAAATGCATGTGAACTGAAACCCTTCCTTCAACACACAGCATGACTCACTTGCCTAAATCAAAGGCCCCCCCTAAAGGCCCATAAGGTATTTAAGAAGGTGATTTGTAGGATCGTTTAAGGAGGTATAAATTGATACAGGTAGTTGAATGCTGATAGAATCCATCAACAATATAGCACGTGTTAACTGTCTTAATAACACTCTCAAGGATCTGTCTATTGATTAGATCTCCACCAATCAGATTGCAGTAGGGTGTGCTTAAAGTAATGACTGGGAGGAGTTAGTGACATGACAGACACTACAGAAACATATTGTGGCACATGGCAGTGTGTAAAAGTATTTGTAGTAAAGTTTATAGGAATTCTTGTAGACTTGTCTGATAGTTTGGTGCCTGATTCTCAAGGGATTACTTTCATGTAGCCACTGCTTGCTTACAAGCTTTAACATAAATCATATTGCGCTTATTCTGCACAGTTGGTTTTGGTATCAATGCAACTTTTATACCAAGAAATAGTGCTCTTGGACATTTCTACAAATTTGTATATTCCAATCAAATTTGTATTTCAAAATATAAAATCTTTTAGTGAAATTGAAGGATTTTCTCATCAAAATCAAAGAGTTGGACATATAAACCTAAGTTTACTCCAGTGAAAATATGACTAAATGTGAAGACTTGCCAGAGGACACATTGGTTTAAGTAGGTCTATTCTACTTGTATATGGATTATTGATAAACACATTATATAGTGTAGTTTATACTATTTGGTTACATTTAAATGGATTATTAACCCTACATTTAAGATTTTACTTTCATTTTTTTCTGGATATCCTGGAAAGTTAATCCAGAATTTAAAATTGGAAGTATATCAACCTCCACAGATTGTTTCAGTGTGGACTTATCTCAACAGTTGAAAACAAGGTAAGTCTCAATTGATTAGGGAATGTATACTGATGACAAAATTTAAGATGCAAATTCAATTTGGAATTAAAGGCTTTTTGTCTTACATGCACTAACAGCAATAGGAAACGAAACTAAACTTTAAATGCTATGACTAGAGTCTTAATGACTCAGAGATTAATTTGAAGGTTTTCTTGAATAGCTCATGTCAACTATGAACTATTGAATTAAAGTCAATAACAAATACCTTCTCAGAAAAATTCAAAAACATTGCCAACAATATTAATTATCTGATAGGCAAATATTTAGTTTCCATGTTTGTAGCAATATCAATAAAATCTAATATATATTTATCATTTTATGAAATATTAAAACTTCAGTAAATAAATAATTTAAGAAAATCTAAAGCATTATTGCTACTTCACATGAGAGGAAATCTGTTTAAAACTTCAAGAATGGAATTCAACCTTCAAATGGGCTAGGGCTTGCCAGTCTCTTAAACATTCCCTTGAATATCAACTAAATATTTCTCTAGGCCTTTACAATAATGTTTCAGCAATACAATATTTTGAGCCTCATTAAACTTAAATCTAGAAGGCTGTTCAAACCCGGAATCAAATAAGAGAAAAATTTACATTCAAATTTTCAGTACCATTATATGATAATAATATACATTGCTCTAAAAAATAAAGTTGCCAAGTCAATTATCAAGCTCTCTAGCATCTCCTGTTTCTTGGTTTCTTCTACTACACTTTCAAGGTGGAAGAAGATGTCCTCTCTAAACCCTCAAGATGTTAACATAACAGTTCAGTTCCAGTCCAGTATTCACTCTATACTTTTACACTGGATTACAGTCTTTGATCATTGAAGTAAAATAATTTTAACTATCAATAATTCTAACTGATGAAGAAAATTCAATAAGAGTAGTTGTAATTTGTTGTAGTATAAATAATGTTATTAAGGATTAAGTAGAAGTGTAATATATGATGTTATTTTATTGATATGTACTGGAAGAAATCATTTAATATCATGCCTGATATACCACTTCTGATATATCACATCTGATATATCTATAATATGTTAGATTATGATGCTATATTTTGTAAAGTCCTTAATGCAAAGGTCTGTAATGAAAGTTTTTCAGGTCTGATATTCAAATAAAAGTTGTCTTTTTCATACAAGGAGATTTCTTACTCTTTTCACAGTTCAATTGTCAGGACTGGCTACTACAGTCAAATCAAGAGCTCTGGTTTTCACCTGTCCAGTGACCATTCAATTTTTAACTTCTGTAGACGATTTTCCACAAATTTACAGCAATACTTGGTCAAATATCTGATGTTAAGCAATATTTTATGTTATTTAAAATACATAAATAACTCTAGGATTCTACACTCAATGTCATTTACACGGTTCAAATTATATTAAAGTCAACATAACAATGCCATTTTTAAATAATTGAAAACTTTTATTTAAAATAAAGATATAAAGAGACGAATGTGCTGTAAAAGAAATAAAAACTGAAAGTTGTTAACAGTGTAACAAGTTGTAGACAAACTGATCAACTTATTGATGTGAGAACAGTTTAATATCAGGCTTGAATGGTTCCAGTAGACAGTTAATACAAGTTACAGCGTTAATATAGTTAGTTAGGATATAAACCATGCCAGTTCCATGAAAATTAGCAACCACTTTCAGACTTCATGGCTTTACTGTGAATTATCAGAGAATTCCGACAAATCTAGTTATCAAGAAATGATCTTAGTATATATACTGTTAACTAGTCACATTATACATATACTCTAGTTAATAAAGTTAGACAGTTCAGATTGGTTATAAAATGTTCTTAACAATACAATGGCAAGATTGCTGTTTCAAGTTCAATAGCATGACTGTGGTCAAAAACTTCTATAAACTTGGTGAATAACACATCAACTATTTGGACTATCAGAGAGTTAATCTGTATAGACCTGATCAGGACATCATTTAAGAAAAATATATAATATATTATTGTGCTTTTAAGAATTCAGAAAAAAAAACAGCAAGGGAAATTCCTTCTACTCAATATATTACTCTTAACAGAGTTTTCTTGGTCAGATTCAATTTCCAAGTTAGAAAATGAATGGAAGAGACCCTTTAAGACACTTTATTGTTCTTAATAATAGAAATAATCAGAAACTTTCATAAACTACCAAGTATAATATGAAACAAGATTAAAATCATTCAGGCATTCAATAGTTTTCCTTTTACAAGATATACACCACTTCACGTTACAGTCTCAATAGATCCTATCAAAAGATTATCGAACCTGGCCTTTTCACTGGAAAATCAAAGCTATTTCTTTTCAATATACCATGCACATGGCATGCTGGCTTAATCTATAGAAAGTGAACTCTTTTCAATGTACTTAATAATACTTGTGCCATTTGAAGTAGATCTGAACACTATCAATAAGTTTATTGAGACTAGCCGTTCAATGAGAAAAGAACACCTTAGTCTATCAATAAACATCCAATAGTTAGTCTTAGTTATTGCCAGACATGCATTTTTTACACATTTAATGAAACCATTAAGGTTTCCATATTGATTCCGGAAAAAAAGAAGAAAATGTCAGATCTAATTTACCATGAATCTTATTCATTGCATTTAACAATAGCAGAATCTCAGATTTTTCAGTTTTATTACCTTCTAACAAATCTTGGATTCTAAAAGTCTCTATTTTATATCAGAATTGATGCCAAAAACAGCACAGATCATTGTTTTAAAAAATCCAAAGTCTAAACAAAGCTTTTCTTTCCAAAGCTGGAACAAAACTTTTTATTAATAGTCATCTATATGTTTTGCCTCATTGGATTTCACTTCATGGATAATCGAAATAAATAAGTTTAAGCAGATGATTTTTATCACTGTAGTCAGTACCAGTATTTATATTAAAATGCTGAATAATATAACAATGCCAAGTTGCTTTTATTGCTGAAATAGCCATTTAAAAGATAATACATTCTTTAATAACATGTAAAACCAGGGGCCTTTTTCTCAAAAAATTTAAAAATTATATTAAGTAAAATTAATATCAAGTTTAGTGTTATCAGCCAATCAAAAAACTGTATTTCTTCAATCTAGGTTTATCAGAGCAGAGGAGATTAAGAGATGATCTGATGGTGATTTTGGTAGTTACATGTATTGTGAAGTTCCCTATGCTTTTGACATCAGCATCGCTTATGCCATCATTCCCACTACATGTATAAAGTCTAAAATCTTTATGAAATTGCTACAGTGCAAATGTAAATTACAGCTGTCCCCTGCTTGTGAATTGACATTGCATTTAAAATATAGCAAACAATGATATCCCTGGATCAAAGAATACTCAAGAATCAAAAAAAGCAAAGATTAGTTACTTACTGAAAAGATATTCAACAATTTTAAGGATTAAGAACTTAAAAGGTGATTTCTATTTTTTAAAATGAGAAAAGGAAATACAGATGCCACACTTAGGCAGTATAATCTGGCCAATATTCAATATAATGTTAAACACAGTTTTATTAAATTCTTTAAATAATAAAGATCTTATTTTCTTAATATAACTAGTAATATAGCCACTCAAGCCATTCTCACTTTCTTTCAAATAATCCCTTTTTCTTTTACAAATTATAATATTTCAAACTGTGTGTTACTTTTATTCTTTATCCCTTTATAATGGTATCGGAAGTTATAAAGGGCAGTGTAGGGCAATAACAATAATTGTTTCTATAGAAAGACTGGCTAAACATTTTTCTCTCTTTTATTGAAGTTCATAGCAAGTCTATAATCTTCTTATGATTTGAATAGAAAATCAATTATAAGTCAATAAATAACTTTTATATCAACCCAAAATATTTTTATTGTCATATTTTTATTTTCTTCCAATGAGTTTACACTCCAATAATGACGGATACCTTTTATTTTCAATTTCAATTTTTATTGTTTGAAGTAGGTGTCATAACACAGTGCACGGAAGTTGAACTTTAGATTCTTTACAAATTTCAATTCTTTTTAAAGTCACTTAAGTTCAATAGAACTTTCATTTTATTTATTTGACATTTTCAAGGATCAAACTAAATCAAAGGCCAAAAGTCAAAATTTACATTTTTAATCTCTAAATGACATATAAATAATTGAATTTATACCGTGAATCTGTAAGTAATACACTGGCCCGTGTTGGAGAAAGTAACAAGTAACAAAGGTCACCTCAAGGTTTTATTTCTCACATAGATTTTCAATCATATTTAAACATAATTATATTCCTGGTCTATTTAAAAAATAAATGTTAGCTTCTTCGAAATCAGAGGGACAAAAGACAAAAAAGGGCATTATTAAAAAATTTTTTTTATTTGTCTGCTCCTGTGTTAGCTTTGACAAGGTCCAAGGAACCAGAAGTAATTTTGAACACCTGAAGTTAGGCAGCTTAACTATCAACCCTTCTTCCAGTCTGTTTTCTTCTGTCATCTGAATGTGATGGCCAAACTTAAGCTGCCTTAACTTGCACCTACTTTGGAGGTCTGGTAGCTTAAAACCTGGCTTGGAATGTTAAGCTGTCTTAGTTTGGCCATCTGAATGCAACCGACTAATTTTACCCAAAACTGTTCATGTGTACGAATTCCTGTTGAACATCTCCCGCCATCTTCTGTTTATTTTCTATTTTTATGCGGGATAATATATCGTTCTCTGAACTTTCCGATAACTTCTAGTTTAACTTTTATGTCCGTCTGTAGAACCGAAAAACCGTAAACCAGACTCGAAGAACGGTTCATACATGTATTTAAGCTGCCTTAACTTTATTTATATGAACGCACTATTAATGATGTTACAGTTGTTACAGGAGACATACATTGCTACTGTTAAACCTAGTAGAATGTGGGATTCAAATTTGAAATGTTAAGCTTTTGAAATGAAACTGTAGTCTTGATGACATACTATAATTCTTTCTAAATTAAAAAAAATTCCGAATTAACTACAGAATTATTAAAGTAGACCAACAGTACAAGTGCAATTCACAAATTCATAAATTTTAAGATAATTACATCAAATATCCAATAACATGAATATACTGATTCCAATTAGGATACAACTTGTCTTTAAAATGAAAGCAATTCTAGAATACAATTTTTGTACCCTGTTGCAATAATCTTGTAATATTGCATGTCTGAATAACAAGATTAGGTTCAGAATAAAGCGTTAAATTGTAAATTGAAGTTTTGATTGAACTTACATGTAAGTCATTCTTAAACTTCATCTGCAATGTATAATATTTTGTTTAAAATCAGTACGAAAACATTCAAATTGGGGATAACATTTAGAAATAGCAATGTCTGACAAATTGAAGTTTTCAAATCTTGTGGATTATCAAAAGCTTGCTTATGATTCCATGTTAAAGCCATTGAAATTAGAGATGAAATTTACCCATAGCTACTGGAATTTATGATGGAAAGCCCCTGATTTTGAATAATCCTTTCAGCCAATGGAAATAAAATGACCAATCTATTCATGGCTGTAGGAACGAAAGATGTATTTTTGAAATTTAACCCCCAGGAAATTGGAGATAGACATGATCACAATCAATCAAAATTAGATATTGGAAAGTATATTTTTTCAGATTAATATTTGAGTTGTTGGGAATATAAGAATTGAAATGCTGTCCATGAGCAGGTGGTATATTGTAGATATATTGCTAGGCCTGTAGGATAAATTTACTCATCTATCAGATAGCAGTGATGAGGCCTACAGCTACATTAGGCTAGTAGATTTCAAATTGCATTGAGTAGACTAGAGTTCAAGTCTTTAATATCTTCATAATTCAAAAGAAGATTGCTTTGTCATGAAAAATAGTCACAATGCTTCAAACTCATTGTCAAGAATGCCCATATAACAAGAAAACAGAATGAACCCCACAAACCTACCTTTACCAACTGACTAAATCAATGAGATCTTCAGAATAAGAGTTTAAAAATTCTCTCTGAAACAGTAAAATTGCTTTGCATTGCACATCATCTTTATATATATAATGCATTTTGACAAGCACTAGTGTTTTCTGGTTGATATGAGAACCATAATCAGGACAGTTTCAAAATAACTGTTCTTTGGACTGTTCAATGTGAATCAATTTTAATCAAGTTTTAGGAGGCTCTTTTACAATAAAAGTTATCTTTAGAATAGATTGTTAACATAATTGCTGATCTTAGTCAAACATGGCCCAAAATGATGGCTATCTATAGTAGAGCTTCCATAAAAACAGATGGTCAAACTAAGATAAAATTAGAAAAACAAATTTTAATGGACATACTGCCCTCATGTTTAGTCCACTTAAATCTGTAAGATTAACTGACCAAAACTGAAGGCTAATACCAAGGACTTTATACCAAGGGTCAACTCAATGTGTCAAAAATTATTCTATATACCTTTTATTTGCTTATTGTCTTAAATTTTGAAAAAATGTGCTTTAAATTATTAAGAACCTAACTGCAGGATTTCTTAAGATCTTCTTGGATGCATATGTTCTTTCCGTTTTAAAACCTTTATGTGTTTTTCTGAATTGAAAAGGGTAATTAAATACTTATGTGCTTTCTGAAATTGCACAAGTAATTTGATATTAGTGCTTTAGTAAATTTGAAACAAAACTTTATAGTTATGCTAATTCTGAAATTGCAAAGTATTTTTATAATATGTGTTTTGGAAATTGCACAAGTAATTTGATAGTTATGTGCTCTTTGCTGAAATTGCACAAGTAATTTGATAGTTATGTGCTCTTTGCTGAAATTGCACAAGTAATTTGATAGATATGTGCTCTTTGCTGAAATTGCACAAGTAATTTGATAGTTTGTAAGAATGCTGATCAGTTGTCAGACACAGTATATGTTGCTAAATGCCATGATAATTTAAGTAGAGAATGTTGACACTTGACTCTATGTATCTTATCTGTTAAAAGGAGGATGATAGATTCAACTCATTGTGGTCAACTACTTCCATGATTCCAAGGGGCAAAGTATATTACATATTGTAATATGTTTGGGGTTGCACTGAGAATATTTGTTGTGTAAAAGTTTTTGTTTATTTAAAAAGAGAATACCTTTTCTGGTAAGTTTAAAAAGCTATAATTTCAACATTATACAAAGGCACACTTTTAGCATTTGCAGTTTTTGTAAAATGTTCAATGTAATAGAGAATCCTTTTATTAAAGTTTAAAGCTGTTGAGTGGAGAAAAGTACAATCATCTGAAAACACAGTGACAGATTATTTGTTATTAAAGATGTTTTGTTGGGTAAAGTACAAAAGGAACATTTTTTTGTGCAATATTTGTGCAGATTTTTTTGGGAAGTTGTACTGGATCTGCTACTCAATATTGTAGCTATGGTTATCAAAGCTGTCATAAACAAGTTTCATTAACTGTTCCAACTTGATAAATTAACTTTGTTATCTTGAAATTGACAGATTAGAGCACCTTGGTATTAGCAGTAGAAAGGCTCGAAAGAATGTCAGTGTTAGACAGATATCAATATGTGTGGATCTGTAGAGGAATTCAACAGGTCAAGAGCTTGTCAACTGGTCCAGGATGTGACAGATTAAAGTAGAAAGCCATGTGCTCACTGTTATCTTATTGGATTAATAAAAGGAAATGAAAAATACTCTGGGGTTAATTAACATTCTTAATCAATGCTCAGTGAGATTTATGGATAGACCCTACAGAATTATACAGTTTACAACATTTATAATCCAGTTTACAACATTTATAATACACAGTTTACAATTCAGTTTTATTACATTCACGATACAGGTACAACATTTATAATACAGTTTACAACGTTTGTAATACACAGTTTAAAATTCAGTTTCATTACATTTATAATACAATTTACATTATTTATAAAACAGTTTACAATATTTGTAATACACAGTTTATAATTCAGTTTTATATCATTTATAATACACGGTTTACAATTCAGTTTTATTAGATTTAGGATACAGTTACAACATTTATAAAACTGTTTACAACATTTGTAATACACAGTTTACAATTCAGTTTTATTACATTTATGAAACAAATAAAGTCTTTAAATGGCATTTAGCAATTGTGAATACGATATATATGCACAGCTTTATGGAACAACAATCACTGGTTAAAGTTTATGCTACGTTTCAGCGTGTTTCCCCTGCCGTCCTCATGAAACAGTTTACAACATTTATATAATACAGTTTACAATTCAGTTTTATTACATTTATAATACAGTTTACATCATTTATAATACACAGTTTACAATTCAGTTTTATTACATTATGATACAGTTTAGAACATTAATAATACAGTTTACATCATTTATAATACACAGTTTACAATTCAGTTTTATTACATTATGATACAGTTTAGAACATTAATAATACAGTTTACATCACTTATAATGTTTACAACATTTTACAAGATTTATAAATACAGTTTACAACATTTTATGGCAACATTCTCATCCTTGACAAAGATGGACCATCTTCAGGACAGTTACTGATTATGGTATCATCTTCATGGCTTTTGACTTCAGTCTGGATAAAATGAATAAAGTTTTACATAATGCAACTAACATGCCCATTTATATTGATCAGGTTTCTTTGTGTAGAGTGGACAGCATTTCAGTAAACACATTGCATTCTTCTATTGTCATCATTGTCAAACGTTTGAAATGATATATTTCATTTGCAATAGTTCAATTGTCTCAGTTGATAAATATAACACATTTAACTGGCAACTTTTTATAGTGGTAACATTTCATTTGTACATTGTAAATGAAACTTGTAACATTGAAAATCAAAAACAGACTTCAAATGCATAATGCATTTCACAATCTTTTGTTCTAAAGCGAATTAATTTTTATCATTTTTTGATCATATCCTTTTGAAATCTATAACAAACCCTACAGCAATCTGTATCAGAATTTTACACTTCATGTCCCATCACTATCACCAAAGGGCACATTACTCTATTATGATCTGTTTAAACCTAATAGCGGGATATCATTTAAATATCATTAGATTTAATCTCTGGTATTTATCATACAAAATATGAATAATCTTCAAACAGGATGAAATAAATGAAAGGTTAGTTTTAAGGGAAGGTGTGATCAGCTATGAATGTTTTGAAAATTTAATATTACTTGTCAAACCAAAGGAAAAGAAAAGGAAAGTTCAAAATATTTACTTATACAAAAGGCCTTTTGCATAGATATTCATACAGAATATTTATTAGATATGGTTAAGTGTGTCCATTGAAAACTCTCAGACCACATCAACATTTGCTAGGTTAAGCCCTCAATTCACTGTACTTTATGAACAATAAATGAGCCTACGTTTGAAATGTAACATGACATACTACACAATAATGTATCTTTGAAAACTTATTATAAATTGCCCTTTAATGAAGTCTAGAAGGTCTATGGTATGTAATTGCTTTATATTAGTATAAATGGACAAAAATTATTATTGTGCCGCAGGCCTTGTGTAGTTCAGATAGAAAAAGTCACAGACGCATAATAAATATTTCTCTAGTTTCCATCTATATGGTGTCTAATTCTATTTTTTTCTAGAATTGTGTGCTTAAGGAGGTAAACTTTACATTTAATAACTAATACTTGGCTACAGTCTAGGAATTCATGTCAAGTGCTACTAATTTCAATTTCCAAGTCCACTAAGAATTACCTTCCCACTCTCAATTAATTTTATGTATATATATCTTCGTAGCCTGGTAGATGTTTCTGATGTGGTGGAATAAGTTTTTACTCCCATAGAAGGGTTTGAGCATGTATTATACATGCTGTAAACTTTTACTATATCATGACAGAATAAATAATGACGAAAAAATTATAATTTAACGTACTGGACAAAAACAGTGCAGAAAAACTAGTATGTAAAACTGGAAACCATTTCTTTATGGCATTCAGGTTATAAGATATAACTTAATTAACTCTTCCAAAATATCCAATAGAACATTATTCTTGATGATACTTCCTTATTACCTTAAAAAACATTTGAATTAGTTTGAATTTATTGTATCATTTTAATTTGAAATTTGGCAGACGTCCATGAGAAACAAGAAATATGATGATGGTACTAGTTTTAAAGTTTGAAGTGCTTGTAAGAAGTCAGAAGTGGTGTAAGATATTATCCATGTCTTGTCATGTTAAAGTTTAATTTACAAAACTATTAAGACGTCTTCTTGCATTAAATTATCAGTAATGTTGTCAGAAATTTTAAACTGTTCGCCATGGCAACCAATTATATTAATTAAAGAATTTGGCGAATTCTGAAACTAGGTTTAATTGCTTATTTTTTTTACAAAGTTAATCACCATTAGACTGGAAGTGATTTCTTTTTTTGAAGAGTTACAACGCACAGCCTCTCAACATGCATTTGTCTCTAGAACACGTACTTCAAGGGGAAGAGAGGGGGAATTAATCAAAAACACTATAGTCAAGCAAAAACAACAAACTGAGTTTTAGCCTACAGGACCTTAACAGACATAGCACTAGACATTCAGACAATAAATCAACCAAAAAAAATCAAATCCTGAACATTTCAGAAAGCCAATTACAATTTGACTAGAAGAATTCTTTACTGGCACACAGCTTGACTGTTCTGAGGACCAAAACGCCTTGGTAATTGGCCTCATTTTGAATTAAACATGAATTCCAGATGTATAGTGTCTTTAAGAGAGTGGAGTTTCCTGTTTCTAAAGACATGTTCACCAACATGAAAAGTCTATTACAAACAAGTGTTTTTTATCCAAAATAAACTAAGCTATTTCTGTCTTTATATAAGTGCACTTTAAGTGGCTGCAAATTTACTTCCTTAAATTTATAATCAAGTTTCAGTGTTTACCATACATAATTTACAAAATTTTATTCGTTAACCATCAGATAATAATAAGTCTATGAATGCTCAAAGCAATTTGTGTGCTCTTTGAAAGAATTGTCTAGTTGTAGTGACTTTGGTCAAGATTGAAAGTGGCAAGAGATAGATGTTTTATTATATGAGGTAATTACTTTCATAATGAATGGTTAAACTAAAATAATGAAATGAATGGAGATTTACCTCTTACTCTTCTGCACCTAAAGGTCTAATGAATTAGAGCACAATGTCATGCAGTGTGAAACTAGGGTAATTTTGCCATGATAGTGGCCTTACCCAACTTAGTTTGTGATTTCGAACCGTCGAGGGTTTTCTTACCTGCACAGCCTGCAGCACACAAAGCCTCGGTATATTGTCTCATCTGAACTTTCAATGTCCTAATGGATGGTAACAATGTTCATAAGCCATTCAAATAGTTGGTATCTGCTCAAATGATTCGAAATAAGAAAAAGAAAAATCAAATGTTAAGTTTAAATCAGACACCATTGTAATGGTAGGAAGTTGAAGCCATATAATATTTTTCATAATGGAGTGCTCAGATTTCTACTTAGACTCTTGAATGTTGAGACCACAGATAACTAATTGAAAAAAAGAAATTAGTTGAAAACTTATGTTTTATCAGGAGAGAAACTTGTCAAAGTTAAAAAAGATCTGACAAGTAGAATGGACTGAACATGTTTTCTGTAAATTGTCTGTATATAACAGAATATCTTACATGCTGTAATTGTATTTCTCTACCAATTAACCAATGGATTTCCTTCCATAATCTTCTCTCCTGTCAAATTACAGTCCAATTTTTCTCTCCAAATTTTATTACAATTGTCTGAGTATTGAAAAGTGGAAGTTGTAAAATCGTAATTTCAAGTGTGTTGTGATGGAATAGAAGTGGTAGAACGAAGCAGATATATGATAAAATCAACAAGTATTGTCAAACCAGACAGATAAAATTGTCACAGCTACAATAATTTAGACTATTAAACAAATCAAAACCAAGAATTTTATCAAGTACAATGTGAACATTGGTAGTATTAGAAAAAATATCTATCATGAAGTTCTAGGTGTACTTCAACAACAGAAGTACATCAGACCTAGTCTCTATTATCTACTGATGATTCAAAGAAGATAAATGAAGACTTTTGGTTATATTTATGTACAGGGTGTTCCAGAAGTCATGGCCACATTATAACATTGACTATCTCAAAAACCATTAAGGATATAACAACGCAACTGACATATCCGAAAGCTTGCTGTTTCAAGTTTTTTGTGGAATGTTCAAAGATGTTCAATGTTTTCTGAAATTTCTGCGAAATGCACGTCGAACAAGTTTCCATGATTCAGTTTTTGCAAATTCAAGGACGCAAAATGCCTTTTCTGGTTGAGTGAACACCATTACTGAATCTGAAAATATATGAAAAAACCATTACTATGACCAAAAAAGTAATGGATTTAGCTTTAAAATGTTACCAGTTTTATCTTAGTACCGTTAATAGTTCATCAGATAAGTGGACTTGAAATGTGCCCAAGACTTCTGGAACACCCTGTATTGGCTTTGTCTTGAAACATATATATCTTGGTCATGTGTAGGTTCATACATTTTTTATAAACTAACTAAAGGCACCCAAATATGTCTGAAAATCCAATATTATCAATGATCCAAGTTGATTTATTGTAAAACAATTGTCAGGTGTAGGTCCTATCATATTTATTATCTATAACAAACCTAACGAACAATTCCATTAAAAAATATCCATTAATATTGCTGGTGAGTATATTTATATTATAACAGTATATACGAGATATAATATGACCCTTGTTTAATTAAGACTGTCAATATTGGGATTTATAATAAACTAATGGCATTCTGACCGGAATAGGAACAGGAAATACAGATACCAGGATAACTGATGTGGTACTGATAATGCTCTAGGCTTGAATATTAATCAAATTTATCAAAAAACTGCCAGAATAAACTGGTGATAGTTGTCCATAAATTGGAGACAGACAATGACTATTTTGGAACAAAGGATATGTAAAAGATTTCGGGTTGGAGTAGATGTTCCCAGTTTATGAAATAACCTTATTGTCTTAAACCTATGTCCACCTTCAACAATAAACATTGATTTGTACAAATACTAAATTTAACAATGAAGATTTTAAAAGCAAAAAAATCACTGAATTGACAAAAGTACAATTTAATTTTAACCCTAACTAGACTGAATTATTAAAAAGTTATAACATTCTGTCTAGAAATCCATTAAAATTTTATTAAACCAAATAAAACTCAATGTCTCTGGCTAGTTCATTCAATACACAATCATCCTAGTAGCAGGGGATTTTCAATTGGAGTTCCACAGAGGAGTGAAATATCATTAGAGTATATTTGGTAAATTGGAAAAAAAACAGATCTGATCTACCAGAAAGATAAAACTTTTAATAGGCATGGCAAATATAACAGAAGAAATAACTATATTTTACAAGGATAACAACTTAGGTTCACCAGTCTGTCGTGACACGGATCCTTTCTACCATCTGGTACTTGGCCAAACCTCTTGGCATTGATCTTTCCCAGATTATCCGTACCTATTTACCTCTGGGTGAACTGGGTGATTATGAGTCAGGATGAGTTATTCAAGGTCATCTGACCAATCAAGATTAGAACTCATTTTCAATGTATCCAAGCAAATGACGTCATGATGTTAAGAACCAAAGCTCTAACCCCCACATGACAGCACAGCAAAAGAGACCATTATAGGAATTTGTTTTAAGATTAAAAAGATGAGAATGGTTTGGATCATTAGAAACACTACAAATTCATAAAAGCCATAAGAAACTCCAATATGTTTTTTAATTATCCTCAGGATTTTCTCTATGATATAGGTTACCATATTCTAGAAATATTGCTATATCTATATAATCAGAATGTCACTATATTATCAATGCCTTGAACAGTTTACACAGATATTACAGTATAAATCATGTCCTGTGTAAAGAACAGGGTATATTTGTATGTTTATGTAGATTCTTACGACCATTTTATGGTTTTTGTAATGAAGATGTACATTGTTGAGTATGATAATAAAAACAGGAATGATGAACTCTGGGATGAATAGGATGATGTCAGAATCAGGTTATTGATGAGATATCTGATTGTATCAATCAACCATATTTCATCCTGATTGGATTCTGTTGGTATATTGGACTCAGACCACTAACATTACCCTTTAACTCTTGTCGACATCCACTCAAGAAAAATATATTGTCCTATTGGTGTAGGTAGACAATTCATCATGAAAACTTAAGCAAATGTTGATATCCTCCCACAGCAGATTGCACTACCATTGACAATTAGCAATAAGTTCATGAGCATTAAACTTAATAAATTTGATAACTATGGATTACTTTATCATTCTCTTGGGAGCAATAATTTGCACTTATAACTGTTTAAGCCACTCTACCTAAATGCTAAATACTAGATGAGTGTTTGTTATTGGTAATTGCAGCAAAGTTAAAAATGGCTTCAAATATTTGCTTTTGTCCAAAACAACACAAATAGTTGGAGAAAAAAAAGGATATTTTCGGCAAAACTTTCATACAGTGACCTACGCTCTTAAAAAAGGAGGAAAAGATATTCTACATTTTGACTTATTTACTGTACGAATCTAGATGACAATGACAATGGCATACTTTTATTTATGTTTGGTTTAATGGAGACTTACATGATAAAAAGCTGTATGTCAAGGTGTGGCCCTGATATCCTTTTCACATTCATCAAGTGATCTTAGCCATACTTCTAAATCAACCCTGCATTTAATGTATTTGCTATTCTTAAAAATTACTTCAATCAGAACACAAACATTTTCACCTGGGCTATAATTTAAAAATTTGGATGTAAAAAAAAAAATGCATTTACAATTCAAATCTTACTAAAAAAAATACCTCCCAAAATATTTCCTTGAAAATGATTAGATTTACAACAATGGAATTTTAATTCAGCAATTTGTCTGGACTTAGATATATATTCATAACATTGTTTGAAGTTCATACTTAAAGTAATATTTTTAAGAGTTTAGTCCATTTTCCACCAGAGTTCACTGACTATTTCTGGTAGAGAGTTTTTGTAAAGTTGAGACAAATTAGAGTAAATCAGTGTTATTTTCAATCTATAGGTTATCTAATATCTAAGGATAATATTATTAATACCAATCTAATATTGACTTGTGATATTTTTTATAATTTAAACTAATGAATAAGTTAATGCACTTTATTGATGGGTGAAATACTAATATTATTATAGGCTGAAATTAGTTTAGATTGGTGGGATGTGATTGAATAGAGCCAACTATTACATCTCCCTCTGGAAATTTAATACAAATATTGTGGAAATTTCCTGAATCAAATGACTAAATACTCTTAGTTTTTTCTCTAACGTTTGACGCCTAAATATGTTTGTTTAGCATGTAGTAAATTGGACATTTTAATTAGATTCTATTCTAACAGTAATCTAATAGTATTTATTTTTGCTTGAATAACTGATATTAATAACAGATATATAGTGCTAACTGGGCATTTTCTCATATTCCAAAACAATTGCTTTCAATATTTTCTTTTAATGTTGTTAACATTAGAACCTTGAACATTTTTATTCAAAGTTAAAAAAGAAAAGGCAGACTTTTTCATAGAACTTTTGGCTTGAAATCAAAGAACCTAAAGCATTTTACTGAAATTGCTTTTATGATTTCAAAGAACTTTGTTTCTGATTATCTGAATCCATTTTCAAAAATTCACAGCTGTATAGTTGTCTGAATAATGCATAGCATGAAATTGAGAATTACATGTTTTTTTTTGGTTTCTCTTTCAATATTTTTAATTTTTATTTTTGAAATTGCAAAATAATCCCTTTAAAGGGATACTGCGTGTTAGCGTGAACATAAAAAATTAGTTCTCAAGAAAGGTCAATATGAGTATATATTCATCGGTGAACTTACCTTGTGTCATAAAGTAACAGAATCCCTTCAAATCTGGAAAACTTACAAATATGTGATTATATAATAATAATATATAATTATGAATAATTACTTATTTCTTATATTTATTCATTAATGGCAGCAGGTATATTAACTGATGAATAGAGCTCTTATTGGCCAAGTTTTCAAATTTTATTTTCATTGTAAGACCTATTATTCCTTTAAGAATCACTTGCTGTACTAGTTTCATACTCCATAATTGTGTTGAAAAACATAATTATTGCTGAAATCAATTTTCTATACAAAAAAAAAAGAATTTCCAACCATTTCACTCCTTTTCTAGAAACATCCATAACTTCATGCTTGATACATTGCAGCCATTTAATGAAAGAATTTTGTCCAATTTAGTCAAAGCTTTTAAAATCTCATGTAACTGAAATAGTTAAATCTAACAAGTTCTTTCTGTATAAAGTGTGAATCGGCACTTTAACATAGTTGCTGACAATACTAATGTAATTGTTCTTTTGTGGGGTTCTATAGCACAGCAGTTGGAGCGTTGGGTCTTAACATCCTGACGTCATTTTCTTGGATATGTTGAAAATGTCAGACCGAGTTCTAATCTCAATCGGTGTGTGAAAGTTCTATGACTTTGAATAAGTCATCTTCACTCATAATTCCAGTCCACCCAGCTGTAAATGGGTATGGATAATCTGGGAAAGATCAATGCCAAGAGGTTTGGCCAAGGACCAGCTGGTAGAAAGGATCCCTGTCACGTTGGACTTGTGAACCTAAGTTGTTATCCTTGAAAATATAGTTGTTTCTTTTGACTGATTCCAGGAAAGTTATTTGGACTATTTTAATTTACACTCTTTAATACAAAAGAACACTGGTACAGATTTGAATGGTCTTTGGAACCTGCACTGTTCAAGAACGGTTTAAAATCAACAGAACTCTGCATGAACTCAAATGTCTGTAATAAGTGACACAATTCATCTGAGAGAGCTCCAATTTGATTTTCGTACACTAGACTGATATTTGAAGGGGTGTAATAGCCTTCAGCCTTTTATAATTTAGTGATTAAAAATATTGGCTTCCACACAGTACGGCTTCCTATTAAAAATTTTAACAGCTCAGTAGGACTTCATTGAGGTTTTTTAAATTATAAATTGGCCTGAAGTAACACTTCACTTAACTCAAAGTAACTTTAAATATGGGTTATTCTACATAATTTTCAAATAAGAATTCTAAAAAGAGAAGTTACACCAAAGTCAGCGTGCGCCTTATTCACTAGTCTTCATTTACCCATAAGGTGCAGAAGAGTAGGATATAAAACTCCATTCTGTTCATTTTTTCTGTACTTTTAGTTCTTAAATTCAATAAATGCATTTAAACAGCATTTTGAATAAAATTCTCACAAGCCATAATATCTGTCTTGTCAGGTGTTCTTTGTACGTTGAAGTGATTTTTAGAATGCTGGACCTATACCTTGACCTGTCATTGAATATCCAATTTTCTCCCTCTTTAATGGACAACTATTTCTTGAGACTATTAATTGAAGACAAGACAATCTAACTAATCCTGTCTGAGACAGCGACCATTAACTCGATTCTGTCTTCTATCTTTTTTAGGCTCAAGATGACTAAAAGACTGTGTAGTTTTCATGTGACAAAGATTAAAGTCAGCTTCAGATAACAAAAGAAAGGTAAGATAGAGAAGGTTTTTGTCTGAAGTTGATGTACTCTTATTCTAAATAGACAGGCAATTAAGAAATAATTGCCAGTTGTTGTACTCACAAAATGTCTTAATTCTTTCACTTTAAACATTCACAAGTCATAGGATGTTTCAAAAAGTATTTTGAGTGCACTAAGGAGTATATCCTTAAATTATTCCATCTTTAAAATGGACGTCATATTGGAAAGCTTTTGCCTCCTTTACCTAAAATACTTTCATAAATCTTAAATGAGCTTCCACTGCAGCTATTAATCACTTCATTAATTTGGTGAATTAGTTGACAGAAATACTGCACAATAACCGTTGGCCAAAAAGCCAACTTTAAGCTAGCTTTTCTGAGTTTCCACTTGTTAAATTGCCGAACAATTACGGTTTGTTGGAACCGAAAACCTAATTTATCAGGGGCCGAATGAAAGCTAGCTTTAAAGCGGGCTATTTAAACAAGCGGAAATGCCAAGTTTTTTACGGTTTCTCACGCAACATCGGTAGTCTTGTACATCGCAAACTGTCAATAATAATACCACTTTTTTGATTGTGACTAAAGTGGTTTAGGAACTAGATAAACTCAGTGGAATCAGAGCGTGTTCGGCAATAAAGCTGGCTTTGAAGCTAGCTTTACTTCACAATTCTAAGTGGAAACGCAGTTAATGTCACAGAATGGTATCAGATGTTATCCTGATTGTCTAGCAGCACCCACTATAATTTAAAACTTATTTGACATCTTGGGTTTTTTTCTTTAGAGGAAGCAATTCAATTCATTATAGCGCTGGACCTGCAATATTCCAATAATAGATCATTTATTTTGAGATATCGATAAAAAACAATAAAAAAAAGTTACATTACATACCAATTTAATCTCATTTTGTCTACCAAAATAATATTTCTATTTTCAAATCAGACAAAGTTTCATTAGAAAGTGGGAATGATTTCCTGGGGAGGAAGAAAGAATGATTATGTGGTGTGCTAGGATAATAGAAAGTCTCATCTAATATATATTATACAGAATTAATACATTCACTCTGTCATATCATCTATCTCACTCCATACCAGTAATACATTTATATATACATTCTATATTGTTATAGAATCCCTATCAGCTTGATGCAGACTTTTTTCAGATAAGGAGTAATTAAAGTTGTATACCAATTCTGTGAAAATGGAATGGATGAAATATTTGATGTATGCCTACACATGTATCAATCAGAATTGAAATGTATTCTTTTTATTTATCAACCAAATAAACAAATTTGATCTTTTGTTTAGAGGATTTGCCTTGTGTTTGAACATAATTCATGTGTTGAAGTGCATTTTGCCTTGTGAATTGCCTTACTTAATGCCCTGCAGTTTTCTTTCAAAATAGTATAAGAAAAGTTATGTGATTATCTTGTACCTTTGTCCATGCTGTAAATATATAATATGTATATTTTACTAATAATATATTAACAATGTTGTAAACCAATATTTCCCTAGTGGAACCCAAGTCAACATGTAAAACACAAGTAAAGTGAGCAATCCTCTATGGTCTATCAATGTTTATTATTTTACACTGTGAAGAACTACAAGTTTACTTTTATCCCTGTTCTCAATGGGCTGCTTCTATTACCATTCCATAGTTCCAACATAGAGTTTTATATGTATCATAGAAAACCTGCAAGCTATCAGAATCCTCTATATTTTAACCGCTTCTGAAACTCTGAAGTCTCTATTTCATTGTCTGGGGTATAAATAATATCAACAAATTTTACATCTTTACCACTATTTATTTAGACTTCCGACAGTCAAAGTGTTAATAAGCCTATCTCTTACAAACATGAACTCTGTTCAACTTGCAAAAATACCTTTCAAATTTTCTTTTAATGCTTTTGAACTTAATCAGTGCTTCCTTTGTTTCAAATTTTTTTAATTTTCTTTAACTTCGTTTAAAACAAACAGAGTTCTTTAACATGTGCTTTGAATTAAGGTGTTGAATTTTACCAGGAATGTAGTTAATAATATAATATGATCATCTTTTTAGTTCTTTTGTAAAATGGCTGATTCTTTTCATGTGATCTGAGCTTTCCTTCCTTTAAGATGTTAACCTTGAGTAGTGTTTCCTTAAACATAATGCTTCTCATTTAACCTTCCCTTCTAGTACCAACATTCTTGTAGAAACAGACAAATTATCTGAGTCTGTAGACATAAATTGCTAGAGGGGTTTCAGGAATTCATAATACCAGCACAAATTTCTGGGAGGCAAGGTGTAGATTTGAAATTGGCATCAGTTTAGGACAGATATAATTTTGTTTGTGAGAAAAATTTGTCTGGGTGGTTCAATTACTGAGCTTTTATTCGGCAAGATGATCATAGCTCATGTGAAACATTTATACCATATTTGGACGTTCTCAATGGTAAGTTTGCAGAAGTAATCATTATTCATGTCTGGGTAGGTTATTGGCTTTCCAACTTGGTTCTTCTTCCCTGACAAATTAGAATTATATAGGGGATATCAATATAGACTTCAGATCATCTCATTTCAAATGTAAAGTCTAATGGTACAATATCTGGTTAATGATGCAGAGAGGCATTGATAGTTCTTGATGGCTACAAGTGCTATTGTCAAGAACATGTCTAAAATATAGCTAAAGTTAAATTTAAGTAACTTTTCAACACCTTATCAAACTGATGATGGCAAATTAGCTTTCACTTTTCTATTTATGCTCTTTCTGCAATACGTCTGTTCACTTGGTGTACTTGCTTGGACATTTTTTATCACCAAATGATGATGTGATTATTATGTACTATTTATTAGTAATTCTTTTGTCACATTTCATGTAAAAATCTTTGTAGAAGATTATTTGTCAGTTCACTCATTAGAATAAAAGGTATTCATTTATAGAAAGCAGATAAAAGACTAAAATATTACAAGAGATTTCAGAATGAAAAGATAATAATCTCTGTTTTAGATGATTGATTTATTGATTGGAACTAATCAGTGAGATCTTTATAAATCTAAATGTCAATCTTGTGTCTGTTAATGGAATAGTTTAATATATTTTATATCTTCTTTTGTAACAACCTGTAATTTCACCTTAATACCAATTATTCCCAATAAACTGAAATAGATATACCATTGAACTCTTTATGAAAGAGAAGATTTATTTTTTCAAAATTCCAAACTGTTTTCTATTAATGTTTTTTATTAATACATTTTATGTGTTACTAAGGTAATTCTCTTTAGATATAGATAACAGGTAACATTGCCCTAACTAGACAAACTGAAATAAATACCAGGTAACATTGACCTATCTAGATTAACTGAAATAGATACCATGTAACATTGACCTATCTAGATTAACTGAAATAGATATCAGGTAACACTGACCTATCTAGATAAACTGAAATAGATACCAGGTAAACTGAAATAGATACCAGGTAACATTGACCTATCTAGACAAACTGAAATAGATACCAGGTAACATTGACCTATCCAGACCAACTGAAATAGATACAAGGTAACATTGACCTATCAGGTAACATTGACCTATCTAGACCAACTGAAATAGATACCAGATAACATTGACCTATCCAGACCTACTGAATAGAAAAGTAAATGATACAGGTAACATTGACCTATCTAGACCAACTGAAATAGTCACATAACATTGACCTATCGGACATTGACCTACTGAAATTGATACCAGGTAACATTGACCTATCTAGACAAACTGAAATAGATACCAGATAACACTGACCTATATGGGCCTACTGAAATTGATACCAGGTAACATTGATCTATCTAGTCCAACTGCAATAGATACAAGGAAACATTAACCTATCTATCCGTACTCTGAAATTGATACCAGGTAACATTGACAAACTGAAATAGATACAAGGAACCACATTTACAACACACTGCTGAAATAAATATATTTATGGCATATTGAGGGAAGGTTCTTTCATTAAGTTGTGAAACCTTGAGAGAAAAATATATTTAAAAAAATTGAGATGATTCCAAGACATTGATCTGTGTAAGAAACAGTTGGATGTTTTACACAGTTAATTAATTCTACAACAAACCTATCAGATATCATACTGTTACGTGAAGAACCTGTTGTCATAGTTATAGATGTCCTCTGGGCTCTGGCCCTGTGTCATCCTGGATCAAATTGTATTGTCCATTGTCTAGTGTCTTTTCAATGAGCTACTCCAGATCAATTTCAAAGCTGAAGTTCATTTGGAACTGAGGATGAAAGGAAATGCATTAAGGTATTTACAAAAAAAAGTAAGGATAGATTTTACTCAAACTTAGGCATGAGCCATATGGCAAATGACTATAACCTGGTAATGGTTAAAGTGATAAATATTTAATGGAAGACTTGCAAGACAAAAATATTCAATTCACAAAAAAGAACAGAATTTTTCTGACATGAATTCATTATGTTTGTATTAAGGTTACTTCTTTGTAAAAATTGTGATGGACGCCAATATCCAATAAAAGGTTTTCTACATCTGTAAGAGAGACAATCATATTGTTCACCCATTGTAATATTCACTTCAACAAAGTGACAAATATTGGATTTCATTAAAAACCAAGAGAGTACTTTTAGTAACTAATCCCAACTGGACAGCTTTCATAGTGACAGGCTTTGTCTCTGAGGAAAATACAGGAACTTAATATGATAGAGCCATATTGGTTTTTTATTCCATCTAGAATGTGACTTCAATAAGGAAATTGTGTTTTTATAACAAACGAGAGAGTACTCACGCTAATCTCTATTGTATTTTTTACCTATACTGGACATTAGTCAATAATACTGCTTTTAACTGGTTGATTGTTTCCGTAGAATAACAGGAACCTCTATTCTATATAAAAGTATTGGTTTGTCTGAATGATATAGATTTATTTTGTCAATCTGAATGGCCTGAAGGAAGTTTTGAGCTGGATTATTTTGATTAGATTTGGATCAATAAAAAATATTTTATTTATTAAAGATACTACCTCTTATGATGATTGAACAGTTGAAATTTTGAAATAAATATTTGTCCATTGGTGTACTTACCTGGTGTCATAACTGTTCAACAGGATACTTTTATAATTAAAAAAAAATGCCCAGAATGGTACTTTACTACGATTAAGGGATTCTATTTTTTAATCATGACACCTGATAACTTCAACTGATGAATATATTCATAGTTCTGGCCATTCTAAGCGGTAGTATTCCTTAAATCCTTAAAATAATAGTTTATCAATAGCTATGAAAAAGTCTGAGCATCAGTGAATCTGACATGGTACATATATTTAAATCCATGAAATAGATATTTTGCTTTTTTCAATTTAGAGAAAACGCCAGTGTATATACATTGAATTTGGCAGCAGTCCATACCATATTACTGGTTTTTTTTTTGTTAAAATCTAGTTAGCAGACGACTATTCATTAAGGGTGTTGCCTGCTCTATTATTTTGTTATGAAAATATTGAATTATTATATGAAATATTGATTTCTTGAGTCGATAATGAAGATTTGGGGTTCTTCCCTTTAGCTTAAAATTAATTATTTTTTGACTTCTTTAAGTGGCATTTAGTAACTGGGTAATAATTAACTTGACACAATTATATGGATAACAATTACTTAATAAATAACTTGCGACATTTCGAGGAAGGTACTTTCGTCTTTATCAAGCAATCAGTGCAAGCATTATTTAATTTTTTGATAACCTTTCAAACCTGTCATGAAAATGGGACATTTCAAACCTACCATTGAAGATGAAACAAGATGATGGTATCAATCTCTGTCAATCTTGGAGTATCTGTAGACAGTTATAATGCGAAAAAAAACTGATGTTATTTGTTTTATAATTGTGGCGGTAACCATAGAAATGTAAAAATTATAAGGAAAAATGGGACAAAATTCCCTTATTTGCATTTCCTATGTAGGTTGAAATTATTTTCTTTTATATGGATGATCAACATTGTCGACTTCACATGATAAATGGTTAACTCTTATGTCAACCAGGGCACATTTTTCTACTCAATTTAAATTTTGTTTCTAGTACAGTCCCCTTTGTCCGCCATTTTGAGATCAGTAATATGCATAACATAGATATCTACAATTCCTCAAATTCAATGTTCCAACTAAAGACAAGATGCTTTTTCCATGTGCTCCTTCCAACCTGCTTCCTAGGAAAGTAAGTCCAAATCAATTTCAGTAGAGAAAAGAAATGAAAATGATCCATAAAATTGCAGGGTAAAGAAACATTAATGGAAATCTGAAATTAGTTGCTTTGTAAGCAGATTGTGGTAAGGTAGCGTGACTGACTCAACATTAATTAAACTATTAGAAAAACTTCCTCTATCCTACTGAGTATCAAAGACTTAAAAAGAGCTTTTCTCCTGGACAAACAATGACAATTAGACAGACAACCGTTGTTCCTAATGGACTAATACACTGATGTACTTTCATCTAATCGTTAACCAAATCCAGCCAAAGTTGATGATCGGTAATCAATGACAAATAAACTGGTGAAAGAGCCTATTAGATTGAACATGATTGAAATTGGCTTCCCACGTTTCGCCAGACTGCTCTATTGATTGGAACAAATCGGTTAATCTTGTCCTCTCTATATACTCAATACCCACAACTTTTAAACACATCATGTTCCGTCATGGCTGAATTACTGTCCCTGATTCAGCTTTTATAACAGAACCTATAAGATGAGTCATCTAATTTGTTCAAGTCTTTTATAAAAGTTTTATGATCTGAATATGACCTTCAGAGAATTTAATTTTTTTCCTCACCTGGCCTCATCTTAATTTCTAAAATAATATTGAACCAATATTTTTGTAACAAGGAAAGTTGTATTTGAGATCAACCTTTTAGAGGACTCTTTTGACACTTACTGTTTGAAATACAGTTCCCAAAAGATCTGAATTGCAAGAGATTAAATCATGTGAGCAGTTGTAGATTTTCTCTTCACTTTGAGTTGCAAATTTAGGCTATCAATTAATTACATAAATGTGGAAATTCAACCTTTCCTTAAATAATTTTTCTGAAATATGGACAATTTTTGTTTCACAAATTTTTTGTGACAGTTAATGTCCATGTCATGTTAGACAGAGCTAACAATTTTAACAAAAATAATAACTGAGAAATACTAATTGATCTGGCTCCTTTGTATTACATGACACATAAGAAAATTAAATAAGTTACTACTGCACTATAATCAGATAAAGCCCTCCAGTGACTGAAAATAACCAGAAATATGAACATTGCACCAATATCTTCTGTATCTAACTTCTAAAATTAATAGCCAAGAAAATTGCTTTTACACATTTTTATTTGTGAAAAGTCGTAAAATATGATTAGTTCATTTTGGTTTATTGTGAATCAAATGGTGCCTTTATTGAAGAAAGTTATTTGAGTTATTTTTTATCCTTGGGAAATGGATGAAACATGAATCATCAGTATTTGAGAAATTTTTAGTAGTGAACTAATGAACTAGAGAGAAGTGGGGGTTTTAACCAATCAATGACTTCAATGTAGTATTGGTTACAATAAGGTACAACAAACTGGAAACCAAGCTAGTCTACTGTGATATCTCCACACCTTGCTTCATATTCAAAGTATAGTTGAGTTTTAGTGTACAAGAAACTGGGAACCAAGCTAGTCTGCTGTGATATCTCCACACCTTGCTTCATATTCAAAGTATAGTTGAGTTTTAGTGTACAAGAAACTGGAAACCAAGCTATTCTGCTGAGATATCTCCACACCTTGCTTCATATTCAAAGTATAGTTGAGTTTTAGTGTACAAGAAACTGGAAACCAAGCTATTCTGCTGAGATATCTCCACACCTTGCTTTATATTCAAAGTATAGTTGAGTTTTAGTGTACAAGAAACTGGAAACCAAGCTATTCTGCTGAGATATCTCCACACCTTGCTTCATATTCAAAGTATAGTTGAGTTTTAGTGTACAAGAAACTGGAAACCAAGCTAGTCTGCTGAGATATCTCAAACACCTCAAGCATTGGTTATATATCCAAAATAAAGACCAAGACTTTTATGTAGTCTTTACAGGTTTTAAGCTAAAGATTCAAAGGAGTATGTGGTGTGGTGTATATGACATTATATTCTATGTGAAATGTCCTAATATCATGAAATCATTACAGTTATCTTTTGAAGCAAAAAAACAACAAAAGAATTAACATGTAATACTTTTCTCCATAAACATTTGGTCTGAGCCCTTTATCAGAAAATGTACCAAATGGATGTTGTTTTCACACATTTCTCTTATAAAACTGTGAGATAAACATAGTTTCTAGATAACTTTTATCTTCATGGCAAATATTTTATGTAATTCTCATTTTTCTCCGATTATTTTCCCTTTAACCTTTCTGTTAATTGCTTGTTAAAATTTGATATGAAACAACTTGGAGGTCTAAATCATATTGAGTCTTTTCTTCTTTAGATCTCGAGAGAAAACAAATTTTAAATTTTATCAAACATCAAAATTTGAATAATTATGATAAACTTTTCACAAGTGGAGAAGAAAACTGATGAATTATACTTCATAGTACCTTGCTGTTAATTATGATGAGTCATAACACTTACTTACAGTTGGATCAAACATGCTAGTGCATTTTGGAAATCATACATATTTGCCCATCTAATATTTATCTCTATTTTGTATACATTCAATTATATTATTTTGTATGTATTGTTGCCTACTAGTATTTTCAAATTTAAATCAATTATGAAAATGAATATTTTATGCTTTCAATGAATGATCAAACAAACTATTATATCACTATTACAATATGTATTGAAGTAGTATCTTGGATTTTTTTGATTTTTTTTCATAATAGTTTTAAGGGATAATAGCCGGTAGAACGAACATAAAAATTTAAGTTCACTCAAATTTGGACAATAACAGTATATATCCATCAGTGGACTTACCTGGTGCCATACTTATACGTCAAAATCCCTCTAAAATCCGATAAATCCCCAAAATAAAGTAGTTAATATTAAAACGCTTTTGAGCCATCCAACAAGCGATTTTCAAATTGTAAAATATAAAGGGAAGTAACTCTAACATATGGGTTTTCACCCGTCCTTGACCCCTACTGTTGAATTGCACAATGATGATTTAGCGTTGATTTACCAGACGCTTTTTTTCTCAAACTGAATGGAATCGTCACTGGCTAACTTTTTTTTTAAATTTTGAATATATTTTTATTGTGGCTTTTTCAAATTTGGTAAAGTGTGGGATGCATACTTATTTAACTAATAGTCAATATTAAACACAAATATAAGCCGTAGGACGAGTGTATTCTAACGCCTATTATCCCTTTAATTATATTATTTTTATGTATTGTAGCTTACTAGTATTTTGTATCTGTATTATTTTGTCTTTCTTCGCATCATTATGTATAGAATGTTGTTTTGTTGTGTTTTCTTGTATTGCTTTCACCACTTGTGGTGTAACTTATGCAATAAAATTATAATTATTATATATGGTACTATATATTTTAAATAAAAATTTATTTCAACAATTAGAAGTTAAAGTTAAACACATGTTCCTAAACAGGGCAATTTTGATACAGTTTTTTTTACAAACTTTATATATCTAATATAAAAACTTTATATATCTAATATAAAAACTTTATATATCTAATATAAAAAACAAACTTGACAGGGCATGTGTTAAGAATTCAGCATATTTTTTTTTACTTAAAAACCAATGTAAATGAAAACTAAGTTAAATTACAAAGATTGTAAAAGGAAACAGAATTAAATATAATTGGTTTAATCTTTCACAGAATCTCTGTGTTAAATGTTTTTTTTAAGAACTAAAGAGACATAAACATCTACAATGAAGACTTTGATCAAAATGAAAAACTTCTGTTTATATTCAAGATTCACATGCTTTGAAACATGTTAAAAATTAAATTGACATGATTATTTCAAACATCCTGTTATTGGTCCTTTATGGAAAGTCAAAATGGTAAAATTGCTGGATTTGGGTTAAGTTTTCTGACATATTTTTTTGAAGTATTTTTTTTATAAATCTTACAGAGCAATTTCAATCATTATCTTGTGAGTTGACCTAAATGCTGGGTCAGAAATGCCTTTCCTTTCAGCAAAAAACAAAACTTGGCTACAAAGAGATGATTTGGGAATTTTCTGCCATTACACATCCCAGCAGATATGTGCACGTCAAAAGATCCAGACGATAGTTCAAATGACTGCTGTATGATTGACATCTGAATAAAATGGCTACCCAACAAGATTATACGATAAAAACATCCGAATTAATCAGATATTACCCATAATTCTATCTGTCTCTCATCTTGGATGTCAAGTGGCAATTATTCCGCAACTATTATTGAAATCTGCCACGGAAAAAAAATAAATTAAAATGGTTTAATTGACAGCTGAGAAACAGTTTTTACAGAACTAAGATGCAATGAAATAGAAATGAATATGAAGGTGATAGGTTTTTCAATAAATTGAAATGAGTAAGTCAGTGAAAGTAAAAAGTGTATTCATCAAGAAAATCCTTATATATTCTAAGATGTTTAACTGAATTGCAGCAAGGTGTCCGATGGTCCAAATCTTTTGGATTTCTTGATAACAGGAGCAATGTTAACTCTTTGTGCCCGGCAAGCCATTTAGCAGTAGAGCCAATTCACTCACCAGACTTTCTCATCTGGGAGGTCTTAAAATGGTGAAATGGTACAAGATGTACAATACCTGTTAGAGTGGAATATATATATAAAGGCAATGATTTTTAGAAACAGTTTGATAGTGAAAGATAAGCACGAAGTGATGACTCAAAAAACATAAAAAAAATGCACTTTTTCTAAAAGGTATTCCGTACGACTACATTTTATTTTGGAAAAGATATTTGGGAGGCAAAGTGTTAACTTTGACCACAACTTTCTGGCTTTCTGGTTTAGAAAAGCCTTCTTGATATAGAAACTCTTGTCAGTCAAAAAAATTACTTTGGGTCATATTTCATTTAATCCTATCCAGAAATTCATGGGGCTTACTTGCAAAAAGCTTCAACCAGAGATGAATTCAATCAAATGATAAATCTGGTACCCTTTTAGTAACCTTTATAGTACCAGGGCCTGGAGAGACAGTGATGAATCACTCATTGGTCATCTTGGATAACAGAAGATCTGTCTTTAGAAGACAGAAACGACAACTTCTGTTCAATCACATCTGAAATGAAGCAGAAATGGTGATATTGGTCACTTTAATTAAAGAATGGAATGGTATATTAGTTGAGTAATTAGAATATTGTATTGTCTTTCAGTATGGTAGAAATATATCTTGTATTATAATTATAGATGCTTTTACTATGTAATTATAATACATGCTTATAATTATATTAATATGTCTTTGATTAAGATTTTTACTTGATCATCAGGATCATTAATAGGCCTTCAATTTGATACAGTTATTGAACATGCTTTATGCTGCTGAGAGGCATTACTTAACCTTTTGCCCCTTCATGTTTCTTTAATCTTGGATTCCTTCTAACATGGTTTATGAATATTATTATCTTCCGTGTGATGCTTTAATTTCCATAATATGCAGACTAAAATTTTAATTTTTTTTCACGCCAAATTCATACCATGTTTTTGTGTGATTTTGTAATTGTTTCAAAGATTTTACATTTTCATCTGTCTGCAAATATTTCAATGTACAGTTTCACATATTTGAACATCAGCTAAGATTGTCTGGTCTAATTAGGATTTGAATTTCCATAAGTCTAAAATCGGTCATTACAGGACCGATGAAATAATTCAGTTCACTAGTGATAAATAATATGGTGCCAATCGAAATCAGTTCAAACTTTCTCTCTCCCAGAAACTTGGAGCAGTAATTTCAACAACTACCAGTCAAACCTGGGTCCACTGAAGCTGAATAAATGAGAAAATCAAATCAATTTATTTTATTTCTTTAGTAGACATCAATTTAGCTTTCTTTCAATTCAGTTTATTGGAAATACTTCCTGTGGAATTGATGATCTTACGATTTTGTTACAACCATTATTCAATGTCAATTTGACAAGCTACTATCTGGCCAGAACAAATCACAGTTCTGTACATAATTCAACCTAATTTTAATCACACAAAAAAGTTAATTTCAAATGTAGTTTATTGACCAACTTTTGTCAAATCTGGTCCAGACGTCGCAGGATTTGTTTGAAATCTTATTGAACATTTTTAAGATTAAAAGATTTCATTAGAAGTCAAGAATTTCTTAAATTATTAATTCCAAACTCTTTTAAGGATAAAATGGTTCTTGGACATGAAAGAGAAGCGTAATGGGATAATGCCGATAAGTGTTACAAAGCACAATATACTCGCAAAGCTTCAGATATTTTACCTTTCAGACAGTAGTTGTTGAGAAGTTTAGTATGAATAATTGTTATTCAATCTCTAAGTAAATTAACTTGATAATCAAGTCTATTGACTGTTTCATTAGCTGTGATTATCCAGACAAAGCATCTTTGATGATTGTCCAGACTTGGAAATTATTATAAATGCTGATTTGTGGGAATTCTGAAGACTAGTGTATGATTATATTTATATACCTAGACAAAGGTTAACTTTACGTCTGGTTAAATGAATAGCAGAAATTGTCTTCTGTCCTTTGATGAAATTGACGTCTGCCAGATCTGATGACAATGCCACAATTATAATCAAGACACAAATGAGACAAGGAATGTACTAGCGTTAAATTCTCACTTCAGAAACTCATACAAAAAAACTTCAAACTTGATATAGGGCCTAAGGTTTCAATGATGGCTATTAAAAACCAAAAGCCAACACAAAAAAAAACATATACATCTACAGTATTCAATATGACAAACACAGTTCTTTTTAGGTAAAACAAAGGGTTTTTAACTTTTTCTTCAAAGAGTTAGACTAAATGGTGGGCCAATGCCAAACATTTTTAATTTGTACAAAACTTAAAGAAACACAGAACCGCCTTGGGGAGACATCAACAAATAATTTTCAATGACACAGCTTACATGTCAAATATACATTCATAACAAAAAGAGGCACAGTGGTAGAATTATTGTATTTCAGAAGCAGTGAGGAAGGTTTTTGAGTGATTTCTCATTAGTTACTTTAAGCTAAATGATGTATAATTATATAAAAACATTAGAAGAGATAAACTAATTTAGATTGAAGTTATCAAATCAACTAATATGATATTAATGTAGTTAAAGTTCACACCACTGGAACTCTCATAACTGTTTGCAATATTTCTTTAATAATCAACCTCTGATGACATTTAGCTCAGTTAGATTCCGTAATGACATTTAAATAACTTTTAATTTGATAGTTCTGATAAAAACTACAAGAGCAATGTATTCTACAATAACACTCTCATAAAATCTAACAGTTTCCCCAAATTCATTTAGAAAATGTTCAACCAAGAACTTTTTTTTTATATCAAACCAAAGTGTTGATGGATTTGATCCTTAAATAGCTTAAATTTGTTAGTAGTGAAGGTTCTTCCTTTTGGAAATGATTAAATAGGGGCTGCTATTTAAATTATTCTTTTCAAGTAGCAATAAACATAAATCAGCCAACTCTCTTTTCATTACAAAATTTCCTTTAAGCACAATGCATTCTGTAGCCAATCTTAAAGATTTAAGACTAAAGAAAATAAGAATGTGATCTCAATTATATTTCAGTTTGCAACTAAATTTTGGTCACCAAATTCCACACAAAAAAGCACAAGTTGCAAACACTAGAAATTGAATCATGCATCAAACTTCTTTGACGCCAAGCAATTGACAATCCCACCGCCATTATAATACCCTTATAATCTAAAAAACTTTCAAATCCTTCTCCTTGTTGTTAATTGCCTTTTATTGTAACGGAAAACTAAAAAGGAATTTGTGGTGGACACAAAATAAATTCCTTAAAAACAATTGATCAAATAAAAAGTGACATTTGGCCAACATGTGAACGACATTCTAGACATTTTAAACCGCTCTCTAATTAGCAAAAATATCAAATTTAGACAAAAAATACAAGAAAAGGCAATTAGTTCAAAGACCCACATCAATAGGCCCTGATAAAACTAGAAAATTTCATCTAAAATGTGACAAAAAAATGAAACACGAAACATAATTGTCATTTGTTAAAACTTAGAAGTCATTTTGAATAACTGTGGAATTAGACATTCATTATTAAAATGTCTGTAATTTTCACCACATTTTCTCTTGATTAATTTAATTACAAGAGACAAGAAAAAGTGTTTAATTTAGACAATTCTGACAAATATTGATAAATGACTTCTATGGCACAATATTGTTTCCGCAAGTAAAGACTTCACTGATATAAAAAAAAAAACAGAGCGTTTAAAAAGGGAACATTTAAATTATTATTGACACTGAAGCCAGTCTCAATAAACCTGCAGTTATATGCTGATTTTAGTGAAATGTGGAAAAACCTTGAAAGCATTGCAATCAGTTGTGTAATTGTTTATGTCAATAATAATAATGCAGCGGAAATGAAGAGCCGAATGCAGCATGTTACCACAGTGTATTTAAAAGTGAAGCCATTGACATTACAAGAATGGAATGAAGAGATGTAAATACCCTGAATGACATCTAATGATGAAGACTTGCAGGTAGTTCACATATCAAATAATAAGGGATTCTAGATAAATACTAACAGAATCTTCCTCAGCATCTTTCAATAAAAAAAATTAATCAGTTCTTGTGTTTGAAAATGCACCTTGCTAAAATTGTTAAATTCACTGAAAATGAGACTTCATGATGTACAATTACATATTGTGGTTCTATGAGAATGCTATTTAACCTAACTCACTCTTCCAGAATAATTAAAGTCACCTCTGGTTATCATGAATGTTGTCCGAGTAACTTGTTTACAGAATGCTTGGAGCACAGAAACTAAACTCTAAAAAATACTATCATTTTTGACTTATCATTGCCATTTATTTAAGTATATTTTTTGGTTATTGGAAAGTTATTTCTCAAAAATTTGGCATTTTTTTTGCCGTTTCAATGTATTTATTGATTAACAATATTAATTTCAGTGCAAATTCCTTAGAATTAGTTTACAGAAAATATATGATTATGATAATCTTATAAAAAATTCCAAGCCCATTGTAGAGTAATATAAATTGACTTTTTAGCATAATAACAATAAAAATTTTTTAAGAACACTACTTCAACACTGTGCCAGTTCCTACTTTTGAAAAGTAACCAACTACTTTTCAACCAACCAAACAACTAACAATAGTACAGTATAAATGTAAAACAATACAAATCATTAGGAATTCCATTCAGACTTAATAAACTACCAAAGATAAAAACCTGTTCAATAAAACAACATTTAACCAAGATCTTTCCAAACTGTTTTTCTGGGTAATAAACTTCTTTCGGAGTTTAATCTCTGACTTTTATAGAACCATTAAAACATTAAAAACCTAAAACTCAACTGATGCTATTCTAGAGGTTAAAATGAGTGGAAAAGGAAGATATCGTGATGAGATTTGTGAAGAAATGTAACTGATAACTGGATATTGATTCTAGTAGGATGAGTTTGAAGATGATAACTTAACAATTAAACACTGACATCTTGACCATTAACTTAAGTTAATCTGTTAGATAATAGTACCCTATCAACCAACTACATACACTGTCTTAAGATAACGGCCATTTTTTTATGGAGTTTTTTCTATCCATTATATGTTTCATAAGACTTCTACTCATTGTTCTTTTCAAAGTTTTGATTCAGTGCGATGCAAGGTTTATGTCCATTTTGGGTTTCAAAACTGCATGACCACAAAACACCAAGACTGTTCAGGATGCATTATGGGAGTAAAGGTTGGATGAACTTGGTAAAGGCAGTGGTGACAGTTCCACCAGTCATTTTGCAGTAGTTCAGGGGTTTGGAAACCATGGCAGGATATGGCTGTACCAAATGTACAAGTCTTTCTAGCCAATATTTTAAACTGAGTTGCAGATTCATGGAATTGATTTCTGAGGCCAGTTATTGGTAAATATTCCCTGATGGCACCACACTTCCTGATTTCTATAATTTTATCAGGAATTAATTAATTGAATACCATAACTTGAGATCAACATTTCTCAAATTTAATCATTTATTTTTAGAAAAAATAACTGTAAAGATCAGCGAGTCCATTTTCTGTCGCTTTAGAATATGAAATAGCATTAATTGCTTAGTTGCAATATCCTCATCTTCTAGCTTTTCACAATGTTACTGTTAAGTCAGTATGACAAAAACATGCAGCTTTAAGAGTGCTGGACATAAGGACTTCTGAATTCTCAACCCAGAAATGTAATTAACAAATAACTTTACACTATCTGTAGACAGTTACTGAAATAATACTGACTATTCTCTATTGGTACAGACACTATCAATAGTCTGACTAATATGTCATATTATAATTACAAACCTAACAATACATCATTGGATTATAGAATTAAATATTAATAGATTTCATTAACTCAGTATAATAATAAACTAAATATTGACAAAAAATATCGATAAAATACATTGTAGAATAAAATTAGATTTGCTGAATTGTCAATCTATTATCTTTGATCTCTCTATATTGATAAATCACCACATTCTATTCTCTATTAATACAAGCATGCTGATATTGTTGTAAAAGCTTTGAATATCAGAATGTCTGCATGGTGCTTCAGTACATATTCCTGAAATTCTATAGATGTTTTATGTTTAAAATGACAAAGAAAATAGAATTTCATACTTCTAAAGAATCACTCTGAAACATACAAAATCTTTTTTAATGAATATTACAATTAAAATTCATCATTTTACCAAATTCTTTCTGTGATTAGCAGATGAGCTTTGTGTTATTAGTTGATGCTATAAATGATATTTGAACAGATTGTTTGGTTGCAAACTGAAATTGAACCTATTGATGACATATTCATAATTTTAGTCCTCTATCTTCAAATAATGATTTGAAGTAGGAACTGAATGCAGACAAAATGTATTGAATCTTTCTTTCTTTTGACATATCATCTATTGTCTTACACAGTCTCAGATGGAAGACTGGGCAGAAGGTACTGGACAGAAGGTACTAGAGAGAAGGTACTGGGCAGAAGGTACTTATTTCTTCCGTACACACCCAGCTGTCAATCATTTGAACAGCTTGAAATAATGTCAACATTATTCATTTAGTTGGCTTGTAGACTCAGGAATTTGCAACTTTTCTTCTGGTGATTGAAATTTACTCGATGGTCTGCCTTTAAGATAGAGCACACATCATTAGGAATAAAATTATAAGTTAGGGTAATAACATGATGGAATAAGACAAACTATTGTGGACTTAACAGAGAACTAATGAAGTTGTAATATACCAAGATTTTCTCTAATTATATACTTTTATAGAAGATAAATTGATTGACATGGAAAAGGTGTGATTTTATAATTACGCCAAAAAAAAATAATGACAACTATTTTTTCTTCACAAAGTAGCCAGAGGGTTTTAAGAACAAAATACCTACTTTAGCTTCACTAGTTAAAAAAAATAAATGAACCAAAAAGATAATCATTACTGTTATGTATGGAAGAGATATTTGGTATTAAAGTCTTATTATCTTGTAAGTCATAATAACGGAATTCTGACAGGTGCTGTGTAATATTGACATGGAAGCATTTTGCTATATTGATAATTCAGCAGGAGACAACTATATGTGAGGTTCCAAGTTGCCCTGCTGCATGTGTTCCAACATTTCACTGCCACAAGACCTGTATGTCGCTGTTAAATGTTGATATTTTGTTTATGTACCAATTTATGGTTTAATATGTTTCAATTTTATTGCATCATTGTTTTATATTAGAGTTGTTGTATTACTTTTATCATATTCAGGTGCTATATACCCATTTTCTTGCTGATGCACCTAATACATTTCATTTCATTCTGATAATGTTGTAAAATTGTCAGATTTGGCTTTATTTAGCGTGAAACTACCTTAGCAACTGTTTAATTCAAATTTAACATGAAAGTAACCTTGAGTAAGTACCTACACATTGTCTTGAATTTGTCCAGTTAATGACTCTCTTTGTAATCTTGACAATTGATCAAAGAGACAGAAAAAAGGTGTTAAAGACATAATGACAGAACAAATGGAAGCGTGAAACAGGTGCATGTATTCTGTTGTTTCTAGAGAATACATAGAAAAGGTGTGAAAATCTAATTAGAAAGAAAGAGACCAAGCATCCTATTAAAACTAATTATATTATCGATATGCTAGTTCACACCATTCTTATTGTACTGAAGACAATAACTCATAGAAAAAGTGTGGAATATGAATATACTTTAGTAACAAAAGTGTAAATATTACAACTTTGCGGAAGTTTACTTTATTACCAATTGACTTGTACTTTGAACCTCAAGCAGTTGGTTATTGAGTAAAATAATGCTAATTTACTAATAAGCCAACAAACATTGACTTCTGCTCCTAATGAGTCTAATTGAGACAATCTTGGAAGAAGGGTTACGGAAACCAAATAAAGGCATATCTTAATGTACATTAAATTCTTTAACCAGAATTTTGGTTATGGTTGCTATTTTTCAATTTTCTATCATCAGCTTAACAATATTTTACTTTTTATAGTAACAATTGTTGTATTTTCGACATATTCTAATCATAACGAAATTATGGCTAACTTATAAATTGATTTTCCTTTTTTATCCTGACAAATGATCAGATTAAAACAATATAACTGTCTGAAGTGTATATTAACATTTCATGTCATAACCATTGGACTTAATGTTATTTCGAAACAGTTTAAGTTAGGTGCTACAATATGAGACTATTTCTATTGAAGTATCTTTGAAATTATTCAATATTTAAACATAACTTTAATACAATCTAGGGATTCATGTCATTTGGTGAAGAAGTTAAAATCTTTAAAGGGGGGGGGGAGGAGTTTAAATCAGATCCTCAAACCAGGATATATTTGGAAAGAGAGAAAGATATATTCCAGTTGAGCCACACCATCATTATCTCCTTAAACAATTCACATCACATCTGTGGTTCCATCAAAATAAACAAAAACTATCCTAGACTAGATGAGCAACCAAAAGGGTCACAAGTGATAATAATAAGAAAGTTATAAAAAAAATTTCCAAAAAAAAGAGGCTAATTAAATCTAAATCTACTCCAAAAAACAACAGAAAAATTGGTATCAGACGATGGAATGGAGGGAGGACTTTACAAATCCTGCAATGGGCATCTTCTGCCATGGACATAAAATGGCATTTTCTCTCTTCTGTCATGTTACATGACTGATAACAGTTCAGTTTAATTGTATTCATTTTGCAAATTCACATGCAAACCAATGTGTACTAGAAATAGAAATTAAATAAGGTAATGATAGGTCTAGAAAGAGTTGACAGGAGAACAAGAAACGTCATTACAAGATGTTCTCATTACGATGACATGTTTTGATAAGTGTTCAGGGATACGTAATTAAGTCATCCTCTTCAGATATTCTGTAGGAAACTTATGTCAAAACATCAGATGATCAAATCACAGTCATCAGTGCTGCACTCTCTGTCCATCCGGTCAAGACTTCATTAGTCCAGTCAATATAAACTCAATAAATCAGCTGTTATTGGGTCAGTGATAGAAATATACCATATTTGTTTGACCTAGGACCACCAGGTCAGAATATTGACTTTTAGATCTCTAACAGAATTAGTTGTTCTTTCTTATTTTGATCCAGAAGTAATTCCCTCAAAAATACCTCACAGTGAAATGAAAAGATCTTGTTTTGTCATTCCACAGGAATATCAAGAAAGTTTAGATTGCTGACCCAAAGTTTTTACATATAACATTCAAACATATTTTCGAGATCATTATAAAGTAATTGTAAAGTTCCAATGATCCATCATGGTTAGGATAGAACAATCTGTAAAGCAACTTGTAAGTGTCAATTTGGCAACAAACTTGAAATGTGTGTGAGTTTTTGAACAATTTACAGTTTCTGGTATAACCTACTTAACTGGATACCATTTCCAAAACAATACAATATTATATGAGAGATAAAAGAAGTATTATGAAATGACCATTTACCACTATTATTGACTATATGTGGCTGAAACATTATTAACAGTCACCAAGTGACCAATTTTCAGATAATTTCCAGCTTGACCAGCAATTTTCATCTCGTCTGAAAGACCAGTCACTGATACAGACATCTGTCATGTGGAATTAGTCTCAGACTTTATCCTGGCATTACTGTGTACCTTTATAAATGTCAAAGACCTGTAGACTTTTGGAAACAGATCAAAGGATTAGAAATTGTCTTTGGTCTGGAAGATGTCTATTATAAGGTGACCATGCTGTTTCTTTACTTTGATATAATGGTAATGATAAGAATGATACTTTTAGATTAATACCAACAAAGGTGTAAGTCTGATTCTTTAACAATTATGTTTATTTTCATCATTGATACTTTATCTTTCAAAAGGGTCAAAGGGATATTTTTAATTCTAGAAACTATATTTTCTTTCTTTACAATAATATAGAAAATAATCCTTTAGAAGAAGTTTAGTACATGTATCATTGCATATTAGAGACAATAATTATTATGGATAGACCTCTATCTATTTTTTAAATACAACACAGAATGTTACCTGTATGTAGTGAAACAATGTGCATTACAGAATAAATATAATATCCATTATAATTGTTGTCTTTTAATATAAAGAATCACTATATTTTATTCTTTGCTATTGTTAGACTGAATCTTTAAGCTGGAGATGATGAAGACTGAGGTCAAAGAATAATAATATCTGATTATAGATGATCTTATTGATTAGTGAATTACTGGTCATTTGATGCTGATCTTTACTGGTCTAAATACACCTTCATTATCTTCTTTAATTAATCTTCTCCAATTTGTCCAGACTTTGATGAGGACTTAGAATAATGATCTTTCTCTAACTGGGTGACATCACTAGACATTGCTTCCTGCATTTTCTTGGCTTTAATTTGAAATGTAAACGGACTTAACATATGGTAAATTTGAACAAAATTGTAAGAAATAATCTTGTTATATCAGGAATCAATTTCATATGTCTTCAATTTGTCTGTATTTGAATATATGTATCAGATGGAATTGGCAAGTCAGTGATGAGTGATCACAAAGGTGTGCTTTGGATAAAAATCCATCATAACATTTGTGTGGAAAGAGAATAATATTTGAAATACAGAGACCTCGGTATGTGAGCAGCAGTTGCATATAAATATTTATTGGTTTTATCATACCCATTGTTTGCCTCGTGGTCTGTCAACTTTTTCATTTCTCATGTGGCTAGGTTTATTGTTAGACTGAATAAACTTAAATTCTGAACATAAAATAAAAAGCGTTGCTTCATATAATCAATTCATAACGAGGGAACGATAATTATTATCTATCAAAAGATTTGGCTTCCAGCGTCTCTAGTTGTTTGTGACCCGGTTTTCAACTTGTCGCTTCATCGACTTATGGATAAAAATAATTATTGATGACCTCAACTGTTATTGTTTGATTAATCCACGGCAAACATCAAACGCTTCTTTATATCCTGGAACTCCACAGTTTAGATCAAAGCAATGTAAGCTAAATATTGAGTTGATCAACTGTAAATGACAAGAGTTCATGTTGTCCTTATCACAGTTTTCTCACGTTAGTTTGAAATACTCTAGTCTTGTAAAATGAACGAATACTTTACTGATGGAATGTTTTATGCATACAACTATTACTGAACAATCTTACAAATATCACACTTAATGAATAATTCACTGCCAGAAAATAGCTAGTAGAAATTTAATTTTTATAACCTTCAGTATTGTCATTCAAGCATCTTCAAAATCATTAAAATCTAGATGGACATTTTGTTTTGACTTCTGTTATGAATATTGGATGTATATTTTTTACCATCCTTTGATAAGGAATTATCTCAAATGTCACACATTCAATGAATAATTCATTGACAAAATATTGCAGGTTCGGAAACTGCAAAATCCTTTATTGTTTTACTATTTTGTATTTTTCGTACTAAATTGAAATTACATTTTATGATTTCAGGTGTAAAATGAACAGCAAAGACAATTCTCAAGGTGTGGAACTCAGTGAAGGTGCCTATTCAAGATTGATCAATATAAAGCTTTGAGGATACACTAATACTCAAAAAATGGAATTGATAACAAAATTTTTGCTGATCCTTGGCATGTGGTGTCTATCTACTTCTGCTCAAAATATTGCGTATACTTACACATTGAAAGAAAACCAAGAAACTGACACATTTGTGGGAAATGTAGCCAGGGATACTTTACTGTATGGGAATATAACTGAATCGGAATTCCAGAGATTAAAATTTACATTTTTCACGCAAGGAAATCCACACGCAAAACTATTCAAAATAGATGAAAAAAGCTCAACTATTCGAACTAATGCTGTTATTGATCGTGAAGCTATATGTCCATTAGAAATATCATGTATAGTGTCCCTAGATATAGCAGTTTATATGAGAGATCGTATTCTAAATGACTATGACTTGTACAAATTACTGAAAGTCAATGTGGTGATTGAGGATGTCAATGACAATCGGCCACAATTTCCACAACCACAAATCAGTCTAACAGTTCCCGAATCAGTGCCCACTAATCATGTTTTACTAACCAGTGGTGCAGTAGATAAAGACATGGGTGTGAATAATTCCATTCAATCATATTCTCTAATCCCTAGTGCTGGTATGTTTGGATTAAAAGTTGTCAAAAACTGGGATGGCAGTTCCGATTTAGGGATTGTGGTGAAGCATCCTTTGGATCGTGAAACAAGAGATCAGTTTCAAGTGAAAGTTATTGCTCAAGATGGTGGTTACCCAGTGAAAACAGGATCGGTGATAATTGACATCACAGTGACAGATGTTAATGACAATCCTCCAGTCTTCATCAATAAGACTTATCATGTATCTGTATATGAAAATTTGCCTCCGGACAGAACAGTGGTTCAACTGGTAGCTTTTGATGCTGATGAAGGCATTAACAGTAACATTGCTTACAGATTCAGCTCCAGAGTCTCAGACGCTGTGAGGAAAGCATTTGACATTGATCCATCAACTGGTAGAGTGTTTGCTATTGGTAGTATAGATTATGAACTTACCAAACAGTATCAGTTTATGGTAGAAGCTTATGATGCTGGATCACCATCTTTGTCCTCTGGTGTTTTGGTGACAGTTGATGTGAAAGATGAGAATGACAATGCACCACAAATAAACATTAATCTCACTCCAGAAGGTACTAAGATTTCTGAAGCTGTGGACACCAATAAGTTTGTAGCTCATGTTTCTGTAACCGACAAGGACAGTGGGAGGAACGCAAGAGTGGAATGCTCCATGAGTGATTCTCATTTTCTTTTGGAGAACTTTTTTGACGACAGTTATAAAATAGTTCTTGGTAAAAATTTGGATCATGAGACACAAGCTAGTCATAATGTAACAATTACGTGTAGAGATGGTGGACAAGTTCCACTAGCCAACTCTTCCTCCTTTACAGTTCATGTTCTGGATGAAAATGACAACTTTCCAGCATTCAGTAAAACTAAGTATATTGCCAGTATTATTGAGAACAATGAAATTGGGGAGGAAGTTCTTCAAGTTTCAGCTCATGATTGGGACAGTGGGGAAAATGGAAGGGTTTATTACTCAATGGAAAATAAAATCCAGAAATATTTTGCTATAGACAAACAAACTGGTATTATTACAGCCCAAACCGTTTTAGATCGAGAAACAACACCAGAATTCCAATTTAATGTTGTAGCTACTGATTATGGAAGTAAACCCAATGCTCAATCTGTTGAAGTCGTGATTAGTGTTTTGGACCAAAATGACCAACCTCCACATTTCAAACGACCCTGGTTCTTCCTGTATGTTATGGAAAATCAGCCACCAGGAGCTGTTGCTGGAAACATCACAGCTGTAGACAATGATACAATCGCTAACAGTGAATTCCTATATTCGATTCCAATCAATTCTTGGGCTTTGGATTATTTCAGTGTTCATGCTCGAACTGGTTTAGTCACAACGAAGAAAGAATTTGATCGTGAACATAATGATCAGTTTAGTTTTACCGTTCATGTACAGGATCCACAAGTTCCTGGGTTTTCAGATAAGGCAAATGTTACTGTTTATATCTTAGATGACAATGACAATGTGCCTATTATTCAATATCCAACTGCTGAAAATTACACAGCAGAAGTGCCTTTTGAAACCTCAGTAGGAACACTGTTATCAACAATGAAAGCTTTTGACAAAGATGAGCCTGCTAATGCTCGCATAATTTACACATTAAAATCGGGAAATAATCGGCATTTATTTAATTTAAATCGTGTGACTGGTGAATTAACGTTATCAAGACGTATTCGCCCCGATGATTCTGCATTGTATAAACTAGAAATAATGGTGTCTGATAGTGGAAACCCACCCATGTCATCCAGAACTAAATTTTATCTGAATGTTGCTGAATCCAATGGTACATTTTCATCTTTTGATGGTGAAGGTGAAATTGACAAAAATATGGTAATCGTTGTCAGTTTAGTTGTTGTGACATTAATTTTGGGTATTGCCATAGTTACGACAATTTGTCTAATCAAACGAATTGATCGTGAACGACAACAGCAAATTGTTTTAATGAAAACACAAGAGGAGAAAATGTTTGGGGTAATTAAAAAAGACAGTTTCTCATCAGTTTCAAACCATTCAAATGAAAATAATGAAGACTTTCCAAAGAAAAATATTCGTAAAGAAGTGAGTTTTTCACTTGAAGAAGGAGAAGATTTAAATAATACCGCATCATCCAATGCAACCGCATTTTCTACATTTAAATCTACACCAAATCATCATTCCAACCAGGTAAGTGTATCAATGTATTTGCTATTAAATTTTTACACTATAAAAAAGCTTAGTAAATTAAGTGTTAACAGTTACAGTTATAGATATCCGATCTCAATTGGTTTATATTGCACAGCATATAAAAACAGTGAAATTTCAAAACAGAAAAAGAATTTGAAGAATCAGTACCACCCATTAAAAACTTGCTGAACTCTGAGAATCAAGACATATATCTAATGAAACAAAGATGTGAGAAATTCCTTGTCAGTAAAAATATCTTTATTCATTCATTTGTTTATTATTGTCTGTCTATCCATGGAGTAATATGAACTCTACAATCAGATTAAATAAACACTACATCATCTTTATTGAATAGTAAAAAACGGCTCATTTTGCCAACCAAAACCATCTACTTCATGTCCATATGTTTGACAGACTTGAAGACCAGTTCATGTGTAAATAACACAGTGCACCTGAACTAGAGTAACAGAATAGAAATCAAAATCAAATTTGGGAGTGTGCTTGACAGTAAATTTTCACTAAATATATCAATATCATTTCAACTCTTGTGTATTGTAATGTAAAGTAATGGAAGTTATCTAATGTCTACAAGGACTCTTTAAAATGAATGTTTAATTGCCAAAGAGTCCAAAATGGCAAGCAGACTCCTTGCAAACTTTAATGATGCATAATCAACACATCAAAATATAATTGTTGATCAATAAGACAATAATTACAAATAGATACTCAGATAACAATAGCAACAAAGGCATTACAACAAAACAAAAAAGGCGAAAGATGTGGCTGGTGAGATGAAAGATAAATGGGCCTACATATTCTATTACATCATATAACTAATGTCTCAATACATAACTTGTCTGAGCAATACACTAGGATTTCATTGTACAGAAAGGCAGATACTATATCAAATTCAGTCCCAAAAGGCAGCAATCATACATTGTTTCCAAATTTGACATCAATATTGGCGTCTGAGTAGATAATTCAATTCCCATCCATACCGCCATAAAAACAATGTTGATCATGAATTTTGATGGAAGTATTATCTGTCTTGACTTCTGATAGGTTTTTGGTGTATTTTATGACAAATGATATCTCGGACTAGAATATTATCACACCTAATCTGACAAGATAAGTGCTACGTTGTCAGACTAAATGTGATATAGAATAGAAACAAATCAAGATATTAATTTTTTCTTGGGAATGTTTATTCTCTATTCAAATTGGGCTCTAACACTTGTCTTCTGATCATAATGGGAAGATAATTCTCTCAGACCTTATCTCATGAAAAAATATAAGGTTTTTGTCTGTTGGTCCATTGGTACCATTGTTCACATAATTTTTCTGAAATAAGTTTTAATGCTGAAAAATTGTTAAATAAGTATTTTGTATAGTCATTGTGTGACTATTTTCCAACACTAGTCCAGAATATGCTAACTATTTAGGAATACACTACATTTGGTATATTCATCAAGTAATAGGTTTTTTTTCAAAAGGCACAGGTAGATGCTGTATTGAAATTCTAAACATAGAACCATAGCAAAAACAAACATTATCTCAATACAATGGAATACTTTACTAAGATGAATTAAAGTCAATTAAAAACCTTAAACACTATAAATATTAAGATAGCTTGCCAGGCAAGGTAACATACGCCCACTGATAGCTTTGATTGTAAAAGTAAAAGTCCAATTACAGCTGGTTCCTGATTTACAAGGAACTTGGAAGTTAACTATATTGTATTGCATTCAGTAAAAAAATCAAAAAGCATTTGTTGACAAACAGAACAATTTGAAATTCCCAGAATTCCAGGAATTCTTTTTGGAATCCTACCAAAATCTTCTTCTTCCTTGGTTGGTATTAAAGAAGTTTTTAGTTTATAGAATATAGTTTGTACAGTGTCCACAAGAAATGGTTGAAAGACAGAACAAATTTTGAAATCCAAAGTTCCAGAATTGAAGGAATTTCTTTCATAATCAAACAAAAATCAATAGGGGTCTGCCTTAGATGATAATGAACAAGTATGAGAAAATTCTATAAAAACTGTAGTCTCTACAGTGTCCACAAACAAACGGGCTGACAGACGAACAGACGGATGGACAGGGGCAACAACATTATACTTCCGAATTTCCATTTGGGTATATAAAAAACTGTACTTCCTGCATTGTCTACAAGCATTTGACGACACACAGAAAACTTTAAATTCCAAGTCCCAGAATTCCAGGAATTTTTCCAAGTCACAGAATTCCAGGAATTCTTTTCGTAATCAGACCAAAATGTATATTGGTTTTTCCTTGAGTGATAATAAACATATTGTATACAAAGTTTCAAAGAGATCCCAGGAATTTTTCCAAGTCACAGAATTCCAGACAGGGGCGACAACAATATACGTCCATATTTCTATGTGGGCATATAAAAACAAAGTTTCAAAGAGATCTATCAAAAACTGTAGTCTCTAGAGTGCCAACAAGCAATTGTAGACAGACAGAACAACTTCGAATTCCAAGTCCCAGAATTCCAGGAATTTTTTTTGGAATTATACCAAAATCGATAGGGGTCTTCATTGAATGATAATAAACATATATACCAAGTTTCAAGAAAATCCAATAAAAACTGTAGTCTCCACAGTGTCCACAAACAATTGTTGACAGACGGATGACAAACAGTACAATTTGAAATTCCAAGTTCCAGAATTCCAGGAATTTTTTTCAGAATCATATCAAAATCAATAGGGGTCTTCCTTGGATGGTAATAAACAAATATACCAAGTTACAAAAAGATTCATAAAGAAATGGAGTCTCTACAGTGTCCACAAGCTTTTGTTTACAAACAGAACAATTTGAAATTCAAATCCAAGAATTCCAGGAATTTTTTTCGGAATCATACCAAAATCAATAGGGGTCTTCATTGAATGATAATAAACATGTATACCAAGTTTCAAGAAAATCCAATGAAACCTGTAGTCTCCACAGTGTCCACAAACAATTATTGACAGACGGATGACAAACAGTACAATTCGAAATTCCAAGTCCCAGAATTCCAGGAATTTTTTTCAGAATCATATCAAAATCAATAGGGTTCTTCCTTGGATGGTTATAAACAAATATACCAAGTTACAAAAAGATTCATAAAAAAATGGAGTCTCTACAGTGTCCACAAGCTTTTGTTATCAAACAGAACAATTTGAAATTTCAAAGTTCAAGAATTCCAGGAATTTTTTTCGGAATCATACCAAAATCGATAGGGGTCTTCGTTGAATGGTAATAAACATGTATACCAAGTTTCAAGAAGATCCAATAAAAACTGTAGTCTCTACAGTGTCCACAAACAATTGTTGACAGACGGATGAGAAACAGTACATTCGAAATTCCAAGTTCCAGAATTCCAGGAATTTTTTTCAGAATCATATCAAAATCAATAGGGGTCTTCCTTGGATGGTAATAAACAAATATACCAAGTTACAAAAAGATTCATAAAGAAATGGAGTCTCTACAGTGTCCACAAGCTTTTGTTTACAAACAGAACAATTTGAAATTCAAAGTCCAAGAATTCCAGGAATTTTTTTCGGAATCATACCAAAATCGATAGGGTTCTTCCTTGAGTGATTATAAACAAGTATACCAAGTTTCAAGAAATTCCAATAAAAACTGTAGTCTCTACAGTGTCCACAAACAATTGTTGACAGACGGACCGACGGACCGACGGACCAACGGACCGACGGACAGGGGCGACAACAATATACGTCCACATTTCTATGTGGGCGTATAAAAACCAACCCTAGAATCATAGAGATGACAGATCTTCAATAATCTTTGAAGCAGAAACATGAAGGAAAAAGATAACATCTCTCTCTATTGTCTTCATATATAGTTTTATTCTGTGATCATAAATGAAAGTTTAACCAGAATTCAATTGGTACATGAAACACAGAACATAGGCTTATAATTAGACACCAGGGAGTTTACTTCTCCCTTAACCTACAACCCTTCTGAGAAATAAACTTTGGTAATTGACATCTTTATTGTTTGTTAATGTCAGCAGAAAACATACACTTTTGAATTTATGATAAAGGGAAAAAAGTGTGCTTGATCTTTTTTTGCCTTAGAGAAGTTTCAAAGCATGATAAATAAAAACATAAGCCATAAACAATTTTTTCATATATATTCCCATTTAAGCTGATATATCTTCTTATAAACATGATAACACACTTTGTGGCAAGATAAGAGATAATCTCCAGATAAAAGTGAAGACTAGCTTGTAAATTGCACAAATATGATTATGAACTTTAAGCACTGGTATATTTAATAAACATGTGAGTTATATTAATGACATTTCACAGGAATATATTCTCTTGTATTCAATAAACAAGAATGATAAGATATATGTCCTAATCACAATATATAGAGATATATATCACTTCAATTTGTATATCACTTCGATTTGTACATGAGAAAACAGTCTTAAAATAGAAACAAATGCATTAATTTTTTTTTTCAAAAGTCAACAGTGCTACATTTGTTAATGTAAAGTTAATGAGAAAACAAAACAGATATATAAATGACATGTAGTAAATGAACTAAACAAAATGATGAAAATCCATAGACATTGCCTATGTACTTCTATAATAGAGTTTAATTTTAGTTCCTTGGAACTGCTCCCACGTTAAGTAATTAGTGATGAATGATATGATCAATTTTTATGGCAATTAAAAATACAAAAACAACTGACGGAATCAATAAAACCAGTAATAAATATATGTGTATAAATTACATGATATTTTTTCTGTATTAACAGGGAGGTATGAAAGACAATTGTTTAGTTATTGGTAACAATAAATTATCATCACATGATAACATTCCAGAGTTACCTCCCCCTCCTCTCGAACAATGGAATAAAGCAAAAGAACAAGAGGTATGTAGGACTATTTACTTTAATCATTGGATATGTTGGATGAGATTTGAACCTCATTTACAAGAGAGCAGATATAACAAGAAACACAAAGGCAATATAATAGTAAAACTCACTTCTTTAATAACAAAGCACATAAGGAAGTGAGTTATGCTATAAAAACATTGCCTCGTTGTTTCTGGTTATAACTGGATATAAGTCAACTTGAGTAATTCTTTTTTAATTTGTTGAAATATTGCATACAATCATACGGACAAATACAAACATTATGTAAATTTGTCCCTTTCAATCATGGCAATCTGTTAATTTATATCTAGTAAATCATCCATCTTAATAACCCAATTAGCTGTCAAACAGACTTCATCATACCTAGATTAACTATAGAACAGTGATTTCAAGGATTAATGTAGAATATATTGTCTTCTTATCAAAGGCTCATGAATTAATGGAGATTTTGAAGAGAGGTGAAGATGCTGCTAGTCAATCATCAGGTGAAGCTGGTACCAGTGATTCTGGTAGAGGTGGTAGTGATGAAGAAAATCATAAAGATGGTGCCATAGATCCAGGTACGTCAAAACCAAACACAGAACCAAATCAATTTAATTCAACTTGGGAAAACTTTTGCAACTAAAAATTTTATTGACATTTATTGACGTCTGTTGATACTTTTTGGATACAGATTGACAATGCACATTTAGAGAAATTTGTAGAGACTGGATGCTTAATTCCCATTGTCTTGAACTTCCTAAAGACCAAATTCAAACCAACCAACATTAAAAACTAATATATAATTTTTGTGAGTTTTGTGACTTTGTTAGCTTATAATCTGCAACATCTGATTTTGATTACAAAAAATTGAAAAAACTAAACCGTATTATGAGTTAATTATCAATGGTTAAAAAAAAAAGCCATATTATAATAATATCAAATGACACATGACATTATTACCTAGCCTTCAGCAAACTGAACTTGATATCTATACCTGAAGATTTTATCTACTATTTTTCAAATAAGGATTTTTGTAATCAGTATCAAATATTTGACTTTTTGGGTTTTTAAATTCGAACAGAAACAATTTGCCAAATCAATTGCTGAATTGGAACTCTCTTCTGATTAGACTTCATTTGAATCAAGCACATATTTGTTCATTTTGCTGTTCCTGAGAATTTGGAGAACAGAAAATGTTTTACTTATATCTCAAATAGAGAACCATTGATTTGTAGCCAAAGTACAATCAATATATCAAAATGTTCTTTATTCTGTGTATATCCGAGTATCTTTCAATATATCTCTGTATTAGTAAGATGGCTTCCTGCTCGAGGACAACCCTATCACTCCTATAATATGCAAAGGCAGCTTACCTATAAAGAACAAAAGTACTTTATTACCAAGTTGTACCTAGCCAATTTTAAATTTTAAATCCCTGTATCACAAATTGCCAAGCTTTATAACCCCATTTCATATTCATTCTTTCTTATGCTTCATACAAAATCCTGTCATTTCATTTGCATATTTCTACATTTGTTTCTTTATTTTTTTGAAGCAAAAAGACAAAATCCAAACCAGCCAACAAAAAATGTGATATTAAAAGAACTTTATGTTTAATTCAAGGGGGGGTAAGTCAATGGGATGATGCATGTAGAGTTTTCTCCCTTTGACGTAGCCTTTTCCCCACAGTTGTTCTGACTTTTCTAGCTATGTTTTGTTAAGCTGTGGGTGCATTTAGTATGGCTAAAATGCAATTGAAAAGCATAAGCGCATTCCAATATTACAATAAAAATCAAGCCATGTTTTTTGCATTATATTGGAAATATCCTTCTTAAAAAGAAAAAAAAAGCATTTTTAAGCTGAGCTCAAGTATAGTTTTAGTGCTGCAAATATCAATGCAGTTGATGAAGCTTGAAATCTGAATTTTACAGTGGATGCCTTTTATGCACAGAAATCTTTTGCTTTTTAGCTGTACAACTATAGCCATTATTAAAAGATATATTTTGCTCTGTATATGATATTGTTCAGTATATTGTTTTATTTCTACTAATAGTTTTATATTGTAAATAGTTAATTACTACCAAAGGTTATAATCTTGTTTTTGTACTGTTTAATTTTGCTGTTGACTCTTAGTTAGTTTTGCTCTATGATAAGTTTTGGCTGTTTAAATTATTCTTATTTCAATCAATGTCTCTTAAACTTTAACTTAGCCCTTTAATATAAAATTTCAGCAAGGGATAAATTTTGCAAATAAAGAGACATTTCAAGAAATTATGTGAAACTGCATAACCTTATAAATTATTCTGATAAGGAAATTACAATTCTTTTCATTTATTTTTCAGATGACCCAAAATATTTCCACGCCAACAGTTTTTATCCAAATCGTTTAAATCGACACAATGATGGAAGACAATCCAGTTTATCTCTAACATCTGGTAGTTTGAGTCGTCTTACACCACAGCATCACCATGGTCCACATGTTAACACGGGATCAATCGGAAGTGGTTTTAGACACTGGAAAAATACCAGCCGGAATCCAAGTGTGAATTCTGATGAAGTTTTTGCAGAAGACTCTTATCTTCGAATGCAGAAACTACCTGGAGAAGACATGACAGCCTTTCCAAAGAGACACATTTATCCAGTACCTCTTGTTCATAGAGGAGAATATAGACATTATCCCCAGCCCCTGGAATTTATTCATGATGAAAGTTTTCAGACAGGTACATCCAGTATCTACGATGATGATACTAATACCACAATGTCTGGAAGTTATACTATTAATCATGAAGAAATTCAACCAGAACTTGACGGACAATATTTCAATGATGTTTTGGTCTAAATTGTATCCAGTAAACTTTAAAAATTGGCTGTGGATTGCAATATGAAATGGATTTACTCCCAAAGACTGAGTCAATATCAAAGATAATCACTTTTGTGCCAATCTTAGCCAAAATGCATCCTAATATGCATCAAAATATGAAATCTTAAGTGATTGCAGTGATAAATCATTAACTTTTAACGAACTTATAAGTACTTTTATTACATATAGTGTCACAATTCACGAGGAACTAAAAATGTTGGATAAAGGATTCAAATGGATAATTGTGTTAAAATACAAATATATTTTCTATTTGAATTGTACTATAATTCTATATTGTAAATATGTCATCTATAAATTATTGTAAATCATAAAGGTGCTATATGTACAGTATTTGTGCTGCTCATGTTATGTTTTGCTTGTTACCACAATGATATTATTGCTATGTTTTGTAGTTTCGTTATGTTTGTAATGTTTTTTGTAATAACGTTAAAATCTGCTGTCAAATTTGCATTATAGTTCAATTTCATAGAATTTCAACCAATGCAAAAAAATCCTAATTTTTTTTTACAATTGATTTTATAGATAGTATAAAAAAATCCATAGCATTACTAGGGCTTGCATGGACCTAGATTCTAGAATACCTAAAAAGAATACAATTAATTAGAGCTGGACTTCAATCTTAGAATTATATTGAGTTAAAACAATTACATCTAGTCATTTTTTGTAAATTATATTAGAATATATAGAATTTATACTCTGAAGTGAATAGGATGTTTTGCTTCCCAATATCTTGCCAGTGTTTACTAGACTGTATCTGTAGATGCTTTAATTAGTATATATTAGTGTTAATTGAATAACTGAAAACTAATTACTTTTAAACTATAACTTTGGAGTCATTTTCTTCCCATGAGATTTTTTTGCAAGACAAATTTTAATCATATTACTGCTGTACAGACAATTATGAAAAAACAAGAATTGTGAAATTTTAATTGCTATATTGATGAAATACGACCCTGAGAACAGTTTTGCAGGCATGAATTATTATAATACACATATTTAATATATTCATATTTACAAAACACATCAGGATTCATGCACGGGATTATTTCGAGAATATTGTTTGAAATAATATGAGATAATCTTAATGCATAATACTATGGCTTCTAGTTGGATGTTTGTTCAATACCAATCAGATGACAAGAATTATATGATTATTATGATTATTATATGATAAGTTTGTCATATGCCCTAGCATTGTAAATATTATGTTAAATGTGTGGTATGAAATACCCTTCTGTGATATTTTCATGTTTTATTTGTCCAATATTTTCTTTATCATTTAACTCTAGGTTACAATTTAGTCAAGATATTAGCCTATGTGGCTTTAAATATTAGTAGAAGTGATGTGGCTTTATTCCTTTCATCATTGTTTTTGATTTGGCAACAAGTAACAGTTTTCCTGTAAGACTGGCAATTCACACCAACAGATCACTTGAACTATCTGAAGCTTCACAGTTGACAGGTAAATGAAGCCAAATCATCATGAATAAATGTATATCTTTCTAAGGGGCAAGCATATATTGCATCATCCCCATTGAATTTAAGGCATTTAGTGTTGCCATATAATTGTTTGTTTAAGATTATATCAAATGGTCCTTTAACTTGTATATTATCATCATATATTTTGTACAAATATCAATTAAAGATTATGAAACTGAATAAATTTGATGGAAATAGTTGTATTTTATGTTTATCAACCAATAATGTTATGCAATAGACATTAACCGTGTTTCCACTTGTCCAAAAAGCCATCTTTAAGCTAGCTTTTCTGTGTTTCCACTTGTTAAATTGCAGAACCACTACGGTTCGGGAACCAAACCTCCCTTTTTGTGTTTAGCAATTTATCGGGTGCCAAATGAAAGCTAGCTTTAAAGCTGGCTTTTTAAACAAGTGGAAACGCAAAAAAACGGCTTTTTCTCGTTCGGCAATAGAGAAGTACTAGTTTTACGGTCCCACACGTGACATCGGTAGTCTTGTATATTGCGACCTGTCAATAATGTGCCACTTTTTTGATTGAGACTAAAGTGGTTCGGGAACCTGATAAACTCAGTGGAAACACAGCGTGTTTGGCAATAAAGCTGGCTTTACCTCACAATTCCAAGCGGAAACACCGTTTATGTCAGACAAGTCGATTTCAATATATCTACAAGACGGAGTCTTCCATGGACAAATTTTTTAAAATTTTTCCTTTAACATAAGCGCCAATATGTTTTTGAAAGTCAGCCTGAGAATGTAGTACACACTTACAAATATCAACATTATTAGAATAAATATCATGATGGTACAAATGCAAAAAACATTTGGAAAAATGGTGACTGGTAAACATTTCAAACAATTTTCTAGAAAACAACTCAGCAAAATGATTACAAACAATTATATAACCATTTTATTTCTTAAAAAATATTGAAACATGGAAAAGACATTACACATGATGATGTGTTCATTTCGTGCTTAATGTTTGGACGGGTTTAAATGAGGCAGAAAAGGAGTTCAACAGTTCACTTTATTAATATACCATTTGAAGAGATTTTCATCTTCCAAAATCTTGGATACATGTTATTTCCCACAATGTGATAGCACCTGGTGTAAAACACAACATTTTCTTGAATTTCAATATTCATCAGTGTATGTGGACTAATGAGGACATAAAATCAAAATTTTGCTGTCTTAGATAAAACATGAATGGAAAATATCAATTCTACAGCTCTGAGGTATCTTTCTCAATACTCTCAACTCAATGGTTTTTGTGTTCATTCTGAATGGTCAATCACTACATTGCCTTTTAATTGGATTAAAACGTTCCTAAATTTTAGCTTTTATAAATTTGTGATCTTTAATAACTCTTAAAATAGCTTCTAACATCAATCAAGATCACTAAGAAGCAACTATTTGTCTGGTGCACATAAAACAATGGGTATGCTTTGAGGTCCTTTGTTGTTGTTTTTTTGTTACAGTTTAAAAAACATTTTCTAACCGTCTGGACTGGGTTGATTTTTGGCATTTGATCAGATCGAGTGTTACCATGCGGTTCGTCTGCATCTTTCACACTGTTAACTCACTCTGTTTGGTTAATTCCCTTGTGTTTTAAGATAAATAGAATCACAATCTATTCTCAGCAAATTCAGTAAGCTTTATCATCATAGAAACAAAGGATGAAGACCATGAGGCATTATGGGTAATTAGAATTCTCAATTGGTTTTATTGTGTCTGGAACAATACAACGGAAAATTGAAAATCACAAAAATGATGATACTTTTTAGCCGCTAGATAAATAAAGGATAAAAATACAATTAATTTTATGAGGAGAATTAGATTTAAGCAATGAGAACCAGTCAAATAAAACATTAAAAAAATGGTCTAATAGTGTAGAAAGGCTGAAGTCTGCGGCAAGTTTAATTATACCAATTGTTCAAGGTAGATATGATGTAACATGGTAAATAACCAATAACTCCCTGTAAATATGCTGGTCAAGGATTGAGTTTATAGTTCATTGATATGATTCCTTTGATAGCTATCCATATTTATCAAACTGATCTATGTAGCACAGGTTGAGATACTAGTTTCTATCTTCATCATCAATATCTTCAACAATAACACATAGTGTACTCAGTTATATATAGCATGCATGTTAGTAAGGATTTGCTAGCTCACAGGCCATGTTGTTTTAAAAAGAGATACCTACAAAGTCCAATGGTGTTACCATCTAATTACGATCTGGTTGTATGAGCTATGAAGCTATCCTGATTATCTGTCTATTGGTCTGGTTGTATGAGCTATGAAGCAATCCTGATTATCTGTCTATCAATCTTGTTGTATGAGCTATGAAGCAATCCTGATTATCTGTCTATCGATCTGGTTGTATGACTTATGAAGCAATCCTGATTATCTGTCTATTGGTCTGGTTGTATGAGCTATGAAGCAATCCTGATTATCTGTCTATTGATATGGTTGTATGAGCTATGAAGCAATCCTGATTATCTATCTATTGGTCTGGTCATATGAGCTATGAAGCAATCCTGATTATCTGTCTATTGATCTGGTTGCATGAGCTATGAAGCAATCCTCGTTATCTGTCTATCGATCTGGTTGTATGAGCTATGAAGCAATCCTGATCATCTGTCTACTGATATGGTTTTAAAAAGAGATACCTACAGAGTTATGACATGAAGCAATCCTGATTATCTGTCTATTGATCTGGTTGTATGAGCTATGAAGCAATCCTGATTATCTGTCTATTGGTCTGGTTGTATGAGCTATGAAGCAATCCTGATTATCTGTCTATCGATCTTGTTTTATGAGCTATGAAGCAATCCTGATTATCTGTCTATCGATCTGGTTGTATGACTTATGAAGCAATCCTGATTATCTGTCTATTGATCTGGTTGTATGAGCTATGAAGCAATCCTGATTATCTGTCTATTGGTCTGGTTGTATGAGCTATGAAGCAATCCTGATTATCTGTCTATTGATATGGTTGTATGAGCTATGAAGCAATCCTGATTATCTATCTATTGGTCTGGTCATATGAGCTATGAAGCAATCCTGATTATCTGTCTATTGATCTGGTTGCATGAGCTATGAAGCAATCCTCGTTATCTGTCTATCGATCTGGTTGTATGAGCTATGAAGCAATCCTGATCATCTGTCTATTGATATGGTTGTATAAGATATGAGGCAATCCTGATTATCTGTCTATTGATCTGGTTGTATGAGCTATGAAGCAATCCTGATTATCTGTCTATTGATCTGATTGTATGAGCTACGAAGCAATCCTGATTATCTGTCTATTGATCTGGTTGTATGAGCTATGAAGCAATCCTGATTATCTGTCTATTGATCTGGTTGTATGAGCTATGAAGCAATCCTGATTATCTGTCTATTGATCTGATTGTATGAGCTACGAAGCAATCCTGATTATCTGTCTATTGATCTGGTTGTATGAGCTATGAAGCTATCCTGATTATCTGTCTATTGATCTGGTTGTATGAACTATGAAGCAATTCTGATTATCTGTCTATTGATCTGGTTGTATGAACTATGAAGCAATTCTGATTATCTGTCTATCGATCTGGTTGTATGAGCTATGAAGCAATCCTGATTATCGATCTGGTTATATGAGCTATGAAGCAATCTTAAATATCTGTCTATTGATCTGGTTGCATGAGCTATGAAGCAATCCTCGTTATCTGTCTATTGATCTGGTTGTATGAGCTTTGAAGCAATCCTGATTATCTTTCTATTGATTTGGTTGTATGAGCTATGAAGCAATCCTCATTATCTGTCTATTGATCTGGTTGTATGAGCTATGAAGCAATCCTGATTATCTTTCTATTGATCTGGTTGTATGAGCTATGAAGCAATCCTGATTATCTGTCTATCTGGTTGTATGAGCTATGAAGCAATCCTGATTATCTGTCTATTGATCTGGTTGTATGAGCTATGAAGCAATCCTGATTATCTGTCTATTGATCTGGTTGTATAAGCTATGAATTTGGGGTTCAGAACATTAGCTCTTCAATCTTTTTCCACTTTCAAACACATCCAACTGTTTATTTTTTTTTAAATTTCAACTAAAATTAGTATTGGCCAATTAGAAATAAACCAATTCTTCCCTCCTGCAAACTTGGGAAATAAAAAAAATGGGATGGGAAATTAGATCTGCCAAAATAAGAAAGTTAACCCAGAAACAAGCTAAAGATAAACATTGTACAATTCCATTAAGAATTGTTTATAAGTAATAAATAGTTGCGTTTGTTCTGAAAGTGGATTTCAAATCTTATCTAGAGGGTGTTTACTTCATTCCTAATTACTTCTATCTTGTCAAACATACAATCCTTCTATAAAACAATGTTTCTTTTAACTTAATTTCAAATCTAGCACTTTGAATTCTACATGTGTAGTCCAATGTGAATGAGTGATATTGCCAGCTGTCCATGTGGCATAGATCAATTTAACAAGGAATACAGTGAATCCTGCTGCAGTGACCACTTTTTAAAAATGCGACACTGAATATGTGATTAATGACTGTTTTTTTCAATAAGCAATAAATATATGAATCAGATTTAGTCTTCTGCTCAATTTTAACATTTTTTGAAATCGTCTCTACACATTTAAGTAAAAAAACATTCTCAGAACAAAAGTTCCCAAGTTCATGTCATCACTTATCTAACTTTACAAGAACATCTTATGAGACAATATTAGTAAACATCAGTAATGTATATCAACATATACTCAAGTTTATTTCAATAATTTTCTGATACTATAGAACATTACCATACTGACCTTATAAATATACCACTTGTTTCATGGCAGCACCTGTCTTAATTAGCCCACAAGGTAATGAAAAGTAGGACATAATACTCCATTCATTTTCATTTCCATGGCAGCTATTTCAGTAATATTTTCTTATATCAAGCGTCAAGCCAATAAGGGCTGTTATTTGAGAGTGCTATAGGTGTTATCATCTGCTTAGGGATGTGGATGGTTCTAAATAGGTTTGACGGTTTAAATTTTACTACTCTCTTCTTAGTTGACCTTTTGGTGTGCGTCATCTGATATGGACAATTACTGAGGTCATTCCGAAACACCCTATAACATACTGCATTAAGGTCCCTCAACTCTACTAACATTTTCAAGAGTTCAGTTATCTTTTTATGTTATTATACAATCCTTTCAATTTCTTGATGCACGTTGAAATAAAAAGTAGAGGTATTTTTTAACACATGTACGGTATGTTTGAAGGAAGTGTATGTTTATTTATTATATAAATTCATAAAAGGTTGTTTAGGAAAAATAAAACTCTATGAATATTTTCACAGATGGTTTGGATAGTTTTGAATCAAACAAAAGTTTAACATTTCAATTTGTATTTCAACTGTTTTAACCGTTTTTAAAATAAACAGTGGTTTCTAATTCTCACCAGAGGACAATTGTCTATTTTCTTATATGTGACAATTTCATACGAGGTTCAGTTTCAATCAAATCTTTCGAAATTTAAAATATATTTTAAGTTGTATAACTGGCAAAAGTTAAGTTTAGTTGCAGTTGGTGACTATGTACTAGGCTTAATTATAGGTATAAGACTAAATGGTACCCAAATTGGCACCAAAGGACTTAAAAAATTTTCATATACTGTTCAATGCTGCTATTGAAAGCATCTGTACCAAAGTTCATGTTCAGGTGTCAGTTCTGACGAATGGTACCAAAAAGTGCAATATAAGATGCTGTTCCTGAAAATTTGTTTTAATTGATGTCTTTGTATTTGTTTCTGAATCATAAATGTTATCCAACCAAAGAATGGAAATAAAGTATTTAGACCCAAAATCTAAATAAGGTACTATCATAATATCCCCATTACATAGTTTTACATCCTATCAACCTTAAAATGAACCCAACTACACTTTGTTATGTAGGCGTGGAAATCAGAACCAAGCATTTGTAACAAGTCATTTGAATTGATTGACTGAGAATTCCTCAAAAGATTCCTGGGCCAATTTTAATTGGATACTACTTAATTATGAATATGTAATTTCCGTCGCTTTGTTATCACAGCCTTGAGGAAGTATGACAGGACCAGTATGTGCTAGAATATTCTAGAAAATATTTGTACTACAAGTAAATCATGACTTATTTTCAGTTAATGATAGAATAAAAAGTAGTATACTTTTTATACGGTACCTAGTAAAAAAAGAGGTCCATATTATGATTTTGCCTCAGGAGGTGCTATGTGCAATACTGTAATTATGACTAAGTACATGTATCAGTTCCTAAAGACTAGTAGACTAAATGGTAACAGTTCAATTAACTTGAATAACTTAGTTCAGCTGTCAATTGATATTAGAGAGAAACTCATGTTTTTCCTGCCTTTGATAAAAGATAAGGTTGAATTGTTCAGGTTCTTAAATCAACTCTATTTCTTTCCTTTCACCATTTCCTTCTGAGATTATCATAATATTATTATAACTTCTTATAAAACTTATTCTTGTATCTTGTGTTTTACAAGATTTTATTTGGCTGTTAGAAGTCATCAATCATTATCTAACAGAAGAAGATTTTTTCAATTTGGATTACAAAATGGTGGACTGCTTTTCTGCATAATTTCAAAGAAAAAACTTTTTACATAGATATTACATGAGAACAAAACATTATTGCAGTTCATGACTTCCTTCAATTTACAAAACGCCTTTAGTATTGTTTTAAACCTGTCGGTGATATCCAGTGAATATAGCTGTTTTGTATGAAAAAATAAAGAACAAGAAGAGTTTTTAAACTGCTGTTTTATCTAGTACTTTTATCTATCATGGGACTTTTCAAGATTATAATGTTAACATGAAGGTTGTTAAGTGGGGATTTTACATAACATGACGTTTCGTCATTGTCACAGAGGTTATGCAGAGTTCAATTTAGCGTCAAATATTCTCATGAAGTTTTTCTCCATTTCTTTTCTATAATTTTCATTCGGATTCGAGCATTTAGAGAGGGGGTTATAAAGACGTAAGTCTGTTCCCCAATCCTTTTTAAACCTGTATGCATAAAATATTGTTTAAAAAAAAATGAGAGCAAAAAATACCCTTTTTAAACTTGTATGCATAAAATACCCTTTCTACACTTGTATGCATAAAATATTGTTTATAAAAAAAAATGAGAGCAAAACATACATACTTACGTCCCCCATCTATGAAACACTACTTGTCAAAAAATGACAATTTATTTGCAAAAGAGAGGGTGAAGAAAGGGTATTCTAATTATTTCAAAACTCAAAAAGTTTAAAGCTATGGACCATAATGTCTGTTAGTTTCTGACAGTCTAAAGCTCCAGTGGAATGATATCAAGAGCTCTGGAGAACACCATGTGTAAAATGTATTTAATCAAGTCATATGTTAGGTGTGAAAACCAATCTACTTGTAAAAGATGTTTTTACTGAACTTGAGATGGAAAATGTCAGTCAGAAATCTCAATTCATCTGTTTAGTTTCGTCTGCTTGTAAAACACAAGAATTTTAACTTCTCTTATTCTGTACAAGAAACAATAAATAAAATGTCAATGAGACTGAATCCAGGCTTGTTTTAAACATGGGAATATTTCTGGTTGAAAAACACCTTAAAAGTTTTATATTAAGAGGTGTTGAATGATATATCTCCATTTTCTCAGCAACTCTTATATATTTTCTTTTCCTTCCCAAAACTTCAAATAGGACAAGCAAGAAACTTGAAAAAATAAAAAGGAAGAAGATAGATGGATCAAGATTAAAATAATTGTTAGTTTTAAACATGAACATTTTTTTCTAGCTAAGGTTATCAAGATGTTAAAGAAGGTGTTAAAAGACATCTAATATGGTGAAAGTTGAGAAGACATAAAATTCCAATTTTTGTCCCACACAATTCTGACATCTATATTTCCCTAGTTACATACTAGTCAATTTTGTATTAGTAAAAGCCAAAAGTCTATTTAGAGCATGATATAATCAACTAACTGTATTGAATGATTAATCAATACACTTTTGACATATTCTAGTTTTTGTTAATTTTACATTAGTAAAAGTTTATTGTCTTGATGTATTTTTTGATCAAGTAATAGGCAACTAACTATATTGAATGATTAATCAATACACTTTTGACATCTATATTTCCATATATTCTAGTTTTTCTTAATTTTACATTAGTAAAAGTTTATTGTCTTGATGTATTTTTTGATCAAGTAATAGGCAACTAACTGTATTGAATGATTAATCAATACACTTTTGACATCTATATTTCCATACATTCTAGTTTTTCTTAATTTTACATTAGTAAAAGTTTATTGTCTTGATGTATTTTTTGATCAAGTAATAGGCAACTTACGATATTGAATGATTAATCAATACACTTTTCACATCTATATTTCCATATGTTCTAGTTTTTCTTAATTTTACATTAGTAAAAGTTTATTTTTGTCTTGATGTATTTTTTGATCAAGTAATAGGCAACTAACTATATTGAATGATTAATCAATACACTTTTCACATCTATATTTCCATATTTTCTAGTTTTTCTTAATTTTACATTAGTAAAAGTTTATTGTCTTGATGTATTTTTTGATCAAGTAATAGGCAACTAACTATATTGAATGATTAATCAATACACTTTTCACATCTATATTTCCATATATTCTAGTTTTTCTTAATTTTACATTAGTAAAAGTTTATTGTCTTGATGTATTTTTTGATCAAGTAATAGGCAACTAACTATATTGAATGATTAATCAATACACTTTTGACATCTATATTACAATACATTCTAGTTTTTCTTAATTTTACATTAGTAAAAGTTTATTGTCTTGATGTATTTTTTGATCAAGTAATAGACAACTAAAGATATTGAATGATTAATCAATACACTTTTCACATCTATATTTCCATATATTCTAGTTTTTCTTAATTTTGCATTAGTAAAAGCTTTATTGTCTTGATGTATTTTTTGATCAAGTAATAGGCAACTAACTATATTGAATGATTAATCAATACACTTTTTACATCTATATTTCCATATATTCTAGTTTTTGTTAATTTTGCATTAGTAAAAGTTTATTGTCTTGATGTATTTTTTGATCAAGTAATAGGCAACTAACTATATTGAATGATTAATCAATACACTTTTGACATCTATATTTCAATACATTCTAGTTTTTTTTAAAATTTTGCATTAGTAAAAGTTTATTGTCTTGATGTATTTTTTGATCCAGTAATAGGCAACTGAACTGTACTGAATGATATTCAATAAAGAAATAATCCAGACTACTAACACTCAAACAAAATATAATAACCAGCTTGGTTTCTCTGATGTTTTTCAACAAGAGAAATATATCTGAACAAAGTTATCATAAAGTTAAAGTAGCTGTTGAAAGATATCTCATAAAAAGAAATTTGAGACTGACTATATTGTTCTTTCTTTTAATACAATTTAACGTGGATTTGCTTACAACTACATTGCTACAACTACAGAATTTTATATATACCATACACTATTTGGACCTCAAATGCTATCTGTCAATGTATCCATATGTCGAATGTGCTACAAGAAGCTTTAAATTATGGAAAAGTATATATGCCACATAAATCTAAATTTTACAGAGCATTTAACAGATAGGATAAGCACTCATCTGTTCTATGAAATCTCTGTTTAAAGATTAATATTTTCAACGAAACAATTCTTACTCTTAAACATTTAAACCACAAGTAGCAGGATAAAACATTATATTTATTGATGTTTGTTTTTATCACCAATTATAGAAAAAGTCACAGATTTTGTGTTTTTAAGCCAATTACATCCATAAATAGGAAGGAAAAGAAGATTAAAAACAGGACACTGTTGACTTCAAAAGAAAATTTATTGAATTAGCTTTTATTGCAAATTAATATAAAGTAATGTTTGTATGGAACACTGATTTTCACTATAATAATGGTGTAAATTGAATGTTAAGACTCTGTTTACAAGCAAAACATCTTTTAACTACTCTTCTTTATTAAAGATTCCAATAGACTACCTCTAATAGCAGACCCAAGGGAGAGAAGTAGACAATTACATCGAATATTAGTCATGTTATACACCCACAATATTTTAAAATGTTACCCATCGGAAAACTTTAAAAACTGATTGAGTATTTTCTAAATATTTTTCACGACTTAAAAACAGCAATTGCTTTGACTTTAACACTAGCTAAACAATAGTTTTTAAACATACAATACAGTTTTATGGTCTCAATGATCACATCAAAAGGTTAGCAAACATATGTCAAATTTCACTTCGCAACTGTTACTCTGTGGAATATAAATGCTTTTAGTGCATGACACTAATGCAGAAAAGTCAATGCTCTTTTCTTTAAGAAATCTATAAGTAAGTAATAACATAAGGATGTTCTTTCTTATAATTCTCACCCGAGGTAACTGAAACATCTAAATTACAGTAATTTTATGCCAAAAGACAAGAAATGTTTATCAACACCCAGCAATATTTAACTAATTACCTACAACAATTGGTAGCCATTTCTCTTTCAACAATCAACATTTAAATCTTTTATGTCAAAACATGAGCAAAAGATCTTTTAACTTCAAACAACAGAGGTAAGATACAAACAGCCAGATCTGACAAGAACTCAAAATTTAGAGCTTCTCCGCAATAGCAGGCGCAATATAGCACTATAGATAGTTACGTTCTCATTGCAACCTATTGTATTTATACTTTATACTGCATTTTCACTGGAAAGTTCAATAAGTCTGACTTCAACCTCAAAATTAAAAAAAAAAAAATCATAATTTGACATTCCATTTATTTTATTTCAAATTTGTACTGTCACTGGGCCTTTAGAAACTAAAAAAAAACTACACTTGAACAACTAAACAGGTTTTCAATGTCAATAGGTCAAACAGTTTTCCAGTTTCAGGGAAACCATGTTGAAAGTATCATCTCCACCCATGCTTGGACTGAACCAAAGATCCCAAGTTGGGCAAGTGTCAAAGAGCCATCACTACCCCAAAAACTCATTTACTCAAACCTTGAAAAAATATTTGAAGAAAAGAAATATTTGGCAAAAATCTATCTAATTGGATTGTCATTACCATTAACCTAGACAAAACAATTGTTTCATTTTTTTTTAAAGAAGAAGTTTGATGAGATCAACCCAAGATAGATAATATCTTCAGACAAAAAAACTTGGCAAAACACTAAAACTGTTTAGACTGAAACTTCAACTACATTTGAAAATCTCTTTTGAAATCAAAGATAAAGAAGTATCAAGCCAAAAATGTTTGTGATGGACAAAAGCTTCAGTTATAGATTCAACATCACATCTTAAGTTTTGACAGAGTTTGATCAAGTTAGGATTTCACATCACACAAATAACAAAAATACTTCTTGTAATTTTCTCCATTAATAATTCAACAGAAATTTTAGCCGAGGTTAATATCAAAAGCCAAAAGGTTAAGATTTTTTAATCAAAAAATACAAGTTGAATTAAAAAAACAGACTGAAAAAATGGATAAGATTGTGATAAGGAAAGTAGACTATGAAAGATTTCTTTTTCTTCTGTTAAAGTCTTCTATCTTATAATCCAGTAACATTTCAAACTGAGATAGAAGAAAAAACGCTAATTTACTGATTCTCCTACAAAAAAACTTCTTAATTCCCTTTGGTCTCATTGAAATCTTTAAAAAAAAATCTCTACAATTCTCAGTAGGCTAATTATTTGATCATTTGTTGAAGCCCACACCCAATAACTAACTTAACACAGTTAAATTATATCAAATTAGTTTCTTTTGAAATCACAGGTCAAATTTTTATTTTATTATTGGTCAAAGTGGAAATGAAACTTGTTAGTGCTACAAATAAAACTTATTTGTACTTAGTGCTGTATATTCACTCCTGAATATATAATATTCATATATGACACACTCTCTATGTATTTCAGATGCATGTAGGAGTGTTAAGGTGAAATGAGAATAGTATTCTCATAAAAAGCAATTACCAAGGTATATATATATAATGAACTATATATTTCAAAGTACTGTTAAGTTTAGTTCAGTTGGTAAATTGAAAATAATCAAATAATATAATGATCATGTGAAAGGAATATCAACAAGATATATATACAAAATTCTCCTTACAATTCTTAGTTAAAAAGAACAAATTTGATACAGCTAAAAACAGAAAATCAAATGAATAAGCAGTACTGTCATTCATTAACTTCCCGAAGGTTACATTCCATGGTCTTATCCATGTTCCTCATCCCAAGAGTTGCAAACTTTAAGATTTATACCTGCAAATGTTATTCAGTAAGTCTTTCTTTCCCTCTCAAAAATATATTTATCTTGCCTGATAACATAAAATGGTGCTTGAGCTTTAAACAATTCAACATCCAGCTCAGATGCATCCTGTTACTGTTTAGACACTGAGGTCAATGCAAAGAAAATTGTCAATTGGCATTCTAGATTGGACAGTAGGTAATGTAGAAGCTTTAACCCTAACTATGTAAAATATGAACAATAGCAAGACACCCCACAAGAAGGGTAATGATCTCAAAATTTAGTTATAAATAACAAGACACACCATGAAAAGTGTAATGATCTCAACATTTAGTTATAAATAACAAGATACACCTCGAAAAGGGTAATGATCTCAAAATTTAGTTATGAAAAGCAAGACACACCATGAAAAGGGTATGATCTCAAAATTTAGTTATAAATAACAAGATACACCTCGAAAAGTGTAATAATCTCAAATTTAGTTACACCATGAAAGGGGTAATGGTCTCAAAATTTAGTTATGAAAAGCAAGGCACACCAAAAAAAGGGTAATGATCTCAAAATTTAGTTATGAAAAGCAAGACACACCATGAAAAGGGTAATGATCTCAAAATTTAGTTATGAAAAGCAAGACACACCATGAAAAGGGTAATGATCTCAAAATTTAGTTATAAATAACAAGATACACCTCGAAAAGTGTAATAATCTCAAATTTAGTTACACCATGAAAGGGGTAATGGTCTCAAAATTTAGTTATAAAAAGCAAGACACACCATGAAGAGGGTAATGATCTCAAAATTTAGTATAAAAAGCAAGATACACCTCGAAAAGTGTAATAATCTCAAATTTAGTTATGAAAAGCAAGATACCATGAAAGGGGTAATGGTCTCAAAATTTAGTTATGAAAAGCAAGACACCATGAATAGGGTAATGATCTCAAAATTTAGTTATGAAAAGCAAGACACACCATGAAAAGGGTAATGATCTCAAAATTTAGTTATGAAAAGCAAGACACACCACAAAAAGGGTAATGATCTCAAAGTTTAGTTATAAATAACAAGATACACCTCGAAAAGTGTAATAATCACAAATTTAGTTATGAAAAGCAAGACACCATGAATAGGGTAATGATCTCAAAATTTAGTTATGAAAAGCAAGACACACCATGAAAAGGGTAATGATCTCAAAATTAAGTTATGAAAAGCAAGACACACCATGAAAAGGGTATGATCTCAAAATTTAGTTATGAAAAGCAAGACACACCATGAAAAGGGTATGATCTCAAAATTTAGTTATGAAAAGCAAGACACGTCATGAAAAGGGTATGATCTCAAAATTTAGTTATGAAAAGCAAGACACACCATGAAAAGGGTATGATCTCAAAATTAAGTTATGAAAAGCAAGACACACCATGAAAAGGGTAATGATCTCAAAATTTAGTTATGAAAAGCAAGACACACCATGAAAAGGGTAATGATCTCAAAATTTAGTTATGAAAAGCAAGACATAACACGAAAAGGGTAATGATCTCAAAATTTAGTTATGAAAAGCAAGACACACCATGAAAAGGGTAATGATCTCAAAATTTAGTTATGGAAAGCAAGACACACCATGAAAAGGGTATGATCTCAAAATTAAGTTATGAAAAGCAAGACACACCATGAAAAGGGTATGATCTCAAAATTTAGTTATGAAAAGCAAGACACACCATGAAAAGGGTATGATCTCAAAATTTAGTTATGAAAAGCAAGACACACCTCGTAAAGGGTATGATCTCAAAATTTAGTTATGGAAAGCAAGACACACCATGAAAAGGGTATGATCTCAAAATTTAGTTATGAAAAGCAAGACACGTCATGAAAAGGGTATGATCTCAAAATTTAGTTATGAAAAGCAAGACACGTCATGAAAAGGGTATGATCTCAAAATTTAGTTATGAAAAGCAAGACACACCATGAAAAGGGTATGATCTCAAAATTTAGTTATGGAAAGCAAGACACACCATGAAAAGGGTATGATCTCACAATTTAGTTATGAAAAGCAAGACACACCATGAAAAGGGTAATGATCTCAAAATTTAGTTATGAAAAGCAAGACACGTCATGAAAAGGGTATGATCTCAAAATTTAGTTATGAAAAGCAAGACACACCATGAAAAGGGTAATGATCTTAAAATTTAGTTATGAAAAGCAAGACATCACGAAAAGGGTAATGATCTCAAAATTTAGTTATGAAAAGCAAGACACACCATGAAAAGGGTAATGATCTCAAAATTTAGTTATGAAAAACAAGACACACCATGAAGAGGGTAATGATCTCAAAATTTAGTATAAAAAGCAAAACACACCATGAAAATGGTAATGATCTCAAATTTAGTATAAAAAGCAAGACACACCATGAAGAGGGTAATGATCTCAAAATTTAGTAATGAAAAGCAAGACACACCATGAAGAGGGTAATGATCTCAAAATTTAGTTATGAAAAGCAAGACACACCATGAAGAGGGTAATGATCTCAAAATTTAGTATAAAAAGCAAAACACACCATGAAAATGTATGCTAGTGGTTTTTCTTTGAAAAATAACTATTTCACTAATGAAATTAAGTAATGATATTTGTAATACACAAAACTTTCGAAAAAATGTAGCATTAATATAACAGAAACATCAAGTCATTTATCAAGCAGCTGACAGGAATTCCCCTTTCTCACATATTTAGTTTTTATATTAACTTAATAGACTGATCTTATCATTAAAAAGTCCTGTTTGTTTGCTGTCATAAAATACGTCTAGTAAAATGTTTGTGGAAATGACATTATGATCAAAGACATTTTTAATTTAATTTTCTCTGGAGTTTTGGTAGACTTTGTATCCTATAAATATTGCCTTTCTACTTCATAGAACTCTATCAGTTATCCTTTATACTCTTTTAAACTGAATTTCCTGAAATTTGGTAAGTCTACAATTAATGAATATTAACAAGTATATACCAATGCTGATATTTATCAAAATTGTCCATGTTATTATAATAAAATATTGAAGTTACAAAAATAACCTCATCCAACAAGTACAGAAAGATCAAATTAAGCAGCATCTGAAAGTGGATATAATTGCAGAAATTAGTTTGCAAATGAATGGCTAACATTAAAAAGTGAAGAGACATTACTTCTAGATTTATATAAGGGTATATCAGGATAAACTTACCATCCTATAAAAGGAAAGAAAAATTGATTTGCCTGCACCAAACCTTTTTTCAGTAAGCCAAGAGGAAACTTATTCTTAAATAGGAGAAATTTATTATCCTTGTAAGACATTTAGAAGTATCAGTGTACATTAAGAGACAACAATTATAATGGATATAGAGCTATTTTTATTCTTTTAAAAAATATAAAATAATACCATAATAATTGTTGGCTCTGAAGGAAATTTATAGTGAAGTATTCAATTTCAGTTACCTATTATTGAATAAGAACACTTTCTTGTGTACCGGTAGTTATAATGCGAAATTTGTTTTAGGTTTAAATAGATTGCTGGTTTGATTGCAGACAGCTCTATTTTCTGAGGGACACAGCACTTTAAATAAGTTCGATTTATCTTCTTGATTAAATATTAAGAGGCCTTGGGTATATCCAAGTGCCATTGATAAAAATGAATTAAGTAATAAAAGTTCCGATACAATGGAATAATAACTATTGTCAGGAGAGGTCTGAGTGCTACACCAATTCCACTAGACTGACCAATATCTCAAATTCAATTGTTACATATACAATAAACAATAACATTAGTGAAGTTTTTATCACAAGTGTATGAGACAGAATGATAGGATTTTTCTATCAGTCAGACTATTCTATTAAATATACTGTAACTGGGTTTGTCAGCATCCCTTATAAAGTAGACATAGATAATAATTCAGTTATGTCATCAGTAAACACAAATAGTTTGTTCTATTGCTTTAACCCAGACAATACATTCATCTGCAGTGTAATATTTTCGCCATCTAACACAAATGGAGCAATTAGGGTCTTTTTATGTTGCAAACTGCGGCCACTAAAACGTATGGTGTTCATACTTATGCCCTCATAGTTCTCCAGTCTGTTTTACTTTTCATGAGAGCCTCCTTGGCTCAATAATTTAGATGATTGCTTGGTAATCTGGAGATTCAGGGTTCAATCCCAGCAAAGGTTGAGATGAACTTTCAGACTTTACAACCTGGTTTCCCCTTGTCAGTGATGTAGATCGGAGGGACTGACATTGAAAAAGCGTCTAGTCATTTGGATGGGACAATAAACAGAAGCCCTGTGCACTATAGGCTTTTCTGAGTTAAAGATCCATCGACATTTGGAAAACACAAAAAGAGTAAACTAATGCCGATATATCCAGGCTAAATTTCCCTCATTGCAACCAACATGGCTGTCGACAGTAGCCTAATACGTTCAGAAAGATAAGATGTATAACTACATACATTTCAATTTACTTTTCATATTCTGCTTTTTTGACAAATCTGTATATAAGGTTCCCATAGACAGAATCATGGGTTCATTATATGTGATATCTATATCTTCATGCTTCTGAAAACTTCCAAACAGATCTGAAAGTCAATAATGTCGTTTTTAGAGACCTTCCTCTATATTGGGAAAAGCTACAGTTCACTATTCATGGTAGAATATTGTTCAACAATTGACAACTAATAAAATGCATCACACATGTTCCTAAGCGAAGACCAAACAGCGTAGAAATATATAGCTGGAAACTTGCAATCTATTTCTAATGGCAAACATTCCCTTTCATTGCTCATTCAAATCAGAATTTTATTTGCTGAGAAGAAAAACTAGTTCTATTCAATAATATCATAAAATAATTTCATTTCTATCAATTTAATATAAAATAAATGGAATAAAACCAGATTAAATATATTTACAACAAAAAATATTTTCAAAATTGCTATTGACCAAGTTTAACATTCACAGAGTGAAACTTTAGTTTTTTGGCTTTTAAATTCTGCCGATTTTCTGCATTGCTAATAATTGATCTGAAGATTTCTATCAATAAAAATCATTCACTTCACTTCTGATTGATGAAGCAGTACCGCAGTAAATTGGTAGAATTTTCTTCGTTCCTTTCATCCTGCTTGACAACCAGATATTAAGTCAATTTCAGAAATACTGATGGAATAATTTTCTGGTCAAATTCTGAGTCAATAAAAACGTAAATTGAGTTACTTTATTTACCTTCTTGGTAAATCTTCAGATGATGGGTTTGACATTTGTTACTGCAAAAATGTCAGTTTTGAATAATGATAGGACATGAAACCATGGAAAAAATATCAAAGATGCATGCCTTTTGGAAAGTATTAATGGAACAATTAGGTTTCTTTTCAACAATAAAAAATTGTAAGGGTTAAAGTTCAGGTTAACTTCCGTGATATTTGCAATCAAATTATGAAAGTTTCATAAACCTCACAGATCTCGTACTCTAAAAGTATTGCTACTTTGAGAAACTTTGGAAAATGTTCTCATTCAGTTTGTAGAGGCAACAAGAAATTTATTAAACAGTTAATTAAAGAATCAATGGGAACAAGGGCAATAATTCTGTTCAATATTAACATCTTAGTCAAATTGAACTGTACAGATAACAAAATTGGAGGGTATAAAATAAACACTAGGGCAATCTAACAAGTCACGTAATGAAATATTTCTTCAATAACCAACTCAACATCTACCTAAATAAACACTTGTAGAAATTTTAACTTACTTTCTTGTAATATTACTTCAATAACTTTCTCTGGACAATGCAACATTTTCAATTAAGAATTGTGTATATTGAATACTTTTCAAAATTGGATAATTTTAACACAGGTTTTTTATATCTTTGTCTTCCTCAGAATAGAAATAGAAATCAATTGACAGTTCACTTCCTGATACATAGTGTTTGGTTACAGAAATTGAAATCATTCTGTCCTATATTCTTTGTAAAATTCTTGCAACCTCTTTATAAAACGGAACATTAATAACACAGCAAGACTATTTGCATCCCTCTCTAACTCCCTTAACACCAAGAGAAGAAATGGTTAGAGTGAAGATCTTTTATAAAAGATTAAAAATATTGGAATATATACTCATATTGACAATTCTTGAGGACTAAAATTTGTTGTTCATACTAAGACACATTCTCCCTTTAAGTCACACCAAAACACATTATTTGCAATAAACTATAAAGTATCACATCACATTAATATCACATGTGATTTATTAAAGGGATAATAGGCGTTAGAATACACTCGTTAGAATACACTCGTCCTACGGCTTATATTTGTGTTTAATACTGACTATTAGTTAAATGAGTATGTATCCCACACTTTACCAAATTCTCAAAAGCCACAATTTAAATATATTCGGAATTTTAAAAAAGGGACGATTCCATTCAGTTTGAGAATAAAAGCGTCTGGTAAATCAACGCTAAAACATCATTGTGGAATTCAACAGTAGGGGTCAAGGACGTGTGAAAACCCACATGTTAGAGTTACTTCCCTTTATATTTACACGATTTGAAAATCGCTTGATGGATGACTCAAGCATTTTATGATTAACTACTCTATTTTGGGGATTTATCGGATTTTAGAGAGATTTTGATGTATAGGTAAGTTCACTGATGGATATATACTGTTATTGTCCAAATTTGAGTGAACTTAAAATTTTATGTTCATTCTAACGCCTATTATCCCTTTAACACAAAGAGAAGAAATGGTTATTGTGAAGATCTTTTATAAAAGATTAAGAATATTGGAATATAAGTATAAGTTGTTATAAGTTGGGCTTAACAAATACTAACTTATGACAAATACTCCAATAGAAAAGGAGGAAAAGCAGGGGCTTAACATTAGCTTTCATATTTTGGATAACTAATTTGAGTCCCCCCTCTAACTCCCATGTCACAAAGAGAAATAATGGTTAGTGTGAAGATCTTTTATCAAAATATCAGAATACAAGTATAACACAACTATAACACTAGCCCTAATGTCATATTCCACCAATATTTATGTCCTTCTCTCCTGCATTATTATATGAAACTTTATAATCACCATATAATTTTATTAAAAGGATAATAGGTCTCAGAGTGAACATAAAATTTGAAAATTTAAACTTGGCCAATAAGAGCTCTATTCATCATTATTATACCTGTTGCCATAAATCACATAAAAAATATATAGATATAAAAAATATACATTTGATTATTAAAAACTGATAAAATTGATTAGGCGTTTTTAAAAAATTCTTTTAAGGGATTCTGATATTTTATGACACCAGGTAAGTTCACTGATGAATATATACTCATATTGACAATTCTTGAGGACTAAAATTTTATGTTCATGCTAAGACACATTCTCCCTTTAAGTCACACCAAAACACATTATTTGCAATAAACTATAAAGTATCACATCACATTAATATCACATGTGATTTATTAAAATATGGCTATGCAAAGGTATTAATCAGAATGGTGTTAGATCAACATATAAGTAGCCTACTGATTATATTTGTATATGTTAACAATTTGACAGTTTAGAATTTAATTGCAATATAAAATGTTCATTTGTGAAATAAATCATCAACTTACATAGTGGGTCTGTAGACTTTTGCCAGGGATGAATGGAAATCTTGCATTTTTCTTTTCAATTCCATCTGGAAAACATAAATTTTATCTAGTTAAAAAATAATATGAAATTACATCACAAACTGGGAGTCAATGAAGGATAATACAACCACAGAGTGAGTTGGTAAACAGAGCAGTACAGTAGTAAATCTTATGTTTTGGAATCACAAATTTGTTGAATCTGAAGAAAGAGAGAAGTATCCAGTACTCCTGAAGATCATCTAGAGAGCCACAATGGCTGAGTGAGTTGGACGCTTGGTCCCTAACCTGAGAGTCCATGCAGGGTCAGGGTTCATTCCAAGCAAAGGTTGAGATGAACTTTCAGATTTTTCAGTGATGCAGGTCGGAGGGACTGACATAGAAAAAGCATCTAGTTTGGATGGGACAATAATCCGACCCCCTGTGTGCTACAGACTGTGGACTTTGAAGATCCCTTGGAAATCACCTAAAGAGAAAGTGAATGCAGCTGTTCTGGCAAAATTTCCCCAATTGAACACTGCATGGCATTGTACATAAGGTGAAGAAGAGTAGGATGTAAAACTCCATTCATTTCATTTTCATTTCCTGAAGATCACTTGATACTTTAAGGGGTTTTCTTATTGATAGTCTATATGGCTACAGATTTTTCCATTTAAGAAAGTGAAGTATCTCTTTACAACTAAAAAACTGTCTACAATCTTATGAAATCTAAGATCTTCTGAGGTACCCACTTTATATATGGTACATATTGTAAATGGCACTCTGAAATATAAGAACTTTGGTTCCTGGTAATATAAGATTCCATTAAGCCTGCCATAGATTCTGGTATAAATGACAATAAATGAGAGGCTTATAAAGAAATGATGAGAGAATGATTGAGGTATGGGCATATTTTATCAAGATAAGTGCTGTATAATAACTTCATGATAGAAAGCTGGAATATTAATCTTTCTTACGTTGTCAGCTTTCTATCTTAACATCTTTTGTACCGACCCGCCAGTGTCTTCTGCTACATTTAAAATTCTCTTTTTTCTCTTTTAAATTCAAATTGAAAGAAATATTCTTGGAGTTTGAAAACAAACCTAATGAGGGTTTACTGTGGTGTTAACAGATTTGTGTCTCGTGGTTTTGCAGCACTTTAATATATTTTCACAATTTACTGAAATGCTGCAAAGTGGAATTTTGTGATTAATTTGAGAATAGGGAACACACACATAATACACAAGGTTATGTTTTTTATCATCAGAAGAAGAATACATAAAACTCAATTCATTTTATTTTTTTAGGAATGTCAGTTCATTTGACCAATGTAACTGATATTCTGAATCAAACAACCCAAGATCACAAGGGTACACTTCATAGTGGTAATAGTGCAATTACTCTCAGCCTTAACTCTTGCAGATGATAAGGTTCTTCCCTTTCAATCCTGCTATAATTTGTGCAAGTAATTGTGGACTTCAATGCTTTATGTTTGTAATTTCAACCCCTATTTTCATCATTTACATAAAGAATCTTCTGATATCAGAGCCTTTCTTTTCAAAAGTCGAGACATATATTTCTTCTCCTAAAAATCTTAAGATTTGTGAAGCTTCTACAGAGTGCACCGTTTTTTAAGTAACAATACAAAAAGAGGATGTGGCCAATCCATTCTGCAGCTGAAAGAAGTTGCGTTAAATACCATTACCACGTGGTTAATGAAAATCAAATGAATCTAAATATTATGAAATAAATGAATACATAAATAAATATCCATAAATAAAATATAATTGTTTTCGCACGTGGCAGTAATTAACTAATATTATTAACGAATTATTCAATATGATTCATAACTAAGTTAAATAAGTACATTGAATGTACATGTACTGGTACAATGATTTACTTAAAGATAGCTTGCCAGGCAAGGTAATAAACGCCCACTGGCAGCATTGAACTTGAATAATAAATTGGGCAATAACTCAAAAAACATTCATTCAGTATTTATTGCAATGTCATTGCTTCTATGCGGCCACAATACCATTTTGATGCAATTTTACTAAGTCAAAGGCAATAACTAAAAAATCATCAAATTCAAACTTGACTACCATCTTATCTATTTCAATACTCATACCAAGTTTCATCAAATTCTATTAAAAATTGTAGCAATCTTTGCACCCATAAAAAAAAATTTTGATGCAATTTTACTAAGACAAGGACAAAAATTCCAAAAACGTTCAACAAAACATCGTCAAATTCGAACTTGACAACTGTCTTATCAATTCCAATGCTAACACCAAGTTTCATCAAAATTCTTTGAAAATTGAAGCTTCCTATTGCACCACAATAGAATTTTGAAGCAATTTTACTAAGTCAAGGGCAATAACTCACTGTTCATTGAAAAATTGTCAAATATAAGCTTGACTGAGGTCTAATCAATTCCAATGCTCATACGATTTTTCATCAAAATCCATTGAAAATTGTAACTTCTATTGCACCCACAATAAAATTTTGACGCAATTTCACTAAGTCAAGGGCAATAACTTAACCTTAACTAAAACCGTTCATCAAAAAAATCATCAAATTCGAACTTGACCACCATCATATCAATTCCAATGCTCACAACAAGTTTCATCAAATTCATTGAAAATTGTATCTTCTATTGCACCCAAAATAAAATTTTACTTTCAAGGTCAATTACTCATAAACTGTTCATCAAAAAATCGTCAAATTCGAAACCTGACCACCGCCTTATCAATTCCAATGCTCATACCAAGTTTCATTAAAATCAATTGAAAGTTATACGTAGCTTCTTTTGACTAACAATAAATTTTGACATGATGTAACTAAGTCAAAGGCAATTAAAAAACTGTCAAATTCGAACTTGACCGACATCTTATCAATTCCAATGCTCACACCAAGTGTCATCCAAATCCATTGAAAATTATAGCCTCTATTGTGTCTACTACAAATAAAGAGGCAGGGGCAATAACTCAAAAAATAAAATTGTCAAAATCAAACTTGACTGCCTAAAATCCATATAAAATTGTAGATTCTATAGTGTATACAACAAATGTGACAGACCTAGGCCAGTGCTTCTATCTTCAAATTTAATCAATATATCAATTATATGCTTAAAATGTGTTTCCATTGTTGTTTTGTTGTCTGTTGGAGATTCCTGTGTGTTGGCTGGAGGTTAAGTAGTGCAGTGGTGTATCCATGGTGTTGTTCTTAATTGTTTTCTTATTCATCAAATTGTTCTCAAACAGGATATCTGATGAGGACACTGACTAAGGAAACCTCTCAGACTATAATGTCCTTGCTAAATTTGTTTTCCTTGTTGATGCACTCCGAATTTAATTGATACTGGGGCCCGTTTTTTTTTCTCCTGGTTCACCCTTACCCCCAGGATATTCTAATAACTAGAAGCCCAGAGAACATATTGCTCACAATTCCAAGGTACCAAAACCCAATCCAGATGTTCATCTTATTGTTTTTTTTGTAAATTAAAACTGAAGACAATTGGTGGCGGGTTTAACCCTTTCAACCCTAGAAGCTGGTATACCGGCTCATCCTTATATGATATATACCCTATAAGCCGGTAAACCAGCTATTGTCAAGTGACGTCATACAATGTTAACAATGCAACGTCATACAAATTAAGAAATATTGCTTGGAGCTCAGGGTATATGACGTTCTATCTAAATTACACTCAGGGTTCAAAGGGTTAATTCTCACTAGTTGGGGGCCCAACCCCAATGGACCCCACCCTGACAACGAGGCTGGATGCACTGGACTTTTCGTCATGTCAGTCCTACCTAAGTAAAAGACTAATAATAGCATGACTGCTAGCACTGGTGAGGAAAATCTAATTTCGTTCACTCATTGGAGCTACAGAAAACCATAAAATTAAGACATTAAGAAAGACATAATAAGCTGCAGATAGATTTCAAAGTATATTTAAAATAAACACTTAAAGTGTAATTAACATAAAACAAGATATATTATAGAAGACATGTTTCTTGAATTAAAAAATATCTCTTACATCATTTATAAAACTTTATAAACAATCACGAAAAAGTTTAACTTTTTTTATGACCATTATTGAATCAAGATGGCTTATAGTTTTGGGCCTACAACAGGTCCGAATTTAATGATGCAGAAATACATTAAATTGTCATGGAAGTTTACAACTATACAGCTAATATACAGGTAGTGATCATAAAACAATGAAATCCTTAATTACTTTGATGACGTGCATCAGATTGTCAAACCTTTTGGTGAATTTCAAGGCAGGAAACTCTTCTGGTTTACAGCGACGTTTCTCCTTGAGAGATCTTTCTCAAGGTCATTTAATATAAATGACATGAAATGAAATAGAGTTTTACGTCCTACTCTTTTGCACCTTATGTGCTAATGAAGACGGGCAACGCCATGCAATGTGAAAAGAGAAATTTTTCCAGGACAGTGTCATTCGCCTGCTCTTTTTGCGATTTCCAACTGTCGAAGGATCTTTAAGATATAATTTAACATAACTATTTGACTGAAAATATATTTGTTGTTATGAAATTAAACTTGTTGTATTCTTATAATTGATCATCTATACCTTTTTTATCCACTAGTAGTCTACATTTATCTGTCAACAGATTTTTGTCCATATAATTTATGTTACAGTCACAAGTTTCCAATAATGGTCGGTTAAAGGGAAGCAATCGCGAAAAAGATGAGAATTATCTGGATACAAACCACATCTACCAACCAAAAGACAAGTTTTCGGGGACTGATTGATGATTATATCATATGAAAAAAAAACATAAGTAACGCACATCGTTGAAGAATATTTATTTCTATACAAATTGCAATATATATAATACAATTCTCCAATACAATATAGTCGAACCAAAGTGAAGCATGAAGCTTATCTGGTTTGACCCTCCCTTAAAAAAAAAATCAAGATATTTACCATTAAAATATACCATACATTTACCATAAGCTTTTTTGTAAGGGGTTGTGTATATGCAGAATTATTTACAATTGCTTCAAACACATTAGTTAAGCATCAAGTCTATGTACATGTATAATAGCAAGACGGTAGGCCGCTGCGGAAAATGGATATCGTCTATACGAGCTACCTATCAATATTTTCCAGTATTGTTCTACAAAATACAAAATTACGTTAAGGTTTTAAGTGATATGATGTCTTTGTTCAAAATTCAACTTAATAAGTTGAGGCAGAAGTTCAAAATGCCTGTGATCTCCATTCGTGTGTGTTATTTCCTTGTAAGCGCTTTAAGTACTTTCGTATGCATGTACACACGATATTGATATGATGGCTTTTATGCTCTAATAGGCCTACATACTTATATGATTACGTATTTCGACTTTGGCGAAAACGTATTGTAATCGTTCGGATTATTGTGGGACTTTGCTACCGCAAAGTCCCAGTTTGTTTTCGGTTTGTCTTTTTTTTTTTTTTTTTTTTTTTTTTTTTTTTTTTTTTTTCGAAATTTACACAGGGCACACAGCCTAAGCTGCAATAGTTGCAGCAATTTCACAACTTCTCTACACCTTCTGTTGTGGCGACGTTTCTATTAAATATAAATTGGAACATTTTTGCAAAACCGGAAGTGCTGCATTGCAACATGTCTATAAAGTCGGTCAGTGGCTCTAGGACTCGCATTTTTGGACCGATTTTCGTCGGGTTTGCATTTTTGAAAACTTGAAACAATTTTCAACAAGATAGCAGTTACAAAATTTCGAAATTCGAAAATTCATAGCACACATTTTTTTGCCGTATTTTGCACATTTTTGCAACTTTGCTATTTTTAGACCGATTGATCTGAAAATTTGGGTGCCTTCAAGTGTCATGAATATGAAAACATTGGCAGAGTCAAAATTTTTGGTTCATTTCCGGTTTCAACGTAAAACGGGTTTAAACTTCCGGTTGACCTACTTGTGCTGTAATTGATGTATCGCAACAAAATTTATGTCAATCCTAATTAAATTAGAAGACAAAAAAACGAAGAAGAAAAAATCCGGACCGGAAGTGAAACATTGGCCGCCATCTTGAAATGTCACTTTTTTGTAAAACTCAAAATGGGGCCTCTACGGTAAGAGCGATTTGTGTGATGTTTATATTTTTGGAAAGCTTAGTCGATTGCGATCAAAATGTTGGAAATCGATTTTTGAATTTTGCTTTTGCTTTTTTGCAACATCCGGTTGAATTTTTTCGAAGTTTGGGGGCTTATTTCTCGTGACCTTGACCTTTGGTGACCATTACCTTTAGTAGGTCAAAGGTCATTGACCTTGGCTATCAGTTGATACTTTGAACTTTGACCTCCGACGTCTACTTCCGGTTTTATAGCTGCCCGAAAACAGCAAAATTCGCAACTTTGGGCTGCTCTAGAGCGTGACCTAATTAATTTAGAGTGTTAATTTTTTCAGATTCTTAAAGTGCTTTTTGTCCTCTTTCCAACGATATATAACAAAAGTTTGTAAAATGAAAATTGAATTTTTTGATTTTTGCAAAGAAAAGTACATTTTGCCGTATTTTCGCTTCCTTGAAATGTATGTGTGTATATCTCGTGATCTATGAGCTGTACAAGCTTCAAATTTTTACTGTGAATATACATTTTGAATATGATTAGATTCCCCTCCAAAAAAACGAGATGGGCGTGGCACATCCGGGTGAACTTCAAATGTACCATTTATATCGGTCAGCGAATTACGGCTGCAGTAAATAACGTTTTTCAAAAAAGTACCTTGCATACATATATCTCATTACTTTGGCCAGTTTATCCCAAAAAATCAAATGTTTCTGCCTGTTTGTTGCAATTTTGCGACATTTGCAAAAAATCAGTTTTTTTTTAGTTTGGGGGCTTATTTCTAGTTACTTTGACCTTTGGTGACCTTGACCTTTACAAGGTCATTGGTCACTGACTTAAGCTATCAGTTGACAATTTGGCATTAGACTTCTGACGTCTATTTCCGGTTTTATAGCTGCTCGAAAGCAGCAAAATTTGCAACGTTGGACTGCTCTAGAGCGTGACCTAATTAATTTAGAGGGTTATTTTTTTCACATTCCGAAGGCGCCTTTTGTCCTCTTTCCAGCGATGCACAACAAAAGTTTTTAAAATGAAAATTTAATTTTTGGACTTTTAAAATTAAAGTACATTTTGCTTTTTTGAAACGTATTTGTGTATATCTCGCGATCTATTAGATGTACAAGCTTCAAATTTGAACCATGAATATATATTTTGTATGAGATTAGATTTACGCAAAAGTAAATTAGATGGGCGTGGCACATACGGGTAAACTTCCAATTTACCAGTTATATCGGTCAGCGCTTTACATCTGTAGGAAATAACGTTTTTCCAAAAAATTCTTTGCACACAGATACCTCGTTGCTTTGGCCAGTTTCTCCCAGAAAATCAGATGTTTCGGCCTGTTTGTTGCAATTTTGCAACGTTAGCAAAGTCCCACTCTGTGCCACGTGTGGCTCTAGTTTTATTTTTTTTTTTTTTTTTTTTTTTTTTTGTAATTCTTGGATGAGTTTGCAGACAAACTGGTAAAAGGTGCAGAAATTCTAAATCTACAGTTGATCTTAGAATGATTTCTATTATCAAATAAAACAAAACCGGAAGTTCTATCTCTGACAGGAAGTGAGAACCGGAAGTTCAGGTTTTTTTTGCTTTAGCAAGTTTATTTTCAGTTCGATTTTGACCGGATTTTCAGATTTGAAAACTTCAATGTATTTGTCAACTAACAATTATAGGTTTTATGCAATTAGGTTAAAAATTTTACCCACGATTTGCAATTCAATATTCAAGGGTCATCGGCAAAAATTTCAGACCGTGATTTCTCCTTTAATATAAATGGTAAAATTTTGAAACTTTACCAGTTGATAGGCGATATGTTTATAATTTTTGAAAAAATGTGAAAAAAAAATTCCACTTCCGGTTTAGCCTCAAATGACGTAATTACGTAACTTCCGGTCTATAACTGCTAGGTGAAAAGTGAAAACTGTTTTATAAATAACTTGTCAATAGTAATTGATTTGACCTAAATAATTAGGTCAAGCTGCCATATCGGCCGCCATTTTGAATTTTCGTTACAATTCTTAAATCCGAAATTCAGACACTACTGATAGACCGATTTTGATGAAATTTAGCACATAGATACAATGGATCATTATGTACCTTTTCTTGGAGACCGATTTTCAAATTTCGTATTTTCTTTCGAATTATTTAAATTTCGATTTTTTCAAAATTAGGTCACTTTAACGGGTACGGAAGGTGTGACCCACTTAATCTATGACCTTGAAAATTAGGTCAAATAATATTCAATATATTGTCTACGAGTAGATATTTTTTTAATTTGGCTTACTTAAAAAATTCATAGAGATAAGTGTACTTAAATACAGCAAAAATTGATAATTTTCATATTTTCGCCATCATTAACCGTTACGGAAGGTGTGACCTAATTATTTTATGACTTTGAAAACTAGGTCAAATGATATTCAATATATTGTCTAGATGTAGGTAATTGCAAATTTAGCCTACATAATATTTTAAGGCTCTCGAAATACGTTCATAATTGTAAGCAATTCTAGTTTTTAATGTTTTCCTAACATATCATTTTATGACTTGATCGTAAATGTTATTATATGATTTACGACATGTGCTATCTGTTGTTTATTATCTCAGTCGTACAATACACAATAGACTGGTTATTGATTGTTGGAGGGATGCCACAGCTTTTGACGGCCATCTCGTAACAAAGGACTTTTGGATGTGTTATCAATAAGATTTTTTTTTGCACAGAACCTTTCAAGAATTCACATTGTTATGTACGTGAATAGTCACTTAGTTACATGAAGTATCAAAAAGTATGATCTACAATCTACCTGTTTTTTTATTTTTTTATATGAATGGTGGATAAGACTTTAAAATCGTGATAAAATATGATAATAACGGTCAAAGGTATACATTACATGAATGGTAATATATATAGCCCTCTTCATAACGCTTGTTGATCTAAGTTCATTGTGTTTGTGAAAAACATGGGATTTAAATAAGAAGTGTTTTATCGATTACCAGTCTTATAACGGTTAGCAACTTTGAAATTGAAAGAATATTTGCCTTTATCGCGACTGGCTTAACGTTACGATCATGGGAGATCACAGTGCATCAATGGAGGTTGCTACCAGTCAAGCGGTGGAATTAAAGAAACAGATATCGTTATTTGACTGTGTTTCTTTAATAGTTGGAACTGTGATAGGGGCTGGAATTTTTGTCTCTCCTGTAGGAATACTCCTCAATGTACAGTCAGTTGGGATGTCAATTATTCTATGGGCAGCATGTGGACTTTATTCCGGTCTCTGTGCTATGTGTTTTGCGGAACTAGGCGCTGCTATGCCAGTGACTGGTGGTGAATACATGTATATCTACACGGCATTTGGTGATTTTGCAGGCTTTTTATGCCTGTGGATATATATTACTATAAACTACTGTGTGGGTTATGCTGCTCTTTGTTTAGTATTCTCGACCTACATACTACAACCGTTATATGTCACATGTGAAGTACCCATTATTGTTATTAGATTAGTCAGTGCCTTAATTTACAGTAAGTTTTACCTTCTCGTAAAGCGACAGTTGACATAAAGTATAAGTTAAGGGAAACGGTTCTGGCACACAGCTAGTATCGTTTATTTTATATAATTATATATAAGCGTATGCCTGCACATAACGCCACATTTTGCCTAGTTGTATCTATTGCACCAATGTCAGTTTTCTATTTATCTATGTTAAGATTTAAAGTCTTTAAATGGCATTTAGCAATTGTGATATATAGGCACAGCTTTATGGAACAACAATCACTGGTTAAAGTTTTTGCGACGTTTCGGCGCGTTTCCCCCGCCGTCCTCAGGCACAGAATGACAAGACATACTATTTTACCTTTTAACATTAATGTACTTGCAATAATAAACTATTTTATCTTATTTTAATAATAAGTACAATTGTATATATATCTTTGCCTATCATGTCTTGTCATTCTGTGCCTGGGGACGGCGGGGGAAACACGCCGAAACGTCGCAAAAACTTTAACCAGTGATTGTTGTTCCATAAAGCTGTGCCTATATATGTTAAGATTTGTTGTCATATTTGTGTGGAAACCTTCTCAATATCCTGTTTCTGTAACAGTTTAAACAATCAATGGAGTGATATAACAGGCTAAAATTGAGATTAAATAAAAGAGTCAATCCTTTTTTCAGCATTGTTAACAGCATTGAATTGTCGAAACGTGAAATGGGTGACCAAGCTACAAGCCGTAACAACAGGTGCAGCTCTCATATCGCTGATTGGAATAGTCATTATTGGTGTTATATGGATTATCAAAGGTAGGACCACCTACTCATATCATTAAAATTGATATATCATCAGAATAGAATGCAATATTCTAGTCATCTTCAAAATGCCAATACATATACTACGTCGAATGCTTGACCTCTTTAATTTCATACCTTTATTTCATATCACTAAAGTTTGTAAATGAAGCGATTATTGAATTCAACGCTATTGATTACATTATCAATCTGAGCCCTCGACAAAAAGTGTGTTAACCAAAGGTCATATTATTGTTTACAGTCTTTTAAAGGAGGGCTCTTAATGCAGGGACGCAGATCCATTGAGATGGTAACAATCCTTGACGGATCAAACAATAATAGGATCGAAGTTACTGTTCTATTTTAGTCTATATTAAAACTGTATTAATCCGTACTTATTGGAGGTCGTCTGTACTTATCTGTATGAGACCGTATTCTTATTCATTCTAGCCTTTACCATAGCAAACCGTGTTTTGTCGCATTCAATTCGCACCCTTAATTACACCAGTGTGCATCCGTATCGATTTCAAATTGGCATTTCCGGTATCATCCGCTAATTTAATCCTTAGTGGAACCCATGGTGGTACGTGATTGTGCGACCTAAATAGGCTTTAAAGAGCAAAGCCGTCTGCCCGTGAGATCCGGTGGTTTCGGCTTTAAGGCTCGTATTATAGTTTTTGGGCAAGCTGGCATTATATTACAGCTTCTAAGCATATAGGTCGAATATTTGTTTTATTTAACGTGTTAATTAATTTCGTTTGCGCCTTTTTTTTTTAGCTTATGAGCTAATTAGTTGTTTGTTGAAAAATCCCTGTTCATAGGAGTTCACGGAAGCATTTGGCTTGAATATGATTCTACTATTTTCAAAATCACCATTTATTTATCTGATACATCAATGCTTTGCACTTTGGTATTTATATACATGCTCTTTTCAGGAGAAACTGGGCGTTTCGAGAATGCATTTGAAGGCAGTGACTACAGTCCAGGGAAAATTACTATTGGTTTTTATTCGGGATTATTTGCGTACGCTGGGTGGTAAGATTGTTACTGGAAAATGTTTTTAATATCCTTTTATATTAATTTTTGATACATGCATCCTAAAAGTTATGTCTTAAGAATTCAATAGCACTTAATCTCGCTTATACGGTTCAACACCATCCATGGAACTGACTTTTAGAAACTTTATTTATGTTTTCAGGAACAACGTATGTATGATTGCGTCCGAGATAGTCAAACCACAACGGTAAAATATATCTTAATAGAGATTGTAGAATTGCTAATAACTATTCAAAAAAAAAAATACTCGAGTAGTTCACATAAAAATCTTAAATTGACGATTAACGATCAACAATTAATTTTGAAGAAAAGATATGAAAATCAATGCGGAAATGTAAAGCTTAACCATTTTTTTTTATGAGAACACTAGGTGAGGTAAATGGACTTAAGAATAATTAAATTACTAGTAAAGTTACTTTGTTTCAGAAACATTCCCCTGTCAATCATGATATCATTGTCAATCGTAACCCTGGTGTATATAGCTGTTAACATAGGGTATTTCGCTGTTTTATCACCAAGTCAAATGATCAAATCATCCGCCGTGGCCGTAGTAAGTTTTATAAATTATATTATCTAACTTAAGTTTTACAAATAATAAATAATCATAATTAAGTTAATGCAGAACATTTCTTGCCAGAAAAAATAGCTGATAAATATTGTTTGCAAAGGAATGATAAGTTAAAAAAGCACGTCACTATGGAGATTTCAATTGAAACTTTTCTGTTTACGTCATGTGTAGGTTTTGTAGGACGAAATGGACTGAATGTAATTTTATCATACTTTCAGACTTTCGCTGAACATACCTTGGGGAAAGGATCCTTTGTGATGTCCATTCTCATATCTGCAGCAGTAGTTGGAACGTTAAACGGCTCCATGTTGGCATTTTCTAGGTAGGAATATTAAGGTGTGTTTGTGTATGTACGTCGTTATATATTTGATATATTAGCCTCCACTCTTCGTGGCCAATATTTCAAGAACTTTCTAAAGAATATTTGATTCCAAAATGATAAAAGATAGACGTTGGCGTACAACTATATGTTAACATGTATAGCAGTACACAAATATGTCATATTTGTATAAATTTATTGTTTGTAGGCTAATCTATATGGGTGCAAATAGAAACCACGTGCCGCAATTTATTGGTATGCTCAGTATTAATAATAAAACGCCTTCTCCTTCTCTTATGTTTATAGTAAGTATAACATGAACACTACATTCCTTTTTAAGAATATTTTGGGCGTATACATAATATTGTAATCTCTAACCGTCCGTCCGTCCATTTGGCTTACGCTCACTCTAAAGGCTAAATGCTTGTACAAATTCTTAGATTGTTATATTATGGGTCAGTGTCCTTATGAAGACAATCTTTATTGATTTTCGTGATGATCGGATAATTTTCGACCGAAATATTGTGTCCGACTTAACGCTATATATTATCTTGAAATTAAAGTTGCCAGTTGGCGTATATTTCTTTGCCTAGCAAGCTATCCTAACTCGATATGTATGGCATTTAGTGAATATATAGCTGTAGGATACGGATAATAACAAAGATATTATCTGAACTAATTGAAACGATTGTATTCTGCTGTATGTAATCAAATGATACATATTGCAAAATGAGATTGTAAAATACTTGACAGTAACTTATCTAATTCCCCTTTTATTTATTATAGTGTTTACTAGTGCTAACATTACAATGCTTTGATGAAGTGTTTTACCTCATTGAATTGTCGGGATTTGGTTCAGCAACAGTTATAGCTGCAACGTTAGCCTCACTCTTAAAACTCAGGTGGGAAAATAAACTTGAAAGACCCTTCAAAGTAAGTGTAAATGAGATTGAAATATATCATATTTTATCGGTAAATGTTTTCTGGTAGTTTTGTTCACTGTTTTCTACACAGCTCAGCTGTAGATTGTATTTTATAGTAGGCCTACATGTATTATAAGGCTCTTTATATTAGTCAGATTTTTTCATTTCTATCTTCCAGCTTCATATAAGCATACCAATAATTATGTTTATAACTAGTCTAATGATAGCTTGTATAACCATTTATCAACAACCAAAAGAAAGTGGCTATGCTATATTAACAATAGCTCTAGGTGTGCCTTATTATTTGTTTACTGTGGTCTGGAAAAATAAACCAGTTTATATACAGAGTAAGCTAAGTAAGTATCAAGATTCAATACCTAACATTGCCTGATCTTAAAGAAAAAGGTTTGTATGTTTTCACACCATGTAACCACAGTTTCTAAAAAAGATTCGATGGTTTCAGACAGTGTAACCACATTCCTTAAAACATGTTTTGACAGCGTAACATCATTTCTTAAAAAAGGTTTTGTCTTAAAAAAAAACACATTCTTCAAATGTTTTCAGACAGTGTAACCACATTCTTCAAATGTTTTCAGACAGTGTAACCACATTCCTTCAAAAAGTTTTTATGGTCGTTAAAGAAGATTGAAGAGGTTAAAAATGTTTGTGCACATTTTACAGATAATTGTTTTGCTTAAATCTTTGCATTCCCATATCTCATAATTGATCTCCCAGGATTGAATTCTAGTCTTGACCAAATCACTCGCCCAACTTCCAAAGGCATCATACTATTCATCAAACTGAATGACTAACACTGTCAACTCCATTGGACACTTAGAGCTTCCAGAAAACTCTTATTAGAATGACAATCTTGGAAATGTCATTGAAACCAACTGATTGCCTGTCACATTGACAATACAATTCCGGCTAAATGTGTCTTGAATTCATGAAACCACATGTAAAATATAGAAACTCCTTGTGATCCTTCTACATATAATCAAGTCCGAAATCAGGCAGGTTTTCTTAGGGTGATTAATAATAATAATAATAATAATAAACTCTTTATTTTACATGGGTCAGAATTAGGCCCAATACACAAGGACATGGTCGTGTCTCACATTCAGCAATATCTCAATATACAATATTCTTTTTTAATACAATATATTTTTAATCAAATAAAGTTTGTTGTGATATAATAAGGTCTTGTTATTCTGGCCTTTGATTGCTAATTCAAACGTGAGTTTTACATCTCACTTATTGTACCAACTAGATATATTCATCTCAGTAGAAATCTTAGGTTCTAAGTAATATTGAATGTGGATAACCTTACAAAATGCTTCTTTATTATCATAAGAAGTGGTTGCCCACTTTAAAAGTATATTTTTGTTTAAAAAAAGGTTGAAACTCCAACATTATTAAGGTCTAATCCAGATTCTCATCAATATAAATGTTCACACCAAATTTCATTCAAATCAGATGAAACCTAGTCTCTTGCATTTAATAGCCAATTTTGACATGCAAGTGCAATAACTCAAAAACAGTTCATCAAAAAAATCGCCAATTTCGAACTCATCAATATAAATGATCACAGCAAGTTTCATTCAAATCCGATGAAAACTGTAGTCTCTATCGCGTTAACAAGCAATTGTGGACGGACATACGGATGGATGAACAGGGGAGACGACAATATATTATTATAAAAACTCACAGAATGGTATACAAATGTTTATTGCAGTAAAAAAAAAAAAATAAATGCATCCCTAACTAAATGCTATAAACAACTACACATAAAATAATATACTTATACATAACAATGACAGACTGAAGCTATTACAATTAGTATATATTGGTCCTTGAACATAATACTGGAATCCCTAGATTAGTCACTGTTGACTAGAAAGAAACAAAATGGATGTTAATTTTCAGATTTTCAAAACACAAGATGCTATGAATAAGAATTGCTATTTTTTTATTTTATAAATTATATCAATTAATACATAGAGCCTACCATTTCTCATGCAGATAACTGTCAGAAGACAAACATTCCTTTCACTTTTTCATGATAACTCATATTCATTCTTTTAATATTTCATTATCTTAACTTGATCCTTCGATTAACTTATTACCACAAACATCCTTTCTTCCAACAACAAATTCTTCTATTGCATACTGCATGGTGTTGCATGCCTTTATTAACCCAAGCCAGTGCATAAAAATGGTATTAAATTTTTAGTCAAATTTTATATGTATACTATCATAAATTACAAATATTGCAAGTTACTGTTTTAAAAAAGTTGTCTGATTGTGAGAAATAATTCAAAACAAACCAAATAACATACAAACACTATTCAATATGGAAGACTGACTGGTCACAATTTTTGTAAAAATTACGAATACAGAACGAAAATGACTAAATAATCAGTTCAGGACCCTGTGAGAAGTGACTATAGAAGCATTATGTTGCCAAAATAAATTTTGAGTATTAATAAAAAGAAAAAAAGCTTACAAATTAAAATATATGACAATATACAATTACACGTGATATTATAAAAACAATAAATAGAAAATTTTTATTTATCTGTTCGACAGAATACAAAATATCATCAATAACTGTTTGACGGGAAGAAGGGAAGCCAGAATTTACCAAAAGTAAATATTACACTCGGGTTGCCTGTAAGGAGAAACTTTAAGCTATATAATCAATTCCAAAAAATGATGTGATGCTATTGATCTATTGTCAAATGATTTAGGTGAAGATTTTTTGGCAAAAGCTTTAAATTTACTGTCATTTACACTAAACTTATTCTCATACTGAGTAGAATTGGAGATTCAATAGACAACTGGATATAAATTGTTTTCAGCACCAAGTTGGAGTACAAAAAATGTTGATGACAAGTGAAAAAAAAAAGAGAAATAAAACTTGTGACGATTTTCATTTAAAATCAATGTTCGTGTGAATTTCAAGTTTACTTCTTCTTTTTACCGAGAGTTGAAGCTTGAGCAACAGCCACTTTACGTTGATTGAAAGCACTGATTTCTTCCTCAAGACGTTTCTTACTGTCTTCTAACTTTCTCTTCTCTTCTGTGTGTTGTTTCTTCAACCCATCAAAACGAACATGAAGCTACAGAAGAAAGAAAACATTATAAGACCAGACCAATTTTTCTCAAATATGTAGGAGAGTATTTGATGGTCACAATTGTTGACCCTTTGACTTGGCTTAATCAATATTATCGGTATCAACTATCTTCCTTTTGCAAGAAATACAAACATTCATTCTTTACTAGATTTGACATGGCTTATTTTCCATCGGAAAGATATAGATAACGTTAACTGCACAAGTGCATATCTTTCCTTGTGACTTAAATATTTTGAACGTCTTTTAAACCAGTGTTTTTATTCTTGAAACTTAACTTAAATAAAATCAAGATTTAAGAAATACAGTAATCTGATTGGATAAAAAAACTAAATTTACAATCAATTTTAGTGATTGACCAATCAGAAAACAGAATCATCAAAATCATCTGAATTAATGTTTTGAAAATAAGGACGCTGGACTAAGGTTTTGAATGGAAAATGACCAACAAATATGGCTTTAATTGAGGACATTGATCAGCTTACATCTTTCTCAGAATCTTTCAACTCCCCTTCTTTCTCTTTCACTCTTATAACAAATGTTTGTCTCATTTCTTCTTCCTTCTTCTGTAAATCAGTGACATGTTGTTGACGTTTCAATTCGTATGTTTCTGATAAACTGTAATAAATACATAGGTAATAAAGAAATATCTAGGCAGAAATAAATTATGATACTTGGCTTGGAATCAATCCCTGCCTAAAGGCTCTCAAAATATCATATAGGAAACTTTGAGCTAAAGATTTGAATAATAGTCTCAACACAATAATACAAAATAGGACATGAATGCCTTAAGCCTAACCAGTTAGCAGATTGTTCTTGGTAAAATGGCAGTCTTCTGGTATCATAAAAGGTAAATATGCTCACACGGAGAAAAAGACTAAGACAAAACCAATTTTTTTACTCCAATACGAAATTTTAAAGATAAATACCTTTTAGCATCTGAATCGGAGAATCCCATTTCTTCTAACTTATGACGTCTGTAGAGTTCATAATGTCTTTTGTGAGTTGTTTCCCTTAGATCTTCCATATTTGTTCTGATCAGCATTTCTCTCAGTTTCACAAAGTCACAATGATTCTCATTTTCAACTAACAAAAAATTAATATGGTTATGATTATGCTAATTCGTTTTAAAACTGACAAAAAATAAACATTTTCATAAAATTCCATTGGGTTGTTTTTATTGAAGTGAATTCTGAGATCTGAGTAATGTGCAGAAAATTTGAACATTTGAAATAAAATGAATGGAGTAATATATCCTCCCCTTCTGCACATAATGGGCTAATGATTTTTGACAATGCCATGTAGTGTGCAATGAGGGAAATTTTGCTAGGACCGAGGCAATAGCCAGGATTGAACCAGGTTAGTGAGCCAACACAATGATTAGGATAAAAGTACACATTTCAAAACATGGTACCAACCTTGCACTGTTCCCCATGGATACTGTCTGGCTTTAACCATTTTATTTCCAATTTTCACTTCATCATTTGATCCAACAATGGCAAATGGTAATAGGCCCTTTAACAAACAGAAAACGGCTATGTTGAAGAAATCAGGAGGGGGATTTAGCTCTTTGGAAAATATTATATAAATTAATTTCTCAGAATTTTCAAGCACATGGCTTACTTCAATCATCTACTTTTTAATTTCATCCATAAATCTCAAGGCAATTTAAAATAGTTCCAATCAGATTGTGCATAATTAGTCACAAAAAACATTTGACCTTGACAAGATACAGCCCATGAGACCTGAAAAAAGAAACTACACTCACACACAACTACAACTACACACTTGAGCACTTTAAGTAGACCACAGCTGCAAATATGTAAAGGCCTACTACCTGTATTCGCAATATTCATGCTAGTAGTATATTGATAACTAGTTTAGAATATTTTTGGGAATAACTAACTTATATATGAAGTTTATTATTAAATCTCATAGATATTTAATGGTAAAAAATAATTTCATAAAACTTCATTGCACCATTCTTCATTATCCAGGGTGTCATTAGACTTCTGGTGTCATTAGACTTCTATTTGGTTCCAAATACTTTATATATAATATATAAAAGTAACCAGCAATTGGAACCAAATAGGAGTTTTTTTCTTCTTGATAACACTCCTGGATATGGAACAATTATGTTAGGGGATATCTAAAGATGAAATATTTCCTATTCAATGTAAGATAACCAAAATAAGGTATCAAAAAAGAAGGTAGTAAGCTTATAATTTCACAGAGGGTTAGTCAGACTGATACTTACATTCATAGCAGCATTGGTATCAGCAACAGTTTCATCATTAGTAGGAAACTGATAAATCTTAATACCATTAGATGATAATTCTTGCATGATCTGTAATATACAACAATCAGTAAAAATGATAAATATGTCCTTCTCTTTTGCACCTTAATGAAGACGGAAAACACCATGTAGTGTGCAATGAGAGAATTTTGCCAGGACAGCTGCATTAGCCTACTCTTTTTGCAATTTCCAATTGCCGAGGGATCTTTGTGAACACAGCCTGTAGCACAAGGGGCCTCGGTTTATTGTCCCATCCGAACGACTAGACGCTTTTTCCATGTCAGTCCCACCAACCTGCATCACTGACAAGGGGAAAAATCTTAAAGTTCATCTCGATCTTTACCGGGGTTGAAATCTTGACCTTCAGGTCTAACTCACTGATCCCCCGCGCTTCACAAGAGTTTTATGCCCTTTATCAGGAATTAAACCAAGCTTAAGCTTAATCATTGTCATTAATCAAATGAAACATGGCACACTGATCCCTTAATCAAAAAACACTTTACACCTGAATGTAAAAACTAAGAGTTGTCTACCTTTGTTTTGAATTTGTGAAGTTCAGTTTTAGTAATGGTATCAGCTTTGGCAATGACGGGTATGATATTTACTTTACTGTCCAATTTCTTCATTGTTAGTAAATCTAATGCTTTTAATCTGCAATGAGAAGGGGAAATCCAATATTCATATCAAAATATCCAAATATAGCTCACAAGTCAATATATCAATTAATTATATGAAATCGACACAAAATGGCCATGCTGGATCATTCACACTAGAATTGAATGACTAAACCATTTTTCAATAGAAAGAGGTTCTGAAGTATAAACTGCAACCTCTGTCAAGATCAAGATAAAATGCATGTCAGAAATACAATCAAATCCAGAACACCATTCATAATAAATCAAAACATACTGCAACTTAGACTTTTGCACAAGATTTTAACTGCATAGTTTCAGAATTGCAAAAAAGGTGGAATTAGCTTTCACAGCCTGTTATTTAATCTACTTCAGAAAAGGGCAATATTATGACTATGATATTTTGGGGATAGAACTGGGGACAGTACTCACGAATGACCAGTAGGAGCAATAAAGTATAAACATGAATGAATTCTTCTATCTTGATAGTTATGAATGGATCTCTTGATCTTTAGTTCTTCTTGTAAATAAGCATCAAACTGTGTATCTATATATTCTACAATAGCCTTCCAACTATAACAATAGAAAATTCATGAGAAACATACTGTAACAATGATTAATAAAGATATGAATGAATGCATGAACAAATAATTATATGGATGAATGAAAGCATTTGTTTAAGTTTCTCTACAAAGAACAATATGAAATTATCTTAAAAATCATCCATCAATGAACCATGTAAGAAACACTTAAAAATTGTAAAGTGTCCATAAAAAAGAAAAGGAGAAAAAAAAGGCAAGTTTTCAGCAGCAGTCTTGAACTCATAATGAATATACACAAAAGTTAAAGACTAAACTAAATATTAGGGCTGCAATGATTGCCAAAATTGCTGTATGACATTCATCCAACAATAAGATTTATCATCTTTCATTTCTGTCACTATCCACATTAGAACATTTAAATGATGAGATTGTCAGTCTGAGAATTGTGATAGAAAACTTGTTTTAAAATCACAATAAATTTTCTTATATATACACAAGCATAAGTGTCATTTTTTATTAAAGGGAGAGGATAAATAATATTGCTGAAAGTTTATTTTTATCCAATGTAGTGCATTGTAAAAAGGAAAGAATTTGGGTTCAATGATTCATCATTGCAGCCCTACAATATATAGAATAAAGAATAAGGGGAACATAAATACTACAGGATTGGTATATATTATAATGTAAATAAAAAGATACATATCCCAAAACCAAAGCAGAAACTGCAATAATGTAGAAAGAAATAGAAATACCATGTAAAGTTAAATAATAAGGGATGACAGATAAGAGAAATGAAAGATATTTGATGTAAGAATATAGCTGTATCTATGCCAACACTCAAGTCTCACCTATCCTCTTTGTTAACTTGATCACCAAAACCCTGCGAGTCCACAATCGTCATTTTTAAATTCACATTCTTTTCACGTAAATCTGAAATTTTAATGAAGGATGGTGGGATGAAAATTTAAATTAACCTGAACATCACTTACCTCTCTTCTTTGTTGATTTGATCCCCATAACCATCAGTATCAACAATGTTTAGTTTCATTCGAACATTACTTTCTTTAAGGTCTAATAATAGCAAGCATAATTGTAAACAACATCTATTAAAATGTTGATAAATTGAACATTAAAATATCACCAAAAAAATGCAAGCTAATGTCCCGAAATTTATAAATGTTGATTTGAACATTAAAATATCACCAATAAAATGCAAGCTAGTGTCCAGAAATTTGTAAATGTTGATTTGAACATTAAAATGTCAAAAGATCAATACCAGCTTGTGTCAAGAAATTCAAAATTTTTAAAATTTGGTTCATAAAACATAAATGGTCAAATGTATAAATGTATAATTTTAGATTTATATGTTACGGTAAGCTTAAAAGTTAAATATTTGTATACAGTGGAGCCGCCTCTATCTGGTTGCCAATAATTCAGGAATATTGATCCCTTTTCACCCGTTAGTCTGCTGATCCAGTATGTTTAATTGTGATTGGAAGCCAATTCTCAAATACAATAGTAATTCCTTTTTTCACTAACTGGTTAAGTGTTAATGTAAGCTATTGGAATTGGCTTCCATAATAGCAGTTAGCTTATTTATAATGTCGTGTGATCCATAAGGAGCCATCTTTCGTTCAGTCATACTTGAATACTTTATCGTTCAGTCATACCTGAATACAATTTATCGTTAAGATCTGTCATCATACCTGACTGAATTCCATTATGGCCCCTGAACAAATCAAAATATAGAGCTTCGAAGTTACATCAAGGAAATTTGTGTATATAATTACAGCAAAAAATTATAAGAAAATCAATCTAGATTTACTATTGATGACTTATTTGACAAGTAATTTGTTGTATCAATCTACTAAATATGCCATTTTATTGAAATGAAGTGAAATATTACAAACAATCAGGGTTCTTTATGACTACTGGCTTGGTGCTTTAAAGTACATGCATGTCAATCATGTGTTGCATACTAGACACTTGAAAGGAAGACCAATTAAAGAGGGACAAAACTCTAGGAATGGAATGGCTTGTTCCAACTATTTGCTGAACAGAATAATTTTATCAGGAATGGAAATATGCTGAAAAAAACGGACTCCACAATAGGCCTACATATGAGCTTAAATCATATTATATATATTTTAAAATAATCATTGAGGTTATTATTATCATATACAAAAAAACTCTTACCATAAGTGTGGGCCTTCAACTTAACTCCTGGTAAATCATGACTACTTGGTGTTGAATCAAAATTTGTATTGAACAATGTATCCATCATTGTAGACTTGCCTACACCAGTCTCTCCTAAAGTGAAATAAGGAAATTGATATCATATATCTCATGAAATCATAATGAATTTTAACTTCCTTACATTCTAGTCTGCTTTGCTTTATAATAATAATATTTATGTAGTAAAGAAATATTCCATAGAAGAAAGTTCTAGATAATATTTCATGTTATTCTTACCTACACACAAAATATTAAAACAGAATCCCTGAGCTACAGATTTGTTCACAAGCTGGTCTGGTAAACTATCAAAACCAACATGTCCAGTTAGATTCAATGACCTGGTGGTGTTATTCTGGTTCTGAAAAGTAAATAGGGAGAGATCGTTATCAACCATGTATCTGCTGTACAGTAGGCTAACTAGGCCTTACTGCTGTCTTTCTTCAACAAAAATCCCTATAACCTTAAAGATGGGTTCTGTTATTGTTTCGAGTCAAATCAGGCTCACTTACTGATTAATTTGAGTTTCTAATGAATATTCAATGTGTTCTTAAGTTATAATACTGTATGTGGATGTGGAAAGGCTTTGGGAATCCATTAATTAATCCCCTTTTTTGAAATTTCATTTGTAATTAGGCAAATTATGAATTAATTAGGGACTTGTCTTGTAAGACAAACTGGTCATTTCTTCACTATCATAAGAACATCTGTACTTTTTGATTGTTATAAGTATTTATTTATTGACTATTAGATCTAAAAAGTTTATATACAAATATATGAAAATATGGCAACCCATGTTAAATCTCTATACAATACAATACAAGGCTTGTTACAGTCTAGTATGGTAGCCTACCAGATGATGTAAGAGAACCTTATAAGCTTAATCCTGTATAGAACTTGAGAACATGCCATATCCATTTGATGAAGAGGATTCCTGACCTTGACAACAAGCAATTGTAGTCCAGCATCACATTCTAAATGTGATACATAGGTTAATATAGAATAGAAGTCAAGTCAAATGATTGCAATAAATTCAAGCAATTAGTGACCACGCTATTTTAACAGTTAATGAGTATTAAGGTCTTACAAAAACAGAAAAAAATCATTACAAAAATTTTGAAAAAATGTCAAAATGACAATTTCTTTGTTATAGGTTTGATCCTGTTAACTTTCAGAAAGACCAATCGAAGCTAACCATTTTTACTCACCCTTTCTACTTCTGTGGAAGTCATTTTAACTTCTTACAATGATTCAAACTAGTCTAAACAACCGAAATTCCACAAATTCTTATATATTTTGAGCGATTTTGTTTAAAACCTGAAACCGGAAGAATTGATGACAGATGAGGCGCGGCTGAGGAGAAAAATATAAAAAAATTATATTAAAAATATCTGAAATCTTACAATGTCAGTTCGTTTGTGCCATACGTTCAAATTCACGAATATTTACAAATATAATTTTAATTCCTTCTAAATTAGATAATGTAATAAACAAGCTCTTAATTAATCAACTAATCAACCTCCGCGATGACGGTTGCGCGTGAAAACCGGAAGTTCATTTTATCCCAAGTCGGCTGCAATGGAGGCTTGTAAATGGGTGTAAATAATCATTATTTCAAGTGTCTGGTGATTTCCAAATTTTAAGGAATAATCTGACTTGAGTGCCTAGTGCAAAAATGTCCGAACCAAAGGAAGAGAGTGATGCCGATGTGAAAACCGTCTCGGATATTCTAAAAATCAAGGGGAATGATGAGCTGAAATTTGGACTGTTGATTGGGTTGATCAAAGTGAAGCAGGTGTCAAATAAAGATGTGGTCGACACTGTCCTCTACCTGGTAAGTTTGGCAGACAGCATAATTTTTAATAAGAATGAGTTACTTTGGCTTGTCGTATTTTTTTTATAATTGATTTCCAGGGGAGATAATCTCTGCTGAGCTTACCTTTTTACTGTCAATAATGGGTCAACCTTCCCATGAGTTTCAATCAATCATAAACAGGTTTCTGCAGATTCTTACTACAATATTGATTTATGAAGTATCATGTCATTTATTTATTTATGATGATCAATTTAGTTATGGTTAATGTCTTTAATTACTTTCTTTGGAATCTTATCTGGTAATAGTAGAACTAGCATCAGATCTTTATCTCTATTTTTTCTGCTAGGCCTATTACTGTGTTGGGTAACTTGAATCACTTTTTGCTAATGACCATGAATGACAACTTCAAAATAGAACTGTTGATATTGATAGAAATTAGAAACTTGATATTTTGTTAAATGATAAAATTGGAATTTGCATCTGTATCAATAATACATATATATGCCTACCAATTTTTCTAGACTGCACTTAGTTAGGACATTTTTTAAGAAATATGACATTCATTTGAAAATATGATTTTGATTCTGGTAATTGGAATTATATACAATTAAGTAGTAAGTAGGGACATTATAAGATCTTTACATACAGGTATTGATTGAAAGATAGAAGAATGGTTAGTTTGTAATATTTCTGTTTGTGACTGTATGGGTTCTTTTATTTCCAGTAGTAAATCAATAGTCCTGTGAAACGTTTCGATTCTTGGTTTTTTTTCTGTTATATATCGTCATATTATCTTCTGTAATGAATTCTCTTAAATTACAAAAAAGTAAACATGTCTACAAAAGTTACATTGCAAAAGTCTGTGTAGGCTCCCGGTATTCGATTATTGAGAAAGAGCACTGTCATTTTATTAATAGGGCCAACAAAATCTGTAGTCCAAATATGACATTGATTTATTATTTTACATAATTGTATGGCTTAGAATAGCGGTATATAAATCAATATGGTATGAAAAATCATTGCAAAATTTGAAACTTTGAATGCGAATGATGACATTTTTCAATATGAACTATAGCAGATAGCTTACTTAGGTTTGCAATCGGTTTAGAGAGAATTCAACAGTTTCATTTTAATCTATAATCTGGAATCTTGTAGTAAATTTCATCTAAAAAATTTCTTTTATTCATTTGAATAAGATATAACTTGGATATTATTTGTCTTCTGAAAATTTTTTCTCAATCTTTTTAGTATTGACAAAACTCATTTCTAAATATTATCTTGATATGTTGACACTTCTTAAAGAATTCTGTTTGAACTCATGATCATCAAAAGTCATATCTTGTCATTGATTTTCCTTAACATAGAATAATTATCATGGCTGTGGATTGCCTTGTCATCTCTTTAAACATGTTTGAAATAAGTGGATTTTATTTTCAAAGATACAGCTATTTTCTGCAATTCTTTATCTTATTCTTTTTTGCTCATGTCAAATCCTGCCTTCTGACAAATGAGAAATGGAAACACTTTGCAAATACATCCCTTCAAACATGTTTTTTTTTGCACATGACTATGATATGGTATAAAACCCCATTGTTTTAAAATAAAACTATTGATTCATGTTCAATGAAAGGAAATCAAATAATATGCATTCAGAAGGGTAAAGTTACTTTGTCTGGTGCATTGCACAGTTCAGTACAGGTATTATTGATTCTAAAGAAAATTGCAAAAGTGAATACATTATGAGACAAAGGTCTCTCAATGGTGACTTAATTGGTTATTTCTATTTACTGTTCTATTGACGATAGCCTACCAAAAACCTTGTTATCATTGGTATTTTTATGCGCCCACTGTATCATTGTGGTTGTATTGAAGTCTGTCTGTTTGTCCTACGGTTTACATCTGATGTGAATGAAATTTAGTGTAATCATTAAAGTTCTTGGTCAAGTGTTAAAATTTGACGATTTTTCAGATGAAGGGTTTTCGAGTTGTTGTATTTGGCTTTTGAGTCTACAGTTTTCATCGGATTTGTATAAAATTTGGTGTGATCATTTACATTGACGAGATCTTGTACAAGTTTGATAGAGACTACAGTTTTCATCTGATTTGAATGAAATTTGGTTTATATTATGTATATTAAAGAGGTCTTGGATAAGGCCCAAATAAACTGTGTTTAAACAGAAATATATTTTAATGTGGATGTATATTGCTAGGCAACCACTTGTTTCATTTTAAAATTTGCATCACTTACAAAAAACATAAAGATATTACTCTTTGAAAGTATAAAATGAGAGATGTAAAGTTTTTGTCAAATATTAATATTATAATGCCACACCCATCATCCCCTAATGGAAAATATGCATTATGTTAAACACACTTTAAAAAAATTGAAATACATTTTACATTTCTGAATATATTTTTAGAAACTCCTAATAAAAAAAATATAAGCTTATTTTTATTCTTTGAACATATTTTGCATATTTCCAAATTTCAAAATCCATGCAATTCTCCAAAGTTTCAATTCGGATTTGTGAAATCAAAAATTTTGAAAAAAGTTTTTGTAAATTTATTGATAGATAACAAAATGATAAAGATTCCATGATCCTCTGTCCCATCTTAATTGGCCCATTCACTTCATTTCCTTTATCCAAGCTCAATGTTATGCAAATTTTCGTGACTGGCATTGATTTTCATCTTTTCCTGCTTTGTGCAGGTTGAATATTGTTTAAAGGCTATTACATTAGTTGTGGATGACTGATTAAGGATTACTCTATGTCATGACCTGGTCACAAGTGATATAGTTGTCTGGTATCATGTCACTCAAGTTTGAATCGTAAAAAGAGCACCAATTAATGCTCAGTTGTTGTTGTTGGCTTATCTTTATGTGTCGAATGTTTGGTCTCAGAGCAGATCATATTCAATGAAAAGTATAATTATATTTCTGTTCTGTTTAATGATGAGTCTGCCTTAATGTGGCTCTGCCTGACTGATCATTTTTTATAGGATATAATCTTCTTAGGCTTAATTTAAAAAAGATAGAATGCAGAAAGATAATGGGAAATTGAAAAATATTTAGCAAGCAACCTAAAACAATTAACAATTGGTGATACTATAACCCCTTTTACACCAGCCTGCGATAAAGTGTTCCGTTCTCAGTCCGGACCAGGCCGCGATAAAATGTGCCCATTTACATTACAAAAAATTATGCATACCGAGAACGGTTTCGTTTGTGTAGTGTAAACGGTGAAGATTCTCGGCACGCTTGTTAGTGGAACTCTTCTGAAAGAAGTTAGAAATAACCCTTCATGTCACCCGGATGTTGCAATGGCGCTTGATATGGTTATATTTTACCTTTTATACTCTTTCTTCGTACGCTGCAGGAAAGAAAACGTTTGATATGAGAGAATCCTATCGAGCCCAAATTACCCATGGACTTTTATTTGAAGGAAGTGCTAAGCAACAAATGCGGCGTTACCAAAAAAGGAGAAAATATATAGTCATGGCGTTTGTTAACTCATTGTTTACATTCTGTCAGGCAGCCATTAAAGAATTTTAAGAATGATGACAAAATTCCGCGAGAAACAGTCAAGATCGTCTTGACGCATCCGCAGTGAAGTAGACTCGTTTTTTAAACATAAAACAAATTTATCGAGTCCTTTCTTAGAGCCGTTCCGAAAACGGAATATTTTTGTTATGCTAAAGGCGTTAATATCTGTTACCCACTGTTATTTTTCAGCATAAAATTTAAGTATGTTTTAAATTGATTTTTTATGCAAAAAAAGGTGAAAAAGTGTGCTAATTAATCCCTAAACATATAAAATTATGTTATTCTTATACCTTTGTTGGAACTGTTGATTATTTCCTTGATCAAAAATCATAGTGCTGTGAAAATCCAGGACTAATTTATCAATAATATTATGAGGCTTAACAGTTTTACTTTGCACAAAAACTTTCCTTGACAGACTGTTACCTAAAGAAATAAATGAGACAATTTTTAGAAATGTATTTATTTTCTTCCATCGACCAACGCTAGGATTTATTGAAATCTTCATACCAATGAAATTGTTGAAAGAATGATTTCATGTCTTTGAACAGGGTATAAAAGTAAATTACTTTCTTATTGTCTCTGTTCAATTATATCTTCCAACAGTGCTGATTGTTTTTATTTCATTGTGATGTGAGTTTGTACAGTACTAGTCTGGTAAAGACCAGTCATTAACTGTAGCTGGAAGCAATACTTTCTTCTTCCTCTCCATCTTTTATGAGGTTTTTCATTTGCATAAGTTGAGTTTTTGTGTCACTGTATGATCTGTAACAATTGCCGATCTAAATAATTCATTACTTCCAGAATCCTATTGCTTTTTGTAATAAAAGTCTTATTTCGTAATATATATTTTACTGATAGCTAGGCTTTTATTTAGCGAATTGAAAATTCAATTTGGTTCCATGTGGATATACCGGTATATAGTCTAAATTATGATTCAATTGTTTGTAAAAGTCTTACATGGCTTTGTTCTAAATTGAGATAGAATTTATCATAATAAACATGAAAATGATTTGATTTCTGCTGACTTCAAAGGCATGATTCATCTTTCTTAGTGATAAATTGCTGTTTAAAGGTCAGGAAAAGATTTATCTCTTCTTTTAATTTATTTTCCTCTCTGACTGTTGTTTTTTTCTGGCATTTAAAAGCCATAGAATTATTGAAATAAATAGTTTATTTTAAAGCAAATTTTTTTATTATCTGTTTTGAAGAAAATTTCAAATGTGGCTATGAATAAAATCCTTATGCACAGATCAAAATATTTGAGTTTCTTTTGACATACTTCACTCATAGTAGGATCTGTCAACATTATCCCTTAAATGAACTTTGATGATGATTTATATGTATAGGCCTACAATCTTATTAAACCGGCTTGCAGTTTGTGACAACATGTACTGAAAAAAAAAAAAATCTTTTTTGTTTAAGATATAATTCCTTACATCAGAACTTGTTTATTATTGGCATTAAAATAATTGAAAAAGATTTGTATTATAGGTTGTGTTTTCTTCATCTACAAATGATTTTTTTTTTTTTATTTTAATCAAGTTTCCGAAGATACATGTAGAACTCTAAAAGTCTAATATGTAATTAATCTGATACATTTTAAACTGATGGCAGTTTTTGTTGTATTTAATTAAACTGGCATAGATTGATTTCTATTAATCATTAAAGAAAAATCAATATAAACTATGTAACAGATAGATTGCAATCTATGTGGTTACAGTACCAGCTTTGTAAGCTTTAACAAAACTAGGAAGTAGCATCAAATAATCACTCAGATGTACCTACTTTTGACATGTCAGTGATAAAGGTCTAAAAATACCAAAGTAAATGAATTTCAAGACAAAATATGCATAATGCTTTCCTTTCCACACCAGTGAAAATATTCAGTTCATGGGCAAACTTGATTTAGCAAGTCCTCCATTTGATGTATTCTTAATCATTCGATCAAAAATAAGGATATTTTTTGCTCTGATTTGCACAAATATTATACAACTCTTCCATTATATAAAACTAACAAAAAGCAGTGGAGTAATATATGAACCAATCGGCTGTCATCTTGTAAGAAATAATCTAATATATGAAGCTGGAAATGAATGTGAATTTGGGAGCCACAGGCATTGGAGGAAAAATTAGAAAACCCTATTTAAATAGGAGTCAAAGTGACTGGAAATCTTCTTTAATTCCCTTATTCTTTATTTCAGTTTATATTATAGAAGAAGACTTTATGACCAAGCTTTTTTACCCTTGTGTTTGATACCATTGCTATCATTAAACTTATATTTTGTATCTTTTGCAGTTGGTTGGTGGAGAGTTTGAGATCGAATCTAATTTTGTTATCCAAGAACCATGTAATATTCTTCATATGTTAAAACTTCTCCATGATTGTGAACTGACTTTACAGGTAATGTATGCTTCTTTTTATTCTTATTACTATATTTGTTGGTTTCTTCACGTATCCTGTTATGATGCTGGTCCAAGAATCAAGACCCTGTGCACAAAGCTAGGCAGAACATGTGAAAGGTCTCTTTGAGTTGCTAATTTAGCTAAACTGAAAAGTGGTATATTGTGGATTTGTATATGATGAATTTCCTTTGATAATGCAAATTATCTTCGTGGACAGTATCCTGAACACTTTACTGGCTGTCTATTACTTTTTCTATTACAATAAAACACGCAATTTGATTTCCTTCACTTCATTTAATTTATTTGACATTTTTATGATGAAGAAAACCTTATTATTGTCTTTGAGTCTGTGTTTTCTATTTGGTTTGCTGAAGTTACTGATGTTGAATTTCAAATCTACTATTGTATCCCAGTAAAATTGTTGAATTGAAAATGGTTATGATTATAAACATCCAAACATTAAAATTAAAGGGATTTTAAAAGTTTTTTTTTCCAATGATTATGACTTTATTGCAGGCTGAAATATGGAGTGTTTTTACGGCTATGTTGAAGAAAAGCAGAAGAAATTTACATGCTTGTTCAGAAGTTGGTCTGATTGGAGTGACCCTTGACCTTCTTAAAGATGCTGATGAATTGATAGCAGGTTTGTTCATGTTTTCCGGCTAAAGCTTTGTTCAAATATAACTTGTAGTCTTAGTGCCCTCATGTTATTGATGGACCATTTTAAGCTTGTATTTACTCTTATTGTCATTTCCAGGGAACTCTTTCGACATAAATAGAATGACTTTCTGTAGAATACTAAAATAAATTCCGGAATTTTCTAAATTCGGATAGAAATTAATAGTCTGGTATAGCTGATTGACATTTTCTTGATAAAGCAAAGGCTGAATGTTTCTATGACTTTTAAGATGAAGCAAGATGCACACGAGAGTTATCAGTTTTTGGCGTAATTCATTAAGCTCTTTTCTTAAAAGTAAACAAATTATGTACGATATTTGTCATTCATGATACGGTAATTTTCATGACATGGACAAATGCTCACACATAATGCTAGATTTCTACTAACAATCATTTTGGTTTAATAGAAATAATAATGTCATGAAATTCATGAAGTGTGTTGTCTTTAAAGGGATAATAGGTCTTAGGGAATGAACATAAAATTTGAAAATTTTAAACTTGGCCAATAAGAGCTCTCTTAATCAGTAAATAAACCTGCTGCCATAAAAAAAATAGATAAAAATTTAGTAATTATCCATTTGATTATAAATAAGCGTTTTTCAAAAATTGTTTCTTGTTGTGAGTTTTCCAGATTATAAGGGATTCTGTTACTTTATGACACCAGGTATGTTAACTGATGAATATATTCTCATATTGACCATCCTCGAGAACTAAAATTTTATGTTCATGCTGAGACGCAGTATTGCTTTAAGAAATATTCTATACTGAGATAAGTTGTCTTTAAAATACTGAGATAAGTTGTCTTTAAGAAATACTTCTGAGATAACTTTAAGAATATTCTGTACTGGGAAAAGTTGTCTTAAAGAAATATTCTGCAAGAACACATGATTCTGACTTTAAAATCAGATACTGCCACATGACTTAGAACTAGATACACCACAACACATGGGAGAATGCTGGACAACAGTTTGTTGTTTAACAGAAATTCTGAACAATTTTGTGTACTCTAAGAGTATGGCTTGAATAGAATACAGAGGAATCAATTTGTGAATAGATAAATACTGCTAAGGTAGATTAATGTCAGAATAAATAGAAGCTTAATACTGTTGACATGATCAGTTTAAAACATTCAATCTCATTGGTCTAGAGTGTTTCCTGTCTAGTAATGAGAGATAAATCATGGAAAGGTTGATATCACAAACTCTTAATGGATGTTACGAACATGTCACCAGTTTTCACTTCATTATGCCTTGCAGTAGACCTGTATAAAAATAAATTTGACAGGCAAAAATCTCTATCAGTTCAATTAAATCCCTAACAATTTACATTTCACATGGGTTCAAGAAAATTGCCTTGAAGAGTTTTATGAAGTGAAAGTAATGTCAAATACATGATTACATATGTCTGTATCAGTATTAGATAATTCTGTGTTCCAAGTCAGCTTCTGTAACAAATAACCCAGTTTGCCATATAGAAAAATATATTTTTGTTTAAAAATACAGAGCCTACTAAAGATTTTTGATCATTGTAAATCATTGTCTTTCTTTTTAATGGTTACAGTGAAGAAACAAACTATTCTTGGTTGGAGTCTTTGTATGTTTGATGGTCCACTACTTAATGAGGCCATTTATCAAAGATGAAACCGAAATGAAGCTGTTACTTTCAGGCAATGATTAAGTCAGCTTTAATCTAATGAAATCTCTGTTAAGACAAGGTTTTGGTGATTTACACTGTTCATTTGTGTGTTGGTTATCAATTATTCCAAGAGTATTGATCCTAACCAAGCTAATGGATTTGTAATTTGGCAAAAGACTCGCAGCTTGGAAAACAGTAGATTACTTAATTTACCTTATTTAAGTCTAGTGACTAAGTTAACATTTTGAGTATCTACTTGTGATTGACAGTCAAATTGATTTAGACAGTGTTGATGTCCTTTACTGAGAATATTATTCCATTCTATCTCTAGTTGGGAACATCAATTTGTCTCTTGTCATTACTTTCCTTCACTTGATATCACAAATGTCATGATGGCAGAAGTCCTTGAATTTGTTTGTAGTTTGGATTATACAAATACTTATATTAATTATGATGTGTTTGAGATATGATGGAATGCCAAGCAAAGTGATCATTCAGCATGTCTGAAAAATGTCAAGCAAAGTGATCATTCAGCATGTCTGAAAAATGTCAAGCAAAGTGATCATTCTAATCAAGTTATGTTTTTTTCATTGACCTCTCAACACTGACCCATGATTGTTGATTTTGCTAATTTAACATGAAGGCAGAAAAGATATGTTTTTTTCATTGACCTCTCTACACTGACCCATGATTGTTGATTTTGCTAATTTAACATGAAGGCAGGTGAAATTCATATCTTACTCAAATGTATTTCTTAACTACTGAGAGCACAGGGTGGCTTGAAAGCATTAGGTAAAATCCCTAGCTCATAATAGATCCTTAATTGTCTATTGTCTGCAGTAAGTCATTTGCTTTGATACGATGTGACTTCAAATCCGAAACAAAGTGTTAAAATCTGATGATCGAGAATAAGTCATCTTCACTCATAATTCCAGTCACCAAATTGTAAATGGGGATGGATAATCCGAGAAACATCAATGCCAAGAGGTTTTCTCCAAGGACCAGCTGGTAGAAAGGATCCCTGTCACAGCTGACCTAAGTTGTTATCCTTGTAAAATTTAGATGTTTCCTTCTATTTTGCTCTTTTAAAATTTGTTTTGCTCCTGTGAACCTTTGACACTGCCTTTTGATGTTGACTAAATGTACATTCACTCTTTAGTTCAGGTGTACAAAATATTTTGGTTTTCTTCTTTAAGATATACAATTGAAGTCTATAATATGGTGTAAATTGTAGCCGATTCGGAGTAGGAAATGATCAATGAGTGTAAAGTCTGCTTCATTATTGGAGTTTATTGGCTACATAATGATATTGAATAGTAGAAGTTAGGAACCCTAGACCCATGTCTGGGGTTGATAGAATCTATATAAAGATTCTAAAGAGAATGCTCAATTTCATTTCACATTAAGACATGGTCTGTAACTCTTATCATTAACTTCATAACTGCCTGACAAGTCTGCCATATTAGAGAATTGAAATGTCTTCTTCTATTGATTTTGATATGTTATCAATCAGTGGGTTGAAGTGTTTTTATTATTCCATAGTTTATGTCTGAGAGCCAATAAATACAACTATGAATATAGAAGAAGTATTGAGTTGTTTGGATGAATATTTAACTTATTTAATAGTTCAGTCTACCAACGCCTAATGATACTTGTTCACGCAGTGTAGACAATTCTTTAATCTCCTATATGTAATATGATCCTTAAGGCTCCAGTCTAATTTCATATATTTCATTAAATACGTGCCTTACTCTTTGCATTGATTAGTGATATTTAAAAAACAATCTGGTAAAACTTGAGCAACTTGATTTCATTAGCATTTAGATTTGTATACAGAACTCTATCATTACCAAGGAAATGCCTCAGTTCTGTTTGCTGGTAATCTTTACAGTTTACATATCAACATGCTTTTACCTGACTAAAACATGCCTTTCTTCCCAACTCACAATACATATCGATCTTGTAGGGAACTATACAGAATGTCGCCAGGCATGAATTATTGCCAATATTCAATCAAAAAATAAATCAACTGGGACTGGAAACTAGTTGTGGAAATTGTTCTCTATTAAAGATATATTGATCATAGAAACACACTGAACCAAGTCACGATTTGTACTGGAGCTGAAACAATAAGTTTAATTTTCTATTTTTATATATAAGTTTGTGTTTTACCTATTGATTGACAGAGATCAATTGATTGGCAGATGGGTGCTTGCTTGTTCACCTAATTGTTATGTGGCACAGTATCAACAAAGGTTGAGAATAGGTTATAAATGATATGTCAAACTCTTCTGCACATTATGGGCTAATGAAGACGGGCAACACACAGCAGTGTTCAATGAGGGAAATTTTCCAAAAGACAGCTTTTGGCAATTTCAAACTGTCAAGGGATCTTCAACGTACACATAGCCTGTAGCACACTGGGTGTCAGTTTATTGTCCTATCTGAATGACTTAATATTTCCATGTCAGTCCCTCAGACCTGCATCACTGACAAGTCGAAACTGGGCAGACATAGTTGATAGGTCATGAACAGATTTCTAGTTCCTAGAAAGAAACATACAGTCCCTGTTAACTACAGGCTACAGAAGCTTGGGGATTGTACCTTTACAAATCTTTCCTTTCTTGCACCTTGCATTTCATGCAGGACAGAAAAACTCAAATTCATCCATTCATGTCATGAGAAGCAAAAGGTCCTCATCTGTTCTTCTACTTTTCTGCACAAAGGCTTCCACTCCTACCTACTACTAAGTTTAATGACCTTCGTAATCTTTTGGGAAAGAACTCAGTTTACAACAGCAGATTAATCATAGAAAAACATATTTGTAACAGAATCGAAATGTGTTTTTAACAGAAAAAAATGTGTTTCCATGGCTTTGATGGTTTGATTGAATGAATGAGTGTAAACATCACAATTTCTATCCGGAGTTGAGAATTAAATTACAAGAGATGTCAAGAGAATGGCTAAAATTCAATTATTTAGTGTGAGGTACATTGGCCAGGGATTAGATAACTGATAATCAAATGTTTTATAGCTTATTTATGACTTATTTGAATCATTAGAGACCTCACAACTTCTCACCCACAGTTTAATGTCAGAAAGTTGACTTCTTGATTTGTTGACTGAAACCTACCCACAAAACAATTAAAACAAATCTGATTGGATCAAACTGTGCATGTTAAAGATCCCTTGACAGGAATTCGCAAAAAGAGTATGCTAGGCAGAAGTTTCCTCATAGCAATTGTCCGTCTCCATTAGCCCATAAGATGCAGAAGAGTAGGACGTAAAACTCCCATTTCACTTCATTTCCTGATAATTTATAATTGATTGTAGATGTTGTATTCTGACATGCTTTTCTTTGAATCAAATCCATATTAAAATAGAGTTCTACATTTAAACATAATCAGATTATAATGCCCATATACTATCCTTAATATCATTCAAGCCTTATTTGTTTACAATTATCTTAATCTGGTGTTTCTGGGTTTTCAAATACATGAGAAATCACTGATTGTTTATTGATTGTTCCACCTACTCATAAATAGGATGGAAAATTAATTTTGCATCTTTATGCTTCAACATGAATATATTTCATCTTTCTTATTGTTTATCATCAGTATTTATGAATCTTAAAATTTCCCATTGTCCAAAAAACTATACCTATTTAGTACCACATGCTTATTTAGCATGCTTTTTGGTTCTTTTACAGATATTTTGGTTGATATGCTAGGAGCTTTAGCTGCTTACAGTATAACAGTCAAAGAATTAAAAGATCTCTTTGCAATTCTTAAATCTAAAGATGGCAAATGGGTAAGTTTGTTTAAAGATAAATCCAAGTTGAATGACTAAGCTCCACTGAGATTATCTAGATCATCACACATCCTTGAAGAAATTACCTAATTGATGGCAAAAAACTTTTGATATTAAAGGGATAATAGGTGTTAGAACGATCATAAAAATTTAAGTTCACTCAAATTTGGACAAGAACAGTATATTTCCATCAGTGGAATTACCTGGTGTCATACCTATACATCAAAATCCCTCTAAAATCCGATAAATCCCCAAAACATAGTAATTAATCATAAAACGCTTGAGCCATCCATCAAGCGATTTTTAGCATTGATTTACCAGACGCTTTTATTTTCAAACTGAATGGAATCGTCGCTGGCTCACTTTTTTTTAAAATTCAGAATATATTATTATTGTGGCTTTTTAAAATTTGGTAAAGTGTGGGATGCATACTTATTTAACTAATAGTCAATATTAAACACAAATGTAAGCCGTAGGACGAGTGTATTCTAACGCCTATTATCCCTTTAACAGGGAATAAGGTACAGAAAGACACTTGCATATAAAGCTTGTACAGTTGCATATCTATGAAATTGTTCTACAATTAGCAGCAATGACACACCAGTATATAGTTACCGTAGCAATTAGTGAAGTCACTTGATGAAAAAAAGCAATATGTAACCAGCTTGTTCTTCATCAATATCAGGTACATTTGGCTTTAATTATAGTACCATATTGCATAAAATATCCAATTGCATTTCAGCAACATCATTCAGTAAAACTTTTATCCGTCTTACGTCAGATGCCCCAAAGACATGGCCCGGATGAGTTCTTTAGTTTTCCTGGTAAAAAAGGATCGGTAAGTATGAGTAAACAATGTAATTTGTTTGGTTTATGTTAAAAGAAATCTTATATAGTTATAGTAATAAACTATTTAATTCACATGGGTCAGAATTATGTGCAATACACAAGGACATGGTCCTGTTTAAAATTCAGCTTGTTAGGGCAATACAATGGATGATATGAAAAAGAAAAAAAATACAATTTGTTTTAGAATTTTCAAGTACTCAAATCTGTGTTCCTCAAATCAGTACATGACCACAAAAGAATACAAATATACAGAAACACTATAAAACGCCTATAAAGCATATCCAATATCAAATTTTACCCATTTACTTATAGTGGAATTACAGCTTTAAATATTACTGAGAGTTTAGGATTGCGTGTATAGGCAATTATTTTAAGGATGCTTTCTGATGTACCAGCTACAGTTATTGAAGGTTCAATAAGATTTTTCATAGTCAGCTTTCAGTCTAGGAACATGTAAATCCTCTCAAACCTTGCTCTGCACTTGAACTTAAAATTACTGACTGATGATATCAAATTGATTTTAAATCTGGGAAGTCAGTGATGGAGAAAATCCAATGATTTTATGGGTGATGTTAACCCAGTGTAATAATTACCAATTAATCAATAATGTAAAAATAATTAGTGTCAAAATATGGCTTGGTGTGATATTGATCTGGTTTGATTTATTATTGATATATTCTTATACTGTCTTAAACTTGATCAATTATGTCTTCATATGTCAAATAGGCTGCTGATAGTTACTGACATCTGTAACACTACTTGTCCTTGCTTCTTGATTTGTTAGAGTACATTGATCATTTACAAATATAAACACAAATATATTGATAAATAAAAAGTAGGGGGTGGAACTCATATCAATTAGAAAATGAATGAGAAATAAAAATGTTGCTCATGAGATTATTTACTGATAATAAATGATCCATTTATGTTGGTTATAAAGTGAATAATATGCACCAATGTATTTCATATGCAAATAAAAAAAAATTAATTTAATGTATAATCTGGCTTTAAAGCTAGCTTTATTGCCTAGCATGCTGTGTTTCCAATTAGTTTATCTGGTTCCCGAACTGCTTTAGTCTCGATCAAAAAAGTGGCACATTAATGACAGTTTGCGATGTACAAGACTACCAATGTTGCGCGTGCAATTGTAAAACTAGTACTTTTCTAAAGCCGTTTTTTTTGCGTTTCCACTTGTTTAAAAAGCTAGCTTTCATTTGGCCCCGATAAATTGCCGAATGCAAAAAGGGGGGTTTCAGTTCCCGAACCTTAATGGTTCAGCAATTTAACAATTGGAAACTCAGAAAAGCTAGCTTAAAGCCAGCTTTTTTGCCAAGTGGAAACACGGTTATTATGACAGATCAAGTGGTGCATTGTTAAGTAGAAATAATATAGGACAAACTCTAAAATTTACAAAAAGTGTTAGTGCTTCAGATTATGGCATATCTGAATTAAAGTTATTGCTGGTGCTTTCATAAGTTTTATATCCTTTAATTTGGATTTTTAAAATATATATATTCAATTGAATATATTACAATATAAAAAGTAGGCCTACAGCAAAATTCTAGTTCTAGCTTTGCATGATTGATACTTCAACTTTCAAATTGGGTAGTAAATGGAATAACTTATGGTTGTTTAGAATAAGTAAATAATAAAAGAGAATAAATTATTCAGTGATCTGATATTCCAGTCTCCCACCAGAACCATATTATTGTCTTATCTTCCTGTCTAACTCACCAATCAATTGAAAGAATTAAGGCACTATAGAAAACGATATCCTAAAATCAATATTTTCCTATGGAGTAAAGTGATGTTATCTAAACTATTTTCTCGGTAGTTGTGTTCCAAAACTTCAAATTAATTTATTTCCATGGAGAATAAAAACAAATTTTCATTAAATTTATTTTTGTTTTTTATAGCTGATAGACTAGGTTTTTTTTTAAAAACTTGTCTTTCTGTTTCAAAATCAATATAATAACAATCATCATAAAAGGATGAGTTGTAATCATTTATTGTAGAGTTTCAACAAAATTTTGTCAAGAGTGTTTATTTTTATATGCCCACATAATAATGTGGTTTAATATGGTCGTCACCTCTGTCAGTCTGTCCGTCTACAATTGCTTGTGAACCCAAAGAGACTACAGTTTTCATCTGATTTGAATGATATTTGGCGTGATGATTAATATTGATGATATCTTAGACATTGATATACACGAGTTTTCAAAGAACAGTTTTTGAGTTATTGCCCTTGACTTACTCAAAACGAAATTGGCTTGTGAATACTATAGAGACTAGTTATCATCTGATTGGAATGTATTTGGTGTGATGATTAATGAATGAAATTTGGTGTGAATATTTATATTGATGAGATATTGGAGAGTTTGATTGGTTTTTGAGTGATTGCCCTTGACTTAGTCAGAACGTGTTGAAATTGGCTTAATGAATGAAATGAAATTTGGTGTGATCATATTGTTGATGAGATATTAATTTTACAAAAAATGTTGAGTTTCAACCTGTGTTAAAACTGAAAATATACTTTAAAATGGGTGTATTTTGTTAAGCAACCACTTGTCATTGTGGTCTTAATCCAGAAAGTTAGAAAAATGTTCTCATTTTGATTGAGCAAGAAATAGTTTGTGATAATCTGATAGTATGATTCAGTGTTCAGAATGCTTAGAGTATATCCTCCACTCAGAGTAAAAATAGGACATAAAACTCCACTCAATTCACTTCACTTCATATCTGCTTAGACTATTAAGTTTCAAGTGCATGGAAGAAACCATAATACAATTCTGAAACCTGTTATTTTATGTGTAGGCAATATGACTAAAATATGATGCTATACACTCTTTTAAAATAGAACTACAACTTTAATACAAACTTTGATTTAGAACATTGTTAGACAAATACATCCCTACTTCAATTTGAAGAGATGTAAAGTAAATTGTAAAATAGGTTCTGTATTGACTTTAGAAACCATTTACTATCAATTTGCTGTAAAAGTAAACAGAATTTATTTGATAGAAAACTTTTTTTGATAGAATTCTAAAAATAAGCAGTTTCTTATTTTCTCTAATTCTATGATGTGTGATTTTCACTAGAAATTTGTATTTGACATGATTTAGTTGAATTGTCAATATTTGATTTCTTCCCTCGTTCTTCTGATAAATGTTCCCTTTGACTTTTTTTACTTCTTCGTATTGGAAATAACATCAATTTGAGTGGCATAGTGCCAGATTTTTATTGATGTTTTCTTATATAATATTGCCTAAAGACCCAAATATCTTTTCGGCAAAAGGTTTTTCAATGGCATCAATTTATATTTCAGCATATTGCACTTCCTCCAATTAAAACATGGCCGTATGTAAATGGTTGGACATTTTCATGTTGGTTGAGATTGGATCCTGTTACAGGTGTGACTGTAGAACAGGAGAAACCCTATTTATATTGGTAAGATATATTATCACAGCATGCCATGAATTCTACAATAGAGAGAGTTTTTTATATGATATGATACATATTTTCTCTGGATTCGCAATATCAGGCCCCAGTTTCACAAAATTTTAACAAAGATACCATCAAGATTTTAATACATACAGTAACCCAATTGGTTTATAAAAGCTCAATTTTAGTGATTAACCAATCTGACCATTGAAACAATAAAATCATCCCAAGTTAAGTTTCCGTGAAACAGGTTCCTGATAAAATTTCTATTTTGGAACTTTGTTCTCTATAGGAAATAAACTTGAGACAACTAACTGCTTTGTATGATTTACAAAAACCAAATACTACTCTATAAATTTTTGTGGGATTATTTCCTTATGAGTTTTCTTTTATTTCTAGTTTCCGTACAAGTAAAGGTGTTGGTTATTCTGCACATTTTGTTGGAGAATCTTTAGTTATTACTTCTATGAAAGTAAAAGGAAAGGGTTTCCAACATTGTGTAAAATATGAATTCCTGCCCAGAAAGGTAAATAATTTGAATATCATTCATGTTTATTATGTTCAAGTTTGAATAAGATGATCTTGTATCTTCAAGTTCAAGTCTGCTTACATGAGTTATGTCCCTTATTCTCATGACTTGTTTCAGTCTGACTGGTATGTTAGTGTTTTGATAACACTCATTTCTGATCTGGAGATTTGCCTCTGACACCAAATTGAAAATGCAATATTACATTAGCCTTTCTTTCTTAAAAAAAAAATTGCCAAATAATTGACTGATTTGAATATCTTTCAGTGGTATATGGTAACAGTATCTCATATTTATAATCGTTGGAGTAAATCAGAAATTAAATGTTATGTGGATGGAACACAAGTATCAACTACTGATATGTCTTGGTTAGTCAGCACTAGTGATGTAAGTATCAGTACTATGAATTTGTCATAAAGTATTTGAATTTTCAAAAAGCTATGGTGTAGGTACAAATTTCAATGACTTGGCTCAGTTGTATCTTTCACACCAACGCCCCCCACCCCCATCACTGATTGTCAAAGAGATTAAGTTCAAGTTAACAAATATATCATTATATGATATAGAAACACAGCATTTTGATAGGTTATAGTAACGTTATTTTATTTTTTCAGCCGTTTGATAAGTGTATGTTAGGTTCTAGTAGTGATGGTGATGTAGATAATATGTTCTGTGGTCAGATGTCCACTGTATATTTATTTAGTGAAGCTTTGATATCTCAACAAATACTAGCTATGTATCAACTTGGTCCTGGACATAAGGTAAATGAAAGTATACAATTTTCAGAAAATAAGATTTTTTTAAGTTTCAGTGTCAAAAATTTTATGTAAAAAAGGTCTTAAGGGGGTTGACAACCCTAAACCTATGTACAAAAAATAGACGATTTCAACCACTTCTTTTCCACCTATCTGGAATATTTAATATCAATGGAAAGAGGGGACTTTCAGCTATCCAAAAATATAAAATTTATTCCTTTATGACATTTCAACTTTAAGAAATAGGAATGAAAGATGAACGAAAAAAACGTCAATTATTCCCTTAAAATTAGCATATCTACTAGGCTATTTAATATAGAAGGTTGAAATTTTGCACAACGCAAGTCTACATGTATCTCTACAAAATTACGTTGGCTTTTTGGAAAATTTTGTTTTGTTTTGAAGATATTGATAGAAATCAAAATTTTGCGAGTGCATTTACGATAAATTGAATTTTTAAAAAACTATTCATTTTATAAAAAAAAGCCAACGTAAAGTTATAGAGGACATCGTAAGCTTTAGCTGAAGCCAAAGTTTGTAAAAATCGGATAAATTGTAAGCGAGATATGCTTTTGGAAAAATGGCATTTTTTTCAACATTTTGCAAACACATGTAAACCTTACGTAATTAACGGTCATGTGGTTAAAAGATTGTCTTTCATGCTGTAGAAATCTGTAAGCACCTTTTAGGCATCGATATGCACCGATATCCACATAATTGGAGTGCTAAAATTAGCACATGTCAAAACACCCCTACCCACCAATCATAAAATTTTCTTTGTTTACATGTGACGTAATGATTTATGGGAACATCATGTGACTTCTGGATTCCCCCGATACACAAACTCTTACATGGCCTTCGCGTGCCGATATTAACAATAACTGACCGGCAAACGTAGAGAATGTTTATTTAGCCGATGACGTTGTAATCACAAATGTCAACTGACAACGTAATTTGTACGTCTACATAGAGGAATACCCCGTTTTGTTCTATAAATAGATTATCTTCACGGACGGATATCAGACGAACTACTGAAGCGATTGAGCTAAAATTTTTACTAGATGAGTTTCTTTCAATGCCAAATAGAATGGGTATAAACTTAATACGTTTCTTGATTGAAATACACCTCGAACGATAAGGTTGTCAACCCCCTTAAAAGCTTTTCCATTTAAATAAGAAATGTTTTCGGCTTAAAGGCAACTCCATAGATTTTGCAACTAGGGGCATAAGGTTACTCATAATGATTTCCAACTGATCCATGCTTATCATGAACAGTTTGTAAGACAAAGGATCTTTGTCACCCCTTCTGACCTTCATAGCTGACAGGGGGAAGCTGTGTTGAAAATTAGTTAGATCTATAGCTGAGTGAACATCATAAGCAGTGCCTAAGTCAAATCAGCTGAAAAGAGCTTCAGATGATATGAAGATCTATATTCAACTTATTTTATTTAAACAGAGTCAGTTCCGTTTTGAAAATGAAAGTACAGCAAGTTTAACAGAGATTTGTAAACGGGTAATTGTAGTTATTAGGTTGTTAGCATGTTGTATTGTAATATAGATGTGGTGATTGGTTAAACTGTTTATTTTTTCTTATTTAATTTCTAATCATATTTAATGTTTATAGCATGTATTGTTTAATCTCTTTCTTTATATCATACACCCATTAAATGATAAACTATTCACATTTATAAGTATTCTAATACTTACCGTCATTCCTTATTTTGTATACCTTAACATGTCAATTGGAGCATGTGCATTATTGTGTTTTTACTGTTAAGACGCTATGCACAAGCCTGATTAAATGAGTGAACTAAAGAGGTGTTTTTTGGTGAATTAAACATGGTACCAGAGCGTGGTTTTTAAAAAAAATTGATGCGTAAACTGTTTGTTGTTTTATTGGAGCATTCATTAGTGACTTAAGTTGGAAAGGTGAATTCCTTAATGACAATGCAACTAGAGTAATTCAACATTATCGATTTCAAATAATGTTGTGTCAGCTATGCATGATTTTTTTGTGCTGTTATTGCATAATATAAATATTGTTACTTACGATGAAGATAAAGGACTTTGATAACCAAAACTAAGACTTGTATATTTTATCCTTTATGTATGTGTTTTATTTTCTACTGTGAAATCATTTATTTTCGTTGGTATCAACTTACTTTAGATATGACATCTGAAGCAAATTTGGCTAGACTAATCTAATTATCTTAATATCCCATTTTGATTGAAATCATTCTTAATGATCTATTATAGTAACCGAAATAGAAAACCCACAAAAATTGATAATTTCACAGTGTTTTTAATCCTAATTTTGTTGTAATTTTAACTGATAACCTGGTGAATGGGATTCCAGTCAATATTTATTTTTTGTCTTGGGCCTATATTCATAGTACTAACGTCTGGATTATTGTTTGGGAAATTGTTTTTGAGGCTGGTTGATAGTGTCTATTTATGACCAATCTAATTAAATTAAAGTACAATTTTGTTTTGATCTCATATTTCTTGGCATCCATTGTAATCTGAAAATATTTATACCAAGGTAGTTGACATTGATTTCAACCAATCACAGCGTGCCATGCTGAATTTTTGTCCAAATATCAGCTTTGAATTTTGGAATAGCAAAACCCAAAGTAGACCAATATGGCCAATGAGAGTATGAGGCTTTCAATTCTAACTCTGAATGGTGTTAGATTGACTGCTATATAGGGCTTGAAATGTCACCATCACTTGACCTTTGTTTAAATCTGGTTCGATTACCATAGAGATCAACCAGAAAATAAAACAAAATTGTATTCCTGTTTTAATTAGCCTAATATATGATGTACACTGAGGTATGAATAAACTCGTGGTAGACTTATTTTATTTTAATTATTCTTTTAAATCACTAGCTGTGTCAATACTCGAATATCTTACAGCCCTTTTGTTTCAAGAATTTTGATCCAAATTGTGAAATAACTTATAAACAAGTACTAATTAAATTAAGATGAGCCAATGAAGGGAATTTACAGTCAGAAATTGCTTGGAGAGAAATGGATTCATTTTGCATGGACCCAATGACTAATGGGATTCAATTTAAAATCATTTGAATAATTGTGAAATGATGCAAATTCAACTTTGATAAGTTTTCACAAAAAGTAGAAAAAAATTAACTCTGCAATACTGAGTGCCTTTTCTGGACAGCAACTGTCTCATCCCTCATCACTCAAAGTATTTTTTTAAAAGAAAAGATTAGAATGTATATATTATTGTAATTAATGAAATATTGAACTATTTCAGGTGTTATATGATGGTAAATTAACATCAACTATAGTGTTTATGTATAATCCTATAGCGTGTGATAGTCAACTATGTTTAGAGTCATCACCTAAAGGGAATCCTTCTCATTTTGTTCATTCACCACATGCTTTAATGTCTGGAGTAAGTAATCAGTAACATTTTTTTAACTTGGCTACAACTAGAACCATATTCAGATCCAGTTTACACAACAACATTTAACTTCATAAATTTGGTTGTGTCATTGTGAGAACTTGAAATTTTCCAATGATGTAAAATATATACTGTAAAGAATATAGAAAAAGTTGTATAAAATATCAATGAAATGTAATGCTATATATGTTTCAGGATGTAAAAGCTGTTATAACACATTCCATACACAGTACATTACATTCCTTGGGTGGTATACAGGTATGTGTAATGGAAAATTATAGAATTATCTATTGTCTCCTGAAAGTTTTTCTTCTTGTCAAGTTGTCATTTCTTAGGGTGGCCATAATATCTCAAATGTTTATGAAAGCATACAAATTTCAAAATATACCAAGCGCTTTTTATCATCTTCATTAGCCTATAAGGCACTGAAGAGCACATCGTAAAACTTCATTGAAACCCTTTTCATATTTACGGGGGGATAATCAATCATTTTAATACTCCTTAAATTAATCTTGCTTTAGGGTAAGGATATGAAAATACGATGTTGATTTTAAAACTATCTATATTGTATATTTCAGACACTGTTTCCATTATTTGGTCAATTAGATTTACCTGTGGATACAGGAGATGAGAAAACTACAGTTATTGATACCAGTATATGGTAAGGAATTGGTGCATATTTGGTATTTTTTTAGTATGCTCACATTGTTTTATTATGTGCTTTTAACATACTTTGATTCTTTTCTAAAAATGACATTGCATTTCATATGATATGGATACATTCCCACTGCAATTCTAATCATATTTTCAGTGTTTTTTGATTGTTTTTTTTATAATTCTATCTTTTTAGTGCTAATCTAATGGGTTTATTGTGTGATTTAATTGAAAGTTCTGGTAACATACAACAACAACTTTTACAAAATAAAGGATTTTTAGTTATTTCATATCTGCTGGAAAAGGTAAAAATTTGTTATGTCATCTGGATTTTTCCCTAACAACTTGTCTGAAATCATTGTCCATAGAATCAAATAAAGATACAGAAATTATAAGCTACATGTACTTGGTTTGCTTAAGATTTTAACTGTTTTGAACTAAGACTTGACAACAATTTAAAAAATGTAAAAAATCTTTGTCTCTTTTCAGGCTTCTAGAGATCATATTACTCCTGCTGTATTAGAATCATTCCTCAAACTGACTAAATATTTAGTTGGACTACCAACAGGTGGCCAGTTGTTAAAACATCTTTTTGATCATATTTTATTTAATCCAACATTGTGGATACATGCTTCAGTAGAGGTAAGAAATTGATTGATACAAACCTTATTTACTATATGATATTTGCAATTTTGTTTGAGCATGTTCCATTTTTTTTTTAAATTGATATTGAAATGAAGGATAAGTAGTTAAGATAGACCCATTTTATTGGTCTTTTTATGACGAAAAAAGTTCTTAAGTCTCAGCAAACACCACAACCATATTTTAGGATTGAAATTATTCAAATGACTTTGAGGGATACATTATGTACATGTATCAAAAATTGTATTGAGACTTTTTTTGATTTTACAGGTTCAGACCAAGTTATATTGTTACTTAGCAACAGAATTTATCAATGATGCTCAGATATACAATAATATTAGAAGAATCAGTGCTGTTTTACAAACAATGCATACTTTAAAATTTTATTATTGGGTTGTTAACCCTCAAAATAGAAGTGGTATTACTCCTAAAGGCACAGGTAAATATCATCATGGGTTTCCATGACATCAAATTGAATAAAAATAAATTCATATACTGTTTTTTATTTGAAAAATGCAGATGCAGAATAGACATTGTTGCTTTTTAAACGTGCAAATCTTTTTTAGAAATCTATGGCATGACTTAGATTATATAATCTTTGAATGACATTTAGAAATTATTTAAATTATATGTTTAAAAAAATTATTTGGAAAGCCTCTTGTCATTTTATCACCTACTTTTACTTCTGAGAATATAAACATTAGAACCAAGGTCTTTTCTGGCAATAATTTTGTTGCTAATCTTCGATTACTTATATCAATTACTTTATATCTTGTAGAAGGACCTCGTCCAACTAGAGATGAAATCATACAGCTACGTTCTTTTATGCTTCTTTATGTTAAAGAATTGATATTAAAGGGACAGGGCATTATAGAAGATGAATTACAGAGTATGCTCAATTACCTAACTACATTACATGAAGTAAGTGGCATTGCTGAATAAATTGGAACCGAAACTGTAAAATTCAGCGTACACTTCATTTAAAACTAATTATCTTGTCCTACAACCACTTCGTAATGACCTTTTTCCAATGACATTTGACTTCATTATTGTTGTTTATGACGTTCAGTGGTTGAATTATTTAACGTAAATCTTCATTGAACAGATACAATTGAACTACCATAACATCATCTTAAATACTTTCTGGTTTATTTGCTAACTTGAAAATTTTGTTTGATATGATTATTAAAGTATTTTCCATTGAATCATTGCAACAGAATATTTGACATTTATTTTGATTATAGGATGATAATTTATTAGATGTATTAAAATTACTGGTACAGCTTATGGCTGAACATCCATCATCTATGGTTCCTGCTTTTGACAAGAAACAGGGAGTCAGGTATAGCATACTATTTAAATTGGCAAATAATCTAGTTTTAAGATTGATTCATACAAAAATCCCTGAATTGATCAAAGACATATTCTGATTCCGTCCATATGAAATGTACAATTGCTTGTAATTTTAACATACATGTATATCTGAAATCTTATTCTGACAAATTCCTAAATAAAATAATTTATTATTTCAGAACTGTATTTAAATTGTTAGCATCAGAAAGTGAAGATGTAAGATTACATACTCTCAAATTATTAGGATTTTTCCTTATGAGAAGTACCCACAGGTAATGTTGTTGTTAAGATAAAGATGGATGGTATGGATATTCATAAAAATTTTAATGCTTATCCATCCATGTTTCATGTTAAAGCAAATTGATATATGTCAATATATATGTATGTGTTTATTGGTAGACATTAGAAAAGAAACTGAACCATTATTCTTGAAACATTTAAACATCATGAAGTTATTTAGAATAATTCCCTGTATGATATGACGATAAGGTCCAGAGTAGGAAGTTTACCTATAAATGTATGCAATTATGTATATAATTTTGAGAGTAATTTTTGGTTTCAGGAGAAAACAAGATTGTATGGCTCCTCATAATTTATTTTCTCTGATTGGAGAGAGATTGATGTTAAATTCTACTCAGATTACATTACCAGTATATCAACAACTTATTGAGGTAAGTCTTTCTATTTGAAAGGAGGTTCAATGGCTCATTGAGTTAGATGCTTTTAATCCTGAGAGCCCTCGGTTAAGCCCCTAAGGTCAAGATGAACTTTCAGATCTTTTAGTCTGGTTTCCTCCTGTCAGTGATGCAGGTTGTAGGGGCTGACAAGGAAAAAGCTCTTAATTATCCAGATGGGACAATAAACCCAGGCCCTGCACATGAAAACTACCTTGACAGATGATTATCGCAAAAAGAGTAGACTTATGTCGCAGTCCTTGCCCTTGTTCATTAGCCCCTAAGGTGCATAGGAGTAGGACATAAAACTCCATATATAGCATTTAATTATCAAGTTTTCTTCTTCCCTTTGAAGTTTTAAATACTTTTATTTGTAGACTTTAACAGAAAGACTGACTTTAGAAATTTGTAAAGGAAACAGACCTGAGCCGGAATCTCATCATAAAATAGAAAATTCAGGTAAATTTTTAATAATTTATTCCTTCATCATGGAATCAGTTCAAATTTTGAGGAATTTTGAGGAATTCTAATGTATATTGTATCATAGAGATTACTAATAATATATTTTATTCCAGCTATATTAAAGGTGATAGCAACCATGATCAGACAATCGAAACCTAGTCAAGCTGTTATGGAAGTGAAGAAAATATTCCTATCAGATCTAACTATATTGTGTCATAATAATAAAGATAACAGGAGGTAAACCAAACAATTTCAAATGATACTTATGATTATTTTTTTTTTGGATCAAATTATCAAAACTGTATATTGATAAGGTCAGAGTCATATTTTGAGATTTGGATTTTATCTGAAAACGAAAATAATTTTTAATTTTCAAATATTTGCATTTAAGGTGTACCTTGTATACGTTGGGTAAGAAGAATTGACTATACCAGTTGATTATTAAATCATTTTATTCAAATTTGCATGAGGTAACTTCAAGTCCTTTGTTATTTTCTATTTTCAGAACTGTACTACAAATGTCTGTATGGCAAGATTGGTTATTTTCCATGGCGTATATATATCCTAATAATAGTGAACAACAGAGAGTGACTGATATGGTGATGTCTTTGTTCCGTATGTTATTACACCATGCTATTAAATATGAATTTGGTGGCTGGAGAGTGTGGATTGATACCTTGGCTATTTTACATTCTAAGGTAGATACTTTAATCAATTAGCTTGAGGATCAGTAGGTCTCCTCTTGATTTTGTCATTGTCCTCTGAAAGTGGTTCAGAATAGTTGACCTCACATAGGTTGATATATTTGTTCAATTTACCATATCTATAATGAAAATCTCGATTTCGTTTCATTTTTTGTTTCAACGTGCATTCTATTTCTTTTAAAACAGTTAATTACATTGTTTATTTCATGTTTGAAATCACAGTTTCTATAAACTATTCTGTAGGTTGCATATGAAGATTTCAAAAAAGCTATGTCCAGTTTTTACAAACAGTATGAACAACAAAGAGTTGATGATATTTCTGATCCTCATGAAAGACGTCAGAGACCAATTAGTACTATTTCTGGCCTATCTGATGAATCTCGCCAACCATTACCTAAGAGCACTGTAGAAATCAAAGAATTAGATGATAAAGACCATGCCAATGAGAATGGAGAAAGAGAAGCAGTAAGAGAAGAGGCTGATGGTGAGAAGGCAGAAGAGCAGGAGGCAACTGATGCTGAAAATAGTAGTAGTCAAAAAGATGTGGACTCCATTGTAAATGAAATTATTGATAATGCTATAGATGAAGTAGAATCAAAGAACAATGTTGCAGAAGACCAACTACCTGAAGATGTTGAACAACCTGAAGATGTTGAACAACCTTCTGCTTCTGGAGTGGAGCAAGCAGAATTTCCTGAAGAAAAGAGAAATACAGAAGAATCAGCTAAAGGTCCTGGAGGTCAACCAATATTCAGTCCAGGCCCAAGAGCTCCACCTTTCAGAATACCTGAATTTAAATGGTCTTATCTTCACCAAAAACTGCTGTCAGATTTACTTTTTGCTGTTGAAACAGACATTCAAGTGTGGAAAAGGTAATACAATAATGTTGTTTGTTGATAAGTCATAGAGAAACACAGAAATTGAATACTTTGATTGAAAATTAAATGTTGCAAAAAAATGCTTGAAATTTACCTATCCCTATGTATCAGTATTGTCGCAAGTTTTTTGGGAAAAGATGGTTGTTATAAGATAATACATGTACATGTAGGCAGCCGACCTGTGTGACAAAGTCATGAAACGAGTGTACTTATGCTAAAATAGTTGGTAGGGAAAGTACAAAAGCCCGCTTTTATCACCAGCTGCTGGCTATTACTGACATCATTATTTTCTACTTTTCAGTCACAGTACTAGGAATGTGATAGATTTTGTGAATTCGAGTGAAAACCATGTTTATGTTGTCAATGTTACTCATATGATATCTCAGTTGGCTGATAATTTGATAACATCATGTGGAGGATTACTTCCCTTATTGGCTGCAGCAACCTCAACAAATGTAAGTTTAATTGCTCTTTATTTGTATTTAACCCAATTTTGTGTTACACTTGCAGCAGGAAGTGGTAAACTAGTTTTGGTCAATCTTGATAAATGAATTCTTAAGTTTAAAGCTCGTTTGGTTTACACTTTATTCAAATAATATTATTTTTCTATTCAGGGAGAAATAGATATAGTTGAACCCAATCAAGGATTAAGTATAGAACAAGCGGTATCTATATTACAAAGAATTATGTATATGACTGATATCTTAGTATTTGCTAGTTCAACTAATTTTGCTGAGTTGGAAACAGAGAAAAGTATGCCTGCTGGTGGAATATTAAGACAGTGTCTTAGATTAGGTAAGACTTTTATGATATCCATGTGCTTAATGGCATGTTCCTAATTAGTTGAATTTCATGTAGCTGCAGACAGAGTTATTATGTAACTGCACATAGCTTTTTGTGTTCTCCAGAGACTAAAGTGTGGATGATGAGCAAAAAAAAATTTCTGTGATATCACCTTCAGTCAGTGACAGGCTTATCAGTATTGAACGATTTCTTTGAAATGAAGTAGCCCATTAGACTATTATATTAATCAAAAAATCGTTTTCAGTGTGTACCTCATCTGTAAGAAATTGTTTGGAATGTAGACATAGAACATTACCTAAAAATCCTGCCGACCAAGCTAGTGCTACTTCACCAAAACCAGTAAATGGAGTGGATACTATACAATCTCTTATTGGTGGGTCACATCCATCTGCCAAGGTACATAATTTATACTTTATTTTACTCTGATTTGAATTTACTTCTGATATTTCATGGAACTAATGGATAAGAATATGTAAATTTTAACTTCAATGGAGAATATACAAAAAAGTAAATGAGATAGGTCTCAAATGAGATAGAGTTAAATTCAGGAAACACTAAAGTTTGCAATTGCTTTCCAATTTGTAATTACTTCTTGCTTCTGTCAAGGGATTGCTTAAATAACCACTTGAACATCACATGACTGTTCTTTAAATCTTACAAACATAGGCCTACCATTTATTAATATGATCATGATATAAGTATACTTTATAATAATACCAGTTTTGATTTCTAATTTAGAATATTGTAGAGAATATGGGAAGTCAAGTTTCACCAATTAAAGATTATGAAAAATTATTACAAGAAATGGACATCAATAGATTGAGAGCTGTAGTTTATAGAGATGTGGTGAGTTTCTTCTCTTCATTTCATTGATCACACCAATTAATAAAAATAATAATAATGATAATAATACACAAGGACATTATCCTGTCTCACATTCAGCCCACTAGTTGTTGGACTTCAAAATCACAAATGGTATTTTACATTTACTTGTTAATTTTCAATATTATGCCTCAAGGAATGTAACGTAACATTAAATTTAACAACAGGAGTGCTGAGTTGACAATCAGCCACAGAGATACATGAGTGTAAAGACAATCTTGTTCACCAGAAGAAGATCCAGACTTAGAATGAATAAATGAATTCCTATTTTCAGGAGGAACAAAAACAGGCAAACTTCTTAGCTCTGGCAATAGTATATTTTACATCAGTATTGATGGTATCTAAATATCGTGATATATTAGAACCACCTAGTCCAGCTGCTACTCCAACTAGATCAGCTATCAACTCTCCTTCTTCTACAAATATATCAGGTATTGTTATCTTTTCTCAGCAGTTTTATATTGGTTTTATATTGGTTTGATATTGGTTTGATATTGGTTTACTATCATTTGACGTTTACTCTTTCTGGATTTTTTGTATTTGAAATATGTGTATGTGTAAAGACATTGAATTTGTGGGATTTTTCAGGTATTTCAAGAAATTTTCATTTATTTTCTTTATACCAGATATTTTAGATTAAGTAGATTTTCCAATTTCAAAGTAGAAGGAAAGATGTCTTGACGCATACACTCAAACTTGTTATCTTGGTGACAGTTCAGTTGGTTTCAGACTTGCTCAATGCTATTGTTATTTCTCTTTGGGATATTAGCCAGCAATTTATGGGAAAAATTAAAACAACCAATTGTATCACCAACATTTGAAGTAAACAGAGGAAGCAGTCAATCAGAGCATAAAACTGATCCTGGTGATACAGATGTTCCTAAAGAGGCAATTGTAGTGGATGACATAAAAATTGAATCCATAAATAAGGAAGACCAAATGATTAAAGTTGAAGAAGAAGAACATGAAAAAGAAACAACAGAAGTAAAGGAAGGTGATAGGAAAGAGTCTGATGAGGAACAGACGATTCAAACTGAAGGAGATTCAGATGCAAAATTAGAGGTTAAGAATGAGACTACTGGAAAGGGTGAGGTTATAGTAATATATGATGAAGATGAAGGCAGTATATTAGCTCATATGGCATGCAGCAGTGTCTCCTCTAAACTGCACACCTCCACTCTTCTTCCAACATCAGGTGTTGTTTATCTTGCACATCTTTTAGGTGTTGTTTTCCCGTTGTCTGTAGTGGCAGAGAAAATTATGTTATATTTGACATCTTTAGTATCAATTTATGTTAATGTTTTTGTTTTATTTTATATTATATATGTATCGGTATTTTGTGATTGTTTCATGTAATTCTGTCTTTTATTGTACATACTGTCCTTGAAATACATTTTCCCTATTAAAAATCAGACCAAACGAAAAATATTATCTTTGAGTTATTGCCCTTGTTTTTGACTTAACCAGGATTTCAAAAGTGATTTGTTAATGATCTGTCATTAGAAAAAGGAAGGACATTCAAGGTTCAAGTCTTAGTTCATCATGTTTGTTTCTTATTGCACTAATATTTTTTTTTATGATTTTCTTTTGATGTAGTGTAAAATTGTATACTAAATGTAAAGTATTTTAAGAAATTTATGTTAATTTTGTTCCTTGACTATTTTCTATATATCTTTCTCCCTTTATTAGTATAAATAACCTAATTAAAGCCACATTGGCAGCTATATCACAGGCATCTAAACTTCTTTTGATTTTGGAAGTTGTCAATGCATATTGTTTTGCTATTAAGCTCCCTACTTTGAACTATTTACTGCAATTTTCCGACTTTATCAACTTACTCATGATTTATTTCTATCTATAAAAATTATGTTTTATTATTTCTATTAGATGCAAAAAAGCCAGAACCGGCTACAAATGGAAATATAGATGAACTGAAGGAAGGTGAAAACAGTTTAAAAGCTGTAGAAGGTAAGTCATGCATTTGTTAGTTTTAACATTAATTTAAAACGCACCCTTTGCTTTTTTCTTTTTAGTAAATTTTGTTTTAAATTTTTTTATTTTTTACTTTAGTTTCAATGATAATTTGATACATTTTATGTTTTCTAACTCATTGCCATGTAAATTTTGTAGAAACTCCTGAGCAGGACCCTGATGAAGATGCTTCTGCAAAAGACATCAAACCAGATGATGATGATGCAGCTGAAGAAAATTCTGTTGAAGATAAAGCAGAAGAAACAACAGCAGATAAATTGAACACAGAAGAAAACGCAGAGGATAAGGCAAATGAGGATGCTGAGGCAAAACCTGAAGATGAAAAAGCCACTACCGAGGATCAGAATGAAAATACAGAAACAGAGGCAGAAGCTGCAAAAGAAGAAGATCAAAAACCTGAAGCAGATAAATCTAATTCAAATTCTAGTGAAAACCAAGTTGGGGCAAAACCGGGAACAGATGAATCAAAAGAAAATTCTAAAACTCAAATTGAGAAACCTGAAGATGTAACTTCTGAAAATCCAGAACAAGATCAGGAAGCTGCAAGCATTCAACATACCAGAGAAGATGATCCAGAAGGAGCAGAAGCTACAGACACTAATGCTCCAATTGCATCAATCAGTATCCAAGATGCAATTAATAGTGAAGACAACCCCAGTAAACCAACCAAGTTAGAACTAACTAATAACATTCCTGGACCTCTTGAGAATTTACCGGCACATTTTGATAATGGAGAAGGTGAAACTTTAACTGAAAGACTTGAACGATCTCTTGGCTCAGTAGCACCTTTACTTAGAGAAATATTTGTTGATTTTGCTGCTTACCTTAATAAAACTCTAATTGGATCTCATGGTCAAGAATTATTAATAGGAGGTAAGTGAGGTGTTGTATTTTTTTTCTGCTCTGTTTAAAGAGTTAAACTCTATCTTTAAAACTGTTGGTAGTTACAGTTTTATGCTTTTTGGCAGCGGGTTAAAGGAGAAATCTATTGTGAACTTGTTCAGTATCAGCTTATATTGTGGATCTTAGTCATTTTCATCAGTCCTTGATTATTCTTCCCAATTAGGTTTGGTTACATTGAAGCAGAGTCAGTCTGTAGTTGAACTGGTAATGTTGTTATGTTCACAAGAATGGCAGAATTCTTTACAGAAGCATGCTGGTTTAGCTTTTATTGAGTTGGTTAATGAAGGAAGGTAAGAAAAGTTCTGTCTGCATTTTTTTCTCATCTTAATAAAATATAATCACATATCATGTAAAATATACAAAATTGAATTTGGACACATTTTTGGTAACTTTATTTCAGACTGTTAGCACATGCCACTAGAGATCATATAGTAAGAGTTGCTAATGAAGCAGAATTTATTTTGAATAGAATGAGAGCAGAAGATGTTCAGAAACATGCTGACTTTGAGGTAAGTAGTTATTTGTCTCTCTTAATGTCTCTGTATTTAAAAACAATTGTTTCTTTTATTACGTTTTGACAGCAAAACATCCATTGTGAGTCCTATAGAGCTACAAATTTAAATATATTTTTTTTAATTATAGTCAATATCAGCTCAGACAATGTTGGACCGTAAACAGGAAGAAAGGTTATGTGATCATCTTATAATGTCTGCTAAACGTCGAGACCATTCTGCAGCTGTCAAATTACGAGAAAAAATAGTAAATATATTAACAAATAAACATGGTGCATGGGGAGATGGTGAAGATGAGTAAGTGCTAATATTTTGCTTGTATTCCATGATACCTTACTTGCTATATTCAAGTAAGACATCAGTTGTCCATGGTTTCAAGTTCAAATTTCCTCATGATGCTGTAGGATTCTGTATTCTGTTGACTGTATTCTCTAAAATTATAAACAGATTAAAGCTGAAACTAGAATGTGATGGGTCATAATTCTCTAACAGATAATAAATTATGTACCTAGTCATCAATAGAACATTTCGTATTAACATGGAACAAAGAAACTTGAAGATCTGAGACAGGAAGATGTTTATGATCATATTTTGAATTTGTAGTAAACTGGAATTTTGGAAATTAGATGTTTGGGAGGATGATTCCAGAAGAAGAAGAAGACTTCTTAGAAATCCTTATGGATCTACACATGCTGAGGCAACTTTGAAAGCTGCAATTGAACATGGTGAGCTTCCTTTCTGTGTTAATGATTTTGTTATGTCTTCTTTCTGGTATGATGCTTGCTCACTAATTTTGGAATCCAGGGTTCAATCCTGTCAAAAGTCGAGATGAACTTTCGGGTTTTCAGCCGGTGTGCTTCAGACTGTGCACATTAAAGATCCTGCGAAAGTTGGAAAGTGCAAAAAGAGTAGGCTTATGCTGCTGTCCTGGCAAAATTGCTGTCTTCAGTAACCCATAAGGAGCAGGTGAGTAGGACATAAAACTCTATTTATTTCATTTCAATTTTGTTCTTTTGTGGAATAGGGATTTGTTAATGAGTTTCTGTGTAAATTATTAGGTGCTACTGAAGATGCTATAAATCAGGCCAGAGATGCAGTCCATGCACAAGTCGCACAGCTGAAAAAATCGCAAAAAGAAACCCTAGATTTTACTGATGAAGAATTACTTATGGAAGAAAAAGATTTTGATCAAGACTTTTCAGGTACTTTCTTAATTACTTATTAAACACCACAAGAAGTCATTTAAGCAAATACTTTTTTTTTTTTACTGCATGTCATGCCCACATTCTAATTTAGTGATTCCTTTTGTAATTTATTTCTTCATCTTATGATATCAAAAACTTTTTTAATCAAACCTTGAGTGTTAAAGGATGGTATTTGATATTATTTGTGTGGACATATATTGCCATCAATCCCTGTTGGTTAGTCCATCATTGCTGGCAATTACTTGTATGTTTTTTAATACCGTTAAGCTGGGTTTATACTTTTTACGCCATCAAACGCCGCTAAACGCTGTAACTTTGTTAGTATAAATCGATGCGCTGAAGAACGCCGGCAAATGCTGTATCCCAGTGTGTAAAAACGTGTTAAATGCCATAAGAATTATAAACCCACCTTTATGCTTTGCTGAAAGAACATTTTCTATATTTCTTCAGGACCTGTAGCACTATCAACCAGTTGTAAATTAATAGCACCAGGTGTGACCGTTAATGGTACCATATCTATTACTAAAATGGAACTTTATTTTGAAATGGATGAAGAAGATCCAGAAAACAAAAAGATAGACCAAAAGGTATGTTTTGTCTTTATTATATATTGCATACACACCAAACCTTGTCACATTATATAAATAACACTGCTACATGTAGCATAGTCCTAGATACACACATGTATAGTACACACAAGCATTCATCACATTACAAAACCTAGAAGAAGTGAATGAATAAATAAACAAAACTTGTCTGTGATTTAATGTTACAAGTGGGTAGAAAGAATAATAGCATTTTTTGTATATTTTTTCAACACTATTTTTATTTTTTGCCGGTTGTGTAATAATATTGAAAAGTCTGTAAGTAGCAATGTTATGTTTGATCCACATTTAAGTTGTGTTTGTTTCTTGTTTTTTCTCAGTCTTTCAAATTTGCTCAAATTACAAATTTTGGGATGCATGAGATTTACATTACAATTGTTACAATGCTTTATAATCCTAATCCGTTAATGGCATTTCATAATCTGTTCAACAAAATCTCTGAAATTTTCAGTTTCTGTTTATACTTAAATTGAACATTATTTTTACTCTGTTTTCATGTTTGGATTTTTTGTTTTACTTGATGATTGTTAATTTTGTTAAATATTTTTTGAACAACTCAAATTAAGAAACAAAATGTTGAGTATCATTTACTGGTAGTGGGAATTTAACAATCAAACCTGCAGTAGAATGGACTGTTATTAACCCCTATTGGGGAGTAAATTATTGAATGTTAATGCCCAGAATGTGTAGGTACATGTATTTGATTTATTATTTTATTAAGCTTTGGGGAAAAGTGAAAGGGTAAGCATGATAATAGGTTTAATTAACTTGGTTTCCAAAAACACATCTATCAGATAAAATCAGACTCCTAAAGATTGATTCAGTTTTAATTTCTAGAAATCAGATCAATTTTCATCATCTTTTTCATTATTTTTCTCTTTACATGATGAATCGATTTTCATCATAAAAGGTGTTTTATATTTATAAATAAGTATATTGTAAATACATGTAGATTGATATTGTTGTGTGTTAGTTTAACAAGTCAGAAGTAGGAATTTCAAGACTAGCGCCTCTTTGCCTCTTTCCAGTGCGATAAGCAAAAGTATTTCGGTGGAAGATTTCTCTCTTTACATGATGAATTGATTTTCATCATAAAAGGTGTTTTATATTCATTTAGTACTCTGTATTGTAAACATATGTATAGGCATTTACTATACGATGCGTCATGAAACCGTTATAATGGGACGTAACTCTTTTGAGACTGATATTATTAGTTAACAATGTTGTGTGTCAGTTTAACACGGCAGTAATAGGAATTTCAAGATAACACTTTAAATTCCTATAATCTTGCTGATTTGATTAAAGTGAAGTTCTGTTTATTTTTTTTCTATTTATGTATTGGGGCGTTGTTTGCTCTATGATGACCCTTGCAAATATTGTGAAAATATTTACAGTACTGGGGCACTGTTGATGTACCCACATCTTGTGCTTTGTTCACTTAGTCAATTCTTTAACATCTTTTAAGAATTCGACTTATTGTTTTGGGTCAGTTTTCTGATAATGAGTTTTACTTTTGGATGTAACGGATGCATTTGTGTCTTATTTTTGTACACCGTTTTCTTTAGATTCATTGATATTATTTTATGTATTTCTACAGTTGATTATATTTTCATGTATAACTCTTCTTCAGTTAAAGATTCCAAGAAAATTGTAAATCATTAAATATACATGATCGTTTGCAATCAGTTTGGTTTGATTTACTTCAAATTTCTTTAATTTCTTTGATCATGGTCTGTGTTGCATTAGATAGTAGGCTATATTTATGGCGGTACTGCTTACAAGTTTTAAGTGTTTACTCTGGATTTAAAGATTTTTATAGATAAATTGTAACTTTAAGTATATTTTTAAGCTTTTTTGTGATTCTATATATATGTCTTTATGATGTATTTTGAAATAAGTGTTACACAATTACACAACATAAGAAAGCAGAAGAATTACAGAAAGAAAGTATATGAAGAAGACCCAGAAGAAATGAAGATTACAAAGAAACGAAGACCGAAATAAGAATTAATCTCAAATTAAGAAATAACAAAATCGTGCTTAACACAACCAACACGCTACACAGTGATTTCACACTTTAAGGAAATTCTCACGAGAGAATAGAATTTTTTTCTTTCATCTCATAACAATAATGAAACGCTTATTTTTGACACAAGTAAATCTTATATTAGATATATCAATATCTATGATAGAAGTCATTTATAAAACAGATTTATTTCTTGTCGTTTGTAGCTTGAGGCTATATAGCTTAACATCTTCATGTCCTAACTTTACGTTAATGTCCTGATTACCGTCACCACACCCGAAATGAATGTCACTAACGATATAATGACCATTTACCCTAATCTTTATGTTCACTGGAGATTTAGGTTGAAATTATTCTCATGTATCTATTATATGAATAAGGTGTACTTGATGGATCAGAGATATACTTTTGTTTATACAAGCTCATCAAATACTACCATATAAGATAAAGTTGAAATTTGGAAAGGAATATAAAGAAATCCAGCATAGAGAACAATTGATAAAACTCGAAATGCAAAGAAAAGTCGAGGTTGAGACACCATAACATGCATATCCAGTTGAATCAAAATGTACCTTTTGAAAAGATGAATATACATGTACATGAATTGAATACCGCCAAATATATGACAAACAACAAAACGCAATAAATCTCACTTGATGTCTTGTGTACCTTATGTAAACGCCATATAGTCGCGTGCATCAACTAAAATTATGTAATAATTACATGGGTATATATTTCCTTATTTCAATATATATGTTGATTAATTTGATTAATCCAGTTAGTTGATATGTCATGATAGAATACATCGTAAATATTCGTAATCTTTGAAATATGTTTGATAATGTATTAATCAACGAGTACATATTGAATAATTCGTCATTTTCACTTTACGCAGCGCACGGCACATGTCATGTGAAAGTAAACCTCTACTACATGAAAACAGTCTTTTTCAAGACTCCATACCTATGTAAAATATTTAGCTGCAAAGTCCCACAGAAAAAAGAAAAAAAAAAACCTTACAGGTCAATGTCTGCAAACAACATCTGAATTTTACGCTTACATTTTTAAGAAGAAAAACTCAAGATTAGTAAAGCTTGGTCGAAATTATTGAAATTATTTCTTTTATTTCTTTTATTTAAGGCAGTCCATGTCGTACATGATTTGTGTGGAAAATACTTATTAAACTACAAATTCCATGTTTTATTCTTATATTTCACCGGATCATAAAAGTGCCTTGTAACATAGTTTTATCAAAATAATTAACATCATACTATAAACAAACATCTAGAAGTATCTTAAGATGTATAGCAAGGGCGATAACCCACGAGGACCAGACGTCATCAAATATTGTAATTATGAAGATAAAGTGACGCCGTCGGTCTTGCAAAGGAAACTTCATTGCAAAGTCTGTAGTGAAAAAATGCATACCACTTGCTTGTCACATAAGAACAATAGGCACAATACTTTCTAATTGTCTGCCAACAAGCCAAATTTGTTGAAATGTACGATAAGAAGCAAGAGTTTGTCTGGCATTTGTCCTTAATAACAGTTGTTCCTACTTTGTATCTCTCTGTGTGTCATTTATTATAGTTTTTATCATCGAAATATGATAATGCATGTTTTCACTGTGAATATTTCCTTTAGATAATATTTCTTTCCCGAAAATTCATGATGGCCTATCATCTATTTAGTTTTTATTAAAATACACATTGCATTAGACTATAAAACAATTTTTCTCTTTAGAGGTGTACAAGCCAAAGAAACCACACATTCGTGGTAAATGAGGCTGTCATTTCGTTAGTAGTCATTAAGGTTTTGTAATAAAGGAATCCTTCAAAAGTCTAATTTACTCGGATTCCATATCAGAATTTATTTGCAAAACTGTCGGTTCATAAAGAACACATCAACTGCTCATCAAACTAGAACTGATCGAATCTCCTTAAAATGTATCGCAAGCTCTGTCTCGGGACCTCCAGTCTAAAATAATTAGAGATCTTTCAGGCTTGAAGTCAGCATCAATTTTTAAGAGTTGACTCAGATTAATTCGATATTGGACAAATTCAAGAGAGTCGTAGTCCGTGTATACTTGAAATATCTTGTCCGCGAACCAGAACTTCACTAACACAATACTGTCATTATTTCCATGCATCTTAAAATTCTTTGTAAACTTCAAGGCCCATTACGGTGATCGACAAGGAATTGTATGTAACATTCTTGATGATTTAGTTCAGGTTGAAAAATGTGTGGATTAATTTAATTATTGTCAAAGAAAAAGTTTTCTTAATTTCTGTCTAGGCGCCTGGAAAAGGGCAAATTTTGACCTGTTAAGTCCACAGACGAAGTGTTAAAATAATTCTTGCTTTGTCGAGCGAAGAAAAGAAGATAGGTGTTCATATTACGTACAATACAACCACTAATTTGGTGCAGGGTTACCTATGTTTTGTAAGGCCACTCGTCCATGCATTAAGTGTTGAGTAGATGTCAAATTATGGGGTTGTCTTCTTTATATCTTCATGCTTATTAATTTACTCCATTTATATTGAGTCTGGTCCTTTTGAATGCCTTTGAATGACATCTTGTGTCATTTTGATAAGGATCTTCTCAAATTTGAAGTAAATTACAAAATTAGAATGAACTCTGATTTCTATTTCACTATAAAGATGTCTCGCCACACTTTTCTTTGCCTAAAATCGAGTTTCTTGGTCTCACTTTCCTAAAGATATACCGTAAGAAATATTTGTGATTCAATATAATGAAACGTTACCAAAACAAACATATAATTTCATCCTCACTCTAAAACAATTCAATCATTGAAATTCTAGTTAATTAGCTAGGTTGGTCTCTAAATAATCCTTATTTACAGAGAAAAATATTTCCCTTAACAATTTAATCAGTTTGATCATGCAATATTGAATTTTGTAGCAAATAATTATATGGTAATCTTCAATCTATGGGCTATCATTTCCCGGTTTCTTTGCTACAGGGTTAAGTACATTCAGCACGCGAATATTCTGATGTCAGTATTTGCATCATATTTTCCTAATCGATGATACCCACTCTAGTTCAGTCTTGAACATAATGTTAAATGTATCGTCAAAGCCATCCTCCTTCTGGTATGAATATACGTTTAAGTTGGCGCCTTTTAATTCATAGCTAGAATTCTGGTAAAATCTTATTACCCAAGGAATGTATTACTCTTCAAATATCATTCCACTGAACCTAGACAGGTACTTTTCTATTATATGATTTATTTGACACATGCCATGTTACCCACTAGAGTGTTCGTTACTTATAATTCCAAGTTAAGGTATTGAAGTTTATATATTTACATGTATAAATATATTTTGTAATTTCGCAATTCTCTTTAGGCTTTTCCTTCCAATGTATCGAACTGTGTTGTTGAATTCTAGAAAGCACCAAATGCAATGGACACGAAAATCTTAATTTCCTTGCCCAAGGCTTAACTGTCACTTGTCTTTCCAGATAGGAAGCTTTTTGTCTGATCTCTGATAGAGCAGAAAATTGTTGTTGACAATACACAATTATTTAAGAACTTGACGTTATCTAATGTTTAATTTACTCTTTCGACTAATTTTTCGGAAATTTTACGTCTTCAGATGCGTGTATTCGTGTTTTAGGAGAGGTCGAAATGAGGTTTTAGTAAACAGTTTTCTGCTTAATTTTTCTTGTGATATTAAAATGTCACGTCTTAGAGGTGATTAAAATTTAAAGTTGTCAGGAAGTGTTGAGCTACCAGGTGGCGATCGTAGATGAATAGCACCCAGGAGCACCAGACCCGGGTTCGAACACGCGTTTTTAGCAACCTGATATGTCTCTAGTGGGAGGTAGTCCTTTTAACATGACAGAAGGATAGAGATTATGAACAAATAACACCAATTAAACAATGAATAGAAAATGTATGTAGCAGACCATGATTTATTTGTATTCCATGGCTACTTTCACCTGAATTTGTCTGCTTTTATATATACCTTAATGGTTGTTTTCTTTGATATGTAATCTGTATGATATTGTGATCACCTGCACAATGTACCTAATGATAAAAAATTTTGTTATTCGTTCTTAGATGTGCATATGAACAACCACCTTAAGCTCTACATGTAGGTTTCTTTGTGATGATTTGTCAAATGTCAATATGGTACAGTAGTTATGCGAGAGTTCCACGCCATGTCCATAAAGACACCATTAATTACGTGTGCATCATGTCAGAATGTGTATTTCGAGCTTGTTTCCTGTTATATTTTTCAAACCTATGTGTGATTGGCAAGTAGAAAAAAAAATGGAAATGGCTTATTATTGTAAATGATATGAAGTTGGCTTTCCATTTACTTTTCTTTTGAATTATACAGACTCAGTCTTTAATCTTAAGGGACCCCCTGTCGTTGGATAATGAAGACGAATGACTGTGTAACTTAGATTTGTATCCTTCCAGTTGCCGATCCGAGTCATGTGATAGTCCCTAAGTGAGCAATTTAAACGGAACTTGGTATCCTAAGCGATTGCTTCACGCAAACCATTTCAAGCTAGTAAATTACGTTGCTTGAGCGTGTATAAGAGTCGTGAACTCACGCTAGAATTGTCTGCATCACTCCTTTGCTAACTTTTCCTCTATAATTAGACATTTTGTTTGGTTTAAACGAAAGTCTTACATGCAAATATCACGCTACTTTGGGTTTTAAAGGCTTTCATTAGAACTGTAATAAATAACCAGTTAGGGAAAAATTACTACCAATTTATTGACTCGCATAGGATAAATATTTGTAAAGTATGCCCCCCTCTATATTATTTAATGTTTTTCACGGTAAATTGAGAATTTCTTTAAAAGATTTTTCTGTCAAGTCACTACTGTTTATTACCCGTGTCTCGATTTTTTTGCCATATGTGAATAAGAAAAACGCTTTAGGAATATCATTTTGAACTGTGTAGAAAAAATAGGTCATTGATCGGTGTTCAGAGAATGTCCATGAGTTTTTTGTTTGGTATATGGTTTCAAACAAACAGGGTCCAATATTATCAATGACTGGAATACAGTTACTGTTGCGAAAACATTTAATGTTCATTGTGTGTAGGACTTATCTTGAAAGTGAGAATTGGATTCTCTTCTTATATTATCTTTGAACATTAGATACTCAATTGTTTAAAGTTTCTTTTGGACATTTGCCATTGAAGAACTCTTGAGAATTGACCTTTTCCACTTTTTATGTTTCCCATTTTTATCTCGTTTTCCACTCCGGATGATAAAACAGTTGATTCGTCAAACTTGCCTTTTTATAGAATGAAATATTTTAAAATGTGCAGAAAAATATAGATGAACATGTGCCGGCACTTCAAATAATTTATTAATGGAATTTTTATTTCCGTTATTCTGAAATCCAATCTTAAATCAGTATTGTATCGGCCCTATATTGTGGTTTAACAAATTTATAAATGTGTTTGGAAATGTGTTCATGTGTTCCGTATTTTAGAGCAAAGAAAACTTGATGCACGTGCATCGTCTATTTAATTTACCTGTTACATGTGTATATTACTGCAAGGTTAATGTATTAGATACGGTACGTTTTCAATTAGTTCCATATGATAATATAGGCTAGGCAATATGTAGTACAAGATACATGTATTTAGAAATAATGACAAGAACTCCGTATTACATTTTCAGATATTTTAACATACCTTTCCACCACTCAATCATTTGTCATATAGTTTTCATAACGAAAACCATTCTCCAAATTGTGTGCTGTACAAACAAATTAGTGCAAAAATCTAGATGAAAAGGAAGGTTGAGAAATAGAGGTATGAATTTAGAATATTCGGTATTCATGAAAATAATATTTGTGTTAGTTTCATCATATATTTTGTGAATATTTTTTGAAAATATTTTAAAAGGGCTTTATTATCCGTTTTGAAAAAAAATAGTATTAAATCCCTTAAAAAGCTTGCTGTTGATACGTTTTATTGAATGATATCATTGGTAAATTTTTGATAATGATAAATATTACGATTTTGGCAATAGCTGTTACACAATTTAAAAAAAAAAGGTAGGCCCTATTTGTTATACATATTGATATTTCAGCAACAATTGGCAGATTAGTGTAGCTAATAAAGTACTTGATATTGTGTGTTTACATTTTGTAATAATTTATGGAAACCCACTTTACGTTATTGATAGAACCACTTTAGGCCACTTGATGTTGTCAAATAAAACTCCTTAAGTTGTAATAAATCTCCCACCATCAATACGATTTCAATTGATGAGGGAAATTATACTATTAATTCATTCTCGACGCGCGTCCTGTACAAATAATCTAGTTAAATGATAATTAGTTATAATCTCTCTAAAATTGCAAGAAAATGTATTTGAAATAGAAAGGGCTTTATTAAGGACGTAGGATCTGGATACATATATTCTGTGCAATTTTTTTGATATACCATTTTTCGCTATTATTATGCATATTATATGTACCGGTATACATTTTAATATTCAACAACCACATTGAATGTTTTATAAAGATAAAAAATAAAGTGTTAAGGATTTTTTAATTATTTATTTTCAATGTATAGCTAATAAATACATATAGCTCAACCTCCAAAATAATCGAATATCATTAACATGAACAAAAAAAAAATTATATATACAAAGCTTTGGTATTGGAAATTCTGTAATATTATATATTACTGTGAATGAAAAAAAAAATTAAATATTCTTCCAAAAATGTTAAGGAGATCATTAAAAAAAATATCGGCGGGTTTGAACTTACCATTTTTGAGAAATACAGTACATCCATTTAATTCTTAGAAGATATATTTACATATAGACTTATTTTTGGTTGAGCAAATGGAATATTAAACTTAAAAGAAAACCATAAAACACTGAAATTTATAAATTACTATTTTGCACCAGACATACCACTAAATTTATCACGATATTATATTTACTTCAGTTTTTCACAATCTCTCCAAGCTACGGGGATTTGTTAAAAGTTCTCTTAAAATCCGCCAGGCCTGTTTAGCAGCGTTGTCCATTCCCGATGTGGATTTTCCTTTGAACAAGTCCACACTTGGTAGAAAATAATGCGGGCATTTTCTGTTTTGTAAACAAGATATCAATTGTAATAGAATACCATTTATTCTATCGCCCAAGCACGTGTCGTCCCATTCTGACTCTCTAGGGTGTTTTTCACATTCATACAAGAGCAAGGTTTTCATGTGATAATTTAAAATAGGTTGTCCGGGAACATCGAAATGTTTGTCTTTTAAAGCTTTCAAAATACTGAGACATTTCCTTCTACAGCCACCGTAAAGGAGACGATCTTCTGCATATCTAAATGACATCACCCATGCATCTCCTTCAGCAGCCGATTGTTTGTCCTTCATATATATACTTTCTTTCGATAATAGATCGAATCCCTCTGTTTTGACTTCAGCAACTAAATTAGGGTTCGGCCATGGAATTTGAGGTACTGGCCAGTGTGCGGCACTTCGACACCATATACCACCGCATCGGAATGCTGGCGTTATTTGAACAATAAATCTTTCTTTAATCCTTAAGCGAACTTCTGTAGTGTCGGGAATCATTTTGACGACGTCTCGATAGGAACATTTATCTACAGCTTGTGCAACCAAAGTCTGAAATCTTGAGCGAATTTTCCGAGCAGATAAATAACCAGAAGCAGTGATAAATTCCACCCAAAGAGACATAGATCTTTTCCTTCCATCACTAAGTTTTAAAACCGAACAACCTGGGATGGTCCCATCGTCCACAAAATTAAATACACCCATCTGATTTAGATACAAAACCACTTCAAACTCTGTCGGCGAGATAACTTCAAGTCCTTCATATCGTTGATTTACTTCTGTCAAGGAACTGATAAACCGGGGTTCTTGCACTTCCACCTCTTTCAAAACATCTTGAACAACTTTACATACCTCCCGAATAGTTTTATTTACGTTACTCTTTCTTGCTGCAACTCTTTCATTGTAAAATTTATTCAACTGGAAAAGAAGTTTGGACTGTGCGGCCAACATCTCGGGGGAAGTACCTTCCAGGAGCATCCGTGCTTCTTAAAAGTTCAACAACAGTTTGAAGTCTCTCGGAATATGGACAGGAACCAGTCCAATGCGATTATTTCACAGTAGGGTAGTGTCCCCACAGGTAGTGTGAAAATGCTCACAATTCTCCAAAGAAGTCACTCGTATGTTTCAAATTTGAAGCATCAGTTGTACTCACTGACTATTCACCACTGTTTCATTACGATTGTCTTCTCCAAATTTAATAACTGTAACAACTCTTGAATGTTTATCACGCTGCGTCATCCACCATCAAATGTCAGTCATGTTCTGGAGGCGGGGATTAAGTATCCTTATGAATAGTAATCACCCAATCAGAGTACAGTCTCGTTTATGTCGATATACTTATCCAAAGCCTCGTGCTTCGAAATAGAATTTAATTACACCTTAAAGCAGCACAGCCCTCCATTAAATATATGAAAATGAGCGCTAAATGAACATGCTGGGTAAGAAACCCCATATCACTCATCAAAGTATAGACGGCAGTTCCTGGAGGACTTCTTCAGTTGAATATCTTCATGTTTTGTGTTGATACATTTTAGTCGGCGTCATTCTGCCGAGGATTAGTAAGAAACCGCCGGAAGGATTAAAAGTGATAATATTTAACCCTTGGATAGATAAGCAAGGATTACATTATTATTACAATTCATATATTTTCAAGGCGGTCTTCCCTGTCGGCGCCGTTTTTATTCAACCGTTGAACGGTCTAATTCACCTCGTTTAACATAGTTTTCTCCAATTTAATTTACATTTCACGGATAGATTAGTTTAATTTTTCTGGCTCTCGTATAAACTTTCATTTTCAAAATCTCGCTAGCCTTAGATCATTTTACTGGATAATTTTCTTTTCTTTTCTTTTTCTTCTTCTTTTTTTCTTTTTTTTTTTTTTTGCATCTAATATCATGGACTTTTTTAACTCATTTGAATAGTATGAATACTCTCTTCATGTTTGACTTTGCCGAATAACATTTCTCTTCCGCTAAAAATAAAAATTGCATATCAAAAAATTCACTCACAAATCACGTGTGGTTATTTGCCTAAAATGTGGAACTAATTTTATGTAAGAACATATATTTTATTAGTAATTTTAGACCTGTTTGCCGGCTAAAATCACGGGAGGTTAATTGGCACGAAATAAGATTTTGTAGAAAAAAAAAGATTACTCCTGGTTGTATCAGTTTTTCAATAATTTTTACCAGAGGCGACAAACTGTGTGGGGAGTGAAAAATCTGTAATTCTTGTCACATTAAATATTATAATCTGTTAAAGGTTCTAAATTCATTTTATGTATAAATTGTCTTTTTCAATATCCTTTTTACTGAAAGCCATATCAGACTATATAAAATAGACAGAATATAAAAAGTTCGTGTTTACAATCTTTTTTTTTTTTTAAATTTACTTGTAGATATTGGAAAAAATTATTTCTATTTACATGTAGTATGAACTGTAGATATTGGAAAAAATTATTTCTATTTATTATGAACTGAAGATATTGGACAAAATTATTTCTATTTTATATGAATCTATTTAAAATAACTTTAAATTTGCTGACGCATTTAATTTTTATATTTACAAAATATATAAAGGTATTTTTTTTCTAATTTGAAATTTCAAGCAGGATGAACTGTAGATGCGACATATTTCACATTTTTTTTCACAAACATAATAAATAATTGATGTAATAAAACGACTCGAACGTAGTCATTTAAACTTGGGAACCTAGTAAAATACAATTTAATACTTTAAATCACACCTCAGTATGTAATTAAAGGCTAGTATTGGCGATAATTTGATATGATATCGTATTGAAAATTACCTGTAAAAATTGTTATCAATCTGCTCATCGTGAATACCATGAACATTAAAACCACTTAAGGGGAACTTGGGACGTGAAGGTTGAGATTTTGTGGGTTACATGTATATCATATTATATATTAGGCTGTTTCTGTATTATTTTGATTTTGTCGTAATTTTGAATAATTTCATAAAAGAACGCAGAGTTTGAATTCAGAAACAAACAACTTTGTGAAAACGTATAAAAAAAATTGTATATAAATTGTATCCATAGGCCTACGATCCTAAAAATCAAAAAATGTACCCAATGAAGAACGCTATGAACTTAGTAATCGTAAGCCACAATTTGTATCTCATTGAATCTTTTTTAAATAACATACCGACTATAAACGTTGGCATTTTGAAAGAAATTACTTTGGCAGCAGCGAAATTATAGAAATAAATCGATAAATTCCCATCTCGTCTTGCATATATAATTATTGCCCATAGTTTGTAAGAAAGTATACTATTTTGCCTTAGGTGTATTGCTACACGATCCGACGTTTTCTCTTGTCTAATTCATGTGACGGTCTCTTGAGCATCAGTCTTTTTGTTATCCTCCCAATAAGCAACAACCTTAATTGACTCTCCCTGGTGAGTTGCTCTATAATAGAGTCATTATTACTCAAACCAATTATCTGGAAAATTATTTTGTTTGCTTTAGACCCGCTGTGTGTACGACGCCCTTCACCACGACTCTCGTCAATGTGAACCACTGTCTCATTGCTAAAATGTTGCTCTTTTTAGGTATTTTGGCGTCTGTAGTGTATTTTTGAATATAATAATTGTTAAATTCCTGCAGACAGCATATATTTTTCCAGCCTTTTATAACTGACGTATTTGCGACACAATTTGTTGGATATTACATGCCAGCTTCTTTATTTATTTTATTTAGCTCTCATTGTTAGCTTATATAGTGGCGACAGAATGTACCCACAAAAAACTAACATAGCGAAATTCACCACAATCTGTCTTATTTATATAGTTTAGCAAGGAGGAGAAAAGTAGAAGATATAAATCCATTTAGTTTCACCACCCGTCAGCAGTGGCCTATAGACCAGGAGATAGTGATTATGCATTTCTTTCTTATCATTATGGAGAATTTGCCTTCTCTGATCTGGTAGGCTGATTTCTATGAAATGTCAACATCGATAAATAACAAAAATCTCAACCAATGTTTCTTTTCCAGCTCTTTAAATCCCCAAGGCTCGACACGATACAATTCCATTCCACTCAGTCAGTAACCAAACATAGCGACCATATTGCCGCTCTGAAAGCCCCTCAGCGACTATAATTACCGCACCAGAGCTTGGCAGGATAATGCATAATAGTGACAAGACCGTTTCCTAATTTGATCTTGTTTCCATTATTCTAAGAGCTAATTCAGCCTTTTGTCTGGTAAAGATAATGAGAATTATTTTCTATTTCAACTACGGAAGAGTTCTACATCCCCGTGAAACATCTGATGGTTCCGTGTGACGAACGCCTTATCAATTGCTTATGCACGTGATTTTTAAAAATAGAGCCATTTGAGTGGCTGTTTTGCACGTGTAGCCTTACGCCTTATATGCTCTTTTTCAGTCCTCTAATTGTCGTACATAAGATTTATTATCTGTTTAAAACGTTTATATAAATACGAAATAATGCCTTTTTGTGTCTTTTAAACACTGACTCAACGAACAATTCTATTTAGCCAATCTCTGACTACATTATATCTAAAATTATTTATCTTACAAATTTGAATGGTGTTTTTGAGGGGTAAAGATTCCACACGTATAAAACTGAAGTTATATACGTAGTTATATACTAGAAAACGTGCATTAGAACATTGATGTAGGTTTAACCCCATGGCAGATGTTTTCATTTGAGAATGTTGTTTCATATTTTCTAATCTGTCAGATGAAAGACCAATTTACTCGTCAAAATACACACTTTTAATACGAGAATCTGCCTTAATTTCATAACAGACGTCTAGCAAAGCAGGTTCTTTCTACCACTGTTGCTGTTTGCAGAGAAGTAATTTCGCCAGTTGTTTAAATTTCCGTGATCTACTGTGTTAATTGGAGTCTTATTAAGGGTTAGGGTGATCAGTGATTAAATGCCTCTGGCAGTATTTTAATTCTAGCTTCATGTTAGATTTTATCACTATTTTCCGATCTTTATCTCATCCAATCTTCATTTTCTCGAATAGAATTTCACTAAGGCTTTAGTGCAGGATGTCAGCTTTGGCCGCCTGCCTGTCTGCATACATTGTCTAGTCAAATTAAAATGTCACATCGAATTCTTGTCGATTGGATAACTCGTCAGAACCAATTGCTACATGGACTATGAACTCAGACATAGTAGAATACAAAGCAAGACAAGAATTTGTTTCTAAAGCAGTAAAGCAACTTGGATAGCTTGAGATGTTAAATTGGATTTGAGCCTAATAGGCTACAATATTTACATTTTTTTTTTATTCACTGTTATTGCGTTTAAGCACTCGCCTAATTACCGAATGATAAATTTTGTCCAAAATGTTTATTTCTGAAATGTTTCATCATTAAGTGACCTTTTCCTTTTCATATTATGTTGAATAGGCCGATTTAATTTCAAAGGCTTATATTTATGATCAACTACCACAAATTATGTTGCAGGCTTTTATCTTCCAAGAACTGAAAATAGCAGACCAAGTTGGCTTAAGAATATTTATCATATTTTACACTCAGCGGGGATAGATGGTGTAATTAGTTGTCCAGAAAAAAGGATGCAGTGAGCCATCAACATTAACAATGGTCTTAATGAGCAGATACCCACCCATTTAAATCATATATCACATTACATATTGAAGGACATGTGACGATTTCAACAGAATATGTGACGTATCTAACAAAAGAGTGTGACATTTATTTGAGAAGATCTCGACTGTTACCTGGCGGTTAACATTACAAATATCCTTAAGGAGCATACTCGCGGCGGAACGAATTTGACAACCTCTTGACAAGGCCACTAAAGATGTAGTCTTTATATTACTTCTTTCTGTTGGTAAAATATATTATAAGTTAACGACCCACTACTAATATTATTATTGCTTATTAATAGGTAGTCAATGAAACTATTCAAACTTGACAAGCGGAACATATCGTTCTAATTCTCGTGGATTATAATATGTAATATAAATGTATTTACCAAGGATTCAATTCACAGTAAGCTCCTGGCCACACGCAATAAACGATCCAAGGAGGGGCTTGAATGCATTCATTTTGTAGCCAGTTTGTCTATATCTATGAAGTTTGTTAGTGGTCGAAATGATAGAATCGGCACCCGGTACAGATAATAAATTCATCAACGAATTTGCACTTACTGAATCAATATACATGATTCTTTTCTATGCTTTGGTCAGTGGTTCGTGAGATATATTTTATATACAAGAGTCATATTTCTCTGAGATTTTTCATCTTTAGAACCTTTTAGGTTGATTTATTTTCCTGACTCTAACCATAACTCTCTTCTGAAGTATATTTTCTTAAGATTTCCAATTTTTGACGGGGAATCTGTAAGAAAAACTTTAAGATGTCAGAATGTCTCGATATTAACAATTGATAACGCTAAATAGATTGGGAATAGTCGATTAGATCTGGAACCTCGAGTGAGGATTGCACCTGTTCAATAATTCACTAGTCGCCAGAAACTTTGATACACATGACAAGAAGATAGGGAGAGTAACGGGAATGGTTTTGGTTTTCATTGACTGATAACAAGTAAGCTGGATATCGCAGTATAGGTTTGGCAAAGTGGAAGTGGATTTTTTCTGTAGGATTATACATCGAGTAAGATGCAAGCACGAGAAAACACATTTTCACATTTTTTCCCAATGGTAATAAAAAATTTGATCTTGAGTTTATCAAGTTGTGGGTATCCTGTTGTCGGTAAATTAAACCCATGCTGGTTGTGATAAGATAATAATAATGGAGTCCCTCCTCTCCTTAACCAACTCCAGATTGTCCTCGTGATACTGTAATCACCTTCAAATTGCTACAATGAGCTGGTGATTTATGAACTAAGATAGGCCGAGAACGGTTTACTTCGGACAGAAGGCGATCCTCATCAAATTCAGACTGACAAGCCCAACCCTCTTGCCGCCGATGAAGGCGTCGAACGAGAGAGCGGAATTCAAAGATTTTAGATGGCAGGTTGAGAAATGCAAACATTGTTTTCTGGTTTAAGTATATGTTGACAGTTTAGACAAACTATCTATCTACAACTTCTTGAGAGATTTGGCGTCTTAATTTATCTTTCGTTAAAAAGTTTTCTTATATTTCACTTATGTCACTCATTTCCTTGAAAATCTTGTACTGTTGGTTCGGGTCATTTCACCGAACCATATCATGTTTTTGTGTACCATGAATGGGTGAATAGAAGTGATTGATTCTGTCGTTAGGTATAGAATCATTGGCTTCAACAAAACATTGGTTTTCATTGTGAAAGCATGTTTGCCAACATTTACTTCCTGAATGTAAACAATTGTAGGTAGCACTATAAAACATTTGTTTAACCAGCAATTTAGTTTTAATGCATTTTGAAATTTGAGTGTTTCTACATCTGGTTTGTATCAACGTACTAATGTTTCTAAACACATTATTCTTCCACTGACTACACAAGTCACAAATACTCAGACTTTCGTTCATTTACATTTCATATTTAATTGAAGAAAAATAGTTTAGTTTTCTTTCGTACTGAATATTGTTCTGTGAAACACTGGAGTTATCAATGTACACGTAAATGTCTTGAGGTTCAATTTGTCTACTGCTTGCTTTAGCTGAATTTTGAAGTTTTAGCATTGTAAGAAAATTTTACATTTGCCTTGTCAAAAAAGTGGGGGTTTCGATCTACTCGCTTGTAGTAATGAAACCAGTTAAACAGAATGTTGATGAACATGACCTCGAAATCTCATAATTGTCAACTCCTATCTTACTTGTGGAACCAACTTGATATTTATTGCTCTTATAAAATACACTTATTTACATAAACTTAGCCATCAACTATGTTCTACAGTCTTAATTGGCACTACATGTATTTTACTTAGCCCTACTGGCGTCAAAGTGATAACAATAATTGCCCCAGATCTAATTTTTCACTTTCTATTATATACTTTTTAACATATTTCAGTAATTAAAGAAACATTAAAAGACGGTACTTGATCATTTCTCATGTTGCTTATTTTCTTGATAAAATTCAGTTCTTCAAATGATCGGAGATCTTGATTAGGTAAAGTTTCGTCGAATTTGTTTAACAATCTACTCGATAACCTAAAAGTCTAACAGGGTTACAATAAATGCAGGAAATTATTTTGGCTATTGGTGCAAATCCTTGATGGTCAGAGGTATTGTCAGTTGTCAGCATGTGCATGTTTAACTAGGAGTATCTGAATTCCAAGATAAACTTAAAAGGTAGAATATCAGATCATCTACATACCAATACAGTAATGGTATATCTCAGTCCATGCCTTATTATGTTTCTCATCTCTTTGAAATTCTAAACTTTTCATCAGCTACACTTTATTATGTACCTACAATTTCTTAATGAACACTCTCTTTCATCAATCGAGAGTTTATTGCATGTTTTGTTTCAAATTTCCCGTTAGTGTTATCAATATTGGCCTAGCTAATGTCCAGATAATGACACCCCGCAGTGAGCAATGAGGTTTTAGTACCAGACCACCATAGAGAACATAAATAGCTTCTGGTCATTTCGTTCTACATCTGTACCTACAAAATTCAGAAGTCCATTTTGTCTGCTTTTGATGTGAGTTATTTTTGATAACATGACTGGTAACGTTATAGTATAGTGGCTTGATAAGAATAATAGTCTGATAATTTGCCTCAGTTATATAACTACGTGATCTGAAATGATGCTACACCAGACCCATTTTATTCCTAGATAAACTACCTACATTGAAAAGGACATTGGAGATAGTTGTCTTCATTTGTACTATCAGATAAAAGCACCCTTCAAACACATCATATTTGATGGCCCACCTCAATGTGGGTTGTTGATTTGAATAACTGTTGTAATACAGACAACCTTTGCATACATATGAAATATCTTTTCTTTTGATGATTTAACAAGGGAACCCCGGAAACAAACTGTTGTTTTGTTTTACGAAACCTTTTAGTTTATCAAGTTATGTGGTTATAATTGGTTGTATTTCAGATGGTCTTGATTTCAAAGAATTATTATCGTGACTTGATTCAAATTGTCTGTTTGCGTTACATTACAAAGATAATTTTTCCTTGATCAAAAGTACTTAAATTTTGCAACTTTTGAAAGGCGAAAAACCTAAAAAATTGGTGTTGATACATGTTGATCTTGCGTACTCTATCTCGTATTTTTATTTTCAATTATAAAATTCAACCCAGTTTCTGCCCTGGAAAGTAAAAGATTAGGTCATTAAAACTTCAGATGATCAGCATCTCATTGTCTTATGAAGAGTAACGTAACGCTTTGATTTTAATCGGAAAAAGCGGAATGCTTCGGGCAAAACGTATTCAGAACGAAGACAATCTGATCTCTGATCTAGTCAAGGGCGTATAATTCCTACTAATCTATTGAAAAATCGATTAAACAGACAAAAGCTAATCCATCTCATCGGACCATAATCTTACAAGAAAACAATACACCATATACACTTTCCAAGATCGATCTGATAAATTCGAGGACCTCTTAATTAACTTGCTGATCCCTGATCATGGCTGTGAAATAATCATTACTGAAGTATAGCTCAAGGCCATCCCCAAAGAATACTACATTTTGATTTCACACATAATAAACAAACGTGTAAATATCCTTGATAGCTCTTGCAGCAGGGATCAAACGATCGACGAACCCTTGAAAATCTGGTAAACTTGAAGTATTTTAACTTTGTATTTGTTATGTTATAGGAGACTGTGGTATTACATGTATGTCCAAAACCTTAATAAAGATTTATTAAAGACGTCCATGTTTGCAATGTGTGGTCTTGTAGATTAGAACACTTTAAAAGATTTTTTTATTTTATTTAGACTATCAAAGATTGTATCTACCAAGACATCAGTAAAAAATTGTTTAAGGACAAGTCAGTTATTAATCTGTATCATGTTTACAAATACGAAATAAAAAAAAGATGTATTATATAGTTAATAAGCTATTGTGATTTCCTGTCTTTATTGACCACATAACAATATTTTCCGGGATTTTACTTGGTGACTTTGAGGGTGACGTTGTGTTCGACCAAAAGTAGGCCTTTGTGCTCGATTCACATTGGTTTTGGTAATAATTATTCTATTCGACCAGTCAGTGAAAAACAAAATACCTCATAACAATGTATAGTATGTGGTTTGAAGTAAATCAAGCGGCGAAAACTCTGAGGTACATTAAGTCCAATAATAATGTAGCGCGGTACATAAAAATGTTCATGTTTACGACATGTTGACACAGTATATCCATCGACGCATGTTTATATTAGGATCGGGAATGATATATAGCAAAATGGTGCAATACGGTTCATTGTTTTCTAGAGAAATTATGAAAGGAAAGAAAGAAAAACAAGGGAAGTTCGGCATAATTGCTTTATCTGCTAAACTATCAAGCCCAATTTTAGAAGTGGGCTTCCAGCTAACCAGGTTTGGTGATGCGGAATTCGATTTGATTTTAATATTCCTTCAGAAGTAATATCTTTACTTTTTGTCCTTGTGGATTTAGGAAGATTACTATTCGACCATATAATTTATTTTGTATGACCACTAACTGTATAAAAATAGTTGACTCAATTTTATGCCTTAAGAATTCTGCCTCCCAGAATTGTTGAAGAATATATGGTTATCGAGGTCGACAAGTTGGTGTCGAAGGCATGAAATATTTCAAAATTAATTGCCTTAATTTATATCTGGTCATTAAGTAGAGATATATTGTAGACGCGCTCATATTTGACAATCATCTGATCGTGGCCAAAGGTTTGGTCAGTTTCTCACTGAACCTTGATAGCTAAGGTGTCGAAATGACCATGTGTGTTTAATCAGTGCCAGCATTCTATGATAATTCCTGAAAACAATGAGATGCTTAATCTTCGAAAACTGTCAACATGCATTTACTTTAATCGTTCACCAACTTTCATAGTGAAAATTCAGCTCGACCACGATTTGGAATTGATATAGCATTCTTGTGTTCAACTGTCAGACGAGGCATTTCTAAAGAAACATTTAAATGCTGACTACAAATGTATATTCAGTCGAGCAACGGTTGATTCACAACATCTATCTGAATCTGCAAATTATTTACATCATCACACGATAAGAACGAAAATAAAAACTGTCGTCAAAGTCTGCGGATATGGTCTCGCCTTGATAATTAACGTCTCGTCAAGGTTTAGGTTTATGCCGATTTGAAACTATTAAAGGTCTTGTTATTGATGTACCTGAAGAAAGATGCAAGAGAAATGACACTAATTAAAGATGTTGAATTATGCATTTAAGTACACGATTGTGCATTGACCTTCACCCAGTTTATTTGAAAAGGAGAAGAGTTTTCCGAATTAAATCGTGAATTACTTTAACTTCGACTTGAGTTCCTTAGAAAATTAAATACATTTTTAAAAGCCATAAGTTATCCAATTTACATCACTAGAGAATATTTTACAATAGTCATAAATTAAGTATATGTGTATATTTTTCTAATGAAGCTTTAAGAGTAATATAAAAACCATATGTATCTTGTAATGGTTTGTAGAAGTTATTACATATGACGTGGCGCGTGTGATTGACAGGTATCATTCCTCTTCCACTGCGATGCTTTCATCAGAATTTTTTTTCCTGGTTTCTGGTTAATTTCAAGACTAATTGTAAAAGTTGAATTAAGTAAAACTGTGGTGATGTTTATAAATATTTTCTAGTTCAACGTCTGATTTGAGTTCATATATTATATCTATAAAATTAACCATTCTAAACAGTTTTTATCTATTTTGCAAACTATTATCCCGACAAGTTAACAATCACAGTTTCCATAGACTAAATTAAGTGCGTCGAAGGGAAACTGTTTTTAATGAAGTATTGTTGTGACGTTGCAATGTTATGAGCGATGTATATTATCATCAAGTATATACATGTATGTTTATCATCTATGTGTATAGTTATCACCAACCGTATGTATAGTTACCATCAACTGTATGTATATTTATCATCAACTGTATGTATATTTATCATCAACTGTATGTTTAGTTATCATCAACCGTATGTAGGCTATAGTTATCATCTGCGTATATAGTTATCAACAACTGTATGTATAGTTATCATCAACTGTATGTATAGTTATAATCAACTGTATGTATAGTTATCATCAACTGTATGCATAGTTACCATCAACTGTATGTATAGTTGCCATCAACTGTATGATAGTTATCATCAAATGTATGTATATTTATCATCAACTGTATGTATAGTTATCATCAAATGTATGTATAGTTATCCACAACTGTATGTATAGTTATCATCAAATGTATGTATAATTTATATCATCAACTGTATGTATCGTTGTCATCAACTGTATGTATAGTTATCATCAACTGTATGTATAGTTATCATCTTCTGTGTACATATTTATCATCAACTGTATGTATATGTCACCATTTATTCTGCATATTTTTTACGGACTCTAATAATTACTTGTGCAAATAATATCTTCGAGTTGTATCGCTGAAAGCTTACGGAAAATACTTTGATATTGTACGGTAATTTATTAAAGAGATCAGGCAAGTTTATTCGTATAGAATATGAGAAAAACTTGCCTTTTAGTTTTAAAATATTAGAGACGTAAAACATGTTTGTAAGAAATTTTATTTATATCATTTTGACATAAAATAGGGTTATTTAGTGAAATAATATAGGAAAACATAATTATTTACATTTCGTGCATAAAATGCTAATCCCAATTATGCAAATTACACAGTAAATCTGTCACTGGGCATTCCCTTATGTCGCGGCAGATAGCTTGTTTGAAAACAGTAGTGCGAATAATTTTGTAGTGGTTCTTACTTCTTTTGGCTCCTTACTAGCAAAATATAGACTACAATCCAGATAGGGGAAATGTTTGTCATAAATATGATGTTTTAGAATTAAAAACATTTGAGTTTTGTTTTATTGCATATTTCATCCAGTTAAACATGTGTTTTCATTTTCATCTATTTCTAACATCTAGTTTTTCTTAGGCTCGTTTACAAGGCATTGTCGTCATTTGTTTTCTTTTGCAATTTCACGGTATGACCACAGATTAAACTGATAAAAGCCAACACACAGACGTACGTGTAAAAACACAATAGATCATATCAGTTGCAATGCTCAAAAATGCTTTTATATGATTGTGTACACAGATAGTTCTTCTGCTGCAGACCATTGAAGAAAAAATATGCGTAATATGTATTTCTAAAATGTTTATATACATTTGATGGCATATTTGATACCCAGAACAATGGATAGATGACAAATTATTTTAATGAGATAAATCATATATAGAGAAATCATCAGAAAATCTATAATATCTTTTAAATCATTAAAATATACATGAGCATGAAAATAAGAGTCGTTGAACAATACCAAAATATCATCTAAAATACAATAACCATTCCATAATAGAGAACTTATGTTGAATAAAATCTTATTTGTATCTTGAACGTGATCTGTCAATATGTGTACAGATGCTGTTCGTGATCTTTGACACATCCGTAACAGCAATACCTCTCCATTTACACCATTTCTACATAAATATTTGATTAGGAAAATGGTTCATTAATAAATTAATGGGAAAAAGAAAGGCCGTCGGTAGTCAACATTCGAGCCATTAGATATTAGAATAGCGGTGATCAACTCGTAATCTAATTATTGGCAAGGTTATTAGATTAGCCTGCTATCTCTAAAAGCGGTTGTGGTCTTTTACATCTTGTTGAAAAATCTCTATTCCGAACGTTAGAGGCCATGTCATATAATACTCAATAGAAATCTATCATAGAACATACTATTCCTGTTATGGCTTTTTAATTTAACACACTTATTGGAAAATTCAATATTTGGCAAGGAAAACGTGAGGTTTGCGTTTTTTTTGGTTTAAAAAAAAAAGATATTTCAGGAATATAACCAATCGTAGATATGTTTTCTTTCAAACCCTCAGGCGTGCATATTATATCTTTAGTCTAAAGTTAACATTGGAAAAATCAGAAATGTGAAACTGTAGCCTCTTGAAAGTAGGAGAGTCACATCTGAATTTGATGGACAATTTTGCCGCCATTTTGAATGATTTATGTCGTGTTTCGACAGGAATGATTTTACGCTATTCTATTACAAGCCGGAGGCCTGATTACCCGACGTTTATTTCAACATGAATTCATATAATGGAAAATTCTTGGGGTTATTTTATTAGTCTCGCCATGGAAATCAGTGATGGGAACACATTGTTTTTTCTGATGATTTTTTATTGATTACCAATTATATTTGGTCGGTATATGAAGTATGATTGGCCATGAAATAGAACAGAATATAACATAAATTCTTAAGGTCCAGTGTTATATTAATACATTTTAATATTGACTGCCATTCGGTAATTATTTGCATTTCATAAACGGTATAAACAAAAAATATATCATTTTATATGATATGAGCTCGGGAAAGTTTGTTGGTAAAAGCATTAACGAATAAGTCCTGAAGACTATAATGTTTGTTAATAAAAGGAATTGATACATATTAAGTCCTAATGACTTGTCTTGACGGTGATTTCCCATCGCAGAAATTCAGCATATTGAAAAATGCTAATATATTAAAAGATACTGAATATTTTCAAAGATATGAAAATTAGTGGAGACGACCTTCGTGTTGTATATGTTAGTTCAGTAAATATTATTCAGATTTGTGTAACATATTAATTAAAGATTAATTAGCAATCAATTGCCTCTCATCATCATTAAAGATTGTTAATTATTTCGAAATTGTCATAGATTAAGATGTTCAACATTTTTCTTATATAACTAATCAATCGACTGGTCAGAAACTGACAGTTGATATACAAGTTAATTTAATATTTATATTAATACTTATACATTCAATAAGATCGTTGTTCTGCATGGGTAAAGGAAGACATGGAAATTGCTTGCTTACTGTAGGCTTATTATTGGCAACTGTTGAATTACCCCAAAATAATATATATTTCACAGAAGAAAGCTATACGTTATCTGAAATCACAGATTATCTGCACGGTATCATAGCAAGGTATAGTAGTGATAAAAACAATTTATGAAGAATGTTAAGAAGGTATATAATTAATAATATACGACAAGATCTGACTAATATGATGACAGTTTCAATCTTTCATTTTCCTGGTATTCATAAACAACCCTAATTACCATCAAGATATGCACAATATTTTCAGTACGTATGGTTTGGGTTTATAGTTTTGGGTTTTCTATAAGCTAACAGATCAAGAACCTGTTTTGAATCTCCTTGGTGTATTGTGGATAACCCCTTCATTTCAATTAAGTAAAACATTTTGATGCTTTCGTTAGCGTCGTTTTGGTTTCTACAGAACGTATATAGGCCTATGTGGTTCCAATTTGTAACCGAAGAAAAGACGGAACATCTTGTAAAAATTGAACACGGTAAAGACATTGATGAAAGTACGTCTGGTGCCAAAGAAATACACGATGGCCGATGGTCGTCTGGTAATTCATATATGTAACTATTTGTAGAATATATTTTAGAAGCTAATATTAAATGAACCTTGTGTCCTCATAATGTCGAAACTTAAGACAGAAGTTGTGCTTTAAGAATTATTTGACATTGAATAAGACCTATTTGAATATCAATATATCCATAAATCTTGCTTCATTGTCAGTTGAAAATCACAAGACTGACATATGACACTCTTAAGTGACATAGATGATCCAAAAAGATGGCACATGACGAATTCATATATCTCGTATATTGATATGTGCCACGTGTAAAAGTTAAAAATTTTGTCCAACTTTATTTGTCTGGTAGCCTGGTTTTGACGTTAATTTGTCCCATGATAAAATGCTATACTGTAGAAATTTGATATATTGAGAAATTAACTAGTTAAGTGGACAAAATGGGATTAATAAAGATAAATGTTTTAGGCAATGGATTTTGATTTGAGATTATAGTTACCCTTTCTCTCAAACTGTTTATTCTTACATAATAATGGCCTCATTTTCTCATTCTATTAATTTTTAATTTTTTTTTTTTGGTCTTCAGTCTGTATTGCTTTGAAAAAAATTTTCCGTCACTTTCCGACTTCAAGGAGAAAAATAAAATTACAAAACACAATGAAAATATTTTTTAAAATACAGAAAACATGTTAAACATCCTTACAAAAATAATTAAGGCAATATAAATGCATTCAATTCAAATAAGCCTATTAATGAAACTTTCCTTACTGTATTAGAAATATATTCACAAAAATAACGTCAATTAAATATTCTCTTAGTGTGAATGTATTCAAATTAATATGAAGTCTTTTTTAGTTGACTCATTTGCAATTTTAAGTAAGGTTGATAAGGTTTCGACTATTTGGAATATTTTATTTTGTTTACGCTTTGTTAAGTTGAATAGATAATTAAATTTACATGTAGGCCTATACCTGTGTTATTAACGGCGTGAAATTCTTTCTGATAATCTTAAATTACGATATATGTTTATTTCAGGTCTTGGTTTATGTGGATCATTTGCACGGAAAATGGAACTTTGGAGAAATTCGTGCCATTTTCAGTCGTCGATATCTTCTACAAAATGTTGCTATAGAAATATTTATGGCCAATCGTAGTAAGTATATTGATCTTGATAAATGCATCTAGAATTAAATGTAGGCCCTATGTGGTATTGAAAATTACTGATTTAGCTGCATCTTTCAATATTCCATTGGCTTTGACTTCTGATGTCGATAGATTCCTGACGCAAACTAATCAATACGTAAAATATACAGACCGATACAAAGGTTACATAAAAAATTCTCATGAATATGTAGTGGCTTGTGCATTCCATCTTGACTGAGAATATTTGACTCGCTATCTATTGATTATCTTTTGAATAAATTATATTAGAGCATTGATTGTGCAATACTGGTGAAAACTTGACACTTGTCGATTTCATATAGCCTTCAGGTAAATGGGTTGTTGAGGGAAGCTAACGTCAAGTAAACCGATAACGGAGAAAATTAAAATCAATTGTTACCGACTCGGTTTTTACAATTGTAATATATGTTATGGTTTTCACCTATCCTAAGGCTAAATAGAGACAAACAGTCCATATAGCTCGCGGACATTAGACCTCTAGTTTATCAGAAAGCGTGCCATGTCCGCGTAGCTCATCGCTTCATCATTCTTGACATCTTGCGCTTAATTAATTCTTTACTGAATAAATACTGACAAAATGGCGACTAACATCTCAACAAAACAAAGCAAATATATTTTATTTAGCATTATTATAATATTTGATAAATGGTTTAGACAAACATAGCAAATCGTGTACGAAATTGCTTTAATCACGCATCTGCCAACAAATTTCATTATTCTCTGGTTCGCAATTTTCTTGGCTTGAGCTTTAGAAATATTGAATGCTCAAGTTAAACTCACTGCGAAATTTATTACGCAAAAAATTAATGATGCTAAATTTAAAAGAGCAGTCAATTGATAAGTTATTTTCATTTGCGCTTATGGTAGGCTATATGATGATATAGCTTATCCATAACACATAATTCATATTCAGGGTGATTTGAACTAGACCTCACGTTGGTCCAGTCGAGACACCCTTTCCCTTTTTTATCAACTAATGTGAAATGCCACTTGATGAAATATTGTTTGTAGCAAGGGGTAGATAATCCCAATACGGAATTTGGCCTATCTTTAGGTTTAATTCAGAGATTGAAATGTGTTACTCTATGCCACTTGGGTTTTTCAGGGTTTGGGATACTTATATTATGATGCAAAATCATTCTTGCTCCTACTAGGTCGACCGAGGCATTGTTTGATGCAACGAATTGTATGAATAGTAGTGATACTGAACTGTAACTGATTCAAGGGAGGTAACAACGTTTTTAATGTTCCATTTCAGCTGCTGTTTTCTTTGCTTTTCCTGATCATTTAACAGTGAAGAAAGTTATTGATGCCTTACCACGAGTTGGAGTTGGTATTAAATATGGTTTGCCTCAAGCTAGGTGAGGTTTCATCTGTTTCGGCATCATGTTTTGTCTCTCAACCACAACCAAGATATGGTTTATACTTGTAGAATTTGCTAGTGTTGTAGATTATTATCAAAATATTTCCCTCCCTATAAGGCAAAACACATTCATAAGGATAAATTGAGGAAATAATAAAAGTTCTTTGATCACTAAAACGTGCTTCTAAGAATTTAGACTGCATAAAGCAAATGCTGCATTAGATCAAGGGGATAACTAAAAACACTGTAAATAGCTTAATTCAGTTTAAATATTGTACGGTATTTTCCAGACGAATGTCATTGGCCTCTGGCAAACAGTTATTCAAGTTATCTACTATGATGTCTAAATGGCAGAGAAGAGAGATATCCAACTATGATTACATTATGTTTTTAAACACAATTGCAGGTGAGTCAAATATGTAATATTCCATAGTAGGCCTACGCAAATCAATGCCATTGTCATGAGAATGGAGTCGGAGGGTCTCCCCAAGAATCAAGATAAGGAAGGCCCTTGAACCAGGTCTGAAGCTTGATTCTGTTTACAAGTATGCCAACTTAAGAGTATCCAGGATTGCAATTACCTAGTTCCTTCCTATTGTACATGATCTGCAACTGGTACCATGTACAATGTAGTAGAAGAGCACACCAGTAATCTCCCTTTTGGAAGTTGTCAGGTTCCATCTTCTTAAGAAAGCTGCTCTTGGTTTTGCACTGAAGCAGTAAGGGTCTGCAGCATGGATCCTCCTTGATCAACTGCTGCTGGTTGGCAGCTACTATGTTTGAATTGCTGAATTATATTGTTGTGAAGAAGTCCTGGGTTGTCAATGATTCACTAATAACTATGTACACTTCAGTGTTTTTTGCATCATTGATTGCAGATACTATTAACCAGAAAATGAAAAAAATAAAGGCCAGAAATGAAATTAAAAAATACTTTTAGTTTAAACTTTTGTGACTTTTTGACAAATATATATTTACTTCAGGCACTCTATCTTCCATTCAAAGGTTAGCATAAGGATTTTACTGTTATTTTCAGGTCGAACTTACAATGATTTAAACCAATATCCTATCTTTCCCTGGGTACTAGTTAGTTATGATTCTACAGAACTGGATCTCAGTCAACCAAATAACTACAGAGATTTGTCAAAGGTATTATAATAAATTTATGATCTTTCATTAATGTTGTATAGGCCTACATATTGTTTAATTCTCTTGGCGTTATGTATCTTAGGACAAAAGTACCTATTTTATCCAGCCTAGATTCCTCAGGTAGTATATAATAGTTTGCTAGACAATAGCTTTGTTCTATTCTTAACTCAATTTGTTATTATTGTTTTAGCCCATTGGTGCCCTAAATGAAACAAGAAAAACATATTTTGAAGAAAGGTACACTAGCTGGGATCATGATCAGATTCCACCATTTCACTATGGTACTCACTACTCTACAGCTGCTTTTACCCTCAACTGGTTAATAAGAGTTGTAAGTATTATACATGTTTTAAATGGATAAGATTTTCACAAAAAAGGAAATTGACCAATATAAATGACAAATCATATGACCCAGCCATTGAAATTAATACAGTAGAAAAGTGCTATAGGATTGCATTTCTGTTTTAAAAGAAATTGACCATTATAATCGACAATTCATATGACCCAGCCATTGAAATTTATACAGTAGAAAAGTGCTATAGGATTGCATTTCTGTTTTAAATGGTTGAAATTTTCACTCAATGATAACTTAGACTAATTCTTTGGGTCTATATAGGATTACAGTTATTACTTACAGCATCAAGCATCACAACTTTTTTGTTCTTTCAGGAACCTTTTACAACCATGTTTTTAAACCTTCAAGGTGGTAAATTTGACCATCCAAATCGTATTTTTACATCTGTTAGTCAATCCTGGAAGAATTGTCAACGTGATACATCTGATGTGAAGGTACGTACAAACAATTAGCAACTTCAACATCTTCTTCCGTCACCACCATAAATATATATTTACTCGTTACAAGCCAAGCAGCCATTTTAGATCATTTAAGATGGACATAAATGCTCAACCAATATATTGGAATTTTGATATACTTATAGGAATTAATACCCGAGTTTTATTGTTTACCCGAGATGTTTACCAATGGTAATAAATTTAATCTTGGTAAACAAGAAGATGGTCATGTTGTTGATGACGTGGAGTTACCAGCTTGGGCTAAAACACCTCATGACTTTATCAGGATTAATAGAATGGTAAGTTCATTAATAAGTTTTTTCTCCTCTGTCCAAATCCCAAATGTTGGGGGCAACAAAATACAAATGCCAATAACTTGACAGTGGCTCGACTTCTGAGTTTTAGTTCTGTTTTTGGGGGGATATTTTGACGATTATTGGGTATGTTATAGAGTTTTTGTTTTTAAGCACTAGCCATTTATATCTTAAACATTTGTATACTTGTATTGTATTCATTGTAGGCATTAGAGTCTGAGTTTGTTTCCTGCCAACTTCATCATTGGGTAGACCTTATATTTGGTTACAAACAAAGAGGTAAGACAGTGTCAGTAAAAACCTCTTTTCTCATACCCCTTGAATCTTCAAGAATGTTTTGATAAATTGTGTGCATTATTTAATATGATCTCTCCCCTATATGTCACAGAAGGATTTATGATCAATACTTCAAAATGAAGTCTTCATTCCTTCAATGAATTCTGATGATAAGGAAATATTATCAATTTAACAGGTCCAGAAGCTGTAAGAGCAACCAATGTGTTTTATTATCTAACTTACGAAGGGAGTGTTAGTTTGGAATCAATGACAGATCCTGTTATGAAAGAGGTAAGCAAAATTTAAGAAATTGATTGAAATTGATTCATGTTAGTCTTTCTGGCCAATTTATTTCCAATTTTACCATACTAATAACATACAATGACTTGATGGACACATCCTTCTTTGACTTTTGTCAAGCATTTTCATCCAATATTGTTTAGGTGCTTGCTGGAGTTGTAATTAACAAAGTTACTGATGGCTTCTGTTTGCATTTACAGGCAATTGAAAATCAAATCCGCAGTTTTGGTCAAACACCAACACAACTGTTAGCAGAACCTCATCCACCTAGAAGCTCCATGATGCACTTGGTAAGAACATTAATTCTTTCTAGAAGCATTTACATGCAAAGCTTTTAGAAAATCCATTTACACTGCTTATACATGTAGTTAGATCTCTAGTGCACTATAAAAGTAACCAGCATAGGCATATCTCTTTATGCTTTGTTAGAAATCACTTCATTCATTCACATTTAACTTATATTATTTTGTGGGTTCATTATAGACAGAGCCTCATGCACAGGTATAGTTTGCCCTTAATCCCTTGTTGCCATTTTATTTTGAATAAACCAAATCCTAATTAATAATTGAATGTTGGCTCACCAGGCATGATTTCCTTTGGTATCCACTTCAAAGAAAGGTATTGATCGGTCAAAAATCTAATTATTATATTGGACACTACATAGCAATGCCTTTCTTTATATTTGTGAAAACAACTACAACTAAATTTATATTGAAATTTCTCCACTATCCCTTGTAACATATTTTAATTTTGAACTTAGGGAAGGTCTCATTGTGTAAATTTTGGTACAAATAATGAATTCTTTACTGAACAGCAGAAACCAAAACTTGGATACAAATATTGGCTAGCAAAAGAAAATTAACTGATCCAAGCATTTCAATGATCAAAGTATTAATAGACCTGAATAGATAGTGGGGAACTACTAACAATAAACAGGAGAGGTTAGGGTGCTGGGTTGTTTTAAAATTGTATATGTGTGATTTGAGAATTATACTAACATTTTATTCCAGTTGACTGAGAAATACCAGGAAAATAAGAAAAAAAATATTAAACAGGTTCATTCCAAAGTTTTCATAAGTTTTTCTTGGGATTGGAAATTTCAGACTGTGCTAAAACTAAATTTTTTAAAGACTGTCTGAAATTTGTATTAATTTGATTGGAGGTTGTGGCATTATTCATCCCTCTAATTTTTTTCAATTCTTGCTAGAATATTATTTCAGATTCAATTTCTTTTACCTTTTGTTTGCATCTTTCCAATTTGTTTCCTTGTGTGAAAATCTTTTATTATTTTCTTATGCGAAAAACAATTTTTAGATTGAAATTATTTTCTGCTTGTATAATCAGAATTATATCTCTATTACTTATTAGTTATCATTTAGTATGTGTGTTATCTTTGAACAAAGCCTATTTATTTAAATATATTAATATAATTATATTAATGCTAGAATCTACATTAATTTTGGGGGGGGGGGGGATATTGTCAATTGAACAAACAATATGATTTTTGTTTCAAATTCAACTTCAGAGTCCAATGATGTTTTCTACTAATCAAGATGATGTATGTATGATTATGAAGTTTTTGTCGAATTCTCCGGTCGTCCATGTTGCAGCTAATACTCATCCTGCTGTACCATTACCTGCCGTCCTCACTATTTCATCAAACCATAACTTTGCTATTAATAAATGGAATTCTAATTATCAGCGTAAGTATGATTACTATCACTGAGGACTTTTCAAATCTCATATGTTACTGCTAACAGTTTTGTAGGTTTTTCCCTTTTATCTGTCACAGGTTTCTTTTGTTGTAGCAAGTCTAATTGGTGCATTTTCCTTTCAAAGATTGTAGATTTTTCTTTAAATTTTCCAGCTCAATCAAATACCAGTAGCTTCTCTTCTGATAAGCAAGATCCTAACAATCAACCACAGTTACCACTTGCAATGGATCAATTACTAGGTAAGCGTTGTTTTATCATATTTTATTGGAAATTGATTTGGTACTGGTGTATTGGTGAAGACTTCCTCATAAACCAACATGGCACAATACATATAATGTATCACATTGTTGTACATCTATGCTATTACCATACTGATCATGGTACAAGACATCTGTATTGCTATATGTCATTGGCCGTCATAGGCAATATACAGCCCTATCTATGATGACGTATCTATCAATTTGAAATTCAGGAAAAGGCCTACACTAATGTGCACTCTTTTACTCAGTCCTAAACAGATCAGGATAGGGCTCTGTATCGATAATCATGCCAAAATAAGTATTGCAATACAAGGCTTCATTATGTTTAGTTTTGACTGATATTTGTTAATGTGGTTGACAGGAGTTGTTAATATTTACTGTGAAATAGTTTCCAACAACTTCAATATGTAGTTTGATTCCATTTACTTTATATGGAATAAGAGGTATTGTCATATATTGATACATGTCCTTGCGATACGATACACGTTCTGTGGCATGCCGTATCAAAGTGCATTGATTCCCTGATGTATCCTGCCATCTTTAATAGGGGATGATTGAAAAACAGTGTTAAATGAATCATTTTTTAAATGATTTCCTATATAAGTCTATTGTTATTTTCATTTCAGTATTACATACAGGCTTATTCCGTCGAACACTTGGTGATAATTTTGATCAAAGAATACAGGTCACTCAATCCAGTTTTGTAACTACGGCTGATAACAGATTTATATTTGCCTGTGGTTTCTGGGATAAAAGTTTCAGGTTATTCTATTCTGACTCAGGTATGTAATTTATACTTCTTTATTTCTGTTAGCTTATATATTGATTTGATTGAGTTGTTTATTAATAACCAAAGCATTCATTTAAAAAAAACTGATTTGAATCAATTTTACTATTGCAGCTAAAATCTTACAAGTCATATTTGGACATTTTGATGTAGTAACAACTGTTAGTAGATCTGAATGTAATGTGAACCAAGATTGTTATGTAGCTACTGGTTCCAAAGACTGTACTGTGATGATCTGGATGTTTAATTCTAAACATCAAGCCATTATGGGTGATAATGGAAGTAAGTATGAGTATCCCACCCATGTCTTTGAGTCTAGTATTCTGACTTAAATTCATTATATCATTTACAAAAATATGCTCATTTCCACAGAAAATCTTTTTCATACATGTACTCTTGAATATTTAAGAATTTCTGTTTTCTTTTATTTTTATTATGTTTTTTTTTGATGTGGCAGACACAATCCTATGTCCATTTCTTTGATTTTATCTTTTATTTTATTTCTAGGTACTGAAAACCCAACACCAAGAGCAACATTAACTGGTCATCTCTCTGAAGTAACATGTGTCAGTTTGTTAGCTGAATTGGGATTAGTCATCAGTGGTTCCAAAAGTAAATATTTGGTTTTTTTTATCTCTAAAGGTTTTTCTTAAACTTGAAAACAAATCATGAATTCTGAATTTACAGTTCTGAATTAAACAACAATTTTTTTCTATATCAATTTTCAGATGGTCCGTGCCTAGTTCATACATTAAATGGTGATTTGCTGAGATCTCTTGACCCACCTAAAGTGTGTAGTACACCCAGACTAATAACCATATCACGTGAGGCCTATATATTGGTTAACTTTGACAGTGGCAATATTTGTAGCTTCTCTATTAATGGAAAATTGCTACGGTACTTAGACCACAAAGACAACATCAATGTAAGTTTTTCCAGCAATTCATCCATCAAAACTTTTATTTGGTGGACATGATTTTATTGTATTGGTTATTTTACATTCACTGTTTGTTACATTACAATTTTAAATAATCTAGGAATATTTCACATGACAATTAAAAGCTAACCATTTTTTACCCTATATAATTGGTGCTTCCTATCAATTCAATTTATTGGGTTTTGTTTTTTACAGAGTATGATTCTGAACCGAGATGGTCAATACATCATGTTAGGTGGAGATGGTGGTATAGTAGAGGTGTGGCGATCACACGACTTCACATTATTATATTCTTATCCAACCTGTGATAGTAGTATTCGTTCACTTGCTTTAACTCATGACCAAAAGTAAGTATTCTTTCCCTGGTGTTAATTCCATACAGAAAGGATCAGATATATAGTTATGAGAAACTTCACTCTGTGTATCTTCGAAGAACCCTCACTACCTTTGAATGCACTTTGCATGGCATTGCCCATCTTTGTCACCCCATTAAGGTAGAGAAAATCAGTGCACAGTTTTAACAGAAACATAATTCTATTTCAGGTTCCTTATAGCTGGTTTAGCAACAGGATGTTTGATAGTGTTTAATATAGACTTTAATAAGTGGCATCATGAATACCAAGATCGTTATACATAAAGAATGTAATTATTAGTATCATTAAGACAACTACATCCAAATATTGCTCATTTCAACTTAATTATAGCACTGCATATTGTGATATTTATGTTAAAACCTAAATCAAAACTAAATGAACAAATTATAGATGTAACTTCTATTGAATGTTAAAAAAGCTAAACCACAATGTTACCCTGGTAAAAGAATCAGGCTTTGGATGGTAACAAATCAACAATTACCCATAGCATGAACATCAACATATATTTGAATATTGTTTTCTTGCATAAACCTCTGTGAAATGAACAAAACCTATGTCTGAAAACAATTCTTCTACATCTTTAGAAACATTATGAAAATTTGTTGAATGTAAACTAATGCTTGTTTTATGTAGTTATATTGTTATTTTTGGCAAAGATCAGAAAAAAATATAAAGATTTAGTACTTTTAATGTGAATCTTTCAAATTTGATTTTTAAAAAAAAACCACATTGCCTGAAAATTTAAAATATTAAAATTTGAAGAAATTATATTCAATTATAGTAGCAAAATAGGAAAAAGAATGTGGATAATGTAAATGAGTTTTTCCTAGTTTAGCGCATTTAATGTGCTGATGTAGAATAAATGTCTTTTTTTCATTAAGAATGAGTATTTTTCTGTGTAAAATCTGTTTCTTCAGACTGGACTGAATTATAATTTGTTCAAACATATCATATCAACATATTGATTATTCAAGTTGATTTAAAAAGTATCAATATATGTCTTATACTCCTTTAATCTGAAAAGCTAATTTTGTATACTTCATTTAGTAAATTATGAAAATATAAAATAAAATTGCATTCATGTTAATAACGAAACCTTGTTAATGATTGGTATTTAAACAGTCAAGGTTCAGAGCATAGACTATTTACTAAATGTAAAATTTGCGTTCAAGTCTTATGATGAATTTGCTTATATGTTACACTTTTCTTACTTTATGCAACTTGTTGTTGAAAACAAAATATTGTAAATCTAATTTTATTATCTATATCATGTTAAATTGTTTAATATATTTTATGTCTATTTCTTTGTGATAAGATAGGCTGTTTATTTATTCTGTGTTATTAGGTTGTGAATTTGTTGTTTCTTTCTAAATGGTTTTATTAATTTAGATAGATACTTTAACATAATTACTTATAATACATTAAATTGTGTAATGGCATTCCTTTAGAAGATCTATAAACAAAGTCTGTAACATTTCATTCAGTTATCATTCCAATCAATCCATTCCAGAACAAAGACCAAAAACAATCAAACATTCATTTGTCTGAAAAAAATAAATTGTGAGATGTATGAACTCAATAGTTACTTAACCCCATCAATTTTGATTTTTGAAAGGAATTATTTCAAATAAAATGTGTATTAAACTAAGTTTTATTAATAAATATATGGTGCATTATTACCTTTCGGTTGAATGTTATTATACTTATACAATATATATTATATTAAATCTATTACAGAATTATATTTATATCATGGGGTTTGGATATTTGTTTCATTTTGTGTGTTTGTTGTTATGTTTTCTTTTTTTATGTTTGAGTACAGTACTATAATTAGTACGAGAATGTAAATTGATATCACTTTACTTATTTTACATATTCATATATTATTATAAATATTAGAGTTTGTTGTCATAATAAAGGGAGAAATTTTATATTGTGGTTATATTTTTTTCCAAATCTGAAACTTAGAAATATAGGCCTATACATATGCCTACAAGTTTTAGTCCACAGCTTTATAAATTTTACCTCACAAATGAAATATGTCTTGCAAGAATTCCAGGATCTTCAAATATGTTGATTTGGTACAAGATCAAAAACTTCCCAAAGGATATCCTTATTGTGTTTATTGAATTTGTACTTGAAATAATTCAACTTATGTTTTGTTTGGAAATGCAACATCAATTTACAATGCTGACAAAAGCTCCATGTCTTCTTAGACTTGTTAGATTAACTAGGTTGATGCCAATGCCAACCAATACCAATATACATGTATAATTATGACAATAGTTAGGACCTACAGTTACTATTTGGTAATGTACCTTTCAGTGATTGCCTCAAGAGAATGGGAAATCTTCAACTCTCCCATTTCTAGTGTCTGACAGATTTTTATTCTGAGCCTGAGCCTAAGAAGAGTTCTCGATAAAGTTCGATTATTTGTTTTTCCCGCAAAATCTTAAAGGGGAAATCACTCTGAAATCATCCTGGACAACCAAGAGCAATGCGCGTGATTAGTCATGTGATCATACTAAAAAACTAAACAAAACTAGAAAATTAGGAAGCCGGTCATAACACCATCATAGGAGAGAATGGAAAATTTGAAAATGAAGATAATTCTATTATGTTTGTGTTTTGTTACACTATCCACTGCTGATATATTGAAATATCTTCCAAAAGAAGAATTGAAGAAGTTGGATGATACTATTGGTATCAATGGTGATTTATCTGGATTTCTGAAATCTTTATTGCACCCGTCCCGTTTTGAGAAAGTTGATGCCCACCCTCCCAGAGAGAGTGTTATCTATTCAGGAAAGGTAGGCCTATTGATATTGCAGGTCACAGTATCACCTATTTTTGATACCGTATTTGTTGTCAAAGACTAAGTATGTATTGTATAGTGTTAGGAGGCCTACCTAAAGCTAAAGATTTGGCTGTTCTTTGGAATTTAGATACAGGTAAGCTAGGCCTACCATACTACATTACTTAGGCTACCTAGATCTACTAAAGGTCTAAAGCCATGGATAGGCAGGCCCATACTTGAAGAAGGTGCAAATTTACAATCATATTCACATGTCTTATTTGATGATAACCATTTTACTTTTTTCACAGATTAGGACAAGTTTTGGACAGGTTGGCCATTTCTCTCTAAAGAATTGTGGTGACAAGTCAAAGGAGGTCTTTTCCCTGACATATTTGAAAATTTCTCCAGACCCATTGGTTTTCCCTGGTCAGCTGACCGTTAGCTTCACAGGAACAGCTCACAAGAATATTCAATCACCTGTCAATGTAAGTGTACAATGTATATAGTTTATATTTGTTGTTTTTCCTACATGGCCTGTGGACCAACCGACCAAACCATCAGTCTCTATTTAAGCCTCTTGATAGCTATTTAAACAATTGCTAGTCAAAACAATATCAAATTTTAATTGTGAAGGGAAATAGATCAACCAAAACGGTTTCGTAATAGATATTTTGGTCAAAGCGTTAACACAATCAATATTACATATTAAATGTAGCTAGCAATTCAGTATATTAGCCTGCTATTTTGCGACAGGTGCAGGATATCTTAGATCACTTTTCTAAATTTTTCACAGACAACTATGACCATCATTTTTTGTAGTCTGAGTTGTCATGTATTTCGGCAAACATCCAGTACAAACTCCTTACTGGATACGATACTATCCATTTTCTGTCTATATTATCTAAATTGGTTATCTCTTTGGATTGTTAAGTTTTTTATGGGCTACCATTTGGTCATATGTAGAGACAGAAGAAGTTGTAGAGCTTTTAGACCAAATAACCCCTATTTGTAGCCTATATTCCATCACATCGTATCATTTGACAGCCCTATACAGCAAAGAGTTATATCATGAATTCGTGGAAAATTATTGCCCATTTATATGCAGGAAATATTTAAACTGAATAAATTTAATATTATATTTTATATTGAATATTAGTTGAAAGTTTTCTTGTAATCACAGGTTATTGATTTATAATTAAATATGATGAAATGCAACAGCAGTTTTAATTTAAACTTACTTTTTGATTATATTAAAATGAGAAATACTTTTAGATTGGTCACAGTGAAAATTCATAAGGATATTTTGTGGCATAATTTTAACTCTCCCCCCATAAAATGGCCATAGTTACACTTAAATGGTAACAGCAGTTTTAATATTCTTCTATTGATCAAACTAATATGAAAATTAAAAAAGATCAAATTTATATGGGTCAGTGCACATCAATGATACAATTAAGTGTGTTGATTTATGTTGAATATTAAATCATCATAGTTGCCAACTAACTTGAAATTCTGTTTCATGTTAAGTAGTATAATTGTATATTTACTTTTACTTCATAATCTTTAATTTTTTCTGCAGTTCATAAGAGACATACTGTACTAGTTTTGACAAGCCACCCTCAAATTATTATGGAAGGGAATAGCTGCCATAATTAGATGCAATGAAGAAGTGTTTAATTCCATTGTAATACGTCAAATGACATGTTTGATAAAACAAGATACATTAATATAAAAAAACATATGACATTTTTTGTTAAAGTAAATTGTTTTAAAACAAAAGTTTTATGTTTAACGGTAAGATCACTCTTGTTTTTGTAGAATATAATATTACTAAATACATTTTACATTAGATGTATGTCACAAACCCCCCTTCATAACACACTGGTTATTTGTCGCGTGCAGTTTCTCTAATTACATTTCACTTTTGTCATATCTATTTTGTCGTATCTTTTACGTTCATCACATGACCATCACGTGACCAAAAAATAGAAATCATTTAAGAACTGCTCCCAGTGGAATTTATAGTCTTGTTCTTTATGACAGACGGTGAATGAATTTTCGCCACCAATTTCCATGATAATAATAATGATTCTTTATTTGGGTCAACAATTTATTATGCATAACATTTTCGATTTCTCCTTTAAGTTCGGTTGTTGAAGCCTTTGCTTAAACTGTCTCGCTGCTAAAGCCCCTTTCCAGAATATTTTTTGCTTTTCTTTATTTTTTGGCATTTATCTAATTGGACACATCATTCGGAAATAAAAATATAGTTCACCGCTTCAAGAGATAATCAAGACCCTTAATTTAGATACTTGTACTTAGCAGACAACATATGCAAGGTCGTGGAGCTACTGAAACAAGCTGCATCCCACCTCACTTCAAATTCCGAGGTTTTGTCTGAGCCAGAAAACCAGTCACAAACCACCGATAAGGAGTCAACTAATAATACTAATAATACTATCCGTCAAGAAATGTGTCGCCTGTTTTCTCTTTATACTGAGGCCTAATAGTAGTAGTGGAATGGAGAGGGGCCGATATTTTGGTGGCAGCAGTACCAGTAGTAGCTTTTTGTGGGGGGGGGGGGTGTTTTCTGGCACAGGCAAATCATCGGAATTTGAAGTGAGGTGGGATGCAGCTTGTCTTAGAAGCTCCGCGACCTAAAAACAGATGTGTCTAAATAGATCAGTGGAATTCAACCTTTTAAAGCAATGTCTCCATTTTTTGGTTAATGAAAAGTTCGCGTCTCCTATTTCATTTCAAATATTGACTTTAAAGGCCTTTCATTAAATCTCAAACCAAAACATGTTCACAGACACAACAGTTTTTTTTTTTTTTGCGATTATATGTTGTTCAAGTGACCTAAAAGTTTTCCGACATCCCCAAGGTTGAAAACTACTGAAAAAGATAAATGCCAAAAAAATAAAGAAAAGAAAAACAATTCTTAACCTGGAAAGGGGCTTTAGCAAAGAGACAGTTTAAGCAAAGGCTTAAATAAGCGAACTTAAATGGGAAATCGAAAATGTTATGCATAATAAATTGTTGACCCAATCATTATTATTATCAGGGAATTGGTGGCGAAAATTCATTTACCGTCTGTCATGATGAACAAGACTATAAATTCCACTGGGAGCAGTTCTTAAATGATTTCTATTTTTTGGTCACGTGATGGTCATGTGATGAACGTAAAAGATACGACAAAATAGATATGACAAAAGTGAAATGTTAAAAGAGAAACTGCACGCGACAAATAACCAGTGTATTATGAAGGGGGGTTTGTGACATACATCTAATGTAAAAAGTCTTTAGTAATATTATATTCTACAAAAACGAGAGTGATCTTGCCGTTAAACATACAACTTTTGTTTTAAAAAAGTTTACTTTAACAAAAGCAGTCACATGTCTTTTGATATTAAGGTATTTTGTTTTATTACTCATGTCATTTGACGTATTACAATGGAATTAAACACTTCTTCATTGCATCTAATTATGGCAGCTATTCCCTTCCATAAATTATTAACATTCTCAAATGCACTTATTAGTGAAATTTCAATATAATGATATATAATACCGGTATATTGTAACAATTAAATAATATATTAGATTTAAGTCAAATATTAACATGTAATTTATACAAGGAAGTATTTATTACTTTCCTAGTATCATAATGAGTTAAGTTGTTGACTCAAACCAATTTCCTGTCATGCAATATGCAAGTGTAATACTTATAAGCCTCTCTTGTTGCAGAATTAGCCCAGAATTTATGACTTAGTATAGGCTACATCAATCTTTAAGAATTTCCTACCAAATGTGACATTGCCATATTTGAAAAAACGTTTCTGCAATTTCAGATGTTAAACAGGGAAATATAATATAAGGAATGTATCATAGTCCCTTATATACACAGATACAATTTAAACTTGCTTAAAAGCTTTACACACCATTTCTACTTTCAGGCAAATGTAACACTGAAGAACTCTAAAACTGGTGTGTATCCATGTGTTGCTAATATTGGCTCTTGTGATTATGATGACTTATGTGGCTTATTAAGCCTTGTACAAGTTTGTCCTCCTCCTCTTGTATCTGCTGGCATCCCATGTAAATGTCCAATTAATCAAGTAAGTTTTTACATCCACACTAAAACCATTGCCCTCTAGTTTAAGATTCAAAAGATATGTAGCTTTTAACTTTTTCAAGTAACAAGAAGGTCTTTCAATATACCAAGAATTGTTTACAACCCTATTTACTTACTTATGTGACTGTGAGTATAGCAAGACCTTGTACTTTATCTATATAGATATTATATAATGATGTATGCTCGGAACCACATGCATTTTGAATGTATTTCAGGGTTCCTATAAATTAAAAGAGGCTTCCTTTGATGTGGAAGCAGTAGTTTTGCCACCAGGGGATTATATGGCTCAAGTTAACATGACTTCTGGAAATGATTCGATCGGATGCTATCAAGTTTATGTCTCTTTTGCTTGTAAGTATTATTATAAAAGAACTTACATCTTTGTGAATCCGGTCAAAGTACTCATGTGCAAGTGTATTCTGATAGAAGATTGGTTGTTTTACTTGTATTGAATTTCATTACTATATGTTCAATGTTATTAATACTTTATTTTCACATTTCTTTTTCAGAATATTTCACTAAGTCCACAATATTCAACATACATTCCTCACAAGTGTTAGATCTGTGTTCGCTTGTTTTGTGTATTAACTTTATTTTGTAATTATTTTGAGATGTTGCAATTTGTTGTAAATAATCAAGAACCTCACCTTTAAATTTTTCCTTAAATAACTACATGTACCATTTTGATTTTCTTTTTTCAACATTGATCTGGATGCAACAATCATGCTTCCCTCCTTCACATTAACTATATTTTTAGATGTTTGTGCATTTTTTTTTTTATAATAAAATACTCTTAAAAACATAATGTTTTTTTTTCATGAATGGTACAGGAACAGTTTTTATACGCCCACACATTAATGTGGGCTTACATAGTTGTTTGTCTGTAGGTCTGTCTGTCTGTCCACAATTGTTGTGGATACGATCGAGACCTGGTTCCTGATGGATTTTAACAAAACTTTGTGTTAGTCTTTGTAATCACCTAAGGATGAATCCTTTGAAAAATCAGACCAATTGAAAAATATTTTCTATGAGTTATTGTCCCTGTTGCGGTATTATTGGTGGACACGATAGCTGGATTCTTGATTTTGACGAAACTTGGTGTGAGTGTTTGTTATAACCAAGGATGAACCCTATTGAAAATCAGACCAATCGAAAATTATTATTTAATATGAGTTATTGCCCTTGTTCTTAAAAACATGTCTGGCTTTGTTCTTGAATTATTAGTGGACACGATAGAAAGCTGGTTTCTGGATGGATTTTGATGAAATCTTGTGTGAGTGTTTGTAATTACTCAAGGATAAACCCTATTGAAAATCAAACTAATCGAAAATTATTTACTATGAGTTATTGCCCTTGTTCTTGAATCCTTTGTGGACACAATTGAGAACTGGTTTCTTGAGATGTTTTTGTAATATCCAAGGATGAACCCTATAAAAAGTCAGACTAATCAGAAAAAATAACTGAGTTATTGCCCTTGTTCTGAAATTCATATTGGACTTGATATAGAGAGCTGTTTTTTTTATGGATTGGGATGAAACTTGGTGTGAGTGTTCCTAATCACCCAAGGATGAAAACTTTAGTTAAAAGTCAAGAAAAATCTTTCATTTACCGATAATTCTTGTCAACCTCCTGGACAAATTGCCTGTCTATTATAAATGTGGGCGTATTACAATGGCTGTTGGCGCAGAATTAGCCATTCTAACCAATTTTATGTGGTCTAGTTTTTCTTTGTATTAAGGGAGATAATTCGTAGACTAGGTTTATTAATAGTATTATCTGGATGACCCTGTCTTTTGGCCTGAGCACATTTTTTTGGTAAACTCCACAGCAAGGACAAGCCAACAATTTCATCCATACAAGATATTTAAGAATGGGAAAGTTCAACATGATAGTGAGTGTTTAGCTGATATGTCTTATAATATTTTTATGTGACATCTTTATATATATTCTGCACAATTTTAAAAGTAGGAATTACTCAACAAGATTCAGATTATTGATGGAAATCAGTTATGTCCCTTTGTGTCATCTGCTCTGAAAGATCAATTTTGTTTGTTTACATGTACTAAACATGTATTGAGTATTATCATTAAGGTACCTTATAATATATTCGAAACTAGTCTGGAGAGCAAATATTTTCCATGTCAGATTTATATAAGTTTTGCCTGTTAATTATTACAAATGTTAAATTTGTATATTTCAGAAACAGGTGTAGGATTAGGTAAAATACTAATAGACTCAGATGTATGTTGAAGATGCCTATTAAAGTTAAAACCCAAGATACCTCGTTTGTTCTTACTGTTGCCCTGTAATCAGAAAGACTGGCAATTACAATGGCCATCGCTAATTTTGCATTTTTTGATTTGGGAAAGCCAAAAATTTACAGGTAAATATTCTGTTTTGTGTAGGCTCAAATTTCCACTGTATTACTGATTTGCTTTGCTAAAAAAATTAAAACAAATGACAAACAAGTCCCATTAACTGGGGATCATGTAATTAACAACACATGTTCATTAATGAATATGAATTTATTGAGAAAACACCAGTAATGTGCTGCCTGTAGGTCTACTGATAACTTTGACCTATTATGCTTGACAATCCTTTCTTTAAAAGGGAAATACACTTAAACAAATAGTTCTCCATGTGCAGGATTTAATTTGGTTTAGAGTTATTCCCCTTTAGTCTCCCAAACTACATTAGCACTAGTGAAACATGACATAAGACCACGAAAATGACTATAGAAGTTGAGAGGTCAATAAATCTTGATTTGGTAAATAATTGTTCCTGGCATTGTTTTTTTTTTTAACTGCAATAAATAATATGACAGAAAAGGTAACCTTCAACAACCATCAAATTTAGTTCGTTTATATTTGCTTCAAATTCTGGCACTAGTTAAGAAAGGACAATATCTGAAGTTTTCATGAATGCTTATTATATGGCAAGGCCTTCAGGAAATATTTTACCAGATCAAGTTTTGCTGCCAATACACAACTAGAATTATATATACAATTTAACATGATCAAAAACAAAATGAAAATCTACAAACACAGTCATATATCACAAAAAGTTATTGTGGAAATACAATAGGCTACAGATAATATATATATGTATTATACAATTCTCACTAATTTATAAATAATTTATTTTATAATAACACTTTATTCATCATATGAACATATCTAAAACAAAAGTAGTATAGTGGTAGTCAGTATCACGATTTATTCTTATTTATCTTGTTTGGTGCCATAAATTTTAACTCCTTGACCAGTGCTTTATAGTCTCAACAGTTCAACCACTCATCTTGTTGATTTCAAATTTTCAAGTTCCCACTTAAATAATAATATGTTCATGTGATTTAAGTTTAAAAAATAAATATTCAAAAACAAAACAATGTCATACAACCAAATTCATCTAATATTATAACATTAACCAATCATAATAAATGCACATTTTATTCATTAACAAACAGATTACTATATATATATATCTGAGCTGTACAAATAACCAAATTCTGAATATTAAAATTTCCTTTGTTATTAAATTACTGCTGGAACATGTGAATTACGGTAACTTTACTCAATTTATAAATAGCATACAGGATATGAAATTTAAGAAGATGATGTCTCAAGGCAGGAAAACTACCATTGTTAGTTGACTTTTTTTTCTATTGAGAAACATCCTTGTTAAGAATAAGAATCATATTAAATATAGACTTAGAAAAACTCCTTCAAAGCTCAAATAGTGTTTATGATATGCAACTAAAAACAAATAACCAAAATGATATGTTTGTCAAAATATCTAAAATGAAGGCAGTTTTAACAAAATGACACAATAATTGAAAAAATTTGAGAATTTACAAAATGATGTTACAAAATGAAATTAAAAAATTCATATAAACTTAATAAATTGATGAGACAATGTAAATCCAAATGGAAAACAAACAGCAAATATTACCGGTGTACAAATTGTTATTGAATTGAGAGAAACAACATGCCACCTCAAATATAATTCTAAGCTTAAAGTTATTCTCTTTGTATTACCAGTACTAAATCTTTATTCTTGTCTTCAGAATCATAATATATGGTACAATAGAACCTGTATTCAGAGACCACTCAAAGGGAATTTCTCTTGTGGTAGGATAGGTTCAACTGTAAGACCATTTACTTTTGAAAGAATAAAGAAGCTAAGCTAGTTCTCATCTATTTGGCCCTTTCACACACTGTGTAGGCTTTGTTATTTTGAATGATAGGATCTTTCTTTCTTAATTAAAACTGCTCTAATCTTTCTTGCAGGGCATAATACAGAAACAATATTATCAATATAATAAGCTGAATGAAATCAGGTAAGGTATCTATACAATTTCAAATTGATTGTTCTACCTCATTTCAAGTAGTATTGCATTTGCCTCATTTCAAAAAAGCATATCTTGATATAAGACAATTATAAGTAGATATAGAAAAAGATTTATAAAGAAATATATCCACACAAAATCTCTTTAATAATTCAGTTTCCTCAGTCATTTTCCTTATCAACAATTCCAAATATTTCCATTTAGCATGGGAACATTGTAATGTACGTCTTGTGCAAATGGAGACAGGCCATACCATGAAGTGTGTAATTAGGAGAAAACTGTATTCATTTCTGATTGCCAAGAGGCTACAGAAGCTGACTCCTACCTTAAGTCCACTAATAAACACTAAATAATTTAAGATTATTATTTACAATATACTAGTAATATATGTACTCTGAGTTCTCAATATCCTAAACTTTGTCTAGAAGTAACTCTGCTCCAATACTGGCAGTCATAATATAATACTCATAGTCTCTCATCACTGGCCAGGTATAATTTATTCACAATACTGTTTGTTTTGAGTGTAACAATTAACACTACACTAAAATATTCCACTAGTTATAGAATTAAAGGGTAATTTTCAAAACAAAAGCATCACTAACTACTTGCACAATATGATATAGTTTATGGATTTCTGAGTATAACTGAGAATGATTTAAGTTTGCAGACGACTCTAATTTACACATCTGTTTCCAATTCTAATTTCCCTACCACTTCATCATCTCCATTTTGTTTTTGTTTCATCGGACTATCGAATACTTCCGAGTCAGAAATATAGGCAGCAGAATCTGAATTATTGGAGACTATTGAGTCCTCAAGAGCAGCTACGCCAAGTTCATTCAGTGAGACAGAGACAGAAAGATCCAAATCAGTTGCATCAGAAGGAGGAATATCCACTGGTATCTGACTACCTTCAGACTCCAAGGATGTTGACATCGGTGACCCATTTGGAATTTTATTTGGAGACAGGTGATGTGGACTTGTTGAAGTCGAACTCTTTTTTTCCAAAACGAAAGTTTGTGAACGACGATTGAGTTTCCTTTCCAATGATTCGTCAGTTTGTGATTTGTGGTCACCATTAGATTTGCGTGATCGTCTAGGTGATGGTTGGTCCCCATTACCATTATCGAAAGGAGATTTAGCTTTTCTTCTCAGATCAGGAGAGCTACATTCACTTCCTGGTGGAGAACGACTTATCTGTCGTTTAAATAAACTCTCCTGACTAGTGGTCATGATTTCTGGTGAAGCAGCCATTTTGTACATAAGCTCTTCATAATCCATAGATAAACGTTTATTGGCCTTCGATTCTTTAGCATATTTACTCATTAATATCTGAACCTTATCATGAAGTTGTCTGAAATAAAAAATATTGTACCAATGATTGAAAGTGTGTCCTTGATTCAAGTACTTTGGCAGAGGGTCTTTCATGAGATGAATGCTGGATATTTTTACACATACAGATTGAAGGTAATCATTCCAATGACCAGACTAGACAGAAACTCTATCCAAGTCAGTCCCTTTGACTTGTATCACTAACAAGCTGGACTTGTTGCAAAAATCTATGAAATGCCTTTTAAATTGAAATCGTTTTTCTACTTACTTTTCATGTCCACTCTTCAAGTTAACTATTGCATCAAGATTTTCAATTTTCTGTTGAAGGGAAATAATCTTTTCTCTAGCTATGGGTAATTCATCAAGCTACAATAATAATAATGTTTTCATGAACAGTGAATTTGTGAAAAATAATTGTTGAAAATAGGTAAATGATGATTTCAGATTCTGCTTTTTAGACATGATATGGATTTTTAGTTTTGATCCCTTATATAACACAGGAGGTTGGAAAGATACCTGTTTTTCTAGATCCATCTTTTGTTTTCGAAGTTTGAGAATTTCTTCATTTCTCATCTCAACTACAGCTTTAAGACTGTCAACTTCTTCAGGGAGATGTTTATATGGTGCTAGAGCCATCTGTACTCGTACATCGGTATCCCGTAGCAACGCATCTTCACTCTGCTTTGCTCGATACTTCAATTCCTCACATTCTCTTCTTAAACATTCAACTTTCTCCTATTAACAAATAAATTCACTTTTTAAGATGCATTTAAGAGATTTTTTCTTATAATTTTTTTGTCAAAATGTCAGCAGACGTCAGATTTAATCAAAATATGAAATTCAATCTCAATGCAAAATGAGTTTATTCTGATATAACATCAGGAATTAAATTGGAGAGTTGATAGTTGATTAAATAGGAGACATATCTTCAAAAAGTCTTACCCCAAGTGTGCATTTAATATACTCAAAGCTTTTATTGATGTCATCTAACTTATTACGATGTTGACGATGTAATTCTGAAATAAGAAATCAATTTATACTGTGTACAGTACTGTCTATGGTAAGCAATCACGCTTTTAGACCAAGACGGGCATGATATATACTAATACTAGATTGCTACATCAATACATTTCATTCTGAGTATAGTCACATTCATATCATGTATACCAATATTTGTCCCCAAAAAAATTCAAATAAAATTTCTCTTTAATTTAACAACTCGTGTAATGAACTGGTCTCAAATGCAGATGTTTCAATACAAGTACAACAACATAAGCTCAGTTATTTAACATTAGCTACTCTTTGTTGATTCCAAATTTGTAGACACCAGTTTTTCACCTTTCACATTGTCCAATATATTCCATAAGCAACTTGACTTAGTTTCCATTTTAAATCTAGTCACAATATATATGTAGATGTTAATTATTATGCCAAATTATCTACTGGGGTAGATATAAAATGATAATTGTCAATACACAATCAATGGACATTTCAATTTGTTCACTTCTCTACTAGAATTTTCAACTATCTTGAAAAACACATTTTACACAACACTAATACTAAATTCTGCAAAACCCATAAACTGATCTTTTCTTCATAATTTGTATTCTTGATTGCGTCTGGTGATAATGGACTATATTGACATAAACATTATGTACTTGTTAAGTAGAGGTGAAGTCTTTAACAAACAGAATGAAAGCCTTCAGTGACAAAAGAACACCCTGGTGTAACCCTAGTTCAGACTATACAACTTGTCATAGTAAGGTCAAGTTATAGCTGTTTGATTACTGTCAATGTAATTTGAATAGGGTTAAATAGATCATGTTTCAATTTCACATTTTTCAACAAATCACAAATTTCAATAAAACAATACTAGCAAAATGGATTCCAATGTTATGGATTATCATTGTGTCCAAAAGAATTAAAGGCTTTCTCCTTCTGATTGTTTTACCAAGAACTATGCAAAGTGTCTGTTTTTTTCTGTGTTCATTTCCTTTTTTTTAGGTGGAAATGCAATAAATGACAGATATTCTAAGATAAACTGGCCTAAAATTACAAGTCCTGAACAAAAAAAAAGCATTTAAAACCAGACAAGATCATGTCCAAATGCTTGTTATCACCTATACAAAACTGAGATGAAAAACAATATTATCTTACCTTCCATTTGTCTGTCATGTTTGTTTCGAAGTTCCTGAATGTCTTCTAGATGTTTAACTTTCAGCATATCCTCTTTACTCTGGGACTCGAACTTTTGATCCGAAAGCTAAAAGAGAAATTTCATCCATGAATCTGATCATGTATGACAATGTATCCCTTAAATTAGCACATCAGATGCAGAGAAGTAAATGTAACATTTACATTTGATGTTTCTTTAACATGCATTGGACAAACTTTGAAATGTAAAATATATACCTCTCGTTCACTTTGTAATTTCATAAAATGGTGCATCTTCTCATGACTTTCTCTCACTGAAAATAACAATATATAATAAAAATAGAATATCTACTTTTCAGGAGTAAATAATCATGGCTTAGTAAGATTATCCTTCTGTTGTTAAAGTACATGTATCTATTTAATATGATGACCATCAAACTCCATACCTCCTTAACATTTCTTCAAATCTGAAAGATGGCCTAATTGAATGAGTTATGCTCTTTATTGGACTGAATTCTCTTTGACAATTATACAAAGTCTTACTTTTAGCTGATGAAGCTGCATAATTCTTCTCTAATTTTTCAGTTTCTTCTTTCAGAGTTTTTTCATGTAGTTCTTTTAGTTCTTTGACTGCTGTATCATGGGCCTCTGTAGCAGTTACCATATCTGATTTAAGTTTGGTGATTTCGGCTAAACTTTCTTCCTGTTGTTTTGTTATTTCTGATAGTTTTTCCTCTAAGTCTGATTTTACCTTTTGAAGTTCAGCTATAAAAAATTAAAGTATTATTTTAAACACATGGATTTCAAAAAGTGATAAAGCACAGACAATTCACTTTTCTTATCGTGGTTTAAAAGTTCTGAAAAAAATACAATATACTTACCAATTTGTTCTTGAGCCTGTTTTTGTAATTCTTGGGCCTGAGCAAGATCAGCTTTAACTTTTGGACAGGAAAAGGCATCAAGCTGAAAATGTTAAAATTATGTCTTTAAAAAATGTAACGTGTAATACTACATATTCCAGGAAGATAACTGAGAAATTCAAATTTTGGAAATGAAATGAATAAAATGTATTAGGGTGCATCGGCACCAAAACAGGCTATATTGCACTGAGAAATTTGGGAGATGATAAAGTACCACAGATAACTTTATGTTTGGTCAGCATGTGCAAATTTATTCAAGATAATAATTTGTAGGTGGTTTCGTTAGCTGACAAAATGTAGACAGATATGCAGAGCATCCATAATAATTAAAAGATAGCATCATACCTCCTCTGTAAGATATCTAATCAGACAAGCCAGAGCATCTAAAGCTTTCTCTGTTGATTTTAACTCAATCTTGACCAGATTCAGCTCTTTCGTTCTGGTCTCACATAATGATTCTAATCTGGTAACTTCCTGTGACCGATTAGATTTAATAGAATTAGATACAATATCTGGTTGTTGTGAGGTTGAAGATTTCCCATATCCGCTACTTCTGGGTGTGGAGTTGAGAGTTCGGTTACGATTTTGATCTGAAATTATAAACATTATCTATTGATTATAAATCAACATTTATATAATATACATTTATATATAATCAAATTCATAAGTTTAGCACAAGATAGACATGAATAGCTAAGTTGGTATAAATCTTAAAAGACAGCGTTGGTCCAGGTATTGTCAGCATGTTGAATTTTGCATGTGTCTGAATGAGTCAAAATATATCAGAACGTTCTACATTGTTTACTTTAACAGTTAACTGAAATGAGTTGAAACATTTGAATTTAGGTTGATACATATTCCAGATGATATAACAAGCATGGATTATTAATGAAATTACAGCGGTAAATTAATTGGTAATGCAAATCACAAACAACTGAAAAACAAAATACCATTAGTTAGTTTATTAGGAAACACAAACTCAAAACAGTTATTTAAAACTTGGTGATAACATCATGCATAGCATATTCATATAGATTCATTTGATAATAAAGATAGCTATTGTTGACAATATAACATGCAATCATTTTATTACAACTAGATACCTATCAAATAATTGTCCAATTGTTCTTGTCTAGTATATAAATTTATCCATTGTTTACTTTAGATATTGGTACAAATTCTAAAGCAGATGCATGTATGGAATGGATTCACATTCTACGACAACAGCTCTTTGTCTATTTTCAAAACTATTCTCTCTTAATTATTTATTATTTTCAAGCAAACTATCCAAGGTAGCTTATCGAAACTGAGGAAATATGTTGGAAATTTGGAACTTTCATGATCACTTTCAGAACTACATATACATACAAGTGTACAGGTCATGAGAAACAATCGAGAGAAATGCTCGAAAAATGAGGAAATTTTTTCAAAGTGTGTAAATTCATAAATTTTAATGTCTATTTAAAATTAATAACAATAAATAGCATCATTCTCAAACCACACCTTGAAATGCTATACATTTATTTTTAAATATCCCATGGTAATTATCACTGAGACAATCTGGGTTCCAACAGTTGCAGGAATTCTTGGTAAAGTTCCATCATAAATATCAAACCCACCATTATATTATTATTGTAGACCAATAGTGTAATGATATTAGTTTACTTGCATTGATTCATAGAGAAATATCAACACACCTTTAATAAACAGTCAAGAGAGTAAACATTAAATAGTGTTCAATGAGAGAGCTTAAGAGACGTCTGGTTGGTGTGCAGAAGACAGACCTGCAGTCTCTCCAACCAGCAGAACTGACAACAACTAGGCATAAGTCAGAAGGGCACCATAGAACACCTTACTTTTAAATCTACCGTGAACCGTTAAATGTACAGTTATAAAAGAAATCACGAATAATCTTGTAACCCTGAAGTATCATCCCAAAATAAAACCTGAAAAAACTTAGAAATAATCATTAAGAAATTTGAAAACACCTTAAGCAATTAATCATCAGAAGATGTTCCTTATTTCTTTATTAGTAAAGAAATTATTGAGCCAACATAAGCTCTATGTAATTTAATATTAACCTTATCATGGGAAGAGCAGATCTCTCTTGAAAGGCCACTCAAGTGTTTCTTACTAGAGTAAACAGGAAAACTATGCAAAATTACCCATGGAAATTCGTAAAGCAAAACCTTAACAATTGCCATAATAAAAGAGACTAGGATAGTAAACTCAATCTATGTAATTTATGATCAATTGTGTTTGAATTAATTACATATATACTATATATACATGGGTCAGAAAATCTTATAATAGGTATTAAAATTTAACGGTTGAGATATTTCAATAGTAACTTATCTACCAGATGTATTTACAAGATTTTACACGATACTATAAATCTTATACAGAATAATTTATTTTATTTAGTGACAAATCACAATATTATAAACAGACCAAGATAAAATTGGATAAGATATCCAAGAAGATTTACTATTTAATAATTTCTGTTAAATCTAAAATTCTAAATACAAAAATTCATAATGCAGATTATCATATGAAGACAAATTTTTACCATTCCCAATGGAGAAAGAACACATCTTTAAGTTCCTTCATCCAGAAAATAAACATGGCAGCAGGTATATTTACCTATTGGCCAAGTTTGAAATTTTAACCAACAAGAACTACCATGATCATAACGAGTTTTGGAAGAATGTAGAAGACTGAGCCACATCATCCAGGGCCGAGTCTCACCACCATGACATTCGTTCCAACCAGATCGTACGATTTCTCAAACCACCAAACCAACAGTTTCCTATTAATCCAATTGATTCTAAATCCCCTACTAACGACCACCAAAATAAAACTTTGATATCAGCTTAAGCTGGCAAGGACGTTAACAAGTCATTTACCACCACCACCACTGTTAAAAAAATTTTATGTTCTTTCTAAGATCTATTACCCCTTTAAATTCTTTGACATGCTTCCTGTAGTGAATATATTAATTATGTGTTATAATCTAAATACCAGTATAAACAACTTAATTATCATCTTATAAATATTTATTTATAAATAAACTTGTAGTAGTCAAAATTAACAGATTTCAATATAACTTTTTGACACTGCATAAGAATTTTAATAAATATATACAGCAATATGAACCTTCAATCATCTGTTATGTTTACTCTCTTTTGCAGTTAGCGCAGTGTTTCTGAGTCTTCTACATTGCCAACTACTTATATACCAGTAGACAAAATTAACTTTAATTACCTCTAACAAGGAAGGATTTATGGAAAAAGAGTTCCTTTGGATTTCTTTCACATGTCTGGTAATCACTTCATGTTAATATTTAATAAGTGGTATTCAAATTGTTTAATATGGGAAACATCAAACAAGTTCACATGACAAAAAACTTCAAAGAAAGATAACAGTAAAATGACATCACATCAAAACTATTTTAATTGGCTCTCTGGAAATGAAAAGATAACATTTTTCATGCTTCATTGAAATAAATACCAATATATTATGTTCACTATAATTCAATAGATCAAATTTTTAACTTTTGTATTGATTTCATCTTCCACAGGTGTCACAAGCCATGCTTCAATTGTGAAAAATCCCTTAAAAATTATCTAAGATTTTATTGCCCTGAAATTTGGAATATTGAAGTCAGCTATTGCCATAATATAGTTTTCATATTGAGAACCATTTCAATTATTATGGACTTTGAGAAAACAGACTCACCATTATCATAACATTCCAAGTTAGCTACACCTGAATATTTTCCTAGACTTGACTGAATTAAAATATCAACATATGACTTGTTTGATACTCTATACCGGTACATAATGTCCAAGATAGAAATTCACTACTCTACGGAATTTTACTCCTGAAGCTCACTAATCTGGAATCTTAATTCCAGAACACATTCAATACAGACAGAACACAGCTATTCGGCACAGCCAATGGCTCCTTTTGTCCCTTTCAAAAAATGTAAAAAAAAGACATCTGTCTACCCAAGATGCCCCCCTGAGGGATAACGTAACAAATACCTGAACTTTAATTGTAACTGAAACTTCAAGGTCAGCAACTTCAATCGTAAACAAAAATAATATTTACATTTTCTTTAATACTAAACCTTACTAGAAGCTACAACCCTAAAAAATTAGAAGGCAACCCTTTGTGTATTTTACTATAGACAGCTTAACAAAATTCAACTTACAATTTGGGCTTTGAATAAGAGCAACTAACACATACTCCATTTTCAAGAAACACAGAAAGTTGATGAAAACATGAATGTATTTCAATGAGCACAGGTTTATAAAAAAAACAACCAGAATGTCTTGTCCTGTCTTATCGGTATACAGAAAGCAGTCTACCGTATAAGAGTACAATATTGACAATATTAGTATACTATAAAGTGTTTATCAAACTGATATATCTACTATATTTATCTTTACTCTAGCCCCATGCTTGAGCAATATTATCAACAAAAGCTTTTCTGATTTTTAATATCAAATTTAACTGCCTGTAGAAAGTCAAGATGTTCTTCATTTAAAGAGAATTCAAAGTATATATATATAGAGACTATGTTTGACAATTAATGGTAATTTTCTTATAGCCCACGTTTTTTAAAATTTGTATGCAGTTTAAAATTTATCTGAAATAATGTATTACAGGTTAATCTATTTTTTAATTTTCAGTTAAGGACAACTTCTTATGTTTACCAGAGATCAGTATTAATCTTATTAAAGAGCTAAGGTACAAAGAAGACCATACCAGTTGTACCACAGTATGATTCACTGCCTCACCTGTTAACAATTTGTTTTTTTCTTTCAAATCAAACCTGACAAAGCGACCAAGGCTTAATTAATCTATAAATCAGATCTTAATTACCTCCCTTTCTAAATATTCTACCTACATACTTTCTACAACAAAACTATGATTCTAAACCAGGTATAATTTTATTCCTGTTAAAATTCATTTAAAGCTAGAAAGTACATGACTGGAGCACTAAAATCATTTTAAATTTAGTTTTCAAGAATGAGTTTTCTTCCAATCCTATGTCATATAGTATGCAGTCAGTCAATTTGTCAGGTCATTGACATCCAAATGTTAAAATTCCATCTATAACCAGAAGTCTTTAGACTAGACCAGATACTCAAAAAACTATCATCAATAATAGTTATGAAAGCAAATGACAGAAAGTGCTGAGAAAGTGAAAAGTCAGCTGACCTAAATGACCCATGTAAGATATAAATAGGAATCAGTAATTATTCCTGTTCCTTGGCACCATACCTATATTATACCTATATCTTTATCTTAGTTTGACAGAAATAGATACCTTCATTCTACCTATCAGGTTGTTGACAACAATGTACAGTATATGTGGAAGAAAAATAGAAATTATTGTTCACTATATATCAGCAGGCAATTTCTATTTTATCTCAATCATCTGTGTTACAATTCTGAAAACCAACTGCGTAAGCAAGATTATATTTAATTCAAATACACTAGGAGAGCATGTTCGACATACTTAATATGTGCAGAGCATCAAATATTAGAATCACACAATTTATAACATGTTTAAGTAAAGAAGGAAAGAGGGATTCCATCCAAAACCACCAGCTTTGAAATCATCAACACGTCAACCAAACTCACCTGTTTCAAAACTCACAGATCTTTTAAAATCATTTTTTTTCTTGATGTCCTCTACTCTCGATTCACATGTCACAGAATTTGATTCAGGTTTTTCTGTTTTCTCTTCTAGTTTTTCCTCTATTTCAGTTTTCACCTCTGCTCTTTCTTCCTTCTGACTTTTTTCACTTGCCTGTGATCTTCTTCTGCTAGTATCACCGCCATAATCTGACTTTCTTCTTGATGAAAAATCAGATTTGTCTGTAACGTAGTCACTCTTTCTACGACTTGTTATTTCAGTTCCAAAATCTGATTTTCTCCTACCGAAATCAGTCTTTCCACTTCCATAATCTGACGTTCCCAAACCATAGGTGGAATGTGATCTATAAGCGGAGGTTCTAGCCAAAGAACTGGTTGAAGGACCACTGGAATAGGACGAAGAATAAGTCGAAGAATAAGAGGAGTAAGCAGACGGCCTTGAACTTGAATAAGAAGAGCGATAGTTGCTGCTATATCCGCTGTAACCTCCGTAACTCATTTTGAAATTTTAATCACAAAATCATATCACAAAAAGGCACTGGAATGAAACAATTTTCTGATCTTAGGATCCACTCACATTTCAAACTCCTTCAAGACTCCACAAGGCAAGGTAAAATCAAGGCTATAAGAATACTGATAATGTTTATCTACTTATCACTACCTATACCTACACTTGAAAATCATAAATTTTATTTTATCAGTATGCAATGAAAATGTTCATTATCTTCAATTCATAGTAAAAATTCTTGTCCTGTGGTGCAAATATTTCTCAATGATAAGCATGTAAAAATTATTCTTCTGAAATGATCAACCAGAAAAGTTTGCTATATCATGAGGAGAATATTCCAAACCTTGTAGAAAGAGTTCACTTTAACCAACAGTAACAATCCAATGGTTAACTTTCACTGTGACAATATATTTCCCATATCAAGATCCACTGTTACTGGTTCACAAATCCATTCAGGAAGAGAAGTGTTTTCCAGGGGACCATTCAGCAGCATCAGTATTGATGGTACAGAAGGAAAGATGGAAGCTTCAGTCTATAGAGTCAAATACAACAGTGATCAGCTCTCGCCCCAAAAGATATGATCAGAACGGTATTTGTTTGATATTTTGGTGCCAAGTCGGTACTCATAAAAACAACCTGTATATGATTCTGAAAGACGGAAACCAACTATATATATCTATTGTCTTTCAGTACCCATTACATCTTTACTATATTATCTATAGTAGGTGGAGATATAAACAGTCAGAAGTTATATCATATATTATACTAGTTAATTAAATTGGTACCATACCTCACTACTTAGAGCTCCAAGATAAGTACCCGAGGCATATCTTAAATCAAATTCATCTGTTTGAACACAAATTTCATAATCTTGGAATAATTAAAGGTAAATTTCTTCAAATCTCTTCTTTAGAGAAAATGTTTCAATCTAAATTTTATGATCCTCTAATTGATCAAAAGTTGGTTTGCAAGAATTCACTCAAAGCAGTCAAAAACACTATGAGTCCATCCAATTTGCAGGAATAATTCTTGGCACCACTGTTCCAGAAATACATGTAGATGATATTAACACAGTTATGCAGTCAATCAGAAAAACAATGACTTTGAAGAAACCAGTCAACTTCTGTAAATCAACAGGATAATGCTTCTTTCATTTCAATATCTGAAATTTTTCTAGCCACTATGTCTATTCAATCTCTCTTCAAAAATAGATTTTAAAAATCTGTTCTTTTCATGATGAAAAACATTGAATTAACTCCAACAACATTCTTGAGTTAGTATAAATAGACAAACGTCCTGAAAATTTGGCAGTCTTTCTATTATTGCTTCATTACATTGACAAATTTATCACTAAGAGTAGGTTTCTATAAGATTCTAGAAGTGTTCAAACCATTTAAACAAATTGGGGTTTGATTCCTTGATGCTTCATTCAGTTTCTGTACATTTTTGCTGCCAAGTAGTAATTCACCTCCTTTTCCCAAGAACGTCAAAACTAATATGGCAAACCAATCCTGATCAAGAGGGTATTTAACACATTATATAAGAAATGTCTTACTTCTGACATTTAAGATTTTCCAAATGATTTGCTTGATGTTAACGCACAATTAAATCTGAACAATTAACATAATCATAGAGATTAAGGTAGATTAACAAATCAGTCTGTATCAGTTGTACTAGATGACTGTGTCACAGTCTGTTATGTGGGTTTGAGAAGAATGATAGCTGATTGTAAAATTTTAGGCAAATTTCAGTTATGTCATATGGCTGAGCTTAACTTGATTTGCAAGAAGCCATTATTACATAAGATTACATTTGTTTTTACACATGAGCTTCTTAGATTCCAGTTGAACTCAAACCATGGGGATAATCCACGAAAATTACACAAAATTATCCAAATTCAGTAGAGATTAAGAACAGATAATCCTAATTTCTCCTTGATCAAAGTGACCCATGACACTTCAAGTCGTTCACTTCCAGACTTTAGAACTTGTATCAGATGATTCCAAATTCATCTAGAAGGTGCCCATTATTTTAAATCGAAACAAGCAGTCTAGGATTAAAATTTCAACAATTTAACAAAACTACATCCACAAAGACCACAGTTTACAGCAAGAACCACCAACGCTAAAATATTACTGCCAACTCTCATGACATCTGTGTGTATGTCATTCTGATCTAGTCTACAATCAGATTACAACAACATGAACTACCAGTCCGTTTAAGCTGCCATTTCTCTTCAAAACATTACCGAATCAACAAGTGGTTGCAACATTATACTATGGTTCCTTTCTAAGAGTGTAAATAATGATTGACTAGCAGTCAGATGAAATGGAATTCTGTCAGAATGCCAAGACCTACCTATATTATACCTATGATCATACTCATATCATATAGCAAATTACTTCTACATACATCATAATACACATATCAGATAAGCAAGGTTTATGATCTTATCAACTCTTTTGTATGATGTTGATAATGCCATCACCGGAATCAAATGGAAGATGTAACTCTGAAAATGTCCAAGCAGAAGTTGGCAGCTTTGAATTATAGAATCTTTATTAATGTCCAAACCATATTAACAATTTTGAGTTTCAAGTTCAAAATTAAGACTGCTCTGTCCTCTAGTATATATTCCAAAGATGCCCATTTTCACATTTAAAATCTGTCTTTTCTACATTATAACATTATAAATCAGGTAGCCAGCAGACGATATTGACTTAATACTTGATGCAATAGAGAAAGATCCATTGTTCTTTTATCTGAACCTTTTGTTTCAAGATGCTACCGAATGCTGAAATATGAAAGTTATTGGTTCAAGTGCTAATATAGTTCTTTCAGGAATGTGATATACATTCAGTTGGTACCAATTAAAATAGGTTTTGTCATGCCATAAGTATTTCATACTTGACTCAAATATCAACCCTCTCTCTAGCTCGAATCTCGTGTCAAAACAGTTAAATATACACATGCTAAAATTATTATAACATCTAAAATAAATACTTATATTTTTTAAACTAACTGTACCTAAATATCTTGCCTAACACTGAAACTACGCCCACACAGAATTGTTTGAATTTTAAACAATGAACGGAAGCCGTGGTGGCTCAGCAAATTAGACGCTTGTCCGCTAACCTGAAGGTCCATGGTTTATTCCTGGCAATTTTTCAGCCCGGTTTCCCCTTGTTAATAATGTAGGTCCGAAGGACTGACATGCAAATAGCGTCAAGTCGTTCGGATGGGACAATTAACCGAGGCCCCAGGCTTGAAGGCTAATACAGCTATCCTGGCAAAATTTCCCTCATAGAACACTGCATGGCTTTGCCTGTCTTCATTAGCCCATAAGGTGCAGAAAAGTAGGAAGTAAGCAATGAACAATAAGAAGATAATCTAAGTTTAAAATAAAACATATTAATGTTCATTAATGTAAAAATAAAATACATCTTTTCATTTTCTTTTATATTGAAGGGGTCATATGATGTTATTGAATGACAAATCTGTGATATCTGCTGTATAATAATTGACCACCAAGGGCAGAACAAGACCAAACAGGATTTCAAGGTAGAGCAAGTGACATGATACAATCACACACACAAAACTGTACTTGTACCCCTAATTATGCATCTGTTACAAATATTTCTGGACTACATTAGTAACCAAATCCTGGTAACAAATGCATACAGATGTGAATGTATCAAAACATGCATATGAATAAACAACATCAGTTTTAGTTAAGACACATGTTAACAAGGGAGGTAACACAGTAGTAATTTTACCTTTTAATCATGCAAACTACACACATCAAACACAGTGCATTCTCTGCTGTTGCCCAAACCTGTGGATTTCTCCTCAATAACTATAGGTTTTAAATCAATGATTGTTTTCCTCACAGCTTTAAATTCAGGTAAACTCTTATGAAATACAGAGATTTTATAATTAAACTTAGGTTTTTCTTCTGATGGTTTCATATCTTCTTCAATACTGGTTTGAGTTAGAACTGAAGTATATCTTGGTGCTTTATAATCGTTGTTTTTAAATCTATCAGTTTCTGCTTTCAACCTTTGAGGTCTTTTTCTGGGAATTCCTGAATTCTGATCTCCACTCCAGTAAATAAACCATAATGTCCATAAAATTATTGACCCCATCGAAACAAACATAAAGTCTTTAAAAACAACAAAAAAACAGGAAAGAAGAAACTGGCGAACACTCATCTTGGACCCTTTCAAAACATCAATGCACTTGATATTACTTAATAAAACTGAAGATTTTTTCCATCTTGAATTGCCAGACGGTAAAAATGCAGAAAGTCTAACAATTTGAAGGCAGATAAGTTTACATCTAAATGTCAAAATCCAAACTCTTTCCACTTTGATATTTGGCTAGTCATATCTCCAATTTAAAGAAACTGTATGATATAACATATTTAATTTCATATTATCTATTTTTATCTATATACAACCTGTTTTTAATTATTTAATTATTTCAAATTTAAACAGTAGCAGTTAGATAACACCCTAGAAAACCTCAACCTTATTCACCTTAACAACATACTAAAAAGCTACGTCCACTATGTATATTGCTTGAGAAGATACCCAGGATGCAAACAAAAATGGCATTCAATTCACTGATCTAAGGTTTAAGTTGTAGATATCATAACTTTAACGAATAAAGATTTAACAGTATCGACCAATCAAAGTTCTAGAAATTATTTAGGTATGATCATTGTATCTGATTTCTAGTCTTAATTCCATTCGTGATTTCTTTAAACAAAACCTGCAGCACAAATCATGATTTGAGATCAGAGATAGAAGTAAAGTATGAATTACAGAATTTAGTAATAACAATATACTCTAAAGAAATCCATATGTAATGAGTCACCAATATTCCAGATGTTCTTTAAGGTAAAACAGCACACCACCATTCAATTAAAAACTTTCTAGTGTTTATTGTAGACATTTCAAATTAACCTTGAAACATTGGTCATACTATCCAGCTGTTGGCCCACTAGATGATTTGGTTTCAAAGCACAGTTATTCCAGATTTCTAGTATTTATTTGACCCTAGACCTGTACAATTAAGATAATCCTGCCTTTTCTTCCTCAAAATCAAATTGCATATCTTTGGGAACTTTCTGAAACAGTATGTTTTATCTTACTAGTCTGTTTTCATCTCAAAATAAGGATCAGTAAGAACTCTTCAAAATTAAAGTCCAAATAGAGAAGACATTGTGTAAGAAAAGTTATAATGCCCTGGTTTTCTACACAACTTAAATATCACAAAGAAAAGTTGAAATTAAAGAACAAGAACAGATTGCCCTGTACATGTCAGTATTCCATAATACAATGAGGCAAAACACATGTTCAAATAATATTCTATAATCTAATTCCCCTAATCAATTCACTCAGAACTGACCTTTTACTTAGTTTTTGTCTGAAAACAGCTGATGTAGCAAAAGGGTTGGAACTTGTCTGGTTATTTTTATAAGTGAACCTTGTAACTATCTCACTTGCTGTGTAATATTACCCAAACATAGATGTCAATTAGATTAAAAATATGAGATCAAGTCATCATGGATGAGGATTTTACAATTATTTTTACTAAGACAACATGTGTTTTGCGATAGAAGGGAAATTAACATTCTTCTGATACAACAAACATCTATATACAAGACAATCATTCTAGCAGTGCCTAGATGAAGTATACATCTTGTTATCTTTGTTTCAGGTGTTTGAAGTGGGTTACTTGCTCATTTTCAAGTTCAGCTCAGCAACACAACAATAATAGTGTCAGGATGGCTTGCGCTATTGATGAGAAAAAAGATCATCCCTTCACTATGGAAGAGGTGAGTTCTAATCTTCATTCATTCCAGTCCATATTGTTGTTTTTTCATTTCTTTCTTAGCATGTCTAAAATTCCCAACCCCCCCCCCCCTAAAAAGTGAAATGACATCATGCTACCTATTTATAACAACTCAAAAAAAAAATTCACCACTTGGATAACAACAAGTCAATTGAATTCATTCTATTCCACCATCTGTAAGAGGTCTGCGATTGAATAACCATCAGTTACAAGCCTAATCTGTCTCCCAGGTGAGAATATTATCCTGTTTTTTAACAGAAACAACAGATGAGTAAGTATTCTAAATATCAAAGGGTTAGAGCTGAGTCAAGCAATAATACTATTAGAAAAACACAGCAGATCATATTTTTGACGCTAAAAGTAGTTTGTTTTCATGGTAACTGTCAGTGAGGTTGGTCTAAATGAATTAATAAGAAGTAAAAGTATGATCAAAATATATAGATTGGGAATAGGTTTAAATTAACCCCCTTACATATAATTATAAACTCCTTTTTGAAACTGGTACAGAGGAAGATTTCAATATGATGAATATTTGACATTTTATCAGTGATGCGTCACATTGCTGAGCACGAAAAGACCTTTGTAATCAATAAAAAAAGAACGAATGTCAACCTGAGCAGTTAGAACCTGTAACTATCTAGTTTAAAGCAGATGTTATTAATCCATATAAGAGTTAATATTTAATATAAGCTTTTTGCTCATATCAATTGTCATGTATGCTGAATCACCATTAAACCTAGGTTCACCTACAGAGAACTGAGTACTAACACAAAACTACAAACTGAGCATACAACTTACTATTCATGGCATTTGCGTAATGGAAAATTTTAGGGAAGCTAATGGACCTGACCGTAGGAAATTTTACTAAAAAGAAAAAAATTCTACTAACTTACCTTTAAATAGTCTGGAAAAGAAAGACTTTACTCCTTTTCCCTTTCCCTTTTCTTTTCTTTTCTTAGATGGAATACAGGAAGCCATGACAACAAGTCTTTTAACCTTGAGATTGCAACTAGACTAAGTTTTCAAACAAAGAACCACCGAAACAGTTTCTTAAAACTTTAAATTCTCCTTTCTCCTTCTGTAAAGCTAATCAGGCGTTAATTCTTTAAGATGGTTTACCCAAAATTGTGATTCCACTTCCGTAGTTAATGAAAACCAGTTGAAATATCAAAAACAGATTAAAAAGTTTTGGTGCGTATAAAACAGATTCAGTGATTCCATCTTAATATCAACAAACCCTTCTTTATACTTGAAACCTCTTTCAAACTGCAGGTTTTTATCTTCTGCCAAAACAAAGAAGCTAACTTTAACTGGGCTAACCTACTTAAGGTAAATAAATTAATCTGTTTTAAAGAAGCCACACTCCTTAAGTGTAATGCACATATCAACAAATCTTTTCAACTTAAATATTTAAGAATAACTCTCTACTTGTAACTTGATCAATTTCAAATTTAACCACAGGCTCTATTTCATTTGGCTGAAAAATATTTTTTGCTTTGAGAAAAAGAGAGATGGGGAAAGTGTTCATGAAAAACTATTTCTGAGAAACTATAGCAATTTCAGGATCATAATCTAACAAATAAGAACAAAGAGCCCCACTATTGAGCTATCTAAACGATAGATTGGTTCCTTTAAACCATATGTTTTAAAACTGGGTACAAGACTGACTATAAATCAGAAAATAAGTGAAATTAGCAGTAATTAGTTAGGTTTCAGTTTTCATAGAAAAGGAATTCATCTCATGTTCCAATAACTAAAAATTTGGCAAAGTTTGCTCTTTAGATATCATCTAGTTACAATCCCTAATTATATCATATGAACCGTAGTCTTTGTTAGAACTCCTTGGTTAATATAACGGAAATAAAACGTTACTACAAATACTGTCACTTAAACTGATTATAGGCCTAAGTGACATTTCAAAAAAATTTCTGAACACTGGTGACTACTGAATTAAGAAACTTGTGAAAATCTATTGCATTAATGATAACTTTGTCCATATTCTAGACTTATAAAATACAATACTAAGCAGGCAAAGTAACCAAAAACACTAATGCCTTGGGTTTATAGAATCCTAGAATCCACAATTTCTCCTTACAAACAAACACCAAGATGTCATATGAAATAAACACATAATCCTAGAACAAAACAAAAGCTTCAAAACACAAAGTGTTTATAACATGATATATCCTTCACAATAACAGAATAAATCCACCATATGATTCACACTTAAAACAGACAAGTTTTGGAAGAATAGACGCAATAGACCCACCCAGGAAACAGTTAAAAACATAAGCTTTACCAGTTACAGTTTTTAATTCAAGGCGTTAAGAACTTTATATGTCAACGAAAATGTCAAAATAACATAAAATGATTGAAATTATTATAATATAGACTATGGGGTCTGTAACAGCTGGTACAGTGTATATAGTATATCTAGTTATAATCAATATCTAGTTAGATTAACTCTAGCAAAATAAACAAAATATGGGTCAAACTGTTAATTTCAGAGACTTTCCAGACATAATTTTTTTTAAAATTCAACCATAATTCAGACAGCTTTGACAACAGTTGTCCCTGAAGATTTCAACCACACCATCCTGAATATTACAAACTTAATAAAATCTTACATGATACTTATCAACACCTTTCTTACTAAATAAACAGAAAATCAATCCTTACATGACTTTCATGCACTAGTAGAAAACACAGTCTTAGAGATCAGGCAAGAGATAGCTGGTGTAACAACTTGTGGTCTGAACCAAATAAACTCAGTTAATCACTTTGATTCATAATCATTAAAATTAATGACTATTTCATTTTGATTGTCATTAAATGTATTTAATTATAAATGATTAGTAATAAATGCTAATTCTCACTAAATATTTGATAGAATTGCCAATTTCAGAAGTGGGTTTTGTAATGGGTTGATGACAAAAAAAAACCTGAAGAAGATTAGTGCAATTTCCATGAATCATTTAGTGGAGGATCCAATTTGTCCAAAGAGGCATATAAAATGAAATGAATGGAGTTTTACATCCTACTTTTCTGCACCTTGTGGGCTAATGTAGACGGGCAATGCCATATGCAGTGTGCCATGAGGAAATTTTGTCAGGACAGCGGCATTAACCTGCTCTTTTTCGATTTCCAACTGTCAAGGGATCTTTAAAGAAGAGGCATAGTCTACACTATTTATAAGGTAGAAATAAAGTGGATGGAGTTTTACATCCTACTCTTCTTTAACTAATAGGCTTGTGAAGAGAGGCAATGCCATTCTGGGTGCAATGAGGGACATTTTGCCAGGAGAATTTCATTAGCTTACTCTACTTGCAATTTCAAAATGTCAATGGATCTGTAACTTGCACACAGGGCCTCAGTGTATGGTCCCAATGGAAAGATTAGATGCTTTTTCCATGTCAGCCCATCCAACCTGCATCACTGCCTTTGCTGGTATTGAACCCTGACCCTCAGGTGAGCAATTAAGAAAGAAAGCATCTAATTCACAGGTCCATCACAGCATCATGTTTAAGAGGTAGAGTGCTTAATTCCAAGTATGTAATCTCTTGCTTTGCAAACTTGAAATTAACTTCAAAACTACTTTATTTCATTTTTTTTTAAAATGAACTTTTAAAAGTTGAAAAATGATAAATTAGCTATATAAATCTCTTTAATCTAGTAAAATTGAAAAGGAAGAAATTATAGTGTAATTATCTGATAAAAACTAACAGATGTTAGGAGATTTAAAGAGAGTAGAGAAGGTAATATAATATACAGATATGTTTGACTATTGCACACTTCTTACCCTGGTGTTTCCATTAACAATTTATATCTACTTAATATTTACCATCTGATACAACTCAAGTTCGTTATCCAGAAAATTGTAGAAGTTCAGTTCAGATTTAATTCATTAATGCTATCCAAATTTTCAAGACTGTGTAAAATGATTCTGCATTTCCTAATTAACATCAAACAAATCTGACAGAAAAAAATCATTTCCTCTTCCTCTTAAGTACTTTGTTTGGTTCAGAATATATGTTTATTTATTAAGTCAGCTTTACATCTATATACTAAGTCAGCTTTACATCTATATACTAAGTCAGCTTTACATCTATATACTAAGTCAGCTGTACATCTATATACTAAGTCAGCTGTACATCTATATACTAAGTCAGCTGTACATCTATATACTAAGTCAGCTGTACATCTATATACTAAGTCAGCTTTACATCTATATTCTAACTCAGCTGTACATCAATATACTCAGTCAGCTGTACATCTATATACTCAGTCAGCTTAACATATATATACCAAGTCAGCTGTACATCTATATACCAAGTCAGCTGTACATCTATATACTAAGTCAGCTGTACATCTATATACTAAGTCAGCTGTACATCTATATACTAAGTCAGCTTTACATCTATATTCTAAGTCAGCTGTACATCTATATACTCAGTCAGCTGTACATCTATATACTCAGTCAGCTTAACATCTATATACCAAGTCAGCTGTACATCTATATACCAAGTCAGCTGTACATCTATATACCAAGTCAGCTGTACATCTATATACTAAGTCAGCTGTACATCTACATACAGTATATCCTGCTCATACGACCACCTTTATTAAGAGCCCACCTTCAATAAACGACCACAATAAATTCCCCCCTACGAGTTTTCAATGTAATTATCGACTAATAAGCGGCCACCTTCATTACGCCACCCGCGTCCATGTATTTATACTCCCAATTGATTGAAAGCGAAAGTAGGGTACCGGATGTTGTTATAAAAACTTTAATCATAAAATAATAAGTGTTTTACAGCAATAAAAATAAGTAAGAAGTATCTTATATTAAGGGTAGAAATTTACTTTGAAAACTAATAACTGTAACTTTGGTACTAAGTAGCTAAATAATATACCAAAATAGCTGAAATCTACGTCTAGATAGGTGTACATGCAAAAGCAGTAGCTGTACATGTATATAAATAAGCCCAGCTTTAAAACTATATACGAATTTTTCAGTTCCTCTCTTAAGACCATCACTCAGCGACGTTTTTGATACCCTTAGTGGCCTGTACATTCTACTGTACTAAGTTAGCTGTACATCTATATTCCAAGTCAGCTTTTCAGCTTCACGTCTATATTCCCAGTCAGCTTTTCAGCTTTACATCTCTATTCCAAGTCAGCTTTTCAGCTTTACATCTATATTCCAAGTCAGCTTTGTGTCTGTGTCAGTTATAAATCTATACCAAGTCAGCTTAAAGGTTTTGGGAGCAAGTATACAAACTATATCGAATTTAAGCTCTAATATAACAGATAAAGGAGTGCATAGATGGCAATGCTCATTCTTTCAGAAAAATCTGATGCCACTCTGCATTTATATCTTAAATAGTGGTCATGTCTTCTCAAGATCCCTGAAGAACTCCAGAAAGAAACCAGATACTGTGTGAACCTAAAGAAATTAGGCATATTTACCCCTAATGTGCTAGTACTTGTTTTAAAATTTATAATACGTCATTGACCATTCTTTCCAAATTAGCTGTTCTAATGAGAATTTATGATCCACAGCAGACGCAGTGCATTAACTTTCTAGCATAAATGCTTATAAAATGGGGGTAAAAGTAAGCATAATTTGGTATAAGGTCATAGCCAAGGTTAGGAAGCAAGAGCAAATGGGACAAAATGGAATCAAACCACAATACAATATTTCATTCTTAAAATTAACAATATTAATTTATTATACAAGAAACTTAACAATAATTACTTAATAATAACACAATATCATACAGCACTTTAAAATACTTCTTAATATATGGTAATTACAAGACAAGCATGGCAGCAAGCAATATTTCAGATATTAGCGCTATAGGTGTAGGAGTATATACTGAAGATGTTGAAATTGCTACAATACTCCTACGCCTATTCACAGCACACAACAATCAGGTTAACAAAACAAAATTTGTACATACGTGATAAAAACGTGCACTAATAGGGAACAACTTGTGTTAGACTTACTAGAAGCTTTTTTAGGTGTTTTAGTCAGGGAAACTGAGCGAGAGTTATCTTTCTTTGAAGATCTCTCGTTTACAGTAGGTAGCACCTTTTTTGGTGTCCTAATGGCTAAAATAGTAAACAAGACAACAAATAGAGTTCAGAGTTGTGGTTGTTTTCAAGTCAATTTATAAGTGGCAGTTTTCAAAAGATTTTGCTCTCTTCGATTTAGTATTGTTACTATAATTGTTATCATAGCAGGACAAATTAGAAAACTGAGCTATATAACATGCAGTACTAAAATTTGAAGTTTTCACATGCCTTCATATAATTTGACATTGAAATGTTAATGTCTACATTAGGTTTCAGAATGCAAAGAAGCAGCAGAAAAAAAAGACTAGCAGCAAATTATATGAATTTGTATTGTATTGACCTGTATTGAATTGTGATGAGTGACAAAATTTTTTGAAACTAAATGGGACTAAATTTAGTGTTTGAGGGTGGATGTATATATTATTTTTTAACAGAAAAAAAAATGGCATAATGCTTTTGAGAATCACCTATAGCATTCAGTTCTACAATGAAATGATGTTTAGGAAATATTCAACAACTTAAAAATAACTTCAAATTGGTAAATATCCAGTTGAAAATATTAATTTAACCTGGTGTAGTACATTCAAATTTGATTCCAGATGAGAACATTAACCAATTCAAAGTAATTCTTAAGTTGCTATATACATGTATATGTATTGTAAGCAAAAGTAATAGATGTATAAGTGTGTGAAACAAGTTCAACCAATTTATGAAGACTAAAGAGAGACAACTCCAAATTACCTGGTGGTATTGAACTCTTCACAAGTTTTTTGTTGGGAGGTCTTGGTGCAGCAATTTTAGATTCTGTTGTGGAACTCTTTCTACTTGAAAGTTTAGCATTCACAGCTTTTGTGGAACCCTGGAAAAATAGAAAACAAATTATTGCATTAAAATCTTTCAAAGAGTGAGGGAACATATGAAAGAAAATAGAGAATCATCTTCAAAATGCTTGTTATATACACACCAAAATACTACAAGCATTGGTTTTAGTAATAGAGCAGGTTCGAGGAATTCCGTAATTTATAGTAGACATCTGTAAAGTGACTGTACCTGAGATTTGTCAGAACGTACACTAGAAACACTGGAACGTCGACTTTCTGCTGCTAGCTTGGATATTGTTGTTGAAATTGATGTTCCTGAAAAGAATGATACTACTGAATAATAAACAGTTATTTAATGACTAAAGGATGAAATGTCATGCCAGTTTGTGACACCCGGTACTAGCATTTTTGGGAACAAAATTATGAAAACACTTCAAATTGGAAGATAATTCTATGTTCACTTCAATTTCGCTATATATAATCCTCGTTTAAGATAAAACAGGAAAAATTCTACTTACTTGGTGTTCTGTTAGCGTTGACCTCGAGACTAATATCTGTCCTGCTGCTGCCTGCTGAACCTGGGGTCGGAAGGTTTCCTTTCTCTACTTTTGACCCTCTCCGACTTGAGGGTGAATTATCTCGTTTAGGAGGTGGTGCAATGACTGACAGACGACTCTTCACTTTACTGTAGTCTGGTTTGGGGGAATTTGTGATTACACTTCTTGGTTTGGTTTCCTTTTTAGGAGTTTTCTCTTTTCGGACAGGGGCTGGGGCAGGGTTAGACAGATATTCCTGAAGTTTGCTTTTCACTTCAGTCTTAACTATCACTGGCTTGTCATCTTTATGAGATTCAATCTTAGACATGATAGAACCCCATTTACTTTTTGGTGGTGAGCGCTTTATGATTTTAGGTGGCTCCTTCTCAATTTTTGGCTTTCTAGAATTTTCTGTTTTCTGAATGTTTGCCACATTTTTCTCATTCATCTTGTCAATGTTCTTCTTATTCATAAGATTCTTCTTGTTTGGGGTCTCTTCTTTGGGTTTAGGGGGAGGTGCAGGGGCATTGATATAATCAGCTAATCTTGACGACACTTTGGTGTTGGGTTTCTTGTGTTCAGTTTTAACTGCATGTTCTGGAGAAGTTTTCGAACTTGTGGTTTTATTGTTCGTGGTCTTTCCATCATTGGATACGCATCCCTCTTCTGTTGGATTTTCCAGGACTTCCGTATTATCGACGACCGAGACCACTTCACCACTATTTTCAGATCCTGGAGACTGTTGTTCATGTTGGTGGTTGTCATGGTTATTTTCAAGATTTTTATCACCAAGGTTATCATCGATATCACTAGAAATTTGATCAGCTTCGATACGGTCATCTTCACTGTTGTGGGATGAAAGGGATCTGGATTCCTGAAAAAAATAACCATTGGTTAAATGTCTAAATATGAGAAACAAACCTTTATACCGTTTTTCTGTATCTTACTTCGTAAATGAAGATAGACAATACTATGCCATGTGCAATAAGATACAGTATGTTAAGACATCATATTACTAATGTCCAAAACCAACACCACACCTTTTCTATATCAACCTCTCTGACCTACATCAATTGTTGCGAAAGATTAAAAATTCTGAAGGTATCATTTTATAACTTTGCTGAGACCCTAGATCTTGGTGTTGGCAGTTGACAGTAGTGTCTAAAACACAATATAACATGTTTTTAATCATACCTGAGCTGGATCAAGTTTCAAGGTTTCTGTAATGTGAGTTTCTGATACTTCACTTTCACTGGAAAACAAGAAACAAAACATATCACAATATTTATTACACTAATCTTTTGACAAGGCAGTGTTCTTTTCCATTCACACCTCTGTCCAATGAGCTCCTTTTCTTTGCTAGTTAATAACAAGTGAATGTGTTCACATTCTAGGACATTTCAGAGAAGTCCACATAATAATCACAAGATGAAAACCTTAAATTTTTCATAGACAATGGATCTTCATTCTCCCACTAAGATACCAAAAGTCATGAAAGAACTTTAAATAACAATCAATTCTATGCAATTGTTAGAGTTTTTGTTTTCTGGTTTCAATAAAACTTCTGTAAATCCATGTAATTCTATACTCAGAGAAAATGGAACTTTATCAAACCTAAGTATCTTTGACCTAACCCAACTTACCGATCAGTTTCTGATTCATGAGTAGTACCACTAACATCTGAATCGACTGAGATCTGAGCATTAATAATATGTTTCACTTCTTCTGAAATACAAGATGCTGAAAATGAAAAGAGGGGTGAAAAGAATTAATGATAGTGCTAGGTGCAAATTAAAGAAGGGAAGCAAAGACTAAGTGGAGAGGGGAAACAACTAGTATTCTATATAAACTACCGATAACCCATCATGGACTTCAAAATGAAGTGGTCCCATATCCAAAATAAATTAGTGCCGTTTTCCAAACAAAAATTAAACCCTTTCCAAAACAAAGAACAAATTTTGAAAGTCATTCGTTTTAGACGACCCTTTTCCAAATGAAAACAACATATCATAAATGAAATGAAAATATCATAAATAAATAAATATTATGAACGAAAATTTAAATATTTTGATTGAATCCATCATAAATTAAAGAAAATGGAAAAAGAATATCTACTAAACCAAGAACAGTGCATCTAAATTAAAAATCAAGAAATAAAAACAAAAAACAGTAAAAATTATCCCAAATGGATTCTTGGACACCAAAAGCAATAGAAAGGTCAATTACATGTTAACAAATTTTGAATAAATTTGATCATATACAAAAATAAAGAATGTTGTATGTTTCTCAAAGAGATCTCATACCTTAACAACTGGGCACTATTCAAATGACAAATCAACATGAGATTTCAAGTTTTATCCTACCACATAATCCTTGTCACAATACTAAATAATGAAACAATTCACTGTGTCAGTTCACAGTTCATTAAGAATTGATTCAATTAATCAGTAAAATAGGTCACTCACTCAAGTGAGAGTTAATTAGAAGTAAGTATGCTTTACTAATTAATTAGCACTTTGTTATATTGTTACCAGTTGTAATCAGAGAACTTGAGAGGGGGTATACCATGTTGCTTCAGGATTAGGTCCCTGTTTTATATAACATTTCAATGTTTATTTTTTAAATGACCGTGCTGAATGATTGAAATATTCAGAATATTTTGACCCGAGAAATTTAAATTGAAATTTGTCATATATTGTATAAGTTTTTGTAAAAAAGTGAAGAAGCATCTTATTGATTTACTAGAGATTTATTGCAGTTGGTCACATTTGCAATTTAAGGGGTGTAATGACTTTTGCTGAAAGGTAGATAATCTGATTAGATCTTACAACATGATTATTGATTATCAGTGGGATTAAAAGTTTGTTTGAAACATGAAAAGTAATTAGTGACAATCAATCCAATCCAGTATTAGATTATCTCTGGACACAAGAGGCCAACCTATTGTAGTTGTCTCTATTTATAATCAATGAAATAAAGAAAAGGATGGACACTGAGGGTATGTTTCAAATTCTGAACAGAATATGGATCAATAAATACCTTGAAAACTATCTTGATACTGGATAATCTGACTTTCAGTCATAGATGTTTGGTCACCCAGTCTATCAGCAGGCCATTCTCCTGGAGAGTTAGTAGTTTTAGTTCCACATTCTGAATCAGTGTCAGGAACATAACCTAAAAAATAGATGGGAAAAATTCTAAATAGCAATATAAATATATCATAGCCTTGCTTTGTGGTTCAATCACATATATCATTCAATACTGACTTATCATTGTCCATGCAAAATGATTTTACTTTGCTTCGAGGCTCAACAACAGACAATACATGAACAATTTCTTATGCCACTGCACATTCTTTTGTCAGTTTAATTAACAGAAGAAAATCAAAAGAAAAATCCTTTATCTTTACAGATCAAAGCACATTAATATAATTACCAAAGATCAGAGATCAGCTTCTAAAAAATTTATAAGATATTTTTCAAAAGATGACTACACTTGTTAACTCAAATTGGTAAATGAATGACAGATCTGGTATAACCAAAATGGCTGACTTCCAAAGTATTAGGTATGTCTGCCTTTATACTTGTCAAATATTAAAGAGGTCTTTATATGAGCTACTGAGAGCATCAATTTGCACCAATCCAGCATCAGATTGTCTTGTAATTCCTCTCAAACTATATATGTTTTAATTTATGCAATAGTGAAATTATTGCAGGAACTATAACAAAATTAAGCATGAAGCCAAATAGAAGCCATAAATGAAAGTAACATCATATGCATTAAAAAAGTTAGGAAACCTCTTTACCAACCCTACAAGAGAGTAATGCATAAGAGAGGATAAGAAACATGATTTGTAAATCAGTCCTTTCTGAGGATAAATATCAGAATAAATTACTTAAAACCTTCAGAAAGTTTGAAATCACCAGTTTATAGAATCTGAATATTAACTATGTTTCCACTTGGTACAAAAAAAACAGCTTTAAGCTAGCTTTTGTGTGTTTCAATTACGGTTCGGGAACCAACCCCACTTTTCTCGTTTGGCAATTTATCGGGGGCCAAATGAAAGCTACCTTTTTAAACACAGTGGAAACGCCAAAAGTCAGCTTTTAATGGTTCTGCAATAGAGATGTACTAGTTTTACAGTTGCACACTCCTCTGTATATTGCAAGATGTCAATTATAATGTTTGACTTTTGATTGTAAGAATGGGAAAAATGGAGTTTTTAACTTACAAATTTGATAGTAAAGGCGCATTGTACCTTTTATAGTCAATCCTATATAACTTGTACAGTATCTGATAGTCAAAGTCCTTATTCAGTATTTACACCACTTTATCTTACTGATATAAACAATATTATGATATCACATACAAGTTATTAAAACATAGGATTATAGAATTATGAAATTAGACATAATGTATAACAATAGGTGAAATTAATCTTAATCTTATATAGTTGTAGAGACAATGGTTAAATTTTCATAGCTTTTAATATTAGATTATGGAATATTTTTAGTTCTGTGAATAGTTTAAGAAATTTTTATTGCCTTTTAGAAGTTATTGTTATTTATCACCAACACTGAAAATTTTTTTAAGTCAATATTATCATTAGCCCTACCTAGTATCAATTACAGTCCAACAATTAAATCTGGGATAATCAAGTCACTGGTTGTATAGCGTCAATACATGAATATCTGATACGTAAAAGCGAAATTTAAATAAAGTGGTTATTATCACATTATCATATTTCTACTTTTCAAATAAAAAATTCAATGACAAACATGGCCAAAAATAAATTAATCAGACAAACAACTTCAATAATTCTAGTTCCATGGGTTGTGTTTATTGTCCACCATCTTGCATCATTGTGGAAACTGTTTTGAGCCCAACAGAAGCAAATTACTGTCAAATCTTACTTACAAATTATACAAGATACTTAATTTCAATTTCACTTCCAATACATGTCCGAGAACGTTCATGAAAAACTTCTCATGGTCTTATTGTTAATAAACAGTTTCCTTTCAATTCCTGTGGTTGCAAACAGTAGTATACAAAGAACTGCCAGACTACCTTGGTTTAACAATTATTATCAACCCATCTGTTTATTTTGCTGTCAGTGTGGTTGCCCCTGTGACATTTGACCCCAGGTTTACAGCTGAGTGAAGGTCATTAAAACAATTAGTCCATGTAGAACATCACCATTATCTCTATTTCTAATGTCCAGTTATCTATCCTCAGGGGCCATACATAAATTCAAGGTGATGTGATATGGTACAATTACAAGAGAAATGGTTTTATACAATTTTAATCATGTATTATTGTATGCTATCATTATTACTTGTATCACAAACATCACCTTATAACAAGCTGCTGGTACTTTCATTTCAAAATACATCAAAATATTTTGCCAACAGTTTATTGTCAAACAAAACTAACTGTCAGCTATGAATCCAATCTAGATTTATGTTTGTCAAGCGCCATTGAATGTCCGCATGGAGCAGTAATGAGTACTATACAATTTTAAAAATCTTATTCCTTATCTTAATCCTAACTTTACTCTTTTTCTTAAAATTATAACAAACGGCAGTTGATCATTTGTCAGATAAAAATCAGCTTCCAACTTACTGTGTAACCAGTAATGCAATATGATAATGTAATTTGTTATAACTAAGGTAATCTAGTCTATAAGACTCTAGACTATAATCAAACACCTAAATAGCATCCACCCTCCTATATATATCTCCAAATGAAGATCAAAGAGCAGATGTACAATGATATTATTGGGATGACCAGAAAGTAATTTTGACAATAGTTTTTGTAATGCATGATCAGTGAGTTGGACATGTAATCCTAATATTCTCCAACATGTTTCTAATTATAATTCATTATAAGTATCAAATTTAGGAAGATATGAATGTCTAAATATGGTTTTATTATTGATTTTCTCATGAAAAGATATTACTAATATCCATGCTGTCATCATTCAGAACTACCCTGAGAAATTTTTTATAATTGTTTAGAAGTGACCATAGTTTAAACCTTCATTTATGTTTGTGAACTCTTTGAGAACTCTATGTCGAAGATGTCATCAAGTCTGAAGATGGATATAAAGAGCTAAAATCTGTACTACATGTATTTAAAGCTTGTCTAGTATATGTTATGTAACATTTCTTATTACACAACATTTACATTCATTTAATCTTTTAATCTTTTAATCTACTAGAAGCATTACAGACTAGACTCCTCATTCTATACAAGTTTCGTTAAAACAACCATTTTGATAAAAAATAACGTTATAAAGTTATCAAAATGTAGGCTACTAACCTGTATCAGCACTAGTTGTAGATATCAAAGATACTGGACGTTCATGTTTATTATGCCCAGCCAGCAGATCCTCAGACAGTTTCAAGTCATTAGATACAAATCCCACATTAGCATCACGATGGTAACTCCCAGCTATTCCTGAATCTATCATCACAATCTGATCAGAGTTGGGTACACTCTTTCCCATATCTGTACTTTTAGTCAGCACTCCGTGTATATTGTCCATTTGATGTGAACGTGTCATGGAGTCTGTCAATTGACTAGCAGACATTTCTGATATCCCAGAATCCATCATAATCTTGCGACTAGAGTCATCAAGACTTTTTAACATGGTTGGTTCAACTTCATGTTGCAATGTTTGGGAGTTAGAACGTGTCATTTGCTCGGAAACTAAATCTCCTTCCATATTTACAAATTGGTCCCGCGAAAGTTTCTGACTAGATTTTAAATCCTGAGTAGCACTAGAGTTGTTGCCCTTTAAAGATAAGGGTGAATTGTTGAGTTTCAACTTATCAAACTGTTCAGACAACACTGAAAGTGATTCACGTTTCTTTTTTTCTAATTTAGTATCACAAATACTGTCAAGAAGGTTAATATCATCTAAGCGTGAAACATCCAGAGTTTCAGAACCACAACTTTCCAGAGTTACGTTTCCATGGCCATCTACATTATCACGATAAGTATCTCGACTGAATTCTTTATTATCAGGAGATGGTGAAGTGGATGCCACTACATCAGGTAAATTTGATTTGACATAACCACCTTCATTAGGGTCAAAGGTCAGGTTCAAATAGTGTCGACTATCAGATTTTAATTGCACAGATACATGGTTGCTGTAGGTCTCTTCTGGTGACTGTCCTAATGAAGCTTGACGTTTGGGAGACTGATGTCGAGGAGAATTATTTTCACTTTCTATCTCATAGGACTCATCATCTATGAACTCGGCAGAAATGATACTTTCTCCTGACTGGGGACTAGTAATATCTGCTACTATATGCTCAGAACTAGAAGCAGACCTGACTAGACTTCCACTGCTCTGTGAGTATTTGGGTAACCGCGAAATGCCAGGAATTTGAGAAGGCTTTGAAGGTTGTGGCACATTAGTTTCATCCTCTTCCAAACTATTTTGAGATTTGAGGATACTTTTAAGTGACCTTGACTTTTTGGGAGAAGTTTGTGTTAATGATTCACTAGAGGAATGATAAGAAAGTGGTCTTAGTTTTGAACCAGGTTTTGGTATTCCAGAGCCACGTCCTATCCTAGATTTTGAATTTTCAACATCATGTGATGAACGACTTCTGTCAATTTTAGATTCACTGCTATGATGTTTGTTCCTTTTGGGTCGCGCTTTAACTGGCTCTTCTAACTCACTTCCTGTGTCCATATAATCATCTTCGAAATAAATATCCTCTTCTAAGAGAGCGACTTTGTCAAGTGGAGCAAATATGCCATGTTTATTTTCACAAGTAAAATATCGATGACCTTGAACCATGCCATCATGGTTGCCTTCTGGTTCGTCAAGTTCCACACCACACCATAATCCTGGAGCAATATGAGTTTCACCGAAATACTGAAGAGTTCCAAATTTAATACCAGCAATACAAACTCTGTCTCCAATAGCAAATGGATCTTTCGGTTCTGGAGAAGGAGACTTAGTTGGAAGAGGAGCTGAACTGGTTTTAACTGGTGCTGGAAGAAAGGATTTCTTCTTCCCTGGACCAGGGATTTTACTTGTGAATTGAGTGGCCTGAAATAATCAAGAAAATTCAACTTGAGAATGAAGACTATAAATTAAATAAAATCAGTAATTGCAAGGCTGTATCTCAAACCTATTTACAGTCTTGTACAAAAAAATCAATATGTATTTCTTATTTATAACATTCTAATTTCCTCTACAACAATAATCTGAAATTGACAAAGAATCAAATGCAATGAATTTTGAATACATGGAAATTACGTTATTTTAAAAATTTCTTTTAAGTACAGGAATATCCTTAAAGGTTAATTTCAGCTAATATCGAGCTATCAATATCTAATGATATTGTTTAATCTCTTGTCTCCTAAAATAAAATAAATGATTGTATTAGGGTGTATTGAGATTAGTTTCAAAAGAAGCACTGGCCAAGGTCATTGTATAATGATTCCATAGTAAGTGTCTGTACAACGATTAACTAAAATACATTTTTCAGTTCACTGTCTTAATAAACTAAAAGCCTTCTAGTTAGTAAATTAGGATAATTTGACTTTTAAAAAACGCTTAATCTAATATAATTTCAACACAAAATAACTTGAGTATAGTTTTTCTTACATGCCTTTACCAAATTCTTCCATCATGCTCATTACAAAATGATTCAATTGATCTAGTTCAATATCCACAAAAAAACGATTCTTTGACTTAAAATGTAATATTACCACACCAAAAACATCAATATATGTTTAATTTCCTTACATGTTTCAGCCAAATCCTGATATCCAATTCTCGCATTATTGTCAATATCAAGTGATTCCTAATATCCTACTGACTGCTACAATATATATACTGTTACTCCATCAAAATACTTTAAAAGAGTGACTAATCTTTAGTAATCTGATGACCAAATCAAATCTGTAGTTAGATGAGCTGTCAAGCTATTATAGTTTAGAAATGTGTAACAATGAGATAGAACATAGAGGTTGACAGATGTAACTGACATATCAATCTAGAGGATTACATCACTACACTGACAAATCTTTTGATAAATCAATTGGAGATATTACAACATGACAATTGGTAAACCACCTACACAAAATGGAGGTAATTTAATGAGACTGACCATGAAGTTGTCTGGAATTTAATCAGAGCTGTCTCAGACTGTTTCTATTATTGGATCAATACATGAAATAAGTCTTGGTCAGCTTAATCTTTGTATTTAATTTGTCTTACTTAGGTCAATGCTGATTGGTTTTAACAGAAACATAAATAATGTACTTAACAATTCATAAGGCTTCACATATCATCTAAAATATCTGATGTTATGTGATGAGTCATCCCTGATGTAGACTTTCATATTCAGTTTTCTTTCAATGCCAAAAAAACATCTATTATGTGGATGTTTTCCATAAGGACTGGTGTGGGACTTTATTAAACACATTCAATAAACAAAAACTCATTGAATAGAGCAACTCTTCTTAATTTAGTGACAAAGAAGCTCTCATAGAAACATGAAACTAAAGCATCCCAGCTCATGAGATTAACAAATATAATCTGTCAAATGTGTCTTATCGATTGAACAAGCAGATATTGATATGAAATTGACTGTACTATTTAACACAGTGTGATGCAGTACATTATTAGACCTAAAGCTTGTATTTAACTCATTAACTTATCAAGGTGCATCGATCATTAGAGTAATTTATAGGGGTTTTATTTTGCCAATGTTTAGAACAAGTTGAATGAGTTGATTTTAAATATAAGCAATGTCTTCATATGCACTATACTTTCCACACACTGTAGCTCAGTCAATAAGAGTGTTGCTTATATAAAATAAATTTCTTGGTCAGTGCAAAACATTGAAGGTCTACTAGAAAAATTAAATTTAGAAAAAGTCATCCTATGTCACCAATAGGTCTCTAAATTGGAAACTGATAATCAATGACAATGTTATAAAAAAAACAACTGATATGCACAGAAAACTCAAATATAATCCTTAGAAATAAAGGTTGTTCTTGTTCCAGCGTTTCTCCGAATTGCTGATTTTGGTACAAACTTTCTACACTAAATCACTAAAAAATACTTGCCATATTTTCAACTTTTTAATCCATATATACATTAACTTGAAGCAGAAAATTCACCAATTCATCAAAAGTTAAACAGTAGACTATATCAGTATCATATACACAGTATAAATTTCCATAAGATACTGCATAATCCTGTTCAATACTGACATATACTCTGAACTGATCTTAAACAGTATTGATAAGTTATCATTAACAACTTATAATATATCTTATAATAAAAACTCTTTAACTGATAAAAACACAAGATTAACAAACTTTGACCTTCTGATTAGATTAAAGAGATGTCATCATGGAGAAAACATAGATTAAATTCATTCATCTGAATTCTTGTTTAAGTTTAACACTCTTTCTTTTAAATTTTTATTGGTACAGTTATTTAAAATATATTATATATATGTGACAATATTTTCGTTATTGGGAGGTATGTTGTTTTATACATAATTTTCACTCACTGTACATAATGGCCCTGTTGAACAGCAATAATCCTAAAGACAAAAGTCACATTTAGGAATTTTATTTTGTCAATCTGACAAGACTGGCAAATATCATTAACAACTATAGGTATGTTTAAATGAGAGCAGTATTGTCCGTGGGTATAAAATGGTGAAAAAACTGGTCCTTGGAGTTCTATAGCACAGCGGTTAGAGCGTTGGTTCTTAACGATATAACGTCATTTGCTTGCGCTACGTTGAAAATGTCGGACTAAGTTCTAATCTCAATCAGTGTGTGATAGTCCGATGACCTTGAATAAGTCATTTTCACTCATAATACCAGTCCACCCAGCTATAAATGGGTACGGATAATCCAGGAAAAATCAATGCCAAGAGATTTGCCCAAGGACCAGCTGGTAGAAAGGATCCCTGTCACAGCGGACTTGTGAACCTAAGTTGTTATATAGTTGTTTCTTTCTTTTTTTTTCTTTTTCTTGCATACAGAGAACACTTGATCCAGTAATCTAGGCGTGGTGAATACAACAACTGGTACAAATATCCTGCAGAGTATATTAAATACAGTAGCTTTAAACCTAGTTTGAATTGATAATAGTTAATAAACTCAAGTCAAAACTAATAAAATAAAATAATCACCTACAGCCTTTTATTTTTTATTGATAAAATATTTGAGCAAAGTTCACATTTTATGCAAACTTTTATACTAAATTCTTTTTATAAGAATTAGAATCTGCTTTAAGCTACATAAAAATAATAAAAATATTTTGCAGGTCACATATTAATAAAATTGCATTAAAAGATTAAATCTATATTTCATGGTAAAGTTTAAATATGAACCTTTTAAGTTCAACCTATTATCTGTCCTAACATGATAATGTTTGCGATGTGATAATATTTGAAATGAAATCAAATATTTCCAAATACTCTAGGTATAATTACCAAACTCCTTGTCTGAATTTGTTAATTACATTTTTATACTGTGAGTTATATTCAATTTTCCAAATCTCGAAAGAAAATTTAAAAAAAAAATTCTGTTCAAAGATTGGCAAAGATAACTTATGCAGTGTGATCTATGACAAGACCTAAGGCTACAACCAACTTCATCATCTTAAAAGATAAGATGCTTACTCAATCAGCATCTGAGGTTCATATCCAAACCTTCGTGTTTAAAGTCATAGAAAACTGAACATATTTGCTTTGTTCAGATTATATTAGAATTGAACAGAATCTAGTATGAGTCATAACATCAAATGCAATTAATCAAAGCACTTACCATTATGTAAAATTACAGAAGAATATAAAAAATTGTAACAACCATTTACAACCATATCTTAATCTGATTCCAAGTGAACTTGTTGTTGTATTAAGTTAAATGACCTAGTTTGGATACTGTATTGTATATTGCCATACCTGGTTACATTCCTTAATAATCAATATTCTATTCTACTCCACCTATACAATGGAATGCATAGCAAAAAACTTGTTGGCACATTTGATAATTGATTCAAATTTTCTCAGACATACTTTTTGACAACTGAAATCTTATAGCTCTAGAAATTGATAGATTTGATAAATACTAGCATTGGTGACCGTAACCTCATAAATGTGAAACTAAACATCTAAAACACTATTGGTTTATTCATTATGCTTTTTTTGAATTTTAAGCTCCTGGGTGTTTGAGAGGGGCCTTCGGGTACCCTCTGGGTGTTTTCATCTATACCAGGGGGATAACAGTAACTGCTGCCTCTGCGCATATAATTCTGTGCAAACAATTGGTCCTGATTTTAAATAATATAATCACATGGTTTGCAAGTCTTGTCATGATTTCCAAAGAATGAATTTAATTGAACCCTATGGTTTAAAACAATGCTCATTTTCATTGTTGTATGATTTGAAAGCATAATTATGGACCTTGATATGGTTTTAAGAATGAAAATGTAGAATCAAGGTGCTTTGAAAACCAGGAGTTTGAAAGAATGATTTGTGGTTTTGGAAATAATTTATGGTTTTATTTCAAATAATTTAGGGAAATAATTTAATTCCAACATGGAGCCTCATAAAGATGGACCTCAGAAAATCAGAAAAATGTTTACCTTCATTTTAAAACAGTCAATTTCAGAATTTCCCTCACAATCAATTATTTTACAATCACATCATGAGAAAGTCAACAATCATTTTAACACTAGTTGTGAACATTATCACCAAGTATTCACCTTAATCATATTTAAATATTCATGATGACTTGTACAAGTTTCACCCAATCTTCTGATTCATTGTTTCCCAATCACAACTATTATTATATAGTATAACTACCCTATTGTTAATCATATCTACCAATTTACAAAATCATCTAACAGTTATTGTATTGGTGGATGAAAACAGGTGTTACAAGTGGGTCAATGCACTGCAACATCAGGTTACTGATAAACATGCAAAAAAAGTAACCAACATGAAATATATAAATTATAATACAATGCTTTATCAATACAATACCAGTAGCTTTTGTGGTACTCGTTTAATGATATACATATTCATTGCAATAATGAATATATCTAAAACTAACTTAAGTTAGTAATATTTTGGCAACACATTTTAATATTTACAACAAATATGCATTTGTTTAGTTATGAAATTGCTATTCATCTACTGAACAAACCTCTTTGTGGCTTTTATTAGGTGACTTCCTGTCCAACACAACGTTTCCTGAATACAGTTATAAAGCAGTTATTGGAATACAGAGATGATGTTGGCAATCTGACAAATTTTTAAAATCATTTAGTTCATTTTTTGATATTTTTCTATATTTCGAAAGAGTGGGACAAATTGATGCTAACGCTGTATTTCTTCGCCTTAAACTGAACTTTATTTTGTGGTTATGTAGCCACATCAATAGTTTTATCTACCTATATTAACATCATTCATAGCATTAAAGTGATTTCCATTAATTTGCACCATCAACTCTAATTATGTCTAAGAAGATCAGAATAACCTTCACATATTCTCAAAGACTGTCTGAGATATAAGTCATATCACATCTCTTGGAATTATTCCTGCAATAAGAATTATTGATTATTTTTATTGGCTTTCCGTTTTCTTTTACTCATGTCTGTTGGTTTAATTCATGTACATTTTGGTTCTGGAGAATGTGTATTTTCTTCTAGACACTTAAATAGAATAATTTGTTGACCTGCCAATAACAGAAATGTTAGACTGACAAGCTTAGTACCTAAAATAATCAGAAATAATTTTATAAAATGGCTTTGAAGCAGCTGAGCACTACCAAAATAAGGCTGAAAAAGATGGCTGACCAATTTAATGTAATTTAATATCCACATATCCAAGCAAGTGATGTCATGAAGCAACGCTTTAACCGCATTGCACTTGTAACTTACAGAAGAACACATTGAGCAGAATTCAGAATTTAGATTTTTCCATCTTCAGTTAAAAGCTAAGTATCAGAAGTTGAAGTAACAGACATGTTATTTCCCAAGAGACTTAAACAATTTAGAAAATATAAGAAAAATCTTTTAGTTTGTAAAACTTTGACAACAACGATCAGTTAGAGACATGAATATTCAAATTTTTCCGAAAGAGACTCCATGGGGAGATAATTTATGAAATATTTAAATCGCAAAGGAAAACATTAACATTAATATGATAGATATATTAAAATTATTAGTCTGCAAAATTAAGTAATTTGGTCAATTCTTCATGAAATTAATGTCTGAAGTAGAGGATTGGATTTCTGATCTAATTATGTTTGAAATGTTACAGAATATAACCCAGTCAGTAAGGGACAGTGATTTATCTTTCAACTAGAAAACCAATTTAGATCTTCCAGCCATGTGTTGTCACTGAAGCATAAGGGGTTGTAGTGCAATAAAGATCTTTTTGGAAACAAATTCATGAGTGCTTGGACAAAAAAAGAATGAATTTAATAAAATAAAACTTGATCTAGTTCAACAATATTTTGACTTTTTGATGGCTGACAATATTGGTAGTAATGCATAAGTAAATACTTTAGTAGAGTTCAAACATAATTTTTAAAAAGTTGTTCAGATACTCTTATTGATCATAAAAAAAACAGAAGTATCAAAATAACAGATGTATAAATCACTCTTAATCAGAACCATCTGGCTCTACATGCAGGTTTAACTGTTTTTATGGTTGGTATTAACACCATTTTCATGTTTTTTCTGAGATCTTGTCATATTATGTATTTTAACACAATGTTTATTGCTATTTATTTCCAGTAGAATGGTTTTGTTTATTTTTTTCACCATAGTAAGATAGTTGAGTCTATTTTCAGCCATGATTTTTTCTTATTTTTATTTCAAGGTGTTACTATACAGGTGTACCATTATAATATTTTCTAGTTCTGGGAGGTAGGTTTTATTATAAAAAAACTAAGAAGTATTCTTGCTTGGGTAATTTTCACTTTCCAAAATATTAACAAATGCTAGCCAAACCCAAGTTACATGATTATCATTATTTCCAAGCTGTATCCTGTTAAGTAATTCACAGCAGTTTCTGTAACACTGAATCTTTCTCAGTAATAAATTTAAAATTAATATGAGTGCAAGCTCCTTTACTTACAGCAGTTGACAATAACTTGTCAAGTTTTCTGTTATGTGAGACAAAGCATGTGTTCTTAATATATGATCATGGTTTATCTATTAGAAATTCTACATTGATCATGAAAGACTGGATGATTATGATCTTAATTTTTTTGTTCCATCTGAAAGTTAATCATGTTAGGAAATTAAGTTTTTGATGCAAAAGAACAAGCCCATTGTAAAGCAATACCTGGTACCACTTTATGACTGGGTTGTTTGATCTTTTAAAAGTTCACATTGATATTTGGTTTAGTGACTACTAAACAAAGCTAGACTAGAAATTCAGAACATTAATCTCAGAAATAAGCTTATATGTTCAGCAAACAAAAATATTATCACATGATAACAGTATACACTATAGAACACTAATATCAGGTAATAATAAAATTACTATATTCTTCTTACTGATCTGGAAACCATCTGAATTTGCCGTATTTTTTTTTAGTTGAATATTATTTATCTATTATGAAATGAGCATATAGAATATATCTAGGAAGTTGGCAAGGATGACAAAATTAAGGCTAAATATATCTTGCTTGGGTGATATTTTTAGCAAACGGAGTCAAAATATAAATTCTTTAGAAAAGGTTGAAGTGACATATTGGATTAAGATTATTTGAGTTAAATACTGGTGACAATATAACAGCTTGAAGGTATGAGAAGGTATGAAAACAGTAAAATGTTCTTGAAGTGACATCTGGTATGTCAGTAGTCATTGTGAAAAGTGAAAACAGTGATAAAATATTATCAATAATATATGAACAATGGAGAGTGTTAAACTACATTGATAAATTATTGATAACACAACCTCTAGAGAGTTTACAGCAATGTTTGACTCCTATTCGTGAATTGAGGAACCAAACATTAAGATAAATCCTATAAGATATAACATTTTAACACAATCTGACTAACATGAATTACAGCGTATGAAGCAGTTTCAATCAAATCCTTAACATTTTTACATTATCTGAATTGCATGAACCGCAGTGTATGGATCAGTTTCAATCATATTCTTAATCTTTTTACACTATCTGAATAGCATGAACCGCAGTGTATGGAGCAGTTTCAATCATATTCTTAATCTTTTTACACTATCTGAATAGCATGAACCACAGCGTATGGAGCAGTTTCAATCATATTCTTAATCTTTTTACACTATCTGAATAGCATGAACCGCAGTGTATGGAGCAGTTTCAATCAAATCCTTAATCTTTTTACACTATCTGAATAGCATGAACTACAGCGTATGGAGCAGTTTCAATCATATCCTTAATCTTTTTACACTATCTGAATAGCATGAACCACAGCGTATGGAGCAGTTTCAATCATATCCTTAATTAAATGCTTAAGTTAAAGATCAAATTTATGAAACTGGCATTTAGTTCTTGTACTTTTATTCCCGTAGTCATCATTATACCTTCCCATCAGAGTAGGATGTAAAACTCCATTTCATTTCATTTATACCTTGCCATAATTTCATATTACCACAATATCTTGGATGCCATGTTCTATTATTTATTCCAAAATTTTCTTCAAATGTCAAAAATACATACTGACCATTTGAAAAAAATGTAATTGAAAACATCCCTTCTCTGATTCCAGTACAATGAAAGAGCCATAAGATCATATTTATTCAAGCCACGAAATGAACAATATCAAATATTGCCAGACTATAGATACAATAAGACCATCACAAATTATTGTCAATTTCAGAAACAGATTACTGAATAATCAGCTGAATAAATCTTATTAGCTTCAATAAATAATAAATCATATCTTACCATTTTCACGATTCCTGTTTATTCTGATATATTCCTGGTAGTTATGAGAGAAACAGATAAGATCCACACAACACAACAATATAACAAGTGGTTTAGCATTTAACTATGATATAACTGGCCATATTCCATAGTTACTTAAGAGGAACCATGATATACGAAAGTCAAAGTGTGGTATATCACCTGTGGTATACGAGTCATATTGCCCACATGGTAAATATTATACTAACTATCATTCACTCTGGATATATCACCAATAAAACTTAATCAATTTGTCAACATATTGTAAAATAAGCAAGTAAAAGTCAATATTTCTCTAGTTGTATTATATCATGTATACAGTAGTACAGTACTAGGTTTATTGACGTAGTCCCAACATATTCTCCCGTGGCTATCTTCTGCACGACACAGAAAGATCAATACAAGAACTGATAACTTATCATATATAATGAGATATTTGTTGATTGGCTACTAGGTGTTATATAGATACTGATTTCAAAACATTAAGAGAAGTTTTACACCTCATTTAAAACAGCCACAAACACAACCATTACAATTCAGGTTTCATCTATAATACTTGTATAGAAGTATCACTGCAAATTAAGAGACAATAATTATTATGGATACAGACTTCTATTTATTCGTTAAACTCAACATTTCATTACCCATACAGGCAAAGTTTCCATGTGATCTTACCTGTATGTGTAATGAAACATTGGGTGAAGTGAAATCTTGTGTTAGTGTTCCATGTTAGTGTTAGCACCATCACATAACACGAAATTTAAACTTATTCTTCATGTTAATATACAGTGTACTCTGAGAAATCCTACATACTCCATTATCCGACATTATTTTGCAGTTCCAATATATTTTTGATAAACTCAGAGAATACTCTTTATAACACCAAATTAACCGCGTAACACTGACACAGAACACTAACACATGATTTGACCTCACCCATTGTGTTTAAAAGAATAAAATGAAGTCTTTTATATCCATAATAATTTTTGTCTCTTAAGGTTTCATATAGTCAACAAAAAATTAAATACAGAACAATACTGCTTGTATAATCATTTCAATTATCTATTAAAATTATACAAATCGACATAATGCTTAGATCAATCATGATCTTGTATTAAATCACATTAGTTTATGTTCATTTTTCATTCACACTTTAAATCATCAGAGTATCCAAATCCTGAGTTACAATTTTAAACCACATGAATAGAGACAAAGTTTAATCTAAGAAATTTACTGTCAAATACAACACCATTTGTTAATTTGTGCGGAGAGACAGCAATCCTTTATCACGTTTTACATAATAAGCTGATGTCATTTCCTCTCATTTAAAATAGATCACTTTGTCAAGATACAGAAAAAATATTCAAATATACCTCTTAATCTGTCACATTCAATTTTCATCTCTTTACAATTATTTCAAGGTCACTCAACTTAAAACCAGAAAAACTACAAGTAACAAATCTATAAAGCCTCCATTAAAATTAGAGATCACATCGTGGCAGACAATAAAAAATGTAATGTGTAACAAGGGTATTTGATCACAATATTGGCAAGTATTGACATTAACATTGTTAGTTTAACAACAGACTGACTGTCTCGTAAAACTGATGCAATGACTTTGAGACAATCCAAATAAAATAAAGTTTTGCGTCCTACTCTTCAGCATCTAATGTGTTATTGAAGATGGCCAACGCCATGCAGTGTGCAACGAGGGACATTTTGCCAAGATGGCAGCATTAGACTACTCTCTCTTTTAGCCAAACTGTTCACCTGTAGCACACAAAAGTTCATCTTGACCTTTGCTAGGATCAAACCCTGAAACTTCAGGTTAGCAAGCATTTAGCTTTCTGAGCCAAAGTGGCTTCTGAGACAATCCAAGCCAGCCAGATAAACAAATAGAAATGCAAGACTCACGAAAGACTTTAATCCATATGTCTAAAAAAACAGCCAAATAAAGATATAGATAAACTATTGGCAAAAATAGCCTTTTACCCAACTAGAAAAGGATCTAAATGCAGATAAGGTTTATAAAAAATTCAGCTGCAAAAGAATCTAGGTAAACCAATATCTCACAAGAACATGCAAAATTGTATTGTATCCATTTCATTTTCTTATTTTGGTGAATGAAGCCATTTTAACCAAAAATGGCCTAGATAACTAATAAGTAGTGCTTTTGTATCAGAAACCACATTCAATATTTTAATTTAGGTATAATCTGGGATAAGCAACATTAATTGCTTCTGCACAATTTTATTTGTAGAAAAATTTGGCTTTTATAGACAATATACAGAACTTTTAGACCTGAACATTGAGAATTCCCCAGGTAGCCATCTTGGCGTGATAAAATGTGGGAGACTATCACTAATCAAATAAATTAGCTAGATAATATTCCTTGATGACCAATCGCTTTAATGGTCAACACAGACATTATGGAGTTGATTGGCAGCACACTCTGTAGGCCCTACTATTTGTATTCAGATCTTGACAAAACTACTAGTCAAGTGAACCAAGCTACCAACCAATCCTACACAGTTTACATCAATACCAAACCAATCAATATTCAGTGCCATCAGATTATTCTTTGTTGCTAAGCAACCAACCTATTGTTTTTGGATACAATATTACATCAGATTCTTCCTTGTTTTGCTTGTTTAACCAACTATAGAAATCTATTGTCTTGTTTTCTGATTTCAGCATTTGTATTATGCAATAACAAAATTTGTCCAATAGGGAATTACATTAAAATCTGCTACAATCACAATAAATACAAAAACATTCAATAGTAGATTAGATCATGAATTTTATAAACCTAATGAATATTGCAGAACATGAGCCAAGTCAATTGTGATAAATGGTGTCCATAAATTAAAACATAGATAAAGAATATTTGCAGTTGTCCTGATTTGCAATTCAAATTTCTGTAATTGAAAACATAATCCTCCAACAAACTTTCATTCTTGTTAATCAATCTTGATTAATGAATCCAAAAAAATGTCTATCTCTTGGCACTTTTGTTTCTCTGATTCCCCTGGTTTGTTGAAGTCAAAAGAGTTAGGATGGCAAAACCAAGGATGAGACACTCTATTTCGTTTTATTACACATTGGGATCAAAATTTCCTTTCAATATGTTAGTGGGAAGTAAAACTCTATTTCGTGTTTATTTGTCAATCAGTAGATACCTCCCAGAAAATCTTAAAGAAGCGTAACAAGATGAAAACAAGAACTGTGACATTAACTACCATGTTTTACACTTGGTTGATGACAAGAGATTTGATGTGACACATCAACTGACCAACATGACGTCTGAAGAATGACAAGTAACAGTAGATAAGATTAGGTCAGTAGGATGAGTCTGTTTATCAACAGTCAATAAAACAAAATGTCTTCAACAACTATTTTATATTTTCAATGATCATCTTCCATATTATTTTCACCTTCAGTTTTCTCTGGTCAAATGCATAACTGACAAAATTTTTCAAAAAATTTACCATGATTAAAATAAAATAAAATGAATGGAGTGTTACATCCTTGGCAATACTATGCAGTGTGCAATGGGGGTAATTTTGCCATGACAGAGGGATAAGCCTAATCTTTTGTGATTTCCACTGTCAAGAGATCTTTAACGTGCACATCCTGTAGCACACAGGGCTTCAGTTTATTGTCTGAACGACTAGACTTTTTCCATGTCGGTCCCTCCATAACGATGATTGAAAAAAATAAAGTTAATTGGTTTAATCCGAATTCAATTTAAGTCACTAACCAATCAGATTTATTTACATGAGGCTTTGTAAAGTCAGTCGTCTATCAATAATTTCTATGGTAACTGCAAATAACAGAGCACATCACCGAACGTTGTTAACTTATCAAGGCGAATAAACCAAGAGACTTGAAACTGCGAATAAACAAGGAAATTTTGTATTTTAATCTGCCAAGACCATTGTTTGCCACATTTTTAATTTAATAAGTATGATTATGCTAAGTTTGCATATCATTTTTAAGTAGCCACTGAAGCTTGCCAAACCCCACGGACATTGATTTGACATGACATGAATTACACTATAGTAAGTTTTCAACAATTAAATGGTAACTTTGTTCAAATAAGAAACTGGGTGAATTGTAGTAGATCTTGTAATTTCATTTTGTGATCTGAGTACAATGTCAACATTTCAAGGATATAACAATGGGTGGTGGGCAGAAAAAAACACAATATCCATTGCCAATTACTTTGTTATTCAAACCTATTTTATTGTGACTCATGCTCTAAATTCTACTATCCTTCTATTAATCTTTAATCATATCACATCTACCTGTATTTAGATATTTCATCTTGACTGCAGTAACTAATTGATTTGAATCCTCATTTACCAAATAGCCTATTGTACTCTGAGCAAATTATTGTACTGCAATGAAACCATATGTTTTGATTAATTCATCAATGTTCATAGATGTGATAGATGTGATAAAAAACCTGAATTTTTTAATATCTTGCAATTGCAATTAGGAGAGATCTACCACAATGAAATATGTGGGCATACAACTTGGTCAACCACTTGCACCATCATGACATTAGCATATATCTGAACATGCAACATTGAATTCTGTTGAAAATGTCGGACATGAGTTCTTATCTCGACCGGAGTGTGAAAGTCTGATGACTTTGAATAAGTCATCTTCACTCATAATTCCAGTCCACCCAGCTGTAAATGGGTAGGGATAATCCAGGAAAGATCAATGCCAGGAGGTTTGGCCAAGGACCAGCTGGTAGAAAGGATCCCCGTCACGGCGGACTTGTGAACCTAAGTTGTTAACCTTGTAAAATATAGTTCTTTCTTTCTTTCTTAATAATATCAATCAAACACAAATTACAAACTTCAACCATGATCAACCACTCATTTTTGAGTAATGAGCTATCTAGAATTTATAAAATATTAATATTGAAAGACTGCCAACATAATAATAAGGTAGATTCTATATAATACAGGATTCTAGATAGACTGTGGTAATATTTTTGACATGTAAACACTTTAGAGATTTGTTATAAATATAGATAAGGCAAAGTATACATTTTGATTAAGACTATAAAAGTGAAACCCTCGTATACTTTAATCTGAAGTAATCTATTATTTTCAACATTGTATTTGTAACTGAAGTCTCATTTGAACTAGAAATATATTCAATAATGATTCATTGAAATCATATTTTCCAGATCAAATTATGCTAAGTATTGGCATGAACATGTCTAGTTAAAGAATTTTTCCTAAAAATCATATCGCCCTTCCCCCCTTTTCCTGAATGTCTAATTCGACCATCTTTTATAAATTCAATAGCCAGATGAATCATTATTACACGCCAGACAGCAGGAAAATATAAAAAAGAAAGAGGAATATGGCCAGATGGCCTCTCTGATTTGTGTTTCTGATAGTTCTATAATGAAATGGTAATTTCAAGGTTGTTGGAAAGGAATTCTACCAGAAATCGGTCGGCACCATATATCAGTTATTACATTCTGATCTTGCCTGTGAGGTGCCAAAATAAACCATGATCTTTTAAGCCACAAAGGTCATTATCAACAAAAAGGTTACAATCAAGATGTTAGAAACTTATCATACAAATGTCTGCCCAAATCTATTCTATTTTTGGTCCCATTTATATGCTGGAATATCAAATTCGGATGCCAAAGTTGCTAAACATAATCCAAGAATGGAATCAGGGTTTGCAGAAGGTTGCTTGTGACTGTTGCGTATGACGTCTTAGTCATAGAGAATTTTTTGCATTGAATAGTAATACGTCTTGAAGGATTTTATTTTTAGTTTTCTGGTTATGGCAATACCTGTACATCGAAAGGCCATTCCAGACAACTCAAAATCTATTTTAAAATTTCAATTAAGTTGAAAGTAAATAAAATCCAGTATAATAACACTGTTCATATCAAAGAAGATCATAAAACAGCCATTTGGATAATTTGGCTGCTGTCTAGTATACATAAAGTGATTAATTCTAGCACCTGATTTCTTAAAGAATGCCGGGAATTCCTCTGCCAGAAATCAGGAGAAATGTCTTGTATAAATATTAACAGGTATCTGTTTAGAATAGAGTGGTTTATCTGAATGCCCACTTAAATACTTGTGATATTCTAGTAATTGGTATTCTGATATCACTGACAGGTGATGATACTGGTTCCAATTCATAATGATTCATGTGATAAAAATTCATTCACTAAATGCCTATTGTTTGTTAAAAGTAAGTTGTTGGAAATACAATCTCTTTTGAACGGGAAGTGCTTTCGGGCAGCCGATTAATAATTGCCAATAAATTCATTGTTAATTAACCACCTCTTACCGTTAATCTCTTAATTAACTAAATTAATTGACCGATAGTATTAGGAGTCCCATTGACTATACATGATTGTTTGATAATTTAATTTTTTTTTAACATCTCTGACCCTTATTACCTTTTGCAAACGGTCATTTTGGCTTGACTGCCGGTCATGACCGGCATATAGAGCCAAATCAACAGCCCTGCTAAATGGTGAGGGTCGTAATATCATAATCAAATATTACAGCTTCAGCTGCCCCTCCCCTTAATAGTAGAGAATATTGTAGATTTTTTAACTGACACAAGAAACGAATCAATCAAAAAACTGGAAAAAGAGGTTTCATGGTTCATTTGTGCCTAATACTCATTGCGTCTGTAACTAACTGCTGGAAGGTCTTCAAGTTGAATTGAAAGTGAATTTAACCTGAAATACTTCAATACTTAAGTGTTTCAAAGATGGTTAAATCTAAACTATTGCTTTTTATGAGACGGTAGATTTGACAACTCTATACCTTAAGCTCCAATATCTGAATGCCATTCCAAATGGTATATTATATTAACATGTCAATCATAATTGAAATTATCAGTTTTCACACCTTTATACAGCCTATACTTATCATTTATTTATTACTTTATCTGTGTTTACAGTGTTATCAATACTATATTGTAAATATATACCTTACTGTCTTATCATTAGACACACAGCTATGATATTTAGATAGTTCTTCAGGGATGTTGTGTTACTTTTAGTCAGTCTCACCTAGCTTGTGTAAAGGGTGATCTGGACATGTCTCTTTAAAGTATGAAATGTGGTAAGCATTAATCTTTTCTTGAGAGCTTGGTTAATAAAGACATTCAGAGATATTTTCCTGGATAAAAGAGTCTAGTCATTTGGATGGGTTACTAAACATATACCCTATGTACAAAAGACTCGGCATATGCACCTTGACAGTTGGAATGTGAATCTCATTTACTCACTGCCCCTTTCTTTGGCCAAGGATGTAACAATCATTATTTCAAAAATTAAAGAGGAGATAAAAAAAAATAAACAGAAGTGAACCTAAAAGAAGCTGCATTCTTACCTTGCACTTTTTAATATATAAACTTGAATGGTGTTAAGTTGTTCTTACTATTCAATTTATAAAACTATCCTTGCCTTTCAAATTCAGCCTTTAACTGCTCTAACCTATTGAAATTCAAGTTCTAAAACTGTCAATATCCATTCATAGTCAGTCCTTAAACTGACACCCAAATAGGATAAATATAAATCTGCTTGTTATCTTCTTGACCGTCTTATTGGTTTGCTAATCTCTCTCAAACCCATTCAACCACTCAATTTTATTACTATTTCATACAATACAATAAAAACATCAAATATGTCTCTTTCAAAAAGGCTTTATAAAGATAAATATTTCATACCAATGTAAATTGAAAATCACATAATTACATCAGAATAAACATAAATATACACAAGAGATTTTGTTTAATTAAAGGTTTTATGCAAAAAACGGAGCCGCGGTGGCTCAATGGGTTAGACGCTTGCTCGCTAACCTGAAGGTCCAGGGTTCAATCCCGGCAAAGATCAAGATGAACTTTCAGATTTTTTAGCCCGGTTTCCCCTTGTCAGTGATGCAGGTCGGAGGGACTGACATGGATATAGCGTCTAGTAGTTCGGATGGGACAATAAACCGAGACAGTTGGAAATCGCAAAAAGAGTAGGCTAATGCCACTGTCCTGGCAAAATTTCCCTCATTGCACACTGCATGGCGTTGCCCGTCTTCATTAGCCCATAAGGTGCAGAAGAGTAGGACGTAAAACTCCATTCATTTCATTTTCATTTATGCAAAAAAATATAAAGATTTTGTACACCAAATCTATGAAAATGAAGTCTTTTCTGATTTATAATAAAAAATATTGAAATTGTTTATGAATGTACACTGGACCAAGTATTGATGAAAAGGTTTTTAAATAACAGTTATTTCATGCCCTTGATACCAACATAAATTCTTACATGAAACAACCAAGTAGTGCTGTAAACCTTGACCATTGCTTTAAATTTAATCAAGGAAAGACCACATGTACTCAATGATGAGCCTTAAATGTTTAGAATTACATAGTGTATACAAGTCTCCATTAACAGTACAAATCAGTTAAGAGAACTTTATATTCAAACAATTTTTTTGTAATTGAGAGTTTATTCAAATGTGCCATTTATATTGACTGTATAGAAGTCTTATCTCAATATTCTGATTTGAAAGAACATTAATGGCTTTACATAGGGAAAATTAATTAAATATTTTTTTATTTCTTTATCAGAATAAAACATTCAGATCTTCTTAGAGGATTTTTCTACTTCATTAGAGATAATTTCTTTCTCAACATTACATTAATTTCCAATAAACCAAAAGGTGTTATGTATAAATCAAGTTACATAGGGGGCATTCATTGTATTACCAAATAAAATTTTACTACAAAAAATAACAAATAGCATATTTTCATGATTTTCATTTTTACTTGATAGGGTTACTAACTTGACCAGAAAGTCAGTAAGCTCCTTGACAGCTTGCACAATATATCAGTGAATCAATGTATTGCTGTACAACATCATATTGCAAGGTCATATATTGCTTCTTGACAATATCCTTTCATTCTTTTAAAAATATGTGAAATTTATAAGTTGGTGAATCACAAAGTGGCTTGATTATCGATACCTAACATTATAGTTGTGACAGCCTCTTTTCAGAACAACAACCCCTAAAGCTTATTACATGTAAATGTATTTTGGAAAAAAATGCATGCTCATCAAAACTCTACTAACAAATAGTATTCAGAGGCAACATGTACATAAATACACATCATTATAAAAAACAGCAGCAGAACAATTAGCTTGCAGCATGTATATCAATAACAACACGTTTCCATTCATTTGTTTATCAGATGTTAACAGTCATAAAGTCTTGCGAGTGGAAATGTCTTAAAATTCATTCATAGGAATGTTGATACTGAAAATACAGGTGTTGTTTAAGAATAGATTTTATAGTTGTTAGGTTAGCTTCACCTTGACTCAATTCTTCCATAAAATATATTTTTAACAGAAGATATAGCTATGACATCGTTCCGCATTCAGTTTTTTCTGTGCAGTTTCAAAAGTGGAAGACAGCTTTGGTATTCACCGAAAGGGTGACTGGTTTTCATTTTAAGGGTGACTCTTTACATTTTTTTTTTTTTTTTATAACACACATAATTTATCTCAGATAAAAAATATTCAGCATCAAATATTAAAATTTATTTACTACGAGATCCACAATGGGGTTGTTAACTTGACATTCTAAATACAGGGTAACCAAAGAAAACAGAGTCATTAAGGTTATGGTTAGTTTACCCAAAAATCAAATCAATCAACTATGAGTTTCATTATTTCACAGCTGTAATATAGTGAACATGAAAATTTAAAAAACAAACAGGGGAAAATTAAGTAACAACATTAAACTGTCAATTCAACATGATAATAGTTACATAAATGATAATAAGATTTAATATTAAGTTCTTACCATAATAAATTAGTAATTAATCCAACTATCGAAAACTCATGACCACGTTATCAACTGGCCCACCATGTTATCTAATAGTGTGAGATATGAATGAAAGTAACAGGTTAATAATAAACCTATTGTACTCAAACTAATGTAAACAGAATCAGACGACTTCAGCTACCTCCACACTATAGTCAAATTACTAACAATGTTTAAAGGGATATTACTCAAAACAATTAACAAGAATCATCAGCATTATGTTGCATAAAGGTTGATTTAAAAAATCTGCCATTTCATCACAATTATTGCGTGGCAAATAAAATTTGTCACGCTTTGTTTTCGTTCGGATTATTTTATTTTTTTTTTTTTTTTTTTTTTTTTTTTTTTTTTTTTTTTTTTTTTTTTTTTTTTTGGGAAGCTCGCTAGCCCAAACGGAAAAAGATAGACTATTTTTGTTTTCACCAATGGTTTTTATATGGGCTGGAATCAAAAATGAATATCTAACATAATATTTTCGCTAACCCGAAAGTGGCTAATTGCATAATATGCAAATAAGATTTCAAGCTAGCTCGGGCCCTAATAGTCGGATCGGTCTGAAATTTACAGGATATAGATAGATAGGCAGCGCAATTAAAACTACATCATCAAAATTTTTTGATCACTTCCGGTTTGGGCGTGGGGACTTCCGGTTTTTTCGTCTCATGTCGGGCGACCCTGCTTCCCATGTAATTCAAGAATCTAAACAAAAACAGTATATTTAAGCTATACTAAATGATTTTAATCCCCTGAGATGAAGAAAAATTAAATTGAATGTTGCGCATGCGCAGTTTTCAAAAATGGCAAATTTTCTTAAAAATTTAATAAGTCCGCCAATTATTGACCGATTGTTATGATTTTGGTGTCTATCAAAACCTTGATACTTTATCTAAAAAATGTTGGGAACAGAATTTTGATTTTCGAATTTGAATTTTTTTTATGCCCGTTCGAATTTTTCAAAAATTTAAAACTCTATATCTCGTGACCTTGACCTTCAATGACCTTGACATTTGAGATGTAGAATGTCCTTGACCTCAGCTGTCTATAGATGTGCTGATATTGCATGACAAATATTAACTTCCGGTTTTATAGCCCACCGAAATCTGACTATTTTGCAATTTTGGACGGTTATATTACACTTTCGGGCTCTAATGTTGGGATCGATCTGAAATTTACAGGATATAGATAAATACGCAACACAATTAAAAATATATCATCAAAATTTTTTGATCACTTCCGGTTTGGGCGTGGGGACTTCCGGTTTTGTATCTCATTTCAGGCGACCCTACATCCCGTGTAATTCAAGAATGTAAGCAAAAACAGTATATATTAGCTATACAAAATAATTTGTATCCCCCGAGAAGAAAAAAAATTCCAATTGCTAGTTGCGCATGCGCCATTTTTCCGAGAATGGCAAATTTTCTTTAAAATTTAATTAGTCCGTCATTTATTATTTATGCCCGTTTGAATTTTTTAAAAATTTGAAATTCTAAATCTTGTGACCTTCACCTTCAATGACCTTGAAATTTTCCATATAGAATGGCCTTGACATCAGCTGTCTATAGATCTAACAATATTGTTACGCTTGTTCCACAATTGGAGGCTGAAAAGTACCGGAATTGAAAGCTAGCAGGTTAGAAGTTTCAAAATGTTCGAAATCCATGGGATAACGCATAGTTGCCACGCTCGGAGCTGTTCACAGTTCTAGTATTTTTCTTTACTTTTAGAATTTTAGCTTTAAGTACACATTTCATGGATATTTATTATTGAGATGAGTGGTTTGCAAGAAAACAACAGTAGTTTGGTATAGTAAGAATCTCAGACAAACATACATACCAGTAATGCTTAAATTGGAAGTAGACTTTGAGTGCAGCATTAACCCAAAATTTAATTTAACAGTCAGTGATATCTGAGAAAAATGTTATCAGTAGTATATCATACCATTAGTAGAGATGTCTAAGAATAATTACCATCAATGTATGTATAATAAAGGGTTTTTTACGTAATGTTATTTACACAAATAAAACTTTGTTTTTGTCGGCAGGGAGAGAACAAAGTATAAAGCATCAATAATAAATGATTGATGATCCTAGAAATATTATAGGGCCTATTTGGATTGGACAATATGTAGCTATTTAGTAATTTCTTTCACTATTATGAGGCCTTGGAACTATGACATTTCTTGTCAATATCATTCAAAGAAAGATCAATAAAACATTATTTTCTACTTTTGTCAAGAGAAAGCATCTACCACACAGAATGTATTTCTTTTTAATAAGAACAAGTTCTCATCACTTTATGTGTAATGAAATGTTGTGTTTAAGATAAATAGAAGTCTTTATCCACAATAAATGTTGTCTCTTAATGTGCAGTGTTACTTCTAAATGTCTTATAAGGATATCTGTATATATGGTCAAGAAAACCAGTTCTTAAGCATTTCCCTTTAAAGTGAATTTCTATTGAATTCTATCATAAAGGATTAAAATAACAATAGGCAGAATGGTTTATATAGAGCAACTGAAGACAGGTGGTTAGTGGTGAATAGAATATAAACCTTCAACAGGTGTAAGCCTACCCTATTATAACCTTCAATAACCTACTTAAACTTAGACATACTTATTCATTATTAATTAGAAGGAACAACATAACCTTGCATAAAAAACTTAACCAGTGTCATATCCAATTGGTATTTTCTCTTAAAATCTTCATTTAATTGCATCTTCTTACTTTTGTTTTCACACTTGTACAAATTGAGTGAACTTGTAAGAAATGCAGACATGCACGGAATACGGAAGTTTGTTTAACCTAGGGTGGTCCTCAAAATTTAACTAACAATTAACAAAGTCAAGTGAATTTGTACATGTACACTATTTAAATACTGTATGTTAAATAGTTTACCTAACTTCAATGATCTTTGAAATTTCAACCACCCATAATATCAATGGAAGCTATATTAACTATTTATAAATGTGCAGTAGTGGTGAACGGTACATCATCTGTGAAACACTGATAACTTGATTAAATTTCTTTAAACCATGAATCATCTTATCAGAGACTGGCAAGGTCTTTTGAAAAAAATAGCACACATTAAGTGTGTGATCAAAGAAATCAGAAATGAAATGAAATGAATGGAGTTTTACGTCCTACTTTTCTGCACCTTATGGGCTAATGAAGACAGCAATGGCATGCAGTGTGCTATAAGGGAAATTTTTGCCAGGACAGCAGCAGTGGCCTGCTCTTTTTGATATCCAATTGTCAAGGGATTTTTAACGTGCACAGCCTGTAGCACACGGGGATTGGTTATTGTCCCATCCAAACGACTAGACCCTTTTTCCATGTCAGTCCCTCCGATCTGCATCACTGAAAAGGGGAAACCGGGCTGAAAAATCCGAAGGTTGATCTCGACATTGATTTGAATCAGGACAACCTGGGCCCTTCAGGTTAGAGGAGAAAGCCTCTAACCAACTGAGCCCCCACGGCTCCCCAAGGAAATCAGAAAAAACTTAACTGATGTCAGATTACCTTGGCAATACCACTCACTTCAAATTCTGAGCTACATTCAAGAAGTAAGTCTGGAAGTGCAAGCTTACTCAAAAACATATCCTATATTTAAATTTACCAGTCTGCTTTTATGTGCACTCTGTAAGTATCATGTAGAATATTTATAGCTGTTAAAGTTGGACATTGTTGACATTTTTCTGCCTGAATGAAGTTAATATTGAGTTAACAGGCAAACAGACTATCAACATTGCATTTAATACTTTCAGGTAGAATTTTCATATTTTGATTTTTAATCTTTTACAAATAAACCTTCAGTTAAGCATTTGATATCAAAACTCTTAACAAATTGTATTTTCTGTGAGATGTTAAAGGGATACTGCTTCTAAGCATGACAATAAAATTTTAGTTCTCAAGAATGGTTAATATGAGTATATATTCATCAGTGAACTTTCTTGGTATCATAAAGTAACAAAAGCCCTTAAAATCTGGAAATCTCACAAAACTAAGTCATTTTTGAAAAACACTTCATTAATTTATTAAGCCCTTTTCAATAATTAAATGCATCTTTATAGATAATTACTTAGTTTTTTTGGATATTTATTATTTTTATGTGAATTATGGCAGCAGGCCATGTTTAAATTTTCAAATTTAATGTTTATTCTAAGATCTATTATCTCTTTAATATTGATCTCAAAGGGGTGGGTTTCAAAAGCCTACCACCAACCGCTGCCAACCGGCCTACCGCAAGGAAAAAAATGCGCCAAAATAGATATTGTTAAATTTAAGGATCGTAGATTTTCATACAATAAAACGAAACTATTCAATTTGACGGAACTTTTGTTGATGTCAAAATTATGGAATCAAAATTATTTTAAAAATGAAACGAAAAAAATAAATATTTTCTTTTCATGTTCAGCGATGTTTTTCTTCACATTAACTTATACAATCCATGCCAAAAAAGCAATAAGCTAATTTGTATTCAAATGGGACACACAATTAACTGTAAAAGTACCCTTAAATCTTTTTTAAATGATCACGACAGGAAGGTCGTTTGTTTCAGAGTTACTTCCCTTAATTTATTTATTTATCGTCGTCGGCATCATGGATGATCAACAAGACCAAGGGATCTTTCTTCCACATTTTAGAATTTTTTCAAAGTTAATCCTTGATGTAGACTATAATAATTCTGCGAATGCTCCTCCTGTTAATCCAACCAAATCAGCAGTATATTTAGTTAATAAAACGCTTCACCAAGACTGGAAGCACACTTCCAGCACTTCGAAAAATCAGGTTTCCAGACACAGAACATTTAGGCCTAAAGAAAAAGATGGAACTGATGTGAAGAAAAACATCGCTGAACACGGAAAGAAAATATTTATTTTTTTCGTTTCATTTTTAAAATAATTTTGATTCCATAATTTTGACGTCAACAAAAGTTTCGTCAAATTAAATAGTTTCGTTTTATTGTATGAAAATCTACGATCCTTAAATTTAACAGTATCTATTTTGGCGCATTTTTTTCCTTCCAGTAGGCCGGTTGGCAGCGGTTGGCGGTAGGCTTTTGAAACCCACCCATCTCAAAGTTTATCCCAAACTTTATCATATATTAGAGTCTGCTAGATAAATATGGTATATATAAGCATTCATATTTCAATCAATTTAATATTCACTGTATCATTATTCAAATAAAACGCACTCCTACTAAATATCTTTTTACAAAACATAAACTACCTTTTTCACACCTTAGATACCAAGTTTGTTTTGAAAGTTATTACTGTATATTTACATCATTTGTACTTAACTACCCAACATAACCTTGGGTCAGGACCTGTTATTCTACTTTCACTTTTCTTTTATATTCACCTAATCTTTTTTACATTATCAAGGCTGTTACTGAACAATTTAACTTAATTATATAAATACTCTTAACTTCAACCTTTCAACACAGAGAGAAACCTGTTATAGAATTCTTAAAATTCTTTTAGTTCAGAAATTATTAATAAGAATGTGGCTGTGAAGAAAAAAATCAAATGAACCAGTAAGTATAATGGCCTAGAATATATTTCCTTCTTGATTCTGGCAAGAAATATCTTAGGTAAAGATAGATTGATAGATGATTGCCTAAACAATGGCTTTGTCAATGACCACTTGTGGTTACTTATTTATAAACTTAGCATCCTTTTTAGAGACTGCCCATGTTCCATTGATTATTCTGAAATCTGTCAAGTCAACAACTCTCAACTTTTGAGATGATGCCATATCCACACTTTACAAATAAACTTATGATAGGCCCTACTAATGTATAACTTTGTCACCGAACATCCATTGGGAAGCTCACAAATCTAATAATGCTTAAAATTAAGAAGTTACCTTGTAGCTAAACCCAGCACCTACCTATATCAGTTGCTTGCCAGCAGTTTCACTTCGATCAAGAAATGATTAAAATAAGGAACAATATTTACAATCATATCTTACCAATAACCTTAAATAACTCAACACACTTATACAATAACTAACACCCTGTATAAATAATACAGTTAGGTTATAGATAATCCTATTTACATTAAGTGTTGTACTAATCACCCTTTTAACTCCTTAATAAGGTCAATAACAGACTAGGAAGGAGTAGTTCATATAAACATAGCACATCGTTTCTTCTAAATTATATTACTTGATTACAATATGGAAAATTTTTGTAGCAAAACACAATGTAAATTGTTGAAACTTTGTGTACAATAAAATACATAAAATTGTGTTCTGTTATCTAATGTGATATCCACCCCTACAAGTCACTTCAGGACATGTGCTTTTGCCCTACTGAAGATGTCAAGAGTAAGTTGCTTCTTCAATGAGTTGACTCAAATCCACTTCCAAGTTGTTGATTTCCAATTTCAAACAATTTCTACACTCAGTGACCTTGACTGAAGTTAACATTTATTTTTATTTGAGCATTATCTTTCAGTGAAGTTCTTCTATACAAGAGATTCACATATTGAATTAATGAAACACCCATTTCCAAATAAATCACCTCTTTAAGCTACTTCTGATTAAATTAAGTGATAAATGACTTCAATTGGCCAGAAAATTACATGTTAAATACTTTAAGATGAGGATAAAATTATTCAGAGAGTAAATCATCATTATCTACATTGTTATCACATACAGCATGCCAGAGTAGATCTCTTTTCATTTGGTTTATTCATTTAAAATGAGTAAATGATCAAAACGGTTTGTTATTTCTAAAAATTAGGGAATCTATTTTCCTTCTCAATGGTCACTCTCATACATAATCTCGGTAAAAAATCACGTTTTCTTCGTTGCCATTAAAAGAAAGAATTATAATTATGTTAATGCGGCTACATTCATGTTCTTTTGTTACAGTCTGGATTACGGCTGCTAAAGTCAACAACAAGAACACTTACTGGAGCACCACTTGACCCCCAACAATTAGTAGAATAGGTAAAAACAATAAACATGGAAGTGAACTAGAAACTAAGTCTCTATCTATTAGTTTAAACCAACAAATACAATCACAAGACAATGTTAATCTTACTTGGTCTTAGTAGATAGAAAAATAAACTTGACCTTTTACCTCGCATTCTTACCATAATTCATACCCCTAGCTTATAGAATTCTCATTTGTGCCCTCCTTGATTCAAACTAAAAACTTAGTAATATCGAAAACAATTGGACTACATTACTAGGAATTTATGTACAATATCTTAATGATATCAATGTATCCTCAAGAAGATAATAGGCCTATTCAACCATGGTACATGATTATTGATATTACCTGTATCCAAATGATAGTAATGTATCCTTAAGTAATGGATCCTCAATTAGATCAAATTCAACCAAAGTATATGATAGCCATGTTTACCCAATTTCATTTATATTCTACAAAACAGAAATTTATGTTATTACATAAAACTAAACATACTATACAATTATCGATATTACATGTATATAAACGCTAGTAATGTATCCTTATGTGTATAATAATAATAAATATCCTCAATAAGATCGTACCATATGATTATTGATGTTACCTGTAACTAAATAAAAATAATGTATCTTTATGTAAATATAAAAGTAATGTATCCTCAATAAGATTATAGTCAACTGTATTACATTTATATTACCTATATTTAAACGCTAGTAATGTATCCTTATGTATATAATAGTAATGTATATTAAACTATACCACATGATTATTGATATAACTATCTACCAATGTATCTATGTGATAGCAATGTATCCTTTAGTATATAAAATAGTTATGTATTGTCAATTAAATAATATTCAACCACAGTACATGATTATTGATCAGATAATACAACATCAAAGACTCTAGTGACAGTTTGTATATTGATTAAAATACAGTTAATAGTTATAATTGTTCCTGTATAATTAATACATAAACTAATGTCATGATATTTCTAACAGGGAATATCGGTATTGTCAAATAGAGTCTTCATACAAGAATATTATCTATGTTGATATCTCAATCAAATGTGCCAACATGCCTTTCGTAACAAGGCTTTAACTGCAATGTTACAATCTACAATTCCTATATAAGAATCACAGACCTTGTTCCATGTTTCTCTGTTAGACTAACTTGATCATTGAAATATTCTTCAGTATATCAGCTTTTTCAATGTCTAAAAAGACTATTGAATTTAAGCACAACCAATAAGAGTATTTGTGGCAGGATTGTTGTTAAAGAAGACCCGGGGAATGCTGGGTCCTGGCTTGTGACAATTGTTGTCTCTGAATACCTTCTTCAGTTGAACAGATTAATTTACCAAAAATAACAAATAAACATTTTGATTGGCATATGAGAATGGTCAGAAATACGTTCTCCTTGGTTGAAGTTAGATCTAAAACAAAAATCATGGCCCGAGCACCAATAGTCTTGGCCACAGGGCTGATTTATGGAAGGTGCAGCTAGCAAGATGGGGCATGTTTTCTGGAATACTTGTTGAAATACTTTTACACAAACATGATTCATATCATATTTTTTAACCTTCATGAGGTTCATCTATCTTTACTTTGCAAACAACATGTTATCAATCAAAACTTTCCAACACAAACACTTCTACAACTAATGTGTCATAATTCTCATAAGTTATTAAATATAATCTTTTGATGTAAATGATTTAAAAAGCTAAACCTGCATGGCAAGCTTAAAATTAATGAAAAACCTGACTATTAACATGGAATTACATGGCTGAAGGACTGATTTGTTTGCCAGTGTTCTTGATGTGCATGTTTATGAATCATCTGGCATAATTTTCATGTCAATTCACAAGTTGTAATATGTTAGAATCTAGCTCCAGTGTCAGGTAAAGATAAGATATATACTTTAATATCTGACAGCTTTATTTATGTTCTACTTTCATTTTACCGATAAATCACTTTCTACAGGGAACACCTTCATGTTTTTATATTCAACTTCCTGTACCTCGTGTGTTTGCAAATTAAAATAAAACATTTCCACACTTACCACACTGCAAGATTAGGGGTAGCGTAAAAATTGTGTCATGGTAATTTTCTTTTTCCTAGCAAATTGTATCTATCCTGATAAATTGTTATTAAATCTATGATGTCCTGAGAGATTGATTAATTTACATAAACAAAACAGAAAATTTTGATTGGGATTTTGGCATCTCAGAATGGTCAGATATATGTTCTCTTGGGTGGAAACAGAAATCTAGGAAAGAAATTAATGACCCAAGCACCAATTCAATCCTAGCCACAGGGCTGATTTGTGGAAAGAAAGAAAAAAACAACTATATTTCACATGGATAACAACTTAGGTTTACAAGTCCTGGACAGTCGAATATATGAATTAGTAAAATTTTCTTAAATTTTGCTTACATGCATAGTCTTTTATTACTATATGACCCAAATTATGACATTTTACTCCAATAATGTATTACAGTAAGTTAGAGACTATAGGTACTAAACTTTCTGATATTCATAGACAAATAAATGAACAACCTGTTTTATATTAGTAAATTATAAACAAGAACATAATATACTAAAACAATAGTATAATGTAATAAACAATATAAGACAATAACAAATTGTTTTCCTTGACCTCAATTGTCACCACATGTAGAGTTCATACTTTAAAACACATGTCAATAACTTTTACCCTAGACATCATCCAAGACTGTATTACATATATATTAAATCTGATTGTAGTCTGTTAGGCAGAAGTGATGTTTGTTCGGAAAAACTTCAAAGCCAGGGTTGATGTTACCAATTCTTCCAATTATCATCACATTATGATTGTCTTGTCCAGTAAACTGGTGACAAAACACTTGCCAATAACTTAAACATCCAAGACGTTATCACAAAATTATTATATAGTAATAAGTGACTGCTCTGTAAAGTATATGAGTTCGGACAAATAGTTTCTGATACGCTATCAGTAAGCACCTAACACTCAGAAAGTTCACTTCTGGTAACATTTTCGAGTGCTCCCAAGAACAGTGCTGTTACAACACTATATACGCACAGCATCAATTACATTGATAAGCAATTGGTATTTTCTTGAAATAGTGACAAAAGTATAATTACATAAAAATAGCATGTTTGCAGCATTTGCACCAAAACATCTAACATTATAATGTGAAAAATTTATGAACAACAAAGGTCATAATGCTGCATATTAAATATTTTCTATCTGAACTATATTTAAAATGATCTGCTAGCAGAAACTATCTTCTAATCAAATCCAATAGTTGTTAATCTCATTTGAGACTTATAATTGATCAGATGATGAAATGAACCTCACAATCAATGAAATCTCATTACTCGAGATTTTACCAGGATTTACATTCATCAACACACTTCTCTTTCCAATTAACTTCTTACTTATTAATTTCTAGGGTACTGACATCATTATTATTATTATTATTATTATTTCTAAAGAAAAGAGTAGCTGCAGAATGGTTTTTGTTTTGTTATTGAAACTGTAGAAGGAAATCTAATATTTATTTGACAGTCCAAGGTGCTCATTAATGCCAAATATGATATTCTATAGCACAGCTGTTAGAGCGTTGGTTCTTTACATCACAACATTATTCGCTTGACTACGTTAAAATGTTGGACGCAAGTGTGAAAGTACGATGACCTTGAATAAGTCATCTTCACTCACAATTCCAGTCCATCCAGCTGTATATGGGTATGGATAATCTGGGAAAGATCAATGCCAAGAGGTTTGGCCAAGGACCAGCTGGTAGAAAGAATCCCTGTCACAGCGAACCTAAGTTGTAAAATATAGTTCTTTCTTTCTTTCTTTCAAATGTTGTGTAAGATCAGAGACTTTTAATGACCACTTTTTAATAATGTATACAAATAACATCTTATTGTCATGATGATGTTAAACACAAAACCATGGTAAATATCAACAAAAACATTACAAAATTCTATTCACCATCAATTCCAAGTATTGTCACACAACAATTGAACAAGCAATCAAAAAACAATATTGAAAAAAAGATTTAATAAATTTTCCACCATCCCATATCTCCTTTTCAGCTATTTTATCTCAATATTGCAAATGCTCATGTTGTTAAGTTAATCAATTAAATTAAAAGCTACCATTCACAACACTTGATTCACTTGAAAAGCAGTGAGGAAAATGCTGAATTAAGACTACTTGAATTAAAAGAAATAGAGCTTGAATGAATAAATCTAAGACTACTTGAATTAAAAGAAATAGAGCTTGAATGAATAAATCTATCGATCTTTCATCCAATCTTTTTTAAAAGTATTTTACAAGTGCAGTAAGAATTCAAATTGATGCTGGAATTTCTAAGACATGATTATACTTAGTTTCTGATCATAAATTAACTTTTAGATCATAATAAAGAAGTGTAAAACAATATTTTCTTATCTTTTTCTATCAAAACAACTCATATTTCTATACAAATCATGTAATCTGTCAGATTTCTTTTGAAGATAAATTCCTTAATATACAATTACCTATTCTAATACAACATAACAACTTTAACAGACGCAGAAATCATTGAAATTCCATGCCAAAAACATTGACAAATTGATCCCATCTTACCTTACGTTACCTCCTAAATTAAAAACCACCAAGCACAAAAACACATCCCACATTCATTACTCCAAACAAGATCTTTGTATTTTTATTTGTCCGAAAATAGTTTTGGCACAGAAAATAAAACCATAGCCTCCAGCAGTGAAGCTAGTTATCTTGTTTAATATACTTGGCTCAGAGAAAGAGAAATTATTTCGCCAAAGTTTGTAATAAAGTGGCAGAAAAAGCCAGGCACACTTTACAAACGAAGTGGTGAGTACGCTATACCACTGTGTACTGTTGATTGGAAGACAGCATACCTAGGCCTCACATACCACACTAAACATTGTTAGGCTACAGCAGGTAACATTTGTTTAAAGCTATCCAAGTTTGTTTTGTTTTAATCCAAACTACCCAAGTCTAGTATTGACAAGTTTTCTTTTCAAAATTCTCTTTTCTTTTTGAAGTAGACAAATAAAACAATGGAGATGTATGGCATGACATTATCCCAGCTGCTCTTTCAACCCTAGTCTGATTGTAGTCCCTTGGCAAATGGTTTTAAAATGATTGATTCATGGGTTTCAAATGAAAAAAAAGAACAAAATTTGAACAATGAGCCAAATTTATCACACAAATAAAATGAACTTTTAAAATTTGTTTTTTCTTCAAAGTAAAGTTGAAAGTATATTATTCTTTCTATATATATACAACAGTAATATGTCAATATATAACTGATACTGTAGCACAACACAGGACCAATATATGATGGCAATAAACTGTCAATTAAAGCAATGAATTTTTCCTAAATCTAAAGAGTACTCTAGACAGCTGAAATTAAGCTTTTAAGAAATCATGAGCATTCAAAACTTTCAGAATTTTTCTTTAAGCCTCAATGTTAATGATTCTCTTTGAATAATAGAGAATAGTTAGAGCATAGTTGATAGTACATCACACTTAAGAAAAATCTATAATAAGGCATATACATTATTATATATTATTCAAGACCTCAATGTAACTTTCCTTAGAAGAGACATAAGATGTGATGACTGCTTGAAGCAAAAAATATTCCATGCATCAAATAACTTCAACAATTAATGAATAACAACATTTTATCATAAATCTTTATCTCGTTACAGGTTGATTATCTTTACAAACCCAGTTTAATTTCTTAGTTGGCTATATTGGCTCTTGTTAATGGCTCTTTTAGTTTTCCACCATTATTTTTGAGGATTGCTTTTAAAAAAGTCTCAAAAATTAAACGTAGTTGACCCTACCAAGAAGCAAATTATGATAATTTGTCAAGAAATAAAGAAATAAATAAGTCAGATGATAAACTTTTATATCTCTGCTGACAAGATGCCAACAAAATGCCATTTTAACACATAATTTTTAAATTTTGTCAGGAGCAAGATGGATTGTTCCTTTAACTAAGATGTATTCTTTCAAATCAAGACATTTTCTAGAGTTTGGTCTCATCACACTTTTGAATTTCGATTTAAAAAATAAAACTGGTCACCAGGCAACTATGTGCACTTTTCACAGTTTTTCTGCATTTCTAGGTGTACATGGAGTGGAACATATTCTAAGTTAAGCTAATAAACTATAACCAGGTAACATCACAAGTAAACAACCATCAAATTCCTCACTAGCAAATCTCCCACAGCCACTAAGTGTGAGTGTCTTAGACATATACATTACTGAAACATATTTCATTTATGGCCAAAAGTGTCTTAAATATTATAGATGTTTGGGGTTTTATATATAAGTATATTGGGTTAAAGATTATAAAGACAGTTATTGTTGTTGTCTGCAGGTTGAATAAATAAATAAATAAATGGAGTGATTGATATCTACACTTTATAAATAACAGAATATGCCTACACTTTATAAATACCAGAATATGCCTACACTAGATAAATACCAGAATAGGCCTACACTTTATAAATACCAGAATAGGCCTACAAATTATAAATACCAGAATAGGCCTACAATTAATAAATAACAGAATAGACCCACAATCAATAAATACCAGAATAGGCCTACAATTAATCAATACCAGAATAGGCCTACAATTAATATATACCAGAATAGGCCTACAATTAATATATACCAGAATAGGCCTACAATTAATAAATACCAGAATATGCCTACAATTTATAAATACCAGAATAGGCCTACAATTAATCAATACCAGAATAGGCCTACAATTAATATATACCAGAATAGGCCTACAATTAATATATACCAGAATAGGCCTACAATTAATAAATACCAGAATATGCCTACAATTTATAAATACCAGAATAGGCCTACAATTATAAATAACAAAATAGACCTACAATTAATATATACCAGAATAGGCCTACAATTATAAATAACAAAATATACTTATATCTAAAAATTTTAAAATAAAGGGACTGTTTTTTTTCAAATCCTAGTAGGCCTACTATTATATATATATATATAAGAAGCATTTAGCCCTTATATATCTTCTGGTGTTTTCTTGTAGTCATCCTGAGAAAATTTCAAAGGTAAAACTTAAAAATTTAAGTGTCTTAAGACTTACCTTAAACCTTCACTCAAAAACTATCAAAAAATGTGTTTTAATTAAGAATGCACAAAACCCGAGATATGTTAGCCCAAATTCATAAATCCTATCTACGAACTTTGTATATTTCTAGCTGTTTTATTGTTATCATGCGAAATTTTTGTCAATTTTTAAATTTTAATGCATGGTTAAACATTATGTATAATTCAGATTGTTTTGTCATAGTAAATCTAATTCAATTTCAAACAAAGAGGTATAATAACTATTACAGTAAAAGGGTCTAGGATATTTGAAACCTTCAATTTTTTCATGTCAATTTGAAAAATAAGAAACTTTGTTTTGACAAGGGATTACAAATGCATCAAAATCCTTTTCCAATTCATTGGATAGATTTTATATTTGTCATTTACCAAAACCAAATTAAAATCATGTTTTCTTTCTCTCATTGCAAACTGTTATCTGTCTTCCTTAAACCAATCATTTCATTTTAAAATCTACACTAGCTACTCCAAATCACTATTGATTGACCTTGACCAAAGCTTGAAATAGGCATCTAGAAATGGACATTGTCCAATAAAATTTCGGCAGATATTTGGTGCTATTGTGAAACCTGTTTCAAGCCTTGATCTTGACTCAGGTCTGAGTCACTACTGACCAAATAAATCATCACAACTGAACTGTGAAATTCTCTTGCGATTTCTAGAATCAATTTGTAGCTCATTTTGAAGAAAAAATCAAGGAACCTGTCTTTGCTGTTGGGCTACCGTCTATATAATAAGCCTTGACACTAATATACATGTTATAGAATCAATCAAGGAAAGATTGAAAGTCAGCTGAAAGACAATACTTTAACACCTTAGTTGTCAAATCCTTCTTTCAATTCTTTGTTCCAGTTATTAACATCATTGCAGAAAACAAAACAACCATCTTACCTGTTCAGATTGTTCCATCAATTTTCAAAAACAACGAAAATGGAACAACTCTTAAAGACCTTTAATAACAGCTTGACATTTGAATACAAAATTAGAGATTACACATAATCCTTTCTACTGGTAAAATATTCATCATAATCTTCTTTAAGTGGCAGGAATTATTAACAATATTATCCTGACTTTCAAAATCTTTGACACCAGCAGACCAAATACTACACAGAATTCAAACTATTGAATTTGATTGGTTCATGAAATTAATGGTCTCCAATAATCAAACAGTATTTAGAAACTATTTACTAGAGAAAGGAAGAGAAAAAGTAATCCAGCTGATCGAAAAAGATGGAAACTGACAAAAATAGATGTTCGTGACATCACCACTCTATCCAGACACACTAGCTTAATAAAATCAATAAAATGAATTATGGAGAAAAACAGACTTTTCTCAATCCAAAATAATCACATAAAGTGAATGTTTAGTGCGTCGAAATTGATTTCATAATTTTACAAAGACAGAAGTTCATCATGGTCATTTGCCAGTTGATTTATATTGATATATATTTATATATTAAAATGAGTCTAGAGCCTAGTTACCCTTCAAAGTAAAATAAATGTGATCTTTTCACATTGTAAATTTATTGCAGATTTTAATCTGAAACTTAAGATCACATCAGAATGTTATGGAAAGACAAACTAAGATTGAGTCAAATGAAATTGATATTTCACAAATTGATAACGCTGATTTGTTTTTGTAATGGATTAAAGGAAGATTATTGTTTTAATATGTATTACTGGAGAATACTTCTATAATTTTAACAGATATACAAAGTGGTCATTTTGATACACCCATATAATAATGATGTTGTATAATATCGTCTCCTGTCCATTCGTCCGTCTGTCCACAACTGGCTTGTGAATGCGATAGAGACTACACTTTTAATCAGATTTGAGTGGAATTTGGTGTGATCCTTTATATTGATGAGATCAAGTTCGATATTGAATTTTTTTCAAGTTACTGCCCTTGACTTAGTCAAAAAGATGACCTTGGCTAAGTCAAAGGTAATAGTAGAAATAATGATTTTAAATTTGTTTTATAAGAGGGAATTCCACTCTGAACTTGAAATAGTTCAATTGAAACCATTTTGTTTCATCCATGACTGATGGCTAAGATAATTGAAAACTGTATGTGTGAGTTGAGGTAAGTGAATTTATTATTCATTAGATTCTTTTAGTTTGAACGTCAATAATCTTGAGATCTTGCATATACTTCAATTTGCATCATCCTCATTACATACATAAATTTTTCAAATACATTTTTATAATAAATATTTGTTGTCTTTTCTGAAATCGATTAACTGGAGGAAGTGGTTGTAATTTAATATTTCATGACAAAAGGAGTCACCTCCCTTTAATTGCAAATTTTGAAGTGCTTTTTGAGATCATTTTATAAATAGACTAGTTAAAAAGAAATTTCTAGTCTTTAAACTGGGGCCTTCTGTTTGCAACTGTAAATCTCTAATCAAACATTTGTGTTGCGTTTTTTTTTAGGGCCAGCATGGCAATAATTGCTTATAAATTATGTTAAAGCTCTGATCTTGAATTGTCTAAGAAAGATCCTATCCAGTCTTGTTTTAACTCATGTAGCTTTAGCAACGGTATGATATTATCCACGTTAGGGGGTGGGGCCAGATTTTTCACGCCTGGGAATCTGGCTCCCCCAATGAAACACGTATAAGATATTGATCAGATTCTACTGTTGCTGCAGAACACGGTTGTAACAACAAAGGTTGAACTTGAAGCAAATTGTACACAACTTTGCTGATGCAAATCTAACTTTTCAGAAGAGAAGGGTGGATATATATGAAGAGAATTACAACAAGATCATTTTTAGATCATATTGACAGAAACATTTTGTCTACACGGAGATACGCTTGTTGTGGTGAATTCTAGATGATGACATAGGGTCATGGAATAATAAAAACATATTTACTTCAATAAGTAAAAGTCACTTACCATTTTAGGCCTATATACTGTCAAATGTTGCCAAAACTGATGACCGGCATGTATAATAGTTAATTTTCTTGTCCATGCTTTCGCCGATAATAATTCGTCAACTATTACATACAAATGATTATTGATCATTGTTCAGAATAGTCTATTTGATATAGAGGGAGGACAATCCGACTTTGGTGTTCATTAAGACCGATAATATTTTTCCCCGCTTTTTTATTTCAAGGTCAAAGTTTGTCACTTTGAGCAATGAAATAGCCTCTGTAGCTATTAGCCTGAGACTCTGGGAGAATCTTGATCAAAATTTACTTGACATGTCTATGTTCCAAATAAAACTACCGTTTTTCCAATACATTTTTCCAATGTTGTACTGATTTTACTTAAAAGCCTACTCAACGAATAATAAAACGCCAAGCCTTTTGAAACTTTATTCCCTTTTATCGATGCCATCGAATAAACCTTAGAAACTCACTTTTTAGTTAACAATTACATTTTCTTACTACGGCGCGATTAGAAAATTTCTAGCATTTTTATTAAGCAACTTTTACCTCATCATTATCTGCCCCCAAATTTATCAAGGATAATCACTTTGATTCTGTTTAATAGCAAGGAATATGTATTGTTTTACTAAATTATTTATAGGCCTACTCGATCAATGCTGTTTCCAAAATAAATCGGCCAAGTCCGTATATTTCTACATATCCTAGGCCGAAACTTACAAAAACGGGCTGATGTTATTCTGTTGGCCCACTAAACATTTATGTACATTGTGTGATTTCACTAAAAGAATATAAATCGAACTTTATTAGATTTATACGTTTTTTTCGGCCGCAAACTTCAGTCCGATTACTGCTACGGAATGATACGAATACCTACGAAGGCTATAAAGTCAAAACCTCCAGTCACACAATACAAGTGACAATTTCCATTTGACATAGAGAAAACGTCTGGAAATCGAGACTATAGTCTACAAGGTGCGTGTTTGATGCATTGTGGGTAATGTATTAGCTTGTTAGAAGCCCAGCTAAAATTTACAGATCAAGACGAAGTCGAATTTGCAGGCAGAGAAAAGTATTAAAACTCATTCAGAATTAATCTTTTTTGAACACCCGAATTTTGCAAGACATGTCAAAGCATTAAACGTAAGTTTAAGACCGGCAAAGACCGGCAGTATTTCATTTTCTTCATTTCTATGGGCGATAACCACTTTATCGGTGGATTTTTTTCAACATGGCGAAAATCTTCGGTTATTTGCCCTTGTCCAGGGGCGACAATTTTCTGGCCAAAGAATTATTGCCCTGTCTTGAAACTTTCATAGAAGATTTTTCTTCTTTTACTACATTCTTTATGCCCAACATCTACGTGAATAGACCACCCATATCTTATCTACAAACTCACAAAGTTTAACCTATTTAAAATGCAGACAAAGCCATAATGGCGTCTTTTTGCTGGCTTGTCGATGAACACGGAAGCGTGACTGACTTCATTTCTCGAAACCTATTTGAAAATTCATTCCCCTTGATCGATGCTATCAAATGAATGTTGGAAAGTATGTTTTTAGTTTATGGAGCATCATCTGATTTCTTTAAAATTGGTATATATTGGGCTAGTAAATGATTTTTCATTCAAGAGCTGGAATGTTTTTCAATGTCGACCTCATAAACCACAGTGTAACGTGACTGAACACAGACCTCGTTGTGGAAGGAAGTGGGTCATTATGACCCATAATATAAAGTTAAATGAAAATAAAGTTTTGGCAAATTAAAATGTCTTTATTTTATTTTTGTAAGGTCTGAAATAAGGTTCATGTTGTTTCCATTTAGTTATATTTGAGCTATCAAGAAATCAGTAGTGTAGGACTACAAATGTAGGCCTACTAAGTTGTAGCAAGATTTAACTTGGTCAAATATATAGGATAGACCTAGGCTATATGAACATTAAAAGAAATATATACAAGCTTATCCATGAAAGACACTCTCTGTAATTTTACTTGTATAATTTTGGGATGATTGAAAGCAGTGGGAATTGTGTGACTTTCATGCAAATACATCTTTTTATTATGAACCTAATGGTATTTTGTAACAAATAGCTAGTGGTTAAGAATAAAAAGGAAAATCAATTTGAACAATATTCGCTGAAGTAGTAATTGTGTCTTTTACTATTAGTTTTCTTACAATATTTCAAATATTTAGAAGTTAAATTCATTATTTTGATGAAAAAAGTGAGATGAAAATAAGGCTCAACATTAACTTTTGACAAATTGGAATTCGAAATTTACATCCTACTCTTTTGTACCTTATGGGTTATTGAATATTGTAACACCATACAGTGTGCAATGAGGGAAAGCAGCATTAGCCTAATCTTTTTATTCAACTGTTGAGAGGTCTTGAACATGTACAGCCTGTAGCACACAGGGCATCGATTTATTGTCCCATCTGAACAACTGACTGTTTTTTCAATATCTATCCGCCTACCGAGAAGAAAAAGGGCTGAAAAATCTGAAAGTTTATCTCAACCTTTGCCTGGATGGAACCCTGGACCCTCAGATTAACAAGCAGGCATCTGATAAAGCCACCACAGCTCCAAATGGCAAATTGGAAAGCTATTTTACATGTGATTATGATTAAATTATTAATATGACACAATATTGTCTATTTCAGTTAGACTATGGAAGAACAACAAGCAAACCAAGCAGAGGTTACAAATGGTGGATTTGGAGATGTTGCTGATGCTCAGATTATACAGACAGTGCATGAAATACCAAAGAATTTACTCCAAGAGGATACTGCCATTGAAGCAGGAGGAGATCAACCACAATATGTAGTAGTTGATGCTAATGGTCAGGTTGTGACAACTGATGGTAATGCTGTTGGTCTCACTCAGACTGTTTTGGATTCTGGTTCTGTTGTGGATTTAGTAGGAAATTCAACTGAGACTGTCATTGACAGCCAAGTTATTACTACCACTAAACAATTGGTACCCACGTCAGATGCTGTCCAAGTTTTTTCTAATGATGAAGGAACTGAAGTAATAACTGTCTCTGGAGAAGCTGCCTCAACCTTTGTAAATCAAGATGGAGGCTTTACTGTTATTGAAACTGTAGAAGGAGGCCAAGGCTTTGGAGATACTGTAATTGTTTCGGAAGCTGAAGCTCAGCCCGGGCAGACAGTTGTTGAGTCGGAGAACAGAGATCAACAGTCTTTAGAACATCAAGTAGCTGAGTCACTTAAAGAAATGCAATATCAGGGCCAAGTTGTTCTTCAGGGACCCGATGGCAGTGAAATGCAAGTTGAAATAGCCCAAGATGATAGAGAACAAACTGAAGTTCCTGCTGAAGCAGAACAGTCTGATGATGAAGAAGAAATCGCACCTGAGAACATTAATTATAACTACAGTGATGAAGAAGATGATGATGACATTAGTGGAAGTCAGAAATTGAAGCGTGGTGAAGTAATTACTATGGCTGATGAAGATGGAGAAACCAGGATCATTAGTTTGGATGATGACGATGATGATATGGATGATGTAGATGACACCCCAGATCAATCTTTCAATGAGTCCAAAACCGCTGATGAATTGAGAGAAGCAGTTAATGGTGATTCTAAAGAGGTTGTGGAAGAAGACATGGTTGCAGAGGGAGCAACTAGAACGGGAGATGATGATAGAACCGTCCCAACTATAATAAAAGGGGTAGTAGAAACTATGACTAAAGGAAGTGTTACCCCATTAGGAGAAACCATTATCAAAAAGGAGAAGGACGAAGAGCCAAGAAAGAGAAGATCAGCCAGTAAGAAAGATTCTGAAGATGTTGAAAGCCCCAGGAAATCTAGAAGAGGAAAGGCAAACAAGGATGCTGAAGAAGAAACTGTTACAACTGAACTAGAATCTGCTAAGAAAGGAAAAGGCAAGTTAAGGAAAGCTAGCAGAGATGAAGATGATGAGCTTGAAGAAAGTCCCAAGAAGGGTAGAGGTAGACCTCGCAAGGATACTGCTGAAATTGATGAAAATGAAGCTGAAACGGAAGAGCCAAAAGGAAAGAGAGGTCGGCCAAGGAAAGATACAGATCAAGAAGAAGAGACACCTAAAAAGCAAGAACCAGAAAAGGCTAGAGGCCGAGGAAGACCAAAGAAAGGAGAAGTCAGCAAAGAAGATGAAGAAGTTGAGGAAACACCAATAAAGGTAGAGAAGACAAAAGGAAAAGGATCTAAGGATTCTACACCTTCAGACACACCAAAAAGAGTCAGTAGGCGATCGCTTAAGGAAGCTGAAGAACCAACTCCTACTTCATCACCTACTAAAGGCAAAAAGAAAGTGGTTGAAGAGAGTCCCGCAGAAACACAAGGACGAAGAGGAAGATCAAAGAAAAGAGGTCAAGAGGAACCAGAGGAGGAAGAGGCTGAAGCAGAACAACCAGTTATGGCGCTAGGTACTCCTATAAAGCAGGAACCAACTGGTAAAAGGGGAAGAAAGAGGACCAGGGATGATGCTGAAGATTTGCAAGAGCCACCAGTTGATGACCCAGCGACTCCTGAAACACCAGCTGCAGCTACACCAGCCAAGAAGAAAGCTAAAAATAGCTATAGTGAAACACCAACTCATGTTGTTAAACAAGAACCAATTGATGATGGTTTTCCTTCACCAACTCCATCTCCAAAGAAGATACGTAGACCTCCATCAACACCCGGTTCATCAAGTGATATTTACAGTATTGATCAGATTGACGAAGAAGATGAAGATGGTATGTCATCACATTCTACACAAACACCACAACCAGAAGAGATGCAACCATTTGTAGAGTTTCATGTTGTATTGGAGTCTCCTGGAAGAAGAACTGTCCAAACTCAAACTGATCCCAAACTTAAGAAGAAGAAATTTGGACCATTGAATATGAATTTTGATGATGAAGGACTATTTGATGAAGAAGAAGAAAGTCCAAGAAGAAGAAGAAGGGAAAATGATATTTCTCTGTTTGAAGATACTGAACCAAAACGAAAATCTATAAAGAGAAACACTGAAGAGGCTTTGAAATGTCCATTCTGCGATAGAGCTTTTATTGGTCTGGTAAAACACATCAAGAGTAAACACCAAGAAGAAGCTGACTTTGATGAAGAAATGAGAAATGCTAAATGGAGAGAAAGGATAATGAAAGTTTCCAGCCAAGTCTCTGAAGATGTTGTTGAGGTTTGCACTGAATGCGGTAAACAGACTAAGAGCATGAAGAGACACATGGAGCTTCATCAACAAAACCGAATGCAGATTCCTTGCCCAATTTGTGGAAAAGTGGTACTTAAGACTGGTATGAGCTCTCATATGAGGACAGTTCATTCTGGACGTAAACCATACAAGTGCCCTCATTGTGACTATTCATCAGCCTTTAGAGGAAATCTGAATACCCATATCAAAGGAATGCATCTTCATACAAGACAGTACTTATGTAGTGTCTGTAAAGCTGCCTTCAAAACTCTAGGCGCTTTGATTGGACATACTAAGAGGGTCCATGAAGGATGGAAATCTCCTAATCAGAAAATCTTTATTTGCTCAGTTTGTGAGAAGAGATTTACCAAGAAGTACCATGTGGATAGACATATGTTGATTCACACTGGAGAGAAACCTCATAAATGTACTGACTGTGGACGATGCTTCAATAACAAATCTAACCTGATGTCCCACATTCAACTGGTTCACAAGAAGCTATCACCATACATGTGTGACATGTGTCATGAAACTTTCAAACGAAAGAAACTTCTTTTGGAGCATATTGGTAAGGTTCATGTAGCTCATGGTGAAGCTGCGAAAGCTATGCAGGCCTATATTAAGAAGATTGAGGAAGAAGCCCCAGATGATGATGAGATGCATGAAACAACATTGGATGAAGAGAAGATTACTGAGATGACTGAAGTGAAAAATGAAGATGGGACTACAACGGTTTATGCTACAGTTCAAGAAGCTGACTTTGCAACTGTTGTCTCTGATGGAAGTATGCTTCAAGGACAAACATTTACTACTTTACAAACAGAGGGAGGTCAAGAAACTATTATAATTGTCCAAGCTGCTGACTCCAATGAGGTTACCCATACTCTGGTGCAGGAAGATGGTGGACCAGTACAGTTCGCTATGCAGCCTGATGTTGAGATGCCCAGCACCAGTCAAGCAACAGAATTGTTCACACAGATGCAGAATTAGGTGAGTTATTTTTTTATTTAAGTTGTTTTAAATTTAAAGATCTGCATGATTGATTCCAATATGGTTCCAACATCTAAGGTACTTGTAAATGTATTGATAGGATGGTTAGAACTATGAATGCCAAGATTTACTGTAATATATTTGATTTGAGTTTGACACTTATCTTGATACAGTATATTTGACCTGGTTACTTGCCATTTTTTCTTCTAAAGTGGTTTTGAAGTAAATAAACTTCTTTTGTCTTTTCAGATGTTATTAAATATTTATATTTATATGGTATATGGTATGATAAGATAATTAAGAAAACCAGGAGCCACAAATTATACCAACAGAAAATCAGCATGTTGAAAACTGACTATAGATTGTTAACATTGTGGTGATGACAGCAAGTTCTGTTAATACAAAACTGAAATTGATCTTATTCTTTATTTGGCAAATATAGAATTGATTGCTTGAAATTCATTGTATAAAGTTGAGCACCACAATGATTATTATTATTGTTGTATTTGTAAATAATTTTTGTTATGCCCTTAATTTTTATACATCTATACACTGTCCATATTCCAAACTTATGATTGCATTTGATTTAGATAAGATCTGATACTGGCTGAATTCTTAAATGACCTCAAATTAATCCATACGAATTTTCTTACAATTACTTACAAGACAGAAACATTTTGTGGAACTTGTCCCAATAAATGTTAATCACTGTTAACAAAAGGCTGTTGTATGATCAGGTACAGTTCTATCTTTGTGATTTTTATACTGTAGACAAAGTATTGTTTTTGTTATATCATTATTATGTATTGTAAAAATTAAATTGCATGTAAAGGTATTTGCACTAATTTTTGAAGTTGATTGTTCCGAATATTTTTTTCTAGAGTTGAATTATAGCCTAGGTGTATTAAAACTGTAAAAAATTGATTCGCAAGCAAATAAAAGGAGGTTAAAGCATTTTTATGCCAATTTGATGAAATATATTAAATGATTATTAATATATTGCGTATAATCGTGTGTCCAAGCATACAAATCATGATGTGTGGAGTTTTTATTTCATATTTGTTGAAGTTTTTTTATATTGTAAAGTAATCATTCTTGAACAATATTTATCTATGATTTGATTTGAATTGAGACAATGCAGAATTTTGAGTTTTTGCTGAATTTTTAAACTATAGAAACTGGTCAACCTTGAACTTTGAGTCAGCTATTTTAGTTTGGCTATTTTACCCCCAAAATTCTGTAAAGACTTGTAAGAACACAAATTTGTTTTATATAGTCAATTCAGCTTGAAATTCACATGAAAATAATTACTGGAGAGAAATAGACAAAATAATGTGATGTTTCTAAAATTGATTAATGACGTTATCATTAGTATCAACAATAATAACCTGCAACATCTTTTGACCGAAATTATTTCTGGATAATTGGAATTAAACTTTATCATTTAGAGAATTATGTCCCTTCATTTGTATAATGCAATTTAAATGTTATCAGTGTAAGCATGATCGTGTATATATTGATAACTTGAGCACTTCATATGTAAAATTTGTTATTCGTCTTTTTTTCTTTCATTAACATATTAATTAATGCAACAATTTGGATATCTTTGAATATATTTTGGGGTAAATGAGTTGTTATTATGTATGTGGTTTCATCCTTTCAAATAAATTACTAAAGCTTGGTTTATTTGTATATTTGTATAAGTCATCCTTGAGAAGTGTATAAAAATCAGTCATGTATATTCCTTGATGATTAAAAGAAATATGAAATTTCTTAATTTGAAAGTAACAAAGATTAAAACATTCCAAGCTTACTAACATAAGTCTGTGTCTCTATTCAGCTATATTGTCTGAAATATTTTCACTTTTTCGACCGTTATGACAAAAAACTTCAAAGTACCATCTTTATTGCATAAGAAAATAACAGTAACATTCCACAAAATACAGGACATAATTGAAGTTTGCTGTTTTAGAAAGCAGTAGAAACAATTGTATTGATTTAAATATTTATATATCAATCTAAAAGCAGAGTTAAAACCAAACATATTAAAAAAAATTCTAAAAAATATTTCCTTGAGGAGGTAATAGATTCAGCAGGGTACACCAATCAAAAGATTATTTTTAGGAGTACATGATTTAGGTTGTAAAGTACACAGAGAAACAGAGTAATTATATTCTCTAGCCAACTCTGCTCTATCTGTATCAACAAGGTTAGCACAATGGACACCTACAATAAATATGTAGTAGAAAATATTGTTAAATCAATCAATGATTTGAAAAATGGGTGTCGTGACGCATTTGTCCTGATTACATGTTGAGCTTATAATATGGCCCATAAATCCATGTGATGCAAGTAACAAAGGGTGAAATAAACCTTTTTCTACTTGCGTTAAAGAGATTCTTCAGGGTCAACTTGTAAAATAATGTGTGTACTTGTGTAAAACATTGTTCACCAGACAGTTACATTTACAGAGACGGTTTCATTCTCTTGTAAAGCTGTTGATCTAACTGTACAACATTATCTAAAAGCCCCATTGATAATGATAAGATGAAAATGATATTTCCATTTAAAATACACATAACACATTTCAGACTGAAAAAATACCAACCTTGATCTGCTAGAGCAATATTAAATTCTGTTTGATCTGCAGCATGTCCAAGAGTAACAAAATCCTGAAAACAATGTGACAAATGATGCTTTGATAAAAAATGAAATGAATTTAGTTTTACATCCTTATCTTCTGCTCTATATAGGCAAATGATTACCGGGGAAACCTTACCAAAGAGGTGTTTGAGTTTGCTGCAGTCTTAGAAAAATATTGTTTATACCATTTGAAAGCGTTCATTGAAGCGATTGAAATGTGAAAGCTTTTTTACGAACCTTGTACGTAACTCCAGTATTTATAAATAAGTTACTGCGAGGATAATTTATTTTATGAGTTTTTACAATGCTACCATAACAACAAGGGCATATAACAAATGATGCAGTATTGTCTAAACATTGTTGTAAAACCATATCAGTAGCAACACCACAGGCATGTAAACATACCCCAATATCAAACTTACCATGGAAATAATCTAGATTGCACTGGAATAAATACATATTTAACTTTATTGTAAAGACATCTTTTGTTAATATGCAGAGGGTTTGCCTACTATTTCGATTAACACCATTCCAATTTGCTGTCATATGTCTTAGGTTCTTCACTAAAACTATTTTATGTCATCAACATTACAAATGTTGATAACAATATCAAAAATATATGATATACCTGAACAATATCAAAAATATATGATATACCTGATAAATTACAACATTTGTTAGCTGTAAACTTTCTATTCTTGTTCTCGCTCTTTCAATCGACTCCTCTTTATTTTCTATCAAATATATCTGAAAGTCATACAATAATATACTGTAGCATTTCAAACAACATTGTATGATATATCATACTTCCAATTTGGCTTGTATCAACCTCATGATGTATAATCTCTCTGGTTGCAATAAACAAGGAACTTTATTCAATTGAAAGAAAACAGTTTAAATGTAGTATGTAACAATACAATACCTTGCAGTCGGGTAACAAGTAAGCTATAACAATCCCTAGATGTCCCTGAAAATTAAAAATAAAAAACATTTATTGAAATCATATAAATCTAACACTATCAATTGGCAACTGTAGGCCTACTACAACTTGTGTTTAAAAACAAAATCTGTCAGTAAAATTGTATATATTACAGCAATGAAGTAAATTATAGTCAATCTCTTTGTTCCAAATGTTACAATCCATCTTATGGTCGCAAATTTCCTACCACAGATTTCCCTACTTGCAGTAGTAGGTCGGCGCTTGATTGAAGAGATTGAATCTGTTCTGATTCTGCTGCCAATCGAACCATACAGAAAGCAAATAGGTCACATTCAATATTTGTCTGTATATTTCCTTCTCCACCATTTTGTTTTTGTCTACATTCTGAACTCTGAACTTGCAGAACTCGAGCAGCTCCTTAAATGCCGTGGCAGTGGAATTACTAGAATAGCTCAGTAGCTGGTGAATTATCGTCTGCTAGGCTATTAGATTGTAGTCCTGACGTCATGGCTAGTGCTTCCATGAGTTGATCTGATGGTCCACCTTGACTACCTTAAATACATGACAAACAAACTTACACCTCCACTACAGAAATCTACAATAATATCACCAGACTTTGCCAGTTTCACTACAGCTGTTACTAGATTCTCTAATTGTTGACATTTTCTTTCTATTCTTTTACGAGGAACATCACCTTAAATATAGATATCTAAAATTAAATGACACTAAAATTGGCTAGTTTAAATAATCTGTATACAGAAATGAACTTCAGAAACAGTTCGAATGAGAAATTTGTAGCATTTATTATATAAACGATAGTAAAGTTTAGAGCTTCATACCAACCTTCCTGTGGATGAGCACTTAATGGTAAATCTTCCCAATCAATACTGACATCTTCATTACAAGGATGTTTACCCAGCTTAACATCAATGTTACTCTTCTGAAATACACAAATCAGATTTAACTTGATTACTTCACAAGGCTTGAGTCAGATGAATACTCAACCTGAATTTCTTTTTCAAAGGAATAACAAAACAACATGTTAGTTCATAAATTAGACTAATTGAAAAGAGAAAGAAAGGAATATCTCACTTGAATTGATTGTAATATTTCTGTTACTTCAGGTTTTATAGCCCGAACAGTTGATTTATTTCTACGACTGAAAAACAAACCCGGTGAATAAATTTAAAGGAATTTGGTCAATTACATTATGTATGCCTTATGCAAGCCACAAAAACAAAAACATAGCCTTATACAGTTAGAAAACATTTTGAACATATTTCTGTTAAGTTTTGTTGTTTTGTACTGAGCCAGTCATATGATATTAACAGCTACTGAAGATGAAACAAGAGGATACAAGAATGCAGAACTGGCTTTATCGATCAATTTAGTTATAGAATAAGCTTCTAATTTTTCAATTTTTTTAAATTGATCACCACTTACTGAAGTTCCATATTTTCATCCACAGGAACAGCATCAGACATAACTCTAAATGTTACACAATCAATTCCTGCAACTCTTTGATTCCATGATAAACCACACTGTTGACACGATTCCTGTATTCTAGGTAATGATGACATATGATCTAACCATCCTGAGATATTTGGTAGATGTTCTTTTAAGACATCCATTTTAAAATTCAAACTTTTCTACAAATCATAAAGTTTTCATTACTGGTGCTGTATTGAATCCTAAATGGTTTAGAAATGTTATTATAATTTAATGCACAAGAGATACTGCTGTGTTGAAACATTTCAGATATGTAACCCATCATCACTATTAATATAGTGAATGTGTCATGTTAGACTTGACAGTAGGTCTACTTTTAATGTATGGTCAATTATTTGTAGTACTGCAAGAACTTCACTCACATGACTATTGAACTATCGAGTGAGACAATCAGACCACCTTTATTCAGTCAACATACAAAATGTAGCTTTTTAAGCTAATAATAGTGCTATTTTACAGTAGCAAGACCACAGGAGAACATAAAGAGCAAAACGAAATCTTATACTGAATGTAGATTTTACTGTATCAAAAGGCTAAGTTTAACAAGGGGTTTAAAAAAATTCTCTTACCATTAAAAAGTAACAATAAACAAACAGTATAAGATCAGCAACAGTCATCTCTAAGCCTTCAGAATAAACATGAACAAATTCTACATCTAATATAGCTATAGTTTTAAATGCTGAAATTATTTCTTCTATAGAGTTAGGTTCACTTCCTACACAGCCACAATTATCTTCGTTTGGTGAGTTATCATCCCAAGCGCTTGTTGAGAGTTCATCAGAAACACGTGAATCCTGCACATCAATGTTATTGGAAACGTTTTGTTTTGAAATTTCTTGTTCAATTTCAGCCAATCGCTTATTCTCCCTTCTTTCCAATTTTCTTTTCTTTTTCTCTTTTCTACGTTCTGCCTTTTCTTCATTTGTTTTCTGTACAGGAAGAGTTATTGGCCTTTCTTTGTCTTTTGGTTTGTATTTTGGAATTCTGTCTTTGGCATACTTTTTATCACTTTTAAGGTACAAATTGTTTTTAACATTTTTATAAATAAAATATCTACGAATGCCATGAGGTAAAATAACATCACGTTCAAATAAACAGTCCTTTCTATCTCGTTTTAACGACATCAGCAATTCTCTTCCACTCTCTGGCTTGAGAATCTCATCTCTATTTTCAACTATAATGTGTTTCTTTATTTTATGATCATTATGTATTTTAGGAGGCTTTGAAAAATGCATCTCTAATTTCAATAAATCTACTGGAATAACAATTTCATTTTCTTCTTCTACATCCTTTTCACTAAAATTGAGAGTAAAATGATTGATATGGAATGCAAAAAAGAAAAAATTGCAAAAAAAAGGACATCTTAATTAGAATACTAGTATATTTATTTTAACGATCCAACTTCAAACTAATTATAAAAGTTTAGAGCAATGATCACATCTGAAAAATATTTCACACTTCACAGCATCCGTTTGCCAGAAAATTTTGGCATCTTACATCTGACTAGAATTCTGACTCTAATGAGTGAAAGAAACAGACACAGTGACATTGGAAACAAAGTTTTTGCATTAAAAGGAATCAAACATTCTTCATATTTGTCTCAAGTTATACACAGTGCAATATCTCTACAGAAAAAATATTATATATAACATATACTCACTTGATTTTAGACACAAGATTTAAAATGGTATTAGGAAGATCAACTTCACACAATCTAGTCCACCCAGATACCTGAAGTTATACCGGTAATTGGGTTCTTATTCAATATTTTAAACTTGATTCCGGAACTTCATTGATTTCATATCCTTTCTAAGTTTTTATTATTGACTAAAATATTCTATGTTATGTGTCTACCTCCTGGCTATGAATTTTCTAAGCGGTCTGAGCGCTAGGATGTCCTAGACACAGTAGTATTAGGTATCATAGGAGATACTCTCCCATAGAAGAACTGGCCTTGATTGCAAGTAGAAGATATAATACAGATTTTGTATGAAAATAAATCAAATAATGAAAAGTCTTCATAGACTTATTTCTTCTGGAGAGAAATCCAAACATACAATGGAATTGCTTCAGGCAGATCTAATATACTGTGAACAAGAATATTACTAAAATTTTGATTTCTTTTATAAGCAGTGAGCAAACATTTGGTATAGATGTTTGGGATTTAAATTTAGAGTTCCTTATTAAGACTCTGGAACACCATTGTGCTAAGATTGTGTTGAGTTTAAGTAACCTTGATACTACTGACTCAAGGCCTTGCAAAATTATGGCTAGTCATAATCTCCGCTGACACAGCAAATTACCTCCCCTGAGACACTGAAGAACCCTTGATCAGAAAGAAAAGAAATCTTACCTCAGCACACATTCTTAAACTTCCATTTCTAAACCCCTATAATGATACAAGTAGTTCAAATCCATTCAAAATAAACTCAACAAATAGAGTCCATAAAGCATTAACAAGGATATCAACACATAAAATATTTAAAAAAAATTCAATTTGGTGCACTATTATGAACCAAACTTTTAAGCAAAAAGATTTCGGAAAGTCATGAAGTCATGCATTTTGTGAAAAAATTCTGAGTAAAATAGGCAACCTACCAACAAATCTATGAAGTTTTCTCCAGGATTATTATGATGTGATGATTGTATAAGATGTCTAACTGTACCACACAGACCTGATCTTATCATACAAGTTTCTTCATCAACACTAACAGGTAATATACAGTTTTTAACTAAACAAGGTAGACAACTCTCTTTAATATATTCTATATTCAAACCAGATAAAATACAACTTGACTGAACAACATACTTTTCTGGAATAAAAGTTATCAGAAAGAATTAGAAATAAATAATATTGTTGTGCACAGAGATTTAGTATAATATGATCAGTAAGTATCTTGAAGGCATAATCTCAAATTTTAAATTGTCCAAGCAAGGACTTCAAAATACACGTATCTGTGTATGTTTTGAATTGTCCATTTATATCTAGGAAAAGCTCAGTTTCAGCTGGTTTCATTAATATAAGCAATAACAGATTGGAAGGGATTTTTGGTCCAAATTTTGATATCTTTTTTTCTAGATTGTAGCTGAATATTATGTTAAATAATGTATGGGAAAGCTATATCATTTGATCTCTATCACCTGGTTAGATAAATAAATCTTTTCAGAACTTAATTCATCACAATACAAACTTCAAATTCTTACCTGTAGATTTAAGATCATTTGGTATGACTAAGAAATACTGAAAATGGTATGACTGACAGTATCTGGACACAAAGAGCAGAGCTGATGAAACAAGAGGTAGACTTAATCTACCATCATCCAAACACACCCCTTCTAGATACAGTTTCTGACACATCGTTAATGTCTATCAAAACAACCTCTGAAATACAAAGGAAAAATTAGTTTAAAAGCTAAGGTGTATATCCATATGATTATGTCCCCCTATATGTTGCTTAAGAATTACATACACATTAAAATCCTGCTCTTGCGTCCACCTTTATAAAGCAATCATCTTTAAAACCAAAATAAAGTCCCCCCACCTCTACAAATTATAAATATATTTACTGCTGATAAGCAACTACCAGCAATCATGTATTTTAACTTTTTATTCCTGTGAAATCAAAATGAATGAATTTAACGAGTAGGCCTTTTACATTTTCTTATAGTTATCTTCTGACCTAATACTCTTCTAAGAAACAATCTTCATTTAGATCTTGTGATTTTTCCTTGTTGAGTGGTCTCTCCATACTATACATATGGCTTATAAGTTTTGGTTAAACAGAGTTAATAAATCTCTAACCAATAAAATCATTATCATGATAAGTCCTCTATAGTCAGATAGAAGATTTTCCTATTAGACAAAATTGGAATATCTGTTGAAATTTCATATTGATATATCTAATTAACTCAAAGTCTACCTAAGACTAAAGTTAGAGTCGGGAGTTAAATTCAACATAAAAAAAAATTGATGAATTTGTTTCATTAAGGCTAGATCTATCCCAGTGATGAAGAAAAGGCAATGAATGTTATTATTGAATGAATTAATCATGCAAAAGTCAAAAATATTATTAATTTGATAAGAAAATCCCTTAATAATTGACTTAAAACACCTTATATATTTCTGTAGGTAGCCCAATCCTTTTTTGGTACAATAGATCTACCATCCCTTCAATTCATAATACAATAATAAAGGCTTATTAAATGTATATAACATGTGGAGAACAGCTCTCATAGATGAGTCACGTGTATGTAAGGAAAAGCAATGCAGACGAATTTCACCGCCTTTGTCGGCTTCTGTGATAATATTTGCTAATCAACTAAATTCAAACTAGCGAAAACATGGCAAAGAAACTTTTAATCTATCCACCTGCCCTGTTAAAATGAGTCAAACTAAATTGAAGACGTTAAATGTTGAAGTATTTGATCATCTACAACAAGGGAAATCTGTGTTTACTTTACATTCTAATCGGACGGTATTTCCCTACAAATTATGGACCAGTACATTTTTATTATTTTAGGGGGAATTCACAATTTTCACCAAACCAGTTTTGTTTTTTTGCAAAACACTTCAATGTTAAGGAAAACTCATATCCGCAATAGTTATGTAAACTGTAAATTCTAATAATAAAATACATCTTAAGCCCACAGTGATGTATAAAGTAACAAAAGATTTGGTTGACCCCCAAGTAGAAATACAGTCACCCCTTTACATACATGGGGCAGCCTCTCAGCCATTCTGTCGCCAATAAATCGTGACGTCACTTTTCTCAACACACCATTCAACCAAATAACATGTTTATTATATTCGCTACATCCGAAATGAAATAGTGCATGTTATATACATCTAAACTGATCTAACGGTTTTTTTATTGTTAAAAGAGACATTTAATATTATTAAATCACTGGTAACCATTTCTACTGATTTAGGTTTTTAAAAGTGCCGTTTAAATGTATAAAAACAGGAAGTGCGTAGAGGTCGTTTTCGTGTAGTAATATCAATGGTTGTTTCCAGTGATGCGACTTCCCGTCTGACTGTCGCCACTTACAATAGCAAAGAAATTTTACTCTCTGGCTTGTGACTTATTTTTGATGGAGAAATTTCACGGATGGTTTTCCCGCCGTAGAAATAGCACTTGATTGCTGAGTTGCAATATTTCTGAAGATCAGGAGGTTAATACATTTGTAGCCGGAGTTGGACAGGTAAATTTTTCACTTTCTTTGAGAGGTTTCGTTCCAAAATTCGCCATTTTTGATGAGTAGACTGTGAAATTTCTCAACTTGTTGTCGACAGCGTGGCGATATCATGTCTGGGTGAAGGAGTACCTTACAACAAATGGTATTTCACTGTATTAAAATCCTTTTTTCTGACCTAATGCTTCATATAACCATCCAAATGATGGAGTTCAGTGCTAAGAAAGATAATTAGATATGGCAGTCCAATGCAGTGCACAATAGAATTTTTGACATTTATCTTAATATGACTGATTTTTGCCAAAGTGACTTCTTGATCTTGATTTGTTTCTTTGGATGAGATCTATATCCAAAAGAAAACCTGTGACAGTTGTACCAAAATTAACAATGTTTTTTCCTGTTCTGGAATTCCTGCCTGTAGTAATGGTGGCAGCCGGCCGTGCTTTTATTTATGGAAAAGGAAAATAGTTTTATTAAGATGTAGATTAGTTTTACAGTTAATTTTAATTTATTGTGAACTGTAAAATATGTAAAGAGCAGGATTTTGCAAATTATCTTTGTTGAAACCATTAAACACTCTTAACAGACAGGTTTAGCAACTTTGCTGCACAAGAATGAGTCTGGTCAGTGAAGCATTTAATTGGGTGTTAACTTCACTAATTAGCCTGTTAACTGTCAACTTATAACACTGGGGGTGTCAGTATACCAATGTCTCAATCACTTGACTTCAATAAACACAATCAGGATTTTAAACTAATTATTTTTTCTCACTTTCAAATGGTAATTAGTTTTCTATGTTAATTGGCTTCCAGTTAAGAAATATATATATACATGGTTTGGTGTAGACTATTTAGAATACCGGTACATAAAATAAATTTTGTGAGACCATGTTGATGTGAGTGAAGCTTTTTACAGTTCTTGGAAGATTCTTATCGGTACCGGTACCCTAAGAGTAACACTACTGGTATGCCTAAAAAAAACATTTTCATAAAATCGTTATAATATATATGGAAATGAAATTTAATTATAAATCTCTCACAAGGTAGGCTACATTGCTAGAAATAGATATTTTGACTTGACTTGGTGAAACCAGTCACAAATTTGTCAAAAAGATATTTTATCTTATTGGGTTCTTTGCTTTGCAGGGAAAGAGGGCATGCATATATACTGTATATATGATATTATAAATATACAGCTCCATAATACATATCTTTGTATTAATTTGTCACTTTTGACGAACATAAGGCTACATTAGAGAGTAGAAACCAGAACTTGTCCTTAGTCACTATAAGATTTAAGCTAGACAGTAGGAGGTAAGACGGTCAAACTGAATGAATTTAGTCAGACTGGCATATTGCTTTCATCAATAAAGATGAAATAAAAGTTAAAAGCTGACCGATGTCCAATGGAAAGATTAAAGATGTAAAATGTTGTCAAGTCTGGTGTGTTGTTTATTTATAGTCTAATACAGTTCAGTCAACAGTTATCCCTGTCTTCTGGAAGTCATTTGTTCAAATTTTACTTTCATTGACACAGATGTGCTTTAGTTTTTCTTTGGGCTTGAACCAAAGTTACCAAAGTAAGATACAGTACCGTAGCAAAAATGTGCACTGAAGTGAAAATCAGGTGCTACTATTAAGTGTTTATTATGGTTTGGTATTTCATTTCTGCACTGATTATTATAACATTGATTGAACGAAAACTAGATTGAGATCAGAGAGTTAATTATATTTTTATCAAACCTTACACATTAAAGATTCCAGTATGCTAATTATTGCCGTATATAACTCAAATCTAAAATTACAGTTTAAAGTTTGTGAAGCGCTAATATTCCAAGAGCCCACACCTGTTTTACTATATTGGTGAAAGGTAAAAAATAATAAACCGTTTATTTGAATAATGCAGGTGATAGAAAATGAAAATAAAATTTAGGTCAATTTTGTTATATTTTCTTCTCAATATGAAACATTCATTTGAACTCACTTCACTCATTTTGAAGTCTATCATAATATTCATAGTGTGTATAGTATTATAGGTACTTGGGAATGTATTTTTTTATGTCAAATGCACTTCATTCTTGGGTCAAATTAACACTTTCACTCGCTATTTATTTTACTTTGATAAATGACATCTAGTATTATATATTTGTGGCAAACTATATCATATCATAATTGATTTAGATTACTTAAATGTGCCAAATAAAATGGAAAGTAAACTTAGAGTACTGGTATAATCGAAATTAATTGTAATAGCCTAAACTAGATATCATGAGCAAATCATTTTTAGTAGGAGAGATTTTCTAGTCCCCAATGATCTTCCATGTCAGTGAGTAATGAATCAAATAAAAACGGGAGATAAATGTTCAATGAAAATAACTGACAAGTGTGATTCACTATAATGGATGATGGCTTTTCTCTAAGAAACTACAAATCTAGGGTAAAAAATCAATTTGATTGGAATCTCTTTAACACATGTAGTGAAATAACTGCAGATTATTTCAATAAAGTTAAGTTATTATGTGTTGTATTGTTGCCTCCTTTTTGTCTAATCAGTGGATTTCAACCAGGTTTAAATTATAAATTTTATGTTTAAAACTGTCAGACTTTGAAGATAGGATTAAGACACTTGTCTTTTCACTACATAAATTCAATATTGTAAAGTTCTACGAAAGATGTTTTAGTACAATATCGAACAAATCAGTAGTTTTGGTTTATATAGAATCCTTATTTGAAATCCTCTTGGAAGTTTGTTTTTATGTTTTTTTTGATAATTTGTTTTTTCTTTTTTTTCAGCTATGACGTCGCCTTTGTCAAGTATATTTTCCTTCACAAGTCCAGCTGTGAAACGTTTATTAGGATGGAAACAAGGTGATGAAGAAGAGAAATGGGCAGAAAAGGCTGTGGATTCTTTGGTTAAAAAGTTAAAGAAGACGAAAGGAGCATTGGAGAATCTAGAAAAGGCATTAAGTCAGCCTGGACAATTAAGTAAATGTGTCACAATACCACGATCTCTAGATGGTAGATTACAGGTGTCTCATCGTAAAGGCCTACCCCATGTAATTTACTGTCGAGTATGGCGTTGGCCAGACCTACAATCTCATCATGAACTCAAACCTTTAGAATGCTGTGAATATCCCTTCAGTGCCAAACAGAAAGATGTCTGCATCAATCCTTATCATTACAAGAGAGTTGAAAGTCCAGGTAATAACTAATAGCTTCTTTCGAAATATTTTTGGAGAGCTTGTAAATATATTATCAGTACCGGTACTTCAGTGTTCACAGATTTTCTCTGTGACATTTTTTTTGGATTACAAGCACTTACTATAATATTGTATTATTTCTAAAATTAATTGAAGGAATTTCTTTACCCTAAATTAGATATTGCGAACTAATATGATCGTTTCAAGAGAACAATGTTGTGCTATTAGTCAGAAATAAAATACTCCTAAATCTTTTCCAATTATACAAAATTTCAATTCAGAATACCATGAATCATGATATAAAATAAACATAACCTAGCATGAATATTGTCATTATTTTTCCATTTTGAAAATCTGTGGAAATGAGTAGGCCTATCTGATGAAAACTATGTAAAGATTCATGACTCACTTAATAAGATATTGATTAGAAAGTAAAAAAAGAAATGTTCCATCATTGTAACAGTACGATGAGTGAATCAATAAGTCTAGAATAAAAAACATGTAATTTGATGTCATGGAGTCAGATAAAATAACCCCTAGAGCGAGAAAACAATAATTTAATGCATTTTTTAGCAACCTTTAATGTCTAAATGAAACCAATTTTTTCAAATAAGGAAATTACAGGAAGCTTTAAAGGAAATAGAAATAGGCTGTCTGCTGATTTTAAAGGAATATGCCTTTGATTTGTAGCCTTTCATAATTATCAAGGAAATATGGCCCGTTTTACTTGTTAGCTTATTTATATGAACATTTTGTCTAGGTACCGTACCGGTATTATAAAATCTTACATCACTTGCATGAAGTCTAGGATATTTATCAAATTTAAATATATAGACTGGAATAGTATTATTTAAGTAACAAGGTTGAAGATAGGCTTGTTACCAGCCCAGAAAAAACTTATGTTATCCCATCTTTTGTGTATCTTTGCATTAATTTATCTAAATTAACTTATTGAAATTTGATCAAACATTGTCCAATATAAGCCCCTGATAAGACGCTCGGTAAATCGCTGCATAGCCTACTGCTCACACTAAAAATAGAGAAGGCCATAAATCATAAAAGGCACAGAAAGCATAAGAAATTTGTAGTCACCCATCTTAATGACATGACTAAAGTAATGCTGCGAGCAATAGAAATAATTATATTTTCAGTATGATTCTTTAGGAAATTTGAGAATTGGTATTTTGAAATAAAATGATGAATTATAATGACTATGAATGTTGCAATGGTTTCATGGTTTTAAACTCACAAATGTGTATGGTTGTATGTTGATAATTTAATTATATAAATCACTGTTTATTTTTACAAGAATAATCTAGTTGATAAACTGAATAAACAAAGTTTGTTGAATGAAACTTGAGGTCAAATACTAAATCAACTATTTAAATGATAATAAAGATTGTAGACCATCTGAGAAGAAATTATCACAATATTAACTATCATATAGATATAGATTGTTTTAAGACAATACACATTGGCAAAAATACAATATCAAACCACCATTTATTAATGATTTTCAACCATAAACAAAATGCGTGGTTTCAAAGGTTCTGTCTTCTTTTCTTCATATTATTAGTGTTGATTAGGCCATAATTTTGTTATCAATCGCATGATCATATAACAATTTTAAGTGAATGGGTTGAGGATTTATTTGTATCAGAATCAGTCAATGTTAATAATATAAGCTTATACAATAAATTGTGATAAATTTGAATACACTAAAACCTCTATATTGATTAAAGGGGCACAATCTTGATTTTTAGTGGTCGTTTTGGGCCTTTGTTACATTTAAACAGTCCTCAGAAATATTCAAGCTCTAAGAAAATCGAAAAATACCTTGAAATATACCTAAAAAATTTCACTTTTATTTTTTTACCGTGCTGTACGCGGCTGGTCTTCAGTCAGTCTGAAAATTGTGTGTCCTGTTGACAAAATCTACAATTGTAATTACATGTACTTTCTTTTTGTTTTATCAGTGTGGGCCTGCGCAGTAGTCTATTTATAACTCTTTGATTTTCCAATATGGCGGGACGTTCATAATATCTTAAGACATTATGATTTTCAAACACGGATAAATATGTATACCCATGGATTTGAAGGCTCAAATTTCAAAGGTATGCTCTGTAGACTATGTCTGATTAGCTAAACAAAAGATTTCATGTGTTTGAGGCTGTCGGATGATTGTCCGAAACAAATCAAGCCTGTGCCCCTTTAAAGGTAATAGATGAGGCTGTGTTATTTTAGCTAGTGATATGTAATAGCTGACATGATAGGACTATATATTTGTATTACCGTCTGTATAACAGGTTAATAATAAGTAACTACCAGTGACCTGGTACAGATATCTCAATCACTCTACTTTATCCTTGTTAAAATATTTTCTTGTCAATCTGACTTTTCATTGATCTTATCTTTTAATTGCTGATCATGTAATCCCGGCATTGATTCATCTTTTAATTGATATGTAAGATTAGTAAGCTTATCCTACACTCTGATGTCCTATTCCCTCAATACCCCTACGAAAGATCACAGTGCAAGATTAGGTACAGGCTTTTACTCCTATGTTTTTAGATAGATTTGAAGCAGTAGCAAGATCTATTTCTTAGTTGAAAGATTAATGTTTCAAAGTACACAGCTGACAAAAAAGCTGAAAAGAAACATTTGCCTTGATACAGAACACTAACATGTTTATAAATGACCATATGTTGACATATTATTGGCTCCCCAGTTTTAGCACATTGAAATAAGAGTAGTGATCCAGTTGATAAAATGTAAACTAACACAGTTTGATTTAAATTTGGTTGCAAAGTTATGAAGATTAAGAATTTTCATCCCCATTTTATGGCATTGTTGATTCCCATGATTCTAGTATGGTACAGACTGAATAGTATCAACTGGCTCCTGTTGTATATTATGTAAATATTTGTTTTTCAGTTCTTCCACCTGTATTAGTACCTAGATACAGCGAATTTCCTGCTCAGCATGGTGGTCCTAATCATATGCCATTACTACCCTTTCAACAAGTTCCGGAACCTTCCATGCCTCACAATGTTACTTACCCATTTCAACAACCCCAAGCTACACCACCTCAACAACAACCTAATTCACCACAGAGTTCTGGACCAGGTAGTCCTTACGGTTTACCAGGTAATTTCTCTGGCTCTTAGTAAGAGAAAATTCAAGCAAATGATTTGATTATTGTTGTTTTAATGCATTATCCATGTATTCTTTTATGAAATGAATACAATTCACTTGATTCTGCTAGGTTAACTCTATATATGTTTACATCACCAAATTTTGTGAAGGTGTTTTTATACGCCCACATGAATATGTGGATGTATATTATCGTTGCCCCTGTCCATCGGTCCGTCAGTCCATCAACATTTGTTGTAGACACAATAGAAGTTACAATTTTATATGGATTTTAATGAAACTTAGTTGGAGCATTGGAATTTTTCGATGAATGGTTTTTGAGTTATTGCCCCTGCCTCAATATTTGTTGTAGACACGACAAAAGCAACAATTTTCAATTGATTTCAATGAAACTTGGTGTAAGCATTGGAATTGATAAGACGGCGATCAAGTTTGAATTTGACGAACAGTTTTTGAGTTATTGCCCTTGACTTAGTTACATCGCGTCAAAATTTATTGTTGATGCAATAGAAGCTACAATTTTCATTTGGATTTTGATGAAACTTGGTATGAGTATGAAATTGATTAGACGTTAGTCTTCGTCAAGTTCGAAATCGACAATTTTTTTTATGAACTTTTTTTTTTAGTTATTGCCCTTGACTTAGTGAAATCTTGTCAAAATTTTATTGTTGATGCAATAAAACCTACAATTTTCAAAGGATTTTGATGAAACTGCGTGTGAGCATTGGATTTGATTAGACCTCAGTCAAGTTTGAATTTGAAATTTTTTCAATGAATGGGTTATTGCCCTTACCTTAGTGAAATTGCATAGAAATTCTGTTGTGGTTGCAATAAGAAGCTTCAATTTTCAAAGGATTTTGATGGAACTTGGTGTAGGCATTTTAATTAACAGTAGTCAAGTTTGATTTGATGACTTTTTAAAATATTTTTTTAGTTATTGCCCTTGACCTAGTAAAATTGCAAAGTCAAAAGAAGCTACAATTTTTTAAAAGATTGATGAAACTTGGTATGAGTATTGAAAAAAGGATAAGATGGTGGTCAAGTTTGAATTTGACGATTTTTTTTCATTTGATAGTTTTTTTAGTTTTTGCTATCGGGTTCAATATTCAGTACATGTTTCTTGAGTTATTGCTCAAAATATTATTCAAATTCAAGGCTGCCATTGGGCGTATATTACCTTGCCTGGCAAGCTATCTTAGTATTTAATACAGCCAAATGATATTGGAAGTATGGAGAATCAAAATTGATTAAGATAAAATCTTTTTTTTTTTTTCAAAATAATATTGAAAAGTGATCTGTTGCTGGAGATAGATAATAAATGGAATATCAAAATCCTTGTGTAGCTGTTGCATATAAATTATATGAAGAGTTTTCACCAATCATATAAAAAAAAAGACAAAATTGATTGTTTTATCTAGTCACTGGCCTGAAAATTTGTCTACATTCCCTTTGTAATTAGGTTGTTAGAGATTAATTAGAGACATGTGAGACAACTGGTATTTTTACCGATCATTAGAAACTTCTATTTTCGATTGATATAAATATTAGCTGTCTAATAATATAATATAAAATTATATGAAAAAAGGTAACCCATCTTTAAAATGAAATTACACTGCAAACTGAATCAAGGATATTTCCTTTTGTGTTGTATTAATTAAATTCAAAATAAAGCGTTGAGATTGAGTATCTGAAATGTGTTGATGAGATTGATATGGACCAACACACATCAAAAGGGACATAACTCTTTTATTATATTGACTATTTCAGCTGACACCCCACCACCTGCTTACCAGCCACCAGATGATAATAATCAAAATAATATTAATATTAATCAAAGTAATAATATACAGAATGGACCTACACCTATGGATACAACATCAATGCCTCCACCTTCAGGTAAACTATTGTAAACTTCTACTGTCGTAGATATTGTAAGCCTTATTTTATAGATCATTGAAATTATATTTGTTATCATTTGTCAATGTCAACTATCTTTGTATAATGCCTTGCATGTTTCAAATTAAATATAAGCTTATATAATTTGTTTTTAATATTCCTTGTTAACATTTTGGATTAGCCAGATCTCGAACACAGCATGTACAGTGTATCACAAATGAACTTGTGATGCAATAAAGATGATTTTCTACATCTATATACTTGATCAAGTAGTCATGTGTTTGAATTTTCAAAAAAAGGTTACAAATTCTACTTGCTCAATTTCTGTGTGCCAGGTTCAAATTTGGTTGCTGTGGATTATAGGAAAAAATTAAAATTCTATCCCTTTAGCTCTGAGATTGAAGGAACCCATCTTTATTGAAATCCTGGTTCATTAAATTTGTATATATTATATGCATGTTTACTATATATTTTTTTAATTTATTTATTTATGCTTTATGTATTTGATATTGGTGTTGACTATTCACTGTGTTTGTAGGTGTATCAATGCATCATAAAGGACCTAATGTTTCACGTCAATTCTCCAATCCACGAGATCAAAGACTGACTTGTCAACTTTCTGTTGGTATGTTTTGATATTTTATTTTACCCTACCTTTTGCCCATACGTATTTTTTTAAGTAATAAAATCTGAAAAGATAGCACTTTAATGATGCATAGAAATGGACTACATAATAGCTATTAAGGTTTTTTTTTTTATTTGAAAAGATAAGCGCCGTAAAGTTTTGGTTTGTGTTACTTCTAATGTTTTAAAAATCACAAGGCTTCCATAAAATACCTATTTGTTTAAGTGGATATTTCTATTGTATGGTGTATCTTCACAGAGCAATATTATTTGGGACACTATAATCTTGTGGTATATTACTTAGTGTGTCACCTCTTTTTATTGTATTGTGCTTTATGGTAGTTTAGTTGCATATCTTCTTCTACAGGTTTATTATATGAAATGAATAACAACTTGAAATTCTGCTGCAGTTTTTTTGATTATCAGTAGAAGCTATGATTAAAGGATAGCTTAAAGGGGCAGTATTCATAACATTCATTATCAAATTTGTATAAGTTATACCGAGAATATTTCTATTTCAATAATTATGTTAAAGATATGGTCAATTTTATTATACTACAGATGTACAGCCAGTAACGTATCAAGAACCTCAATATTGGTGTAGTATAGTTTACTATGAGTTAAATAACCGAGTTGGTGAAGCGTTTCATGCATCAAGATCTAGTATTGTAGTAGATGGTTTTACAGATCCCAGTAATAATGCTGATAGATTCTGTCTTGGTTTATTATCTAATGTTAATAGAAATTCAACCATAGAAAACACCAGACGTCATATCAGTAAAGGTGTGTATTTGACCTTTAATACTTTTGATTTATTTTGACAATCCTTAAGAAGCAAAAGTGATATTTTTAAGAAATATTCCATTTTTGAAAAGCTGGGTACAAAGTCTGAGATTTTCAAGGTAGAGCAATGTCCCACTATTTCAATTTATAAGCAAAATATGGGTCTTAGATTGCTCCCAGTGATTGGGCTCGAAATATAATTAACGAGACTGGAGTACAAAACTTGTAAGATGTAAGAAACTATTAGAAAAAATTGTTATTATTATTATTTCAGGGGTCCATCTATATTATGTTGGAGGTGAAGTATTTGCTGAATGTTTAAGTGATAGTAGTATATTTGTACAGAGTCGTAATTGTAACTATCATCATGGTTTTCATCCCACAACCGTCTGTAAAATACCTCCTGGTTGTAGTCTCAAAATCTTCAATAATCAAGAATTCGCCACATTACTCAGTCAATCAGTCAATCATGGATTTGAAGCAGTTTATGAACTAACTAAAATGTGTACAATTCGTATGAGTTTTGTGAAAGGTTGGGGAGCTGAATATCATCGTCAAGATGTGACCAGTACACCATGTTGGATTGAGCTACATTTGAACGGTCCACTACAATGGTTAGATAAAGTTCTTACTCAGATGGGATCGCCCCACAACCCTATCTCTTCAGTTTCTTGATTTTATTTCTTTAAATTCTATCTGGAGTAATTATTGAAACATTGTCGTAAATAACTTGTGATTCGGTTCCAAGAGTGGTGTTCTAGTTTTCATGGGACATAACTCTTAAAGGACAACACCTGAAGACTATTGAATCAGACCACAGGGAAATTATTTGACTAGTGTACAGACACAAAATGGTATGACAGAACAATGAAAAACACTTTTTGTCTTCCTGTTAAAATATTTTGTATAAAATGTAAAATATAACAAGTAGGTTATAGTTCCTTCTCAATATGAAGGAAAGCATTTGATCTGTAATGGGCATTGTGAACGTGGTTAACTGCCTATATGACATTATTCAGGGCTGTGTTTTGCACAATAATACATGGTAAATGAAAGAACGACCAAAATTTACCCTTGAACCCTTGAAAGAAAATTCTTTAAGCCTTTTTCACATGTAAGACCCAAGAGTTTTCTTGTCTGACATTGGTTCTTGTACTTTCAAAAAAAACAAGACCAGGCTATTTCTTCAAAAAGAAAACTAGAAAGGGTGGTGCAAATGGAAACTGTAGATGTCTAGAATACAAATATACAATGCCAGTGAGAAAAATTACTGAAAATTAATTTGATAAAAAAAAAATATAACATATTTACATTGTAATATAATCATTATTATAATCATACATTGTACCATGGTAGTCAAATGAAGTATCGTTCTTAATATTCAATTGTATTGTTGCATGGAATTTATACTTTCATATTCATATTTATCATGTCGAATTTCAAATCGTTTAAAGTTGCTAAGCAATATTATTTTTTTAGGGAAGTACTTCAAAAGTTTGCCTTTACCAAGAGTATGAAATTTATTAGGGTTCTCCCACCAAATAACTTATAGTGCTTCCTAATTTTTTATTACCTAAATTTTGCTATTTGTTTATCTTTTATATTCATATTTTCCTTGATATTTATTGAGAGTTTACACATATATACAGCAGTGCACAGAAGGTTCACAATCAAAATAAAACATGGATTAGGTTCTTTAAATGCCTGAGACTATGACACAAATTTGGTGGCACAAATTTTGATATTGGTTATTATTGGATTTATTAATATTTTCATCAAAATAAGAAAAATCAATCAAAGATACCAAAAATCTGCGACAAGCCCCAGTAGTTAAGATTTTGTTCCTTCTCTTAAACCTTACTTGAATTATTGCATGATACTTAACATGACCTTTGATCAAATCAAAAGCCCAGCTTGTTTTTAGTTTATTATTTGGAAGTAAAGTTATATTGTATATATATATGTAAATACGACATACTGTACTAGACTATTTCTCTGTAATTATATTAGTTAGTTATAAGACAATACATACATTACCTACTGTTACTCTTTTAATAACATCAAATACACTCTTGATAAAGTTGAGATTATCTCTATAGAAATCATTAATATTTTGGCATTGAAACAAATGTTTTCAAAACCCATTTTAATTTGAAAGTGATTTACAAAGGTGCTACAAATTCAAAACGATTATAAACATATAAAATCAAAAATAAAATTGACTGAATGAAATAAGAGTTAAGTTGATGTATGTATTGCCTGTATTGAGTTGGGCCACAATAATATATTTAACCAACTAAATGTTAATAATTCATATAGTGCTGTATTATTATTTTATATTTCTCTATCTCTATGATTTTTTACTTCTTTCGTTAATTGGGCATGTAGTTAAGATAGTTTTCTAGTGATAAGATGAAAGCAGTTACTTTTAAACAAGTAAGCATTTGATAGTTAAGGTTCGAAGCTATTTTTTTGGTTGATTTCAACTTCCCTTCAAAACAATACAAAAAAATTGCCAGAATCTGTAAAAGGGAACAACATTATTGTAGCATAAACAATAACAAATTTATTAGTAAAGTCATTGCAGGTAGGTTTCAGTTTAGACTGAACAATACAATTGAAAATAATAATTAGAACCTCATTTTATTTTAACTACTTGTCCAATATACTCTCCCCTTTTACTTACTATTCCCAAAATGTATTTGCCAAAAGAGAAAATCAAAGTTTAATTCTGTTGAGGCTCATTTACATGAAAGGCTTGATTCATTTAAAACTAGGATCTGTTGCTGAAGTCTTATTCATGAGTGGGCACAGAATTAAAACCCCAACCTGAACAAAATTTTATGTTGAAAATGTTTTATAAGTTAAAATGTTGAAAAAATGATTTTATTTATTTGTTAAAATTTCTTTCATAAAAACTCACATTAGAAACTCATGTTAAAATAAAATCAACGATTTTTTTCCCAAACCCTGTGAATATCTCTCCATTTACTGTTAAACTTGAATGAAGTGAAGGATCTTCCATTTACTTTGCTCTAGAGGCAAAATGAGAAAGTAGATGTAGTTTCTATCATCCATTTCCACTGTATCTAGACAACAGCTGTAACATAATATTGTAGAAGACTTCGGATGTCTGGCTGTCAGAGACTAGTGTAGACCACACACAAAAAGTCAGGACAACTAATTTCTTGATTTGTAAAAAAAATTCCATTCTGTTTTGCTACAGCTTAAAATGCCAAAAATGAAGAAGCATTATTTATCTGTTTAAACTTATGTGCAGTTTCAGTTTTGTGAGATAGAAAATTTGATTTATATATTAAATTTATTTCCTAATAAAACATAGAATTTTATCAATAGATTTTCTGTTATGTTTTATGTATTTGGTAGACAGCGGTTTGTAATGTAGAAAAAATCAAGATATTTGTAATGGGGAATTATCATTGCCGTGACAAGGAGATATATATCTATACTCTGCAGTATATATTCAATTAAACTAATAGATAGGTCCTCCTTTTTATACGCCCACATGAAATGGGGGGCGTATATTGTCGTCACCCACATCCGTCCGTCCGTCGGTCCGTCCGTCCGTCCACAATTGCTCGTAAACACTCTACACGGTGTAATTCTTGACGGATTTAGATGAAACTTAATATGAGTGTTTATGATCACGCAAGGATGAACCCTATTGAAAATCAGCGAAATCGGAAAAAAATTAGTATGAGTTCGTGCCCTTGTTCTTGAATGGCTCGTAAACACTCTACAACCTGCAATTCTTGACCGATTTTGATGAAACTTGGTGTGAGAGTATGTTATAACTCAAGGATAAACCCTATCGAAAATCAGCGAAATCGAAAAACATTTAGTATGAGTTATTGCCCTTGTTCTTGAAAACGCGTTCAATTTTAGCTTGTAAACACTCTTGAGAGAACAATTTTTAATGGATTTTAATGAAACTTGGCCTGAGTATTTGTTATCACCCAAGGATGAAGCCTTTTGGAAACCAGTCAAATCGAAAAAAAATTAATATCAGTTATTGCCCTTGTTTTTGAAAACGCGTTCAATTTTTAGCTTTTAAACACTCTACAAAGCACAGTTATTGACCGATTTTGACGAAACTTGCTGAAATTGTTTAGTATCACCCAAGAATGAACCCTTTTGAAAATAGCACATATCGAAATATATTTAATAGGAATTATTGCCCTTGTTCTATAAAATGTGTTGGATTTTTGCCTTGTAAACACTCTACAAGTCACAATTCTTGAGCGATTTTGACATAACTTGGCATGAGTAATTGTAATCACCTAAGGATGAACCCTATTGAAATTCAGTTGAATCGAAAAATATTTAGTATCAGTTATTGCCCTTGTGTTTGAAAACGCGTTCAATTTTAGCTTGTAAACACTCTAGAAAGAACAATTCTTAATGGATTTTGATAAAACTTGGCTAGAGTATTTGTTTTTACCCAAGGATGAACCTTTTTGAAAATCAAATAAATCGAAATATATTTAGTGTCAGTTATTGCCCTTGTGTTTGAAAACGGGGTTAACTTTTTGGCTAATAAACACTCTAGAAGGTACAATTCATGACCAATGTTGACAAAACTCACTGAAATTGTTGGATATCGCAAGGGATGAGCCTAATTGAAAATTAAAAATATCAAAATATATCTAATATGAATTAGTGCCCTTGTTCTTTTAAACGCGTTCGATTTTTGTCTCGTAAACACTCTACATGAAACAATTCTTGATGGATTTCGATGAAACTTGGTGTGAGAGTGTGTTATAACTCAAGGATGAACCCTATTGAAAATCAGCAAAATCGAAAAAAAATTTAGTATGAGTTACTGCCCTTGTTCTTGAAAACGCATTCAATTTTAGCTTGTAAACATTCTAGAAAGAACTATTCTTAATGGATTTTGATTAACTTTGGCTTGAGTATTTGTTTTTACCCAAGGATGAACCCTATTATAAATCAAATAAATAGAAATATTTAGTGTCAGTTATAGCCCTTGTTCTTGAAAACACGTTCAATTTTAGCTTGTAAACACTCTAGAAAGAACAATTTTTAATGGATTTTGATGTAACTTGGCTGTGTTATTTGTTGTCTCCCAAGGATGAACCCTATTGAAAATCGAAAAATATTTAGTACAAGTGATTGACCTTGTTTTTGAAAATGCTTTAACTCGTAAACACTCTAGAAAGAACAATTTTGAATGGATTTTGATGAAACTTGGCTTTAGTATTTGTTTTCTCACAAGGATAAACCCTATTGAAAATCAGATAAATCGAAAAATATTTAGTGTCAGTTATTGCGCCTGTTTTCAAAAACGCTTTCAACTTTTGGCTTGTGAACACTCTAAAAATTCCTTTTTGACAAAACTCGCTGAAATTGTTTAATATCAACCAAGAATGAGCCTTATTAAGAATTAAAAATATCAAAATATTATTAAGGGTGAACCCTATTGCAAATCATAAAGATACCGAAAAATATTTAATGAGTTGTTATTAGGTACAATTCTTGACAGTTTTTAATGAAACTAGAGACCCTAGAAAAAAATAGGTTGGAAGGTTGAATATTTCATTCCACTTATTGTAACCTTACTGAAAAGTTTTTATTTGAAATAAATGCTGCCAGTGGGCGTATATTACCTTGCCTGGCAAGCTATCTTTTTAAAAGGGTTGGAATTTATTTTTTAAAGAAAGTCTAATGATCTTTGTCAAAGGGCAATATTTCTTACCGCTATTTAAGGAATGACCTGAACATTTTTTCAGTTTATGAATATATAAACAGAAAAAAACTGTTTATTCAAGATTAACACAAAAATTGTATCACACCACTGCCCTTTGGATATAGGACCTATCTGACAGTAATGTCGATTGCAATAAAGGCCTATATTATTCATCCAAATTTTATCTAATGGATAAATGCAGAGTTCTAGTTTCAGATTTCCATTTTTTTTTTTTCCAAATTTAAAGAAGTTTTGAATATGACTGTTTCTAACTCAAAAAGTAAATCCCCAAAGGGCCTTAGATGTACAGAAAGAGTCTTAGATAATCAAGGATACCTTAAACCTTGTGGAAATTGTCGATGGAGTTATTATTGTGTCTTGAGTTGTCTATTTTACGACTGGATGCAACTGATGCTAGTCATCATTATGAATGTCTCTTGTGTGGGATGGGTTCTGATCAATAGAATTGGTCAGTGTCTCTGACGCCTACACAAAAATTGAATGGATGGAATAAGGTCCGCCTTAATGTAATAATTGCCTTTCAGTATCCGCCTCTATTTAACATGGTTTCAATATTCTTTATATAATATTTATTTTATAAACCTCAAGTGTATGTAATTTACTGTACCTAACACAAGCTTTGACCAATCGTTAGCCGTCTTTTATCATCATTCTAAAAATAGCCAGCATTCCTCAACACCCAGTCTTTACAGTGTGAGGGAAATCCTAAAGAACGACATGACGTTAGTTTTTGTTAATGACTAGCTTTTCGATATTGGAGTATAAAAAGGGGGCGATATTGAGAATAACTCCCTATTTGAAGACGTCATAAATCACGCTGTTTGGTATACAAGCGGGTTATATTGATACTCGAGCTGTACTGTTATCCACACTGTTAACTTTTACCGTCACCGGGAAGTTTACTACTAATTCGTATTTTGAGAAGTCAACACGTGAAATTATTGTTGATAGTTTATAAATTCACAATGGGGGCTTGCATAAGCCGACGATTATCGGATTATTTGGTGTATGTAAGAACTGGAGATAGGAGACATGCTGGCACCGATGCCAATGTCTTGATTATTTTACATGATGATGTTGGTAATTTCACTGACAAAATACGTTTGGATAACTTTTTGAGAAATGATTTTGAAAGAGGAAAATTAGACGTTTTTCACATTCCACGGTCCAAATTACGGCCATTGGGCAAAATTGTAAAAATTGAGTTTTGGAGAGATGATTGTGGAATTGACAGTAGTTGGTATGTTGAAAGAATCCTTGTTGAAAACCGTATAACCAATGACATGTTTGTGTTCCCAATATTTCGATGGATAAAACCTGGACATCATTATATGATCAAACATTTGGACACTTCTCTACCACAAGATGATGAGTATTCAGACCAGAGAAAGATGGAATTGGACGATAAACGAAAGTTATATGTATATGCTCAAAAGGCACCAGGAATGCCAGTTCAGGTGAGAATTGATTCTATTTTGGTTCTAGTGGGTTTCAGGTGATATATATATGTAACAGACATATCTTATTAAGACTGTTGGTGAATTAAGTTCCAAGGGCACAGTGACAGCTGCAGAACTTTAGGGGGAACATTGGAAATGTTTTTTTGTTACCATTTTAAGGGGGTGTGTTAAAATATTAAAAATAAGTGTGAATGATAGTTATGGTTATGAAATGAGGTGTATTAAAATAGGTTTATGAAGATTTTTAATTCAAAGAATACTGATGATGTGTGGTTTGTGATGAAATCACGAATACTAATACAAATTATTCTATTATCTTAAATCAATGTCTTACCATGTTTTCAAATTATCATATGACCAATTTTTTTAAACTTTTTGATTTCTGAAAAAGTCAAAGTAACTATCAGTTACAATGTTGTCAAGTTTGATGTGACCAAAAACTTCGACTGAAAGCAGATCTATATTAAAATAAATAACAGTTCAATTTTTAATCAGGGTTAACATTGAGAAAAGGATCTGCAACTTGTCAGTTATTGTTACAACAGCCCAATTGAGCATGATGAGAGTCAATAGAAGAACAATTGGATATAATGAGAGTGATTTCAGAAATAGAATCAACTTTTAAATAAAAAATAAAGAAATATTCAGTACTCTCTGAAATAATATTTAATAGGAATATTAAATTGGTAGGTAAAAGTTAAAGGCTTGAAGTTCAGCTGATATATAGTAAAATTACTTTTTTAGTTATAAGTTATAATCAGATATAAACTGTGTAGTAACTAGTAACAGCTTTCAGACACTTTAGCTAAGCGGGTAAAATTATTTTGCTGGCTTTGGGTCTGAACGCTTTTAGAACTATATCATATTTTAAAATTTTATGCTGTTTTTATGAATTACAATTACTAGTTGCCATTTAAAAAACTTAACTCAAAGGGAGGTTATGATTTACTGACATGAGTTAAATTGAACACTTTAAAGTCTGAATTACAGTAAGCACAAAATCGACTGCTGGAAACATATTCAGAATTTTTTCTTAACATGGGTCCAGTTAAAGTAAAACTGAAAGAAGTAGAAAATGTTATCTCAATATTCAAAAATGTCAGACATCATTCATTAAGAAGCTTGCATCCCTTTAATACACTTAAACCTCAGGAAGCTGAAATGAGATGCGGTAATTAAATAATTTTTAAGCCAGTTAGATTATGAACATCCTTGATGAAGATATGATGTAGATAAGAATGTTGTATCTTTCTCAGGGATGAAGTGGTTAAACTAGGAAGATGAGTCAGATTCTGATTGGTTCAGTCAAAAGAATTTTCATGTCGGGAAGCAGGATTGGTTTTTTTATCATTTTGATTTTGCCCACTCATTGAAATGCAAACTGAAAATTTGTAATTTTGAAGTTTGAACACCAACTGATTAGAAGATAAGACAATGTCCGACGAGCCGATAATTAAAGAAAGGATGGTCAGTAAAATAAATAATCAATTAATGATCACTGTAATTTGTTTCACAAGTTGTTTATACGGAATGCTAAGTTGGAAAATTAGAAATTGGACGCATCTGACTGTTCATGCTTAAAGCCTTAAGTTGCATTGGAAAATATTACTGTAAGGCTAGAAATTAATGCGTCAACAAATTAATGCGACATGGGGTATAGAGACTAAAATGCGAGTACAAATTAATGCTATCCGTGATAGGTGTCTACAAGTGTTTAATGAATGAAGACCTGAACAATGATCAAGATTTTATCTTTAAATAGTCAAGTGTGAAAATCTTTTGTTTTTTTTATGTCATTGATTGCCAATCAGCTTCAAATTAAGAGGTAATTACTTAATCCCACCCGGTCTCAATTTAAATACTTAACTCCATATAATTCACTTGCAAATATGTATTTAAAAATGCGGATACAAATTAATGCGATTGCGGATAGGTCGCATTTAACGCATTAATTTCTATCTCGCAATAATTTGTAGCCTTACAGTATGCCTTTCTACCTTTTCTAAGTACTAAGAATTGACTAAAACTGTTAAAGTTACAAACACGATTTATTTTAGGTTCAAAAAGATCACCAAGTCAGTCCAAAAGAAAACAATTAAAGATTCAATGTGTTCTGCTCTGATTAAGGCAGGCCATAATTTTAAAAGATATTCAGATCTTTACCCATATAACACATTTATCTCAAATATCATACAAAAAAATGACCCCATCATTATTCATTTTTCATTAGATTTTTAAATTGATTTTACTCATGTGGAAATGTTAGACGCCATTAAAACACCTTAAACATGTTGAATATAGAAAAGATAGAAGAAGCAAGACCTTCTAGCTAGATCTGAATTGTTCATTGATTCCAAACCACATACTTATTTTTTATACTTCCTCAATGCTGTGGTAGATTACTCGTTTGTAGCTTAATATTGTCCAATCAAAATTATCCCTCTAATCTTTCTAGGAATCTCAACCAATCAAATCAAGTCACAAGTTATAGATGCTTTGGTCACATTTCTATGCCTACAAAACGAAAATGTTATGTGCTTAGTTTAATGCGGGTTAATAAGACCATGTGAATACCTATATTGGGAATTGTGGGTTGTAACATTACGGTTAAGTGATGTTACAAAAGCACAGGCGCAGGTATGTAGGCGTAACCTCTTGTGAGAGAGTATTGTTTGTGAAGTTAGTTTGAAAAATAAAAAATATTAAAAATAAAGTTCACAAGCTTCTAAATCTGAAATATATAAGAGGAATACTGGTTCCCATAGGAAAATTATTGACCATGGTAATAATAATAATATTTTTATTTGTGGAACTGAGGGATTTTTCCTAAAATACGACTTAAATGAAAGATGGATAAGGTTTAGTAAAATGAGGAATTTTTCCAATGGTAAGATATGATGTGGGTCACAATGATTACCTGAGACTATTGTTTGTAAATTTTGATGACACACAACAATTACATACACCTTGTTATAAAATGAAATTGTTGGTACAGAAATAATTGATATTTAAATATATTTTGTGTAGCATTCAGATTAAAGGTGAATTGAAATTAATGAGTTATTTAACTTAGTTATTAAGCCTACACATTGATCGACTTAGATCTAAATATGTAGGTGTTCTAATTAAGTAATTCACCTTTGAAAATTAATAAGATTTTGATTAGTTTTTAAGTTGATTTCAGATCTTAAGTGTGTGTACATGTTAACAAAATATATGTTTTTTTTTTACATCAAATATATTTCTCTCATCCAACTGCTTTATACCTACGTATTTCAACATTTAACTGAACATTTGAGAAGGAGCAGTTTTCTTGCAGACTTTATTCTCTTTTGTTTTATATTTTTTTACCTATGTTTAGTTCAAACTAACAAATCAATCTGTATAAGAGTTAATACAAGAATCCCAGTTCAGTTTACATAATATAGGGGGCTCTATAAGGGCGTATGTCTGATAAGAAAGGATGTAGTTGACATTTATACAGTCCTTGAAATTTAAAATTATATTATGAGACAGATGACACAGCAGGTTGATCTGCTCCAACATATTTATGTCATACAATCTCAAACTTTGTTTACTTGAAGCGATTTAATTTAAGCAGTAGATATTCGACCAGATCGGGTTGCGATGTGAAAAAAGATATTTAGCCAGATGTGAACATTTTTTACGTCATTTGACATAAACTATGTCAAATGATGTCAGAAGGTCAAACGGCGTCGGAAGGTCACACTAAAAATTCTTTCTCACTTCTATGGCTTCAAACAAGAATGAAGATAGATTTTGAGACCCTGTTATGAAGGATGGTATATTGCACTGTCCTTGAATTTTTTATTATTAGCATTGGGGGCACTAGAGTCTTGAAACTGGGGTTACAAATATGGGACAGGCTGATTAATGTGGGGACAACTATCGGGGTTGGAATTCCAAACATTGTAGGGTCGAATATGCAAGCATTTAGTGCCCCATTGGTCTAAGGAATCCTCCTAAGGACAAAATGTATAAATAAAAGTATCATTATAAAATTTATCAGAGATAAAGTGGTCGTATTTGCTAGTTTTTTTAAGGAGAGAATGCCGCACATACCGCCCCTATGTTCCCCTATTTAGTTGCCAGTTGAATAGACGATCGTGATGGAAAGCCGGATCCAGCATTTTATCTCTGTCAAGTAAAATAATCAACATACAGTAATTGTGGCAGATGGAGCTGATATATTTCGACCAATCAGCTATCGCATACGGTGGAATATCTTTTTCCACATCGCAACCGTATTCGGTCGAATATCCACTACCTTAATTTAAAGGGGAACTTTTCCACAACTCAATTTAATTGCAGATTTTAATTGTCCTCAATCTTTGTAAACAGTTTTGACTGTAAGGGAAATGCATGCCATAGTACCTTATTTAATTATTTTGAATTTGAGATATTTCAGGTCGGCATACAGCTTTCCTTGCATGTCTATTGCCTGAAATATTACATGAACTGACAATTCCATATCTTGTATATGACATGAATTGTCCATAAAAGTAGCTTACAAAACCCTTCAAAATTCTTCTCTACAATATTACAGATTTCATAGTGTCTGGAGCAAAAATATTATTTTGGCTTTGTGACCTAGAGATTGGTAATAAGTCATCCTTATAATACAAATCTTCAATCATTGTCTCTTTTAAACAATAACCTAGTTGTTTAAGGCAGACAAGTAATATAAAAACAACATTCACATTTATACACCTTGTGTCTCTCAAACAAAAACCAACATCTCTACAAGTTTCGTAGAATGGAATATAATATGAAATTGTCTTGATTAAAGTTTGCTATTGTCTTAGGGAGGTTTCAAAAAGTTTCTTATTACATTTTAAACATTTTAAACACCACAAAAAGAATTTCCAAATGTATAGAGATATGAATTGAAGTGAAGTTTTACATCTGCTATTCTACACCATAGTAAGCTGATGAAGATATGCAGTCTGCAATGAGGGAACTTTAAGACATCAGACTTTACATTTCAATCTGCACAGTCTGTTTCACAAAGGACCTTCAAAGAAAGATAGATGTCCTAATCTCGGAAAAGTTAAAGCATATTATATTTTATGAAGAACTCTACAACAGTTGACATTTTGACGCCAAATATTATTTGGACAATTGCTTTGTAATTCATTGTCAGGCATTTTTAATATATTTATACGGAAGATCTTTTGTTATAGTAAGTCTATTGGTTCATTGGTTTTGTATCAAGGATTATTGACTGTATATATTGATAATAGAAAATATAGAAGAATGGTTGATGGTAATTTCAAGTGTCCTGTTCTTATTGACCTCGCTAGTCAACATACGAGAACACTTAACACTTTCAACACCTTCATTATCCACACAGAGTTTTTTGGCTTATTCATTGGTGAATATGCAGCTAGATGTATTACTAATTCATTTCAAAACAAGTAAATAGGAACGAGCTTTAGTTTTTGTCAATCTGTCTGATTTTCCAGCTAGAAATGTTTCTGTCCAGTAGATATTTTAGGACTTATTTTGAAGCAGTATAACTTTCTGATTAATCTTTCTGTTTCTGTTTGTCCATAATATAAGTATCTGTGACCTTTTCTTGGTATTCATCGTTATTTGTTTAGAATGAATGAAATGCAATAGAGTTTTACGTTATCTTGTCTGCTCCAGTTTCAGCTGATGAAGACGGGCAATAACATGTAGCGTGTAGAGTGCCAGGATAATGGCATCAGCCTACTTTTTAAAAATTTCATTATACCAGTTTGTTTATCTGTATTTTGTTTATTGAAGCATCACTATTACGTTTTTAAACTTTAATGTCTCGGTCATAATATATTTATCAAATTTTATATTATGGTTAAAAGGTGAATGATGAAAAAACAACGAACAATATAATACTTGATGCAATTTGCATGATAATAGTGACTACCTGTAGATAATGTCTACAGATGAACAAAAGATATATTGTCCAGTCTTAAGTCACTTGTTGCTTCACAATCGAGTGATCACCTTTTTGACATGAAATTGGTAAAACTAAAAAAACTTTTTGATTTATATTTTCCATTTTCTGATTTGACAGTGATTGTAGTAGCAAAAAGAACATGGTGTCCATTCTGGAAATTACTGTCAATGGAAGCAAATATTCTTTCTTGGTGGTGTTTCAGATGGTAGCATGTATTCACCTTCAACAATGCAACTCAATATACATGTACAACAAGGAATCCAGATACACATGACACCCTTGAAGAGCTTTAGTCAAGTGTTCCTAAACATCCTCCAAGATTAGAGGATGACTTTGTGTTGGCAGAGGGCAATGAGTTCTATCTAATTGAATTGAAAAGTTCTCCACTCTGTTAAAAAAGAAGGAAATATTAAATTTGATATGAATTATGAATCTAGTGATGAAATATGTCAGTAGAGTTATCTTACAGGAAAAGTTGTTCTAGATCTGTGACCTAAATCTTCATTGGAGGATAGCTTCAATCTACAATATATAGATTCTATGCATCTAGGTATACTAGGAAATGATTTGATTGTGGTTTGCAAAATTAAGAATTAAGACTGGAATCTATAAATTACATTTACAGTGAACAACTCTCAATTTGTAGAATGAGCTTTGAATGAGTTGGAATACTAAATATTCATATTGCTTGATTTAAATAGTATTTTAGGTTGTGCATCATACTGTCAGTTTCCAACAGCATGCATAAAAGTGATGTAACAGAATATGTTTGAGTGATTTTGGCAGGTGTGTTATATACAGTATGATGTTGATGTATGTTGAATAGTCTATTTTTGTTTATTATTGAGTCTGGCTGTTAAATAACAAGATTAACTCTATACCTACCACCTTCAAAAACCCTCAAAACATCTTCATTCAAACTGCTGCCAAAATTTCTTCTAGAACTAGTTTAATCATAATCATTATTCCAGATTGTAAAGAATCAAGGCCATGACACCATTATATCATGTATATCTATCTATTGAGCCAACATGTGATTGATTAAGCAATCAAGCATGCTTTTACAGCAGAGATTTTCAACCTTGGGGTCGCGTCTGCAAGCTGGGGACGTTGGAAAACTTTTGTGGGATGCGAACATCATATAATCGCAAAAAAAATGTTGTGTCTGTGAACATGTTATGGTTTAAGATTTAATGCAAGGCCGTGCCGGATGTAATTTATTTATACAATATGATTATATGAAGATAGTGTAATGAATTTTTATATATTCTATTCGACAGTTATGGTAAGTCAATATTTGAAATGAAATGGGGGACTTGAACATTTCATTAACCAAAAAATGGGGACATTGCTGGAAAAGGTTGAATACCCCTGTTTTGGAGCATAATTCCTTTACCTTGGTTTGGTCTATATCATATTTCTTCCCCTGGTTTGTTGTGTGAGTGTCGGCTTTCAGCAAATATTTACACAGTATCTCTTTAATTCAAAATGAATACATAAAGAAAGATTACCAAAAATAACACCATGTTATATCATCTTGAATCATTTGAGCATCTTGAGAATTTGAGTAGCTATCAGGTATTGTTGATAAAGTAGATAAAGTTAGTAACTAGTTCAACATTGATAATTGTATTAAAAATATAAAAGTTAAAAATCTTAGCATTTGTGAACAGTAACAAATATTTAATAAGTATTTATTTTTTTTTCTTGGTTTGTTTTCGTATTGATTTTTCCAGAAAAAACTAAAACAGATAGAGCGTTTGTTGTCCATATAAATAATATGGCACGATTACGGTAATTTTATTTTATCACTTCCAGTTCAACCTCCGAATTATGGCCAATGGAAAAGTTTCAAATGATGCTTTGTGTTGTTCTAGTTTTTCTTTTTTTCTTTAATCCTTCCTTACAACAAACTAGCTGTTTCTAGAGCATCATGACCCAGAAAAAATTGTTCAGCAGTTCATTCATTAGTAATTTGAATTGTCAAAATGTCAAACAAAGTTAGTCCAGAAATAGAAGGAAAAATTCATTTTTTTCAAAAGTTGGACAAATCCAGACCAATAATGTACTAGAGATGTAAAATGATAATAAAGAAGTAAATAAATCCCCGGTAATATCCTTCTCAAAATATTCAGGATGTAATTTAATCCTGTTGTACGGTAATCTTACTATTTAGATGAACAAGATACAGAGACATAATATAAGCATATGACAACATCCTGCTGTGCTTACCAAAGTTTATAGACAAAATTATAGCATATCTTCAGTCTGAATTTCTTTTTTTCAAATTAAAGGTTCTGTCAGTTGATTTACCTCAAACAATATCACAACATTGACCCACCACATTGTTTGAATGGGACTTAAAAGATTTACTGTATTTGTTCTTGGTTTATTTTTTCCAGATTTTCACGATACAATTGGGTAGCATGAAATAATGAATTTAAGGCAGATGTTTGTTTAATACAGATGTTTTAATTGAAAGAAACGTCTTAATTGCTACACCTGAAATCCGAAAACAAATAAGTTTATTTTTCATCTATTAAAAACTTATTACCTAGGATCATTATCAGGGTTTGTTTACAAGTTTACTGTTAACACTGTTAGCTAATGGTGGTTAAGAATCTGTAAAAACTGTTAGAAAATAGAAACCTGTGATGCAAACCCATTAAAGTGTGATATCCCCTCAGCTTGAAGTAATAGTGTGTGTTCTAAGAAGATGGCTGTTTATGATATTTTGCCAGGGATATTGGAAACACCCAGCTGACTGACGGCATGGTTTACAAGATTTAACCCTTGGGTCATGAAAGCTGAATTCTTTCTTGGAAAGTGTCTTGTTCACATTGTTTGTGTATTTTTGATTGAAGATGTCGCATTGACAAAACCAGTGAGTGGTTTAAAGTACAGAAGGTTGACAGTGCCATATCTCTCTAGCAAGACCTGGATAAAATATGTTCCTTGCAAATTGCTATAAGTTTGAAGAACATGCTTTGCCTCCTAGATACACACTTTCAACTCAAAAACACATCTTGTAATCGGTAGACATTCCGGTAGAAAGAGTTGATTATTTGGCAGGTTCATTCAACAGACATATGTGTTAGGTAATTCTAAAATAATGCTATGAAGATATTTCTGTATAATTTAAGATGATTTATGGTGAAAACAGATGAAATATAAAGATAACCAATACAGATTGGTGCTATTTCTTCTAGTTCCAAATCTCTCATACCATCTTAACTACTACCATTTCATTTGACAAACAGAAAAAAACAGGCGTGATAAGAGAACTTATAGAATTGAGCATGTCTAATTACCTGGAACTATTAAAGATGAATTCTCTCTAGAATTTAAAAACTTTTAGATGAGTTGCATGTTAGTGTAAGTTAGAAATTCAGTATCCAAACATAAATATGTTATTACCTTTTCTTGCTAATCCTTCTATTATATAACTTAACCCTTTGAACCCTGAGTGTAATTTAGATAGAACGTCATATACCCTGAGCTCCAAGCAATATTTACGTATTTCGACTTTGGCGAAAACGTATTGTAATCGTTCGGATTTTTTTTTTTTTTTTTTTTTTTGCGATTCTTGGATGAGTTTGCAGACAAACTGGTAAAAGGTACAGAAATTCTAAATCTACAGTTGATCTTAGAATGATTTCTATTATCAAATAAAACAAAACCGGAAGTTCTATCTCTGACTGGAAGTGAGAACCGAAAGTTGAGGTTTTTTTTGCTTTAGCAAGTTTATTTTCAGTTCGATTTTGACCGGATTTTCAGATTTGAAAACTTCAATGTATTTGTCAACTAACAATTATAGGTTTTATGCAATTAGGTTAAATATTTTACCCATGATTTGCAATTCAATATTCAAGGGTCATCGGCAAAAATTTCAGACCGTGATTTCTCGTTTAATATAAATGGTAAAACTTTGAAACTTTACCAGTTGATAGGCAGTATGATTATAATTTTTGAAAAAATGTGAAAAAAAAAATTCCACTTCCTGTTTAGCCTCAAATGACGTAATTACGTAACTTCCGGTCTAAAACTGCTAGGTGAAAAGTGAAAACTGTTTTATAAATAACTTGTCAATAGTAATTGATTTGACCTTAATAATTAGGTCAAGCTGCCATATCGGCCGCCATTTTGAATTTTTGTTACAATTCTTAAATCCGAAATTCAGACACTATTGATAAACCGATTTTAATGAAATTTAACACATAGATACATTGGATCATTATCTACCTTTTCTTGGAGATCGATTTTTAAATTTCGTATTTTTTTTCGAATTATTCAAATTTCGATTTTTTCAAAATTAGGTCACTTTAACGGCTACGGAAGGTGTGACCCACTTAATCTATGACCTTGAAAATCAAGTCAAATAATATTCAATATATTGTCTACGAGTAGATATTTTTTAATTTAGCTTACTCAAAAAATTCACAGAGATAAGTGTACTTAAATACAGCAAAAATTGATAATTTTCATATTTTCGCCATCATTAACCGTTACGGAAGGTGTGACCTAATTATTTTATGACTTTGAAAACTAGGTAAAATGATATCCAATATATTGTTTAGATGTAGGTCATTGCAAATTTAGCCTACATAATATTTTAAGGCTCTCGAAATACGTTCATAATTGTAAGCAATTCTAGTTTTTAATTTGTATGATGCTAACGTTGAATGACGTCACTTGACAACAGCGGGTTTACCGGCTCATAGGGTATATATCATATAAGGATAAGCCAGTATACCGGCTTATAGGGTTGAAAGGGTTAACAGCTAAGTAAGAGGAGAGATGGCTCAGATTGGTTTGTTTTCTGAACAAGAAGCAGGGCCCTGTTTCACAAAGTCTTAACTTAGGATGATTTTAGCGTTCCAATGGTCAGATTGGTCAATCACTTAAATTGAGTATTTATTAACCAATCAGGTTACTGTATTTCTTACAATCTTGATTGTATCTTTGTTAAAATTTTGTGAAACTAGTCTGATAGAGGTGAAGGCGGTTGATAAGTAGCAAGTTATTATGGCACAAGGTTGAAGTAGTGTAGTGTACACATTATAATAGGGTTATTATGTTTAAAAATAAATTCATAGTGGGTCTAATATGGATTATCATAATAATATATTATCTGTAAACTAATTCTAAAAGCAATTTATTGCACTGAAACTAAATATTAATGATCAATAAATAAATTGAAATGACAAAAAAAAAAAATGCTAAAAAAGGGTTTGTAAATAACTTTCCATTGGCTCAAAAAATGCACTGAAATGAGGAATATCATCAGAATTCAATTCAGTAGTGTACTTGAGGTCCTTCTGATAATTATTTACAATTAACAATAATCAACAGTAGTGTACTTGAGGTCCTTCTGATAATTATTTCTATTCAAAATGACATTTTTATAAGAAGGGATTCATTTCACTGGCATTGTGGATTTGCTAAAAATTTGAGACATTTCCCAAAAATTATCATTGTTTTGATTAACAATTGATATTCTATATTGATTAACTGACCCTTCTCAAGAGTCTATTTGTTTCAACAGTTTAAATTACTAGAAAAAAAGTCAGCATTACATATCATTATTTTTAGCAGACAGGTATACCCTTGAGTTCATTGTTGTCATTTTGGTTGTAGAATAATCTAGAAATAGTTGATACCAAACCATCAGCCATGCCCCTGATAAAAATTCTATATAGCTCTTTTCAAGATAACCTTTCATTAACAGGGACAATCTCAAGATAATATCTAGTGCTTGTGTACTTATATAATGTTTTCCAGTGATAGATACATATAAAGTTATCTTTATTGTCTTTCATTTTCTTTGGAGTTAACTTGTACATTTGTAATAACAGTCAATGTTAATCTTTGAATGACATTTAGAAGTAGATTGAACATTAAATTACAACACTATTATGGATGTACTACTCTTTCCTTTAATATTTGCAACGTTTCAATTCACATACAGTCAATGTTGTTGTTATGTACACTTTCAAATAAGTCTGCTATAGAAATTAAGAAACAATTAAAAGAAAAGTCGGTCAGTTTGTCATGCGGTCCAACTCATGTCTGAAAAATTTGTAGAGTGTTCACATTTAGTCTCAACAGCCTACTTAGCAGACTGGGACAAACTTTTTTGAAACAATCCCACCCTATCATGGTGTAATTTACAGGAGTTAACGTTGAGTTGGTATTTACTAAGTTGTTTGAGTGATAGTCACTGAATCAGCCTGCTAATTCGAATCTCTCACATCATCTTTACCGTCAAAATCAACACTGACACACTAATTGTTTGGTTTTTGTCAGACAAGCCTGTAAGATAATGAGAAAAACTCCTTTTTTGTCAATTTGGTACATTTGGGTACATCTGGGCAACAATTTGATTCAGAATTGTTGTCAACATGTTGCTGACTTTGTAAACAAAATGTTTGACAATCATGACTTTGTTTTTTGGAATTTTTCAAAATTTGTGGTTCTTTTGGGATGGTACAGGAATTACCAAAACAAGAAACTTGATACCTCGTGACTCCATTATGTTCATTAGTATATCGTAATATTTATCATCCCAAGTTTGAAGTTCACTTTAAATCTACTTTTTGTAATTAAGTAAATGTATATGTTTGTATCTATTTATGTTTTGCCAATAAAGAGATATTGTGAGATGTTCCCACATAGTAAAAATGTATAGTAATAATGTTATGTGGTTTTTAAGGTTATCTAGTCAATACTTTACCTAACCTTTATCTTGCCAACTTTCTTGATATACTTACTTTAAGCAATGGTGTTTAAATATGCACACACATGATAGACCCTATGTAATATTTGATAAAACTTGATCATACTGAAAAATTGGACAGAATAAAGATTCCTCTACAGTAGAAACTGTTTATAGCAGTTATGGGGTTGGTTCTATATGTCATGATTGGATACGTTGAAAATGTCAGATGCGAGTTCTAATTTCGATTGGTGTGTGAAGGTGCGATGACCAAGAATAAGTCACCTTCACTCAAAATGCCTGGGAGTGGTCTTTTAGGGGAGAATTGGATCAGGGTTTTTTTTGTATCTATTAATTAACACAACCAGTTCAACTATGTGATTATATTATGCCTCAGTATTTATACATAATATTCAAGGATATTGCTTACATTGAAAAGATGTAGGGGGACTAAAATATGTTCGCACATTGGAGTATGGCGCATATTAAAGGTGGTCGTTTGAGTAGGATGTATATTGAAGACCACCTTACTGGAGTAAATCTGTAGATGCCTTACAGAGGGAATAAGGTAGATTACACAACAGATTGCGGTCTACCTAGAGTAAAAGCTTGGTCGAGTTATATCCAGATAGTACAAATATACTATCTACGATTTTAATAGATTCTGTCCCAACCACTATGTGGCCAACTCATGGCATGGATCTTTCTGGTATTACCCATACAAATACTGTCAGTTCATGAGGATCTGTACACAAGATATGAAGATATTTTCAGATTTATTGAGATGAGAACAGGTATTTTCAGGTATTTTAAAATTTAAAGACATATGCCTGTACATGTGCTCCAGGATTAGCTGCAAAAAACATATTGGGACCATGAAAAAGTGAGAATGTTAGAAGTCATCAAAATGTTAACCCTTTCAAGGCATAATATATATGATAAACACAACATTCATTTTGGCTCTATTGGGAGACATTTTACAATAAACAAAAATAAATTATTAAATGTCTTATTGTTGTATGTGAATGACATGACATGGAGATCTCCCCGGTGGCAATTGAGATGTGGTATGTTACAATATGTTAATTAGAGATAGATGTTAATAATTAATTATTTTACTTCGTTAAGCTAATTAGTTTGTCTATAAAGATATTATCATGTTTAACTTACCACTTATGATATTTATATAAGGATGATCTTATCAGTCTAGGTGATGAAGTTCAGTCTAAGTAAGATAAATTTAATTGTCTGTTGTAATTGGTTTTGATCTTGAGTCTAGAGGTTGCATTATGTCAAATGAATTCTGTCATGGTTACTAAGACCAATTTTGTTGTGAACAATTATCCTGTTGAGCCCACCGACTTCATACTTACACCACCACTTTTAGCTTTGGCAAGGTGGTTAATTGTTATCCTAAAAATTGTTGAGCGTTGACTTAACGCTCAACAATTTTTAGGATAATAATGTTAATTCTTGTGGAAAAAGTATTGAAGAATCTTGTTACAATCAATGTAGGTTATCATCTTTTAATTCTGAGTTCTCAAATGCAGTGGTGTTAGATACAAAGCAACTATGCACTGAATCTCCCATGCCTTGTGGCCACTGCAGTCTGTCTAATTTGATTTTTTATACGCCCACAAATTGAATTTATTTGGGCCGTATATTGTAATGGGTCTGACGGTCTGTCTTTCCGATGGTCTGTTGGTCCATCAGTCAGTTCACATTTGTTTGTGCTCACTCCAAAGGCTTCAATTCTTTACAGATTCTTTTGAGTTATTATTTTGTGGGTCAGTGTCATTATGAAGATGATCCCTATCAATTTTCATGATGATCTGATAATTTTTCACCGAAATATTTTGTTTGACTTGGCGTGCCATTCGTGCTCACTCTACAGACAACAATTTTTTGCGGATCCTTTTGATTTTTTTGTCTGTCTGCTTAAAATTCTCCTTAGAATAGACATGAACCAAATGTGAATGGACACCATGCTTTGGAAGTCTATCTTTTATTTCATCTTTTTAAGTTTGACAGCAAGTTTTGAATCTTTTGGCATTATTCATTGTCATTTTTCTTAAGGTTAGGTTATTTTGACATAAAAAGCATTAAATTAAATTTATAACTGTCATTAAAAACTCAACTATTTTAATTGATGCACTTTATTATATAGACACAATTAACAGTGATATCATATTGAGGATGTAAGTGTTATTCAGTATAGGCTATGCCCTCAATACAAACACAGTCCTACTGAACGGGACAGTTGAAATAGGCTCTGTGGGACATCAAATATAAGTCTGTGAGGCTAAAAAACAAAAAAGAAATTAAAAACCCAACTTCATACAGTAAGGCCAATGAGTCACCAAACACTATTGGTCGATTAATTTCGTTTAAGGGAGTACTGGTAAAAGGTGATTTATCAACAATGAATTTATCAACAACAATAATTGCCCAGAAACATTCAAAGAGATTGAGGCTGAAATCAAACTATACTTACTTGCGAAAGCTGCAACAAATAAACATGAAAGTGAACATGTTGAATTGTAGGTGGAAAATTTGGATTTATATTTTAAGAAAGAACATTGAATTTTCAATAATCACTTGGAATTTGTTTGCTTTTTTCTGAATTTGGTATAAGATTATAAATAAGATTCCCTGAACTTTTCAGCAAAATAGTGAAGGAAATGTTGACATATTTTGTTTACTCTTATCCCATGATTAACATACCTTAAAGTACTAAATATTTCATGTTGACAGTGTTTATGAGTTTTTTGAGTGATTTGTGAGATATTTTGAGATATACAAGTCAATGATATATAGAGAATCTCTTACGAGTTATTCTTGATATAAAAAAATATCACCACAAGTCAATAAAATGCATAGCTCTGAGAAAGGTTTTTTTTCAATTTTATCAATGAGTGGTGATATATTTTTTAACAAAAAAGAGGAGTTTGAAATTTATATATCAATATTGCTGTTAGTTAATACAAAAATATTAATCAGAAAACTTTGAAACTTTATCTCCCAGGAGATCAAGTGCAGTGGATAACGTTTTTTATCATACAAGTGATATCTACTGTAGAACGAATACCTTATAGTGTGATAAATGGTAGTTGCTTCTCTTCTATCTTTGATTTTTAGCAGTAGTTTTCAAGCTGTGAAAAGGCGGAGTGGAGGTACAGGCATGTGAAGACTCAGACTAGAAATTGTATTTGATGATATTTCTCTCTGAGAACCAGTATCCACTTACAAAACAAATATATTGCAAAAATTCATTTTTTTCTGAAATTTGCATGAAGCAGATCTCTAAGATAGTTCTTTGATACCATCATATTGAAGTTGTGAAAAACCTCTTTGAATTATTTTTTGAACATAAAAAATTGTTGTTCTTATTTCCTTTAACTTTGGTTCCAAATATTCCATGTTTGATAAATTTTATTCTTTTAGCCAAATAAAATGTAAAATGAGTTGTCTTATTTGAAAATGGTGTTGTTTTTTAAAAATGAAAATGTTTTGGATGGATATTTGCATTAGAAGTGGTAAAACTTCTAGTGTAGAACAATAAACTGCGAATTTAAAAAAAAACTATAATTTGGCTGATAATATCATAGATTAGAATAGTAAATATCCTAGGCATATCCGCCAATTTATAGAATCATGATTTACAACTGTGCATATTTCAATGAAATGATAACACATATGCAAATACCATTGAATAAATTATATATATTGACAATATTTACAACAGGTTCTTAAATATTTTGTGATGTTCCTCAAATTGCATTCAAGTTTTACACTGCTGTAACTGTATCTTAGTTTGTTTTTTAAACTTTAATGTCTCTCAATTCAAATTTCTCAAACCATCCGACAGACATTAGGCTTCATTATAAAGGTTAAATTGCAGTTCCTGTTTGTTTGAGTCTTGGAAATTGATTGCTTTTGACCGGTTTGAAGAAAGTTTGGAAATGAAATGAAATTAATGGAGTTTTATGTCCGACTCTTCTGCATTTATGGGCTAATGAAAACAGGCAACTCATTATGCAAATTTCAATTGTCTGTAGCACACGGGGCCTCTGTTTATTGTCCCATCTTAAGGACTAGTCACTTTTACATGTCAGTCCCTCCACCTGCATCACTGACAAGGGGAAACCGGACTGGAAAATCTAAAAGTTTATCTCAAGATTTGCCTTGGATTGTACCCTGGACCCTCAGATTACCATGAGAAATTATATTATATAAATAGTATGCATCAAACATGATACAATTTAGTCAATAGAAATAAAATTTAGAGGTAGATAGGCAAAATCTAAGTCTATCGTAAAGTTGGGTTATGTTATTAAAACATCTAATTTAAGTTTTTAGATATATTTAGCTCTAGGATGTAGTTTAGATAGATAAAAGATCTAATAGATAATCTATATTTATGGTTTGAGACGAAAAGAAATTAAAATTTTTTAAAAACTTTTTATATATTTGAATCCCATTCAAGTTTTTCATATTTACTCCCACGTGAATAATTTTTATTGTCAATTTTTTGATTGGCTACTGTTGAGTCATTTTTTAAAGTCTTTTATCCTGTGACCTATTATTATATTCCTCATTTGAAAGACTTGCTTGATATAGCAAAAATGAGTAAAATTACTCTTTGATTACAGTACAGGGTTTACTCTCTTACTTGCTTTTGAAGCAGAAGTTATTTAAAGGGATAATAGGTGAACATAAAATTTGAAAATTATAAATTTGGTCAGTAAGAGCTCTATTCATCAGTTAATATACCTACTACCAAATAACATAAAAATAAAAAAAATACCAAAAAAAAGTAATTATTCATAAAGATGGATTTGATTATTGAAAAACGCTTAATAAATAGATTAAGAGTTATAAAAAATGACTTAGTTTTGCGAGTTTTCAAGATTTTCAGAGATTCTGTTACTTTATGACACCAGGTAAGTTCCCTGATGAATATACACTCATATTAACCATTCTTGAAAACTAAAATTTTATTTTAAGACCTATTATCCCATTAAATGTTGTTGCAAGCTTGTAGACTTGATTGATATTATGTAAATGTCTGCTACTGTTTCTACTATAGTTCTATTGGTATATTAACCAATTTTGTTACCAATATAATGTGATCACAACTCCAAAATGTTGCTTAAGGCTAACCACACTTGTTTTTCAAATGATTTGTCAGTTGCAGCATGAGTATAATAGAATCCCCTTGTATAGAAATTCATTCAGTTGGTCAAAATACCAAAGTCCCTTCCCCAAATCTAAAATTAAAAAATCTTTAACTTATTAATGGATTATTTTGAATTTTTTTTTGTCATTTAAGTTTTGAAAATTCAATTATTTAATTAAAGCATTAGATTGTGGGCTGCATTTCTTTTGATGTAATATAATGTTAATACTGAGACAGGGTCTGGTCTAGTATATTCTCAACATGTAAACAGTATAGATATAGTTTATTATTTAAACATGTTGATAACAATAGAAGAGAATGAATGAAGTCATAGAGAAATATAAACCTATTCTTATGATATATCACCTATTCTTAAACATACCAAACATATTTATACTATATATATATAAATATACACCTAACACACCCCTCCAGCCTCCCACCCTATTCAATAAAACATATTTATTATGGTTTATCATCAGTAATACCACTAAACCACAAAACTCACCCACCACATACCACATACCCTAAACAGAATTCAAATGATAATATTACACTAATAGATATACATGTATATCAATTATTTTGTCACAAGGATCACAATACCTATGTGGACTCTCCGAAGGATGAATTTATATTGAGTCACTAAATTAGATTCCTTCTAAACAGCATATTTAAAGGACAGAGGATGTGACATTTTGGTAACTACAGGAATATTTCCTGCTTCCTATATACAGTTTTGCTTCCTGCAATATAAACTATGATTCTATTCAAGTTTTTAGGAAATGCTTAGCATATTTATATATCCTATAGCAGTTCAAGTTTCTTCGGATTTACCCTTTTTTTTGTAGAATCCAATAGCATTCCAATTCAAGTCATTATTAACATGGCTTTATATAGGCTGTCAAATTCTTCTAATTAACTTAAATTCTTCTTTGTAATTATGAATCTAAAGAGTGAAATAGATTTAAAAATCAAAAAAAATTGCTGATGATTTAGTTATATTTGAAATGAAAAAAGTTATGGCTGATTAAGCTATTTTTAGAATAAAAAAATTGTGGATGATTTAGTTAAATTTAAAGCCTATGTGAAAAATGTGCTTGAATATGTCGCACTATGACCATCCCCTATGTCTAATATATAAAATCATGAATTGACACCTCCCTTGTATAAATTTCATTTAACCACATGTGTTAGTTGAGAGTTGTATTTGAAGAAGTATTTGAATGGCTATGTGTGTATATATTAAGTCGAGGGCAGCCTATATTTAATTTAGAGTTAAGATATTAAAGTAGACCATGACTTGATAATAACATGATTTCCTGTGTCAATAATCAGACCATCTTTAAATGGGCAGATCTAGATTTGAGGGTTGCATCTTTTGGCTTTTTGGTTTTAGGTATTTAAATTTTCCACGAAGGCTCATGTATTTGTATATCATTTCTAGTAATGAGTTCAAAAGCTGGGGGGTGGGGGATGGGGGGATGGACATTGTAAAGGGAAGCCTTCATTTATTAATTGGCTCACTGTTTTAGGGTCGGAAAATGTATTTAAGTACATGTACTTGTATTATAATGATTTTGAACTGAGACCGTACTAACTCCTATTTTTCTTAATTATTTCTTCCAGTTAGTAACTTATAAATGTTCCTTTTTTACCAAACTAAATATCAAAGAAATAGAATCAATTTATTGGTACCTTTCAAACACAATTAACCGAAAACTAAAATATCATATAACTTATAGAATATATAACTTTTGAACCTAAGTAATTTTTAAACAGTGTTGCATCGAGACTTCTAGTTTCTGAAACAAAATTTAACTCTTCCCATGGTTTGGAACTGTTCAGTGGACTTTCTGATATTTTGAAAAGTGTAAGGTTTGTTTACGGTCAACAGGCGTTATTAGAATATTAGTTAGATACATGTATTAAATAATATAAATCTTGTATATTTTAGATTAGCAAGATGCCTCCAGACGAACAATTTTCATTTGAATACAAGGTAAGTTGTGTATTTAACTAGAATTCCACTGTTGAGTATATATTCAGTGAAATACTCGTTCAAATGTGAATAAACCCCAAACTACACTTTAATAAGTTGAAATTCTTGAAAATAACACAGTGAATTATTATTATTGTGACTATTTGAAAAATTATGACATTTATAACAGGCTTTTTAATATGATGTTATCTAAATGGTATTTCCACAAGAAACATTCTGTACTTGTTTGTTTTGTTTGACCAGTCAATGAATATAAGAATTCTTAATTTGTTCTTCCTTAGTGGCATTTAGTAATTGGTGGATACAGTAACTGGACACAATTTTATTGATAACATCTACGTTATTAAATATCTTGTGACGTTTCAATGACGATATACTCTTTGTTTTTATCAAGTTTGTGTCCAGTTATTATTTTGTTCTCATTATTGAATTTTTCAGTGGGATATTGTGAGAACTAAAGCTCAACTATTAGCTACAAGTAGATTAGTCAAGTTAACAGCAGGACAATGGGAAAGTTTAGCTCACCTGAAAAATATTTATACACAAAATGTATTCCATTTACCAAAGGTAAGTTATTGAAATGATATATATTGCTTCATCTGGCACTATACTAAAAACTAGAGCTGAGGACAGCACTGTGCTTGGCAATCAATATTTTTATATAACACAAGACAATAATTATGGGATAAAACACACTTCTTTAAAGTACATTACGTTTCAACACAAGTAACACTTGTCGTCATCGGTAAAAGAGGATTTAATCGATTGCCATGCAATAACTAAGAATCATAATAATCCAGTTTCACCAAGATATCATATTGACCAAACAGATGGACATGCCCTCCAAATCTGTTTCAGGGAATTATGGGAGTTGATGCTTTTATTAAGAAATCAAATAATTCTACATTGTTCAGTCAGTGTGATTCTGAAAGTTTTCCTTTATGATTTCCTTATGATTGAATTTCAGGGTGCTGATCGATGGAGCAATGATCTTAACTTTGGTTTACAGAGAATTGCCAGTCTAAATCATTCACTTATTAAACTTTGTACAGCCATTCCAGACAAGTATGTATCTTATATCTTTTCCAACGTCAAATTTCTAATATTGAATCTTTAAAAATGAAGGAAGCAAAAGAAAATGCAAATTATGTCAACATAGATATATCAAACTATTGTGAACTGAATTATGGCATCTTAGCTAAACAAGAAAGTAAATTACGTTTTTCTTTTGTATTCCGTTTTCTGACGCTTGAAAATAGCCATGTGTAATTCATCTTGTTAATTTGATTGACACTGTTGTTTATTTAATAATCAGCTCATTTCTCTGAAATATTAAATAGCAATGTGTATATTTAACAACAAAGATTTGTAGAGTAATTTATTGCCTTGTATATACCTCTGTATTCTCTTGTTCATAATAATATTGTAAATTATCACAATCATTATATTATTGTTGATGTTTTTAATTTGATTATTATTCATTATGAAATTTAATGTTGGATTGTTTCAGATTAGCAATAACAGAAGAAATGCTCAAACCATTATTAGAAGGAAATACCATCGCATCTTTAATCAAACAAAAACGTCTTTTTATCTGTGATTTTGAAATTTTACAAGGCATAGATTCTAGACCCGGTTTTACGGTAAGGCCTTGTTATATTTGGGAGAGAAGCATCTAATGAAATACATCACAAAGACCTGATATTCACTTATACAAGTTGTCTAGTTGAGATTTTACTTTGTAATAAAATTATTTAGAATAAGTTAAAATAGACATCAGACTATTGAAAACACAAATTATGGAATCAGGATTTTACATTCCTTGAGAAGATAAAATTTTGGCATCTCAATGTATATTTTAAAATTTGTATTGTAGTTATGCACTCCGATTGGATTATTTATGGTAAACAACAATAAACAATTATTACCAATAGCTTTACAGTTATACCAAGAACCTGCACCAGATAACCCGGTAAGTACAGTCAGTTATCCACATCACATTCCTGCTTGAAAAACGCATTTGATATTTGTCCACTTAATTGATGTGTGAAAGAACTTCTTTCATTCCATTTTTTAAATTTACAGAAAACGATTTAAGACACATAGCAAGAGTACTGTAGTTGAATAATGTGAATGACTCATTACTCATTACTGCCTAGGGAATGTAAGGAAAGGTATATACAAGGTATATATAAGGTATCAGTCAACTGCTCTTTGAGAAGCATGGGGAGCCACAGTTGCTCAGTGAGGTAGACACTTGCTTGCTAACCTGAAGGTCCAGGTTTCAATCCCGGCAAAGGTCTAGATGAACTGGATGCAGGTTCGGGGGACTAGTATGAAAAAAGGTTTGGTTGTTTGAATGGGACAATAAACCAAGGCCTAGTGTGCTACAGGCCATGCAAGTTAAAGAAAGATTCCTTGACAGTCAGAAATTGCCAAAAGACTGGGCTAATGCCTGGAAAAATTTCCCTCATTGCACACTTCATGGGCCCATAAGGTGCAGAAGAGTAAGACGTAAACTCCATTCATTTGATTTCATTTTTACTTTGAGAACTTCTTCAGTGTATCAGTAAATTGCCTTATAATTCACATAGTCACTTGATGGGGCGAATGTATGCTATCATTGAACATTATTTTTATCATCACTTGAGTACAGCTTGTCACAATCACTTAGATGAAAACAGTGCATTCGCTACTCCTACAAGTTTTGTTAGTTTGTCTGTTGGGTGCATCACCACTCAAATCACTAAATGGTGACTACGACTATTTGCTTACTAAGATCTCTGTCAAAGAATAAAGATTAGGAAATCAGAGTGATTGAACAGATTAATCTGATTGAGGGATTACAATTGAACATTAATCAATTTTAAACGCTTCCTCAGAACATGAGTAATAATATTTACTCATCTTCGGTTTATAAATGTTACGCATCAGAAGTATAAATCAATCATAAACTGATTATAATTAACAAGAGCTTATCTTGTCTAATTTCTGAATTCCTGATTCATTGAATTATGGTTAGAAATAATTCGACTGGATTTGATCAAATGAGTAATGCACTGAGTAATGCCAAAATAAAGAAGTTTTATTCAGAAAATAAAGTGCTTGGTTTGTTAATGAAGGTTTAACATCGCTGTTATGTCAAAAATTTAAAGATGAATACTGACAGTGGTAATAAAATTTGATGTTTATTGCTTTGAAATTTGACTTCATCAATATTGTCATAGGGAAATGCGTAGTTACAAAGGATAAAGTTATTAAGTTCAGAATAAATTCAATGGGTGAGGTCTGATCTAGTGTTCCTTGTCAGTGTTATGCAGTTAATTTGGTGTTACTCTGAGTAATCCAAAATATATCGGGACCACAAAATAATGTCGGATTACTCAATGTACACTGTAAATTAACATGAAGAATGGGTTCAAATTTCGTGGTATGTGATGGTGCTAACACTAACACAGAACACTAACACAAGATTTGACCTCACCCAAGGTATTTAAAAACACAAGATATATGGATATACTATTCTAGGATTATTATGTAGAAAGTTATATAATAAACTAAGAAGTAGTATATCCATATATCTCATGTTTTTTAATGCTTATGCTCCTGCTTCTATATGTCTTAAAAGGATAAATTCAATATGTTAAAATCAGTGCAGAAATGTCCCTCTCCAAGCTTTATGTCAATTTGTTTCAACAGTTAAAAAGCATTCAAAAGGTCTTTCTAACCTATGAGTGTGTGTAATACACTGTTTTTAGGTAATGTTTTATACAACCAGTGTGATGGTGACAGGACACCTTCAACTAACCTTTGCACCATTCTTTTGTCCCTCTAAGCTTGATGGTATTTATCTTAGTGACATCATAATCTGGACAGGTTGTTTTCGAAACACTCAAACTAAAGATCATATGAGTTGTTGAATGGGAAATTGATACACTACAGAAAATTGTGTCTCTTAAACATACATAGGCTCTGAAACTTAATAACAAACCATATTTTTTAGTTGTTCAAAAAAGGGATGGTAAGCTTCAACATGATGAAATTATGTTCTGAGAGAAAAATTAAAACGAAGTGAAGGAACTTTATCAGATTATTTTTATCTGATTTATTACATGTGTCTGTAAAAAAAAGTCAATTGGTACTTTTAGTGTAGGCAGCTGCACAAGCCGTATTTTATCATTATAGCCTCACCCTAAAGGCAAATCAATTTCAATAAAATATTTATGGATCCACATTTCATCAATGAAATATTGCAAAATAGTTAACTTCTTTGATTCACTATTTGAGAAGAGGTCTGAATTTATTGATTAACACACAAACATGTGCATGAAAATTGTCCACAAGCTAATTCTGGACAAACCTTTCAACAGTGTTCGATTGAAAGATGAAGCAACACATCAAATTTCATTTAATTTCACAAAAGTACATATTATATGAGCTTATTTGGTTTGTTTTTTTTAAATTTTGCTGCTCTGTGCTTTTTACTTATCTTAGGTCTGTTGTAGGCTTGCAAGCCTCTACAAGACAAACAAGTTTACTAAATGGATTAATTAATAAAAAAAACAGAATTGTAACGTTATTGGATTATTGATTCAGTTTAACCCGTAGAGACCTGCATTTCGTTTGCTGATCTTAATCAGTATTTAATTAATCTTTCATCTTTTCTGTTGACTTAATTATAAACTTATTATAGCGCCATTCACTGGATATTTTTGAAGTTGAAATCAAGTGGGAGCTCTATTTTACTTTGAATGGTTTTTTTTCATGAAACCACTTGTTTGAAAACTGTTCTTTAGTTATTGTGTCATTAACTGTCAATTTCCAACTTGATAGAAAATTGTAAAGGCTTTCTCATTAATGATTAAATATTTGCTTCAGAATGAAAAACCTTTTTAAATGCTATTGACCTCAGGGCTGCCTTGGAAAAGTTTCATTTTTGACATCTCTTAATTACTTGTGGGCGCTTATGTGACTGTAATAGTAATAGTATTTCTTGTATATTACATCAAGATTTTTTGATACTATAAATAATCATTCCTGGAATTCCAATATATTTTTGCATTCCTAATAAATATTCTGGAAATAATGCTTATGTGCTCTTGTACTGAAATTGTATAATATTTCTTGTATATTTCATCATAAAGTTTTCCTACCATAAAATATTGATTTCTGGAATTCCAAGAAATCCTGGAATTCCAATTTTATTTTTACCTCCATTTATATATATTTGAGGAATTTCGAAAACATTTGCTCTTTTTCATACTCAAGGAAATACCCAGTTCTGCAATGGATGCCTTGCTATTGAGCAGGGCTGTATTTGCCAATTGCGTCTCTTTGAAAATGAAAAATTCCAAATGTCTTTTCCTAAGAGTGATATTTGTGAACTTTGAATAAAAGATATAACTGTAATGATGATTTATGTTCTTGCAGGTATTTTTACCAACCGACCATCCAAATACATGGGTATTAGCTAAAATGTGGTACAATAATGCTGATGCTGCTTACCATCAATCATTGACACATCTTGGTATGTAGCTCTTCTTTTAGGGAGGAGAGAACTAACAACTCTCTTAAACCATAAATATAACAATCTTTAATTGACATTAAAATAAGTCACTAGAATGTTAGATAAATAAGAATACAACACATGGATATACTAATCCTCTTTAATTTAATTTAAGTTAAAATTTTAATTCACATACTGGAATTGATAAAGTATGTTATATGAAAGATGATAAGTATATTAATAATAGTGTTTTTATTTATCTAGCGATAGTTATGTTTAGGGGAATTCAAATTACGACATTAAATTGCTTCTGAGTGAAATTATATTTACAATGTTTGAAAGGTTTTTACCTTTCTCGAATCTGGAATTCCCTTTAATGACTTTAATGTAAATTTACTCACTCATTTTAACACCACATGAAGCTGTATTGTAATATAAATTACAAATGTAATTGTGTTGAAAACTATATTTATTATAAAATGCAAAATAGACTGCTGAAACTAAACATCCCCTTTGAATGAAATTTCCTTGGATACATGTGATTGTTGATGTTAATTCAAGAATATTGCTAACAAAGTTATGAACTATTTATGTATAAACATTGTTTCAAAAGCTTTTATGTTAAAAATATTTTTAAGTGTGAATATCATTTTATTTGACACATAAAAATGTTGTGACACTATTTCTTAATAACTTCTCTGAATTGTTTAATTTTTAGGTTTCACACATCTGTTAATGGAAGGTGTAACCGTAGCAACACACAGAAATCTCTCACAATCACATCCTGTTTTCAAATTTTTAGCTCCACATTTTCTATATTTAATTGCCATAAATACGTAAGTATGTTAAAAAAATCAGAAATGATTTGAACCTTTTACTATAAAGCATAAAAATCCTTAAGCAGTCATGTGACTCAGATTTTGATGCATCATTCAATGCTAAAAAAAATAAAAATTTAAGTTATAAATTGTAGGTCCATTCAAAGCCATATATCTGTTTATTTGAACCTAATTCAAACCAGAAACATAATCAGTCCACTGAAAAAAGAAAAGAAAGAAAAAACTATATTTTACAAGGATAAAAACTTAAAGGTTCACAATTAAAGATCTTTTCTACCAGCTGGTCCTTGGCCAAACCTGTGGCATTGATCTTTCCCAGATTATCCGTACCCATTTACATTTACATTTACAGACGTGGTTTAGAGTTATTGGTATCAGAAGGAGGCTGGGTTGATAAATCTATGAATAGTGGAATCAAAGGAATGTTCCAGTTAATAGCTAAAGGGTACAGTTACTGCTTAATTATCAATTCATATACACGATATTTTTATTTTATCCAAGGATGGCAGTAATAGTCACATTTTGGAACAGTTCATACTGCTGTTGTTTTCTGATTCACTTGTTTGGAGTGGACTTTAGCCTTAAGATTTTCGTTTCTGAAATACGGTACTCCAGAAGGGTATGTTCATATTATATTTGTAATGCTTGTACCATGTCATTTTATTTTATAGTATTAATAGATGGAGGCTAGATATTGATGGTACACTTCCAGCAGATCTCAAGAGAAGAGGGGTAGGTTATCATGTTAAAATTATTGAAAATGACACATATGTTAACAAATTATCAGTTTGTTAAAGTAGCAGATGTTCAAGGAAGCTTAACACAATAATAAAAGTTTATATAACAATGTTTGCATGAACAATATTTTTACCAACTGTTAGACCTAAATGATATTGGTAGTTTATAGCAATTTTTCAGAAGGTTGTGAATTTAATTTGATTTTTTTTGCAGCTGGACGATAGGACAGTGTTGCCTGGTTACCATTTCCGTGATGATGCTCTCTTACTTTATAATGCAATTCAAAAATATACTTCCAAATATGTAGATTTATATTATGGTGAGCTATGATCATTATTCAATTTCTAAATGTAATAACAGTTCTGCAGTGCAAATTGCAATGAGAAAGTTTAAGTTTTTATCACAGAAAGCTATTTTGATTAAAAACTTAGCTCTTTTTTAATCTTAAGAACCAATTTATGTCAAAATTTCTTCGTAATCTAACACAGATAGTACAAAATCCCCAATTTACAATTTCTATATATTGAAACCTTTCAATAGTACAGCTCAATGTTCGAAAAGATGAAAGAGGTTTATACATTGTCTAATGTTCAATTAGAGAAGTCTCTTCAAAATCTTGTCTGAAATCATCCCCTAAGTGTGATCTTTGTTCAAACAAACATGAGTCCAAGCAGCCTGAGTTTATTGTGATGTTTATCTGTTATAGATACAGAGGACAAGATCACCGGTGATTGGGAGTTACAGAGTTGGGTAAAAGAACTAGCATTAGATAGAGAAAATGGCGGTGTAGGTCTAAATGTAAGTAACTGTTATTGTTGTTTTGTAAGATCTTGGCTATATTAATGTATTCTACCGGTAGGATGACACTGCTGACACCACAGGACATGCTTACCTTCAAAAAGTTACTCCACATTGATCAATACATCCTTTCAGTTCAAGGGAACTAACTCCAAATCATGCTTGAGTTACAACTCTAATTCAGGACTTTTTCCAGAAATCTCATTGAAAACTTTCTTATATGTCACATGAAAGCCAGGCCAATACTTGGTTTCTGTACAAAAATCCAATATAGCATGACCATGAAAATTTTGAACGAAACAAAATGAAAGTAAACCACTACATTTTATCAACATCCACTTGACTGTCACTGCACATAAAACCACTATCTTTAGAAATAACCTTCTGCCAATTAAATTTCTCATTATCTCAGAAATTCTGAAAGAAAATGCAATTTCAGACATCAAATTTCAAATCTAGACCAAAAATTAGTCAAAAATGGGCATGCAAAAACCCCCAAAGGAAGGGAGAAAGAGGATTTCTAAAAATAGAACGGACTAAATTTGTATACAATCATTAGCATAAAATGTTTCACTGGACTGAGTCCAAATGACAATATCTTTATGATCTTTAATTCCTAATATATATAAATTACTATGAAACTGCTGTTTTATTTTTATTATCTAGAATTATTTATTATATTGCAGGGTATACCTAATGATGGAAGTTTTAAAACGAAAGAAGAAATAGTCAAAGTATTACAATGTATAATATATACTTGTAGTGTATCTCATGCATCAACAAACTTTCCTCAGTATGAAGAATATGCTTTCCCACCAAACTATCCTGGTTTAATGAGAGGCGCTCCACCTAAATCAAAGGTAAGGAAGCTTTTTGGACCCGAGGAATAACCTGTAATTTGATTAAAAAATTACATAAACTGCTGAAAGTCAAAAACAACCGAGGTTGCTCCAAGTGATCCTTTAATGTTATGATAATCCAACTTGCTTTTAACTGAGCTGCTCTTCTGATTAGTGGACTTCACTGCAAATTGTTTACCAATATCTTGTTATATTTTATCAGTTAAGTATTTGATATTTTATTGCAGGATGCAGTGGAGGAAAAATTGATTTTAGAATCTTTACCTGATAAACCAACCACTTTAGACATAATGGTTGTCACCAAAATATTGAGTGGTAAAGGAACCAAGAGTCTTGGTGATTTTGAAGTTCAGTATGTTTTCGACCCAAGAGCCAGAGATCTTGTTGATGAGTAAGTGAATTATATTTTATTCAAGTGGTTTAGTATTGATCTTCAGATGACATTTATTTTGAACAATAGAATGAATTTCTAGAATTCATCCAATAAAGAAAATACCACAAATATGAAAACTGTGGAAAATAAGTTGTCAAACCAATTCAAAGAATGGCAGGCAATGATGAGCAGAACTAATAACTTTAAATGGACAATTGAAATCAACCTCAACACAGCATTTGATTTAAGGAATCTGTCAACAAACCTCAGCTTTTTTTTTATGACTTTCCATTTCCTAAAAACACCAACCTCTTTTCAATGATACCATCCATTGTTTTTATTATGGTAATTTTTTTTCATAGATTTCGATTAGATTTACGACAAATAAGTAAAACAATTAAAGAAAGAAATGAAGATAGAAACCCACCATATATCTACCTGGATCCAGAAATAGTCCCAAACTCTATCAGTATCTGAGAAGTGTCGACCTACATCACAAGCCTTCAACGTACTGTTCATTGATTTCAGAATCTTGTTCAATTTAATATGATCTCATATTTAAAGGCCAACATGACATCTTGCAAAGAAACTTTGCCATATATAACATTTGAATGTTAAGTACTTATGATATCTTGGTGATATTTTAATCAGAGTTTAGTCCCTTTGTTTTCATTTACTATATTGATGACATCACTGATATTGACATTGTAGTGCTTAGGGCTTTTAGTGCTTATGAAATAGACAGCAAAGACAATAGATTAGTTCCTCATTATTTGTTAGATACTATTAGTTCTGAAGAACATTGTCAATCAAATGTATCTTTAATAAGCTAACATTATATAGTGCCATATATTTAAGCCACAGCTCATTTATATCATTTTTCATTTGAATCTTTCTTAATAGATATCAAATGTTGCATCTGTGATATGGAGCATAAGTAAGAGAGAAGGGCATTTAAAGAAGCAGGAGACAATGTTTTGTAGTTACAGATGCTTTAATCGCAATCAAGAAATAGATCAAAGTAACTAAGTGTTTACGAAAACAAATAATTTTTATCAGATATTTTATTTATCACATCACTATTTGCTCATTGATGTGCTTCATATATTTCTATTTCCTATCATTTCTGTTTGGAAAATGAAAATCTTATTGTATTTGTATAGATTTTCTAAACAATTAGACGATTTCATCTTAACACTGGTTGTTTGAAAAACAATGTATTATTCTTCGGGAATAAAAATCTAAATTCTATTACATAAACTATTTGATTTAAGGTCGTGATACTGGCAAGAGAATTCTAAAATTTCTACAGGTTTGTTTTTGGTTTTGCATATGTTCATAATTTTAAAATTGCTTTCAGAAGATCACATACAAAATGACTTGACTTACTTTGTAGAGTGGAATGTGCTATATACAGCAATTATTATTTATGTTATTTGACTTTGTTTATGACCTTATTGATAACAGTGTTTATAACAGTTAAAAAAAAACTGTGTTCAACCACCATTCAACATGACTGATATACACTATTACTAAATATATATATACTTTTTTTTTTAATTTGAATAATTTCTCTTGAAAAACATTATTTACACAAAATTATTTATTTTTGAATGTATTTTATTATAATTTGTTATTGTAGATTTTAAAATAAGAATATATAAGATTTATTTTGTTATGATGAAAAAAGTTTGCTTCTTTAAATTTTATAAGTCAAATATGTTTTGATGATTTATTACTAAACTCTTTCTTTTAATTAATCAAACTAATACGGAGATGTTCAGAAGTTTGAGTTTCATTACAAATTTATTGGTTTGCTTAGTTGCTAAGAAACAAGCTTCAATTTAACTGACAGTGTGCATAATTATAGTTATGCCAACAAAACTTATTTGAATCATAATATTGTTCAATTTTTGTTCTTGCATTGACTTCACAATAAGCCTAATTGTGTTTGTTTTCTCATTGTGTCGTTAATCAGGTCTTAGTCTGATGACAGTCAGCTACTAACTTGTATTAAACAAAAGTCCCACCTTTTATACTGCTTATTCAGTTGAAAATCAAAATTGTTTTAAATTTGTATATCTTGCTGTATCTAATATTTAATGTTTTATTTCATATTTTATATTGTTATGTTTTGTAATAAAAATACTTAAAAATCTCAAAAACAAAATACAAGTTTACAAGGGCATATAGTTGTGTGATATTATTTTGAATAAAAAAATATTTGTCATAAAACACTATTGAACAGAACCACATTTAACATTTTAAAGGAGAAAATGGAGATATTTCAAGATGATACGTACAGAACTGTGTCCCTATGATTTGTATAGTGCTAATTATTTTACAGAAAAAGCTTCACTTATTTTCATTCATTTTGTATCACACAGCGCATATATATAAGTTTTCATCTGAAACTCTATGTTTAAATAAATTTTATTCTTATGCCATGTTATTGAATAAAAGCAATTTGGCTTAATAAAGTTGCACATTCAGCATCTAATCTATTTAAAAAGATCTTTATAAAGTACAAATTTCTATTTTGTAGTAGGGTATGATACAAGAAAGGATATTTTTTTATTTTGCAGTACTTAATTATTTTTTTTTTTTGTCTTTTGTTTATCTTCAAATATTTTGTTTTATTTCTGTAGAAATGGCTTCTGTGATGATATTCATAATAAAAATTCCTCTATTGAAATAAAACTTTGTTCTTTATTCTTGGAGCTTTAGAGATTGGTGTCGTGCAGTGTAAAATAAAGTCATGCATTGCATTATTGTCTTAGGGGGCACCAATCTCTTTATAGCCCGAATTCTGGCCACTACCGTACATCTGATCAAGTTCCACTCTCACCTTTTTTAGGGAGTCGCGGTGGCTCAGTGAGTTAAATGCTTGCTTGCTAACCTGAAAGTCCTGGGTTCAATCCAGGCAAAGGTTGAATGAACTTTCTGATTTCTAGCCCGGTTAATCCTTGTCAGTGATGCATGTAAGAGGGGGCTGACATGGAAAAATCGTCTAGTAGTTCGGATAGGACAATAAACCGAGGCCATGTGTGCTACAGGCTGCTACAGGCTGTGCACATTAAAGGTAGAAATCACAAAGAGAGTAGGCTAATGCCACTGTCCTGGCAAAATTTCCCTGCATAATGTTGCCTGTCTTCATTAACCCGTGAGGTGCAGAAGAGTAGGATGTAAAACAAAAAAAAGATCTGTGTTCAAGTACCATTTTTCCAATGTAATAAACATCTCACATTTATAACATAGATCACACCAATAATACTGTTAACAATTGGTTAAAACGGATTTTACTGTCATCCTTACAATCTGTTTCAGCATGTAAGCTATGTAGTCTAGCCTAGTGTTCCAAGTTAGTTTTAGTCTCCTGTTTGAAAAAGTAAATAAAAGCACAATGTTCTACTCTGTTGTGCTTTGTAATTGTACTGTATCATCAATTAGATCATTTATTACAATTACATAAACTGACAGATTAAGCTAGACTACACAGATGAACAAGACTTTGTCGGCTGATTGTTTTATACCACTATACTTTAAAGAAATTATTACAGCGAAAAAATAGTGGATTATGAAGATCTTACAGAACTATATGAAATAGTTCAAAAGCAAAATTATGTAAGCTAATGTAGTCTGAGTCTTCCTAAATCATATGAGTTACGTCCCTTCATCGGAAGTTTATTACTCATCAATATGGCCGAATTCATTTTCGGTCTTCAACAATTTTTCCTTTTATTTGCTTTATTAGTACTATTTTCCCATAAAAACGCTGTTGGTAGGTACAAATTTGCTATTGAACAACGTTTCTTTTATATGAGCCTTTCATTCCATCTATTTACAGATTTTCTTTTGTTGAAAATTTATTTATAAGCGTCATCTACTTTCAATTTACATTAATTTCATTCCTGGTAGAGATAGAAACTAAACCCTGTACTCTTTCTTTTAACTTATAACATTCATTTTACATTTCTGATTATTGAAATTGTATTTCAGATGCTGTGAGGACTAAAGAAAAAATTTATATTGATCTCCAAACCCAAAATGCTTGTTTCAGAGTTTTAAATGCGACTCACCAAGTTGGTTGTTCCTGTAAGTTTTTGTTTATTAGGCCTAATGATACATAGGCATAGTAGCATATTATTATTTATTATATAGTTATTTGTTATTGAGAAAGTGTTCCAAGTTATGTTAAGGGATATCATTTTGCCTAAACCAAGCTTACAATATTACTGAGATAGTCTTGCCTACCTGTAACTGAAAATTAGGCTGGGGTAAAACAGGGTAATTTCGCGCAGTTAAGTTTTAATTCAACATAGCGTGTACCACGTTACATTTTAATACACTTTATCAATATTACATCCAAATCCATCATTTATGCAGTACCTACTTTTATGCATCAATGGCCGTGATTGGTTGATATTTTTAGGTTTCATAGCAAATGAAAGGTAACAAATTGTTATGGGGGTATTTCGTCCAGAGAAGGGGTAACTTCGTCCACCAAATCGGGGTAAATTCGTCTAATGTGTCGATATTAAAGTTTTCTGTGTGATTTTTGCCAGGGGTAATTTCGTGCCCATAAAAAGCGTTGATTACTTAATATTTTTGATTGAAAATTTAATGAAAATTAGTAAAAAAAGATACTTCGTTTTATAATCTTTTAATCGAAACCAAATATTGTGACAAACATTTAGCTATCTTCACACAATAACGTAAAAGACTATAATGGTACTTACCGATGTTCATCGAATATCCCTGGGAAAATCCGTAGATGACGTAAGTCAAGTCACCTATCAAAACACTTGTTTCATTCTACGACATACGAATCATGTGACGTATTCGGGAAATCCCTTTGGTGGAAGTAAATATTATGATAGAATAAGACGGAAATTTTATATCCCTTTTAATGCCTTAAATATGACGTAAACGGCTCCGAAAAAGAACGCACGAAATTCCCCCTTCACGCGAAATTGCCCTGTTTTACCCTACCTATGTCCCCCTACTAAATTTGAAATTAAGGGTTATATTATAGCAGAAAAGTTTATATTTAAGTTACTCTATTTCCCTGATTTATTGTTCAACAAGTTTATGTATCTTTATTACAGCGAAATCAGGAGGTAATGTAGGGACATTACATTATTTAGAATCAGAAGAAGATTATGACTGGGTATTAAAATCTGGACCTCATACACCTTATGTTGTATTAATTACTTCTCTAGATTTTAGGAAGTAAGTGAAAATATTTGCATTGTTATAATTTCACAGATTTACCATGAACTTTTAGGATGTGGGATTTCTCAGTATGGTACATAAATGAAAAAATATCATTGATACACGACATTGTCATTCTTATTCATATTTACGTTGCACAGATACAATGATGTTGATGTGAAACTTTCAAGAACAACTTAATTTAGTGTACTGAATCATTGCACCTCTCCTTATTCACTTTATAAGACAGTCATAGCTATATATTTATCCAGCCTTAGTAGGCCTATTCTTTCAAATCTATATTTTGTGAGTTTTATTGTAACAAAATATTGACAATTAATGAAAAAAAAAGAAAAAAATTTATATTAGTTAAAGTGACAATTGTGCTATGATTATTTAAAATAAAAGAAAATTATCACTTTTCAGAGATAATGTAGAAAGATTAGTAAATACTAAACGAGTCAATGGTATATTGGTATTGAATATGCTAAACAATCAAAGTATATCACCAATACCTACTGAAGGTTTCTCTGCTGATAAATCGTGTCCTAATGATAACTATGGTTAGTATTTGTGATAATTGAGAAATCACATAACAATTCTTACTTGAAAAGAACTGTTTCAGAAACACTGAGTGTAGGCCAAATATGAAGCCACATATGAGATGGAATTATACTTAAGACTCTGTCCACCACACACACACTTTTCAAACATCTCCGCAGCTTGATAACTTATTGATTCATTAATCTTTGACACATCAGCTCTCTCTGTGTTGTGCAATAAAAGTGATTGGTTGAATTGCTGATTTGAGAAAATTCAGGCAGGAATTTGTCAAGTACATGCGAACATGGTCAGTATAAACCTATGCACTGATGAAGGTTAGCAACTGTCAACTGAAAACAGGTGCAAGCTTTGCACCTGTGGACAGTGTATCAGAGGTATAAATCTAGCTTTCAGCTATCACATTTACATGACAATAAGAGCTACATGTACCATCAATTCAAATAGAGACAAAAAATAAACTATGTATGATTATCCATCAATTGAAATATTTTGGGAATCATTCAAAAAGGAGAAAATATGTGCAAATGCTTACATACATGTATCAATATGTTTAATCATTGTGTAAATTGTTTTATCAGGTATATACAGTAATTCCAGTGATTATGAACATTGTAAAAAAGTTAAATGGAATTCAGCTGGTGATGGGCTATATTTTAAAGACTACCATGATTTTCCTATGTTTGCTATTTCTAATGTGACAGATTTCAATGTATTAGTAGATGAGGTGAGTTGATCAGTATACAGTACTGTAGTACACTGTAAACAGAATGTCATTTCATCTTGCAAAACTAAAATAACAGATTAAAAGTAGATTCTAAATTGTAGTTTAAACTTCATGCTGCTTGGAAATGTATTAGATATAAAATCCTTATCCAGACGACTAGTTTATGAATTAGAAACTGGATACAAAATAATGGAACAGGGAAAATATATACTTCTGGTGTTCAGTTAACTGTTCTGTTATTTTGTTTCATTGCTTGATAAAGACGAGAATATCAATGTTGAAATATTGCAATTAATTTAATAAAATAATTGTTATCCATTAAATTGTGTCCAACAATTACTAAGTGTTACTTAAGGAAGTGATTTGACTAGAGGTTTCAATTCATGTTGTATTTAGTGTACAATCTTATTTTTATTCATTAACTTGATGAAAGTATGTATGAATAGCCATATATCTTTAGCATATTTTATTTTACTTGAATAGCAAATCATCTGATATCTCTCTGACTTTCTGGCTTAAAGTTTACGCTTTAAACATTTCTCAATCTCTTTCAGTGTTATAACAAATTTAATAAGCCCATTAATGGCACTGCTAGAAGTTTTCCTGTTTGTGCTGTGCAGTTAGATGACAGAATGGATGCAGCTAAAGATACTATCACATGTATTCGCCGTTCTAATCACATGACCAATCTGAAACAGACACGTTATTGCGATGCTATGGGGGATAAGAATATTGTAGCAACAACTAAGATGGTTGATAAATCTGAACAGAGACCCAATAAATCAGTCATAGTTGTTTCTACAAGAGTAAGTTTTCAATTTGTTTTACTTTGAATGTAATGTATGGTACAGTATATAATTTAATTCATTGGCTTCCGACTGTTGTGATATGAAATATGAAGAATCTCATATGGGCAGATTGATCGGAAAATCTTGTCCCATTTTTAGCTTAACGATTAGTGGTCATATTTATGGTTTAATTATACATGTTAATGATTTTTCGATGAGTTTATGGAGGGCTCAATAATTTTCAATCACCAAGGAAATAGTTAACTTTAAAATGCATGAAAATATACTTCTCTAAATTGTATCCACTAGGAACATCAGTCTGTTTGCATGTTTCTGTATGGTTTTTGTACCTTTGAAAATTATGTTTCCTGATTTCAGATGGATTCATTCTCAATGTTTGAATATGAATACCAGAATTCTGATACTACTGTCACTGGTATTGTAGCATTATTATCAGCTGCTAAAGCTTTAAGACCAGTTAGACAAATATTACAGAATGCTTCTAAAGATCTTATGTTTACCTTCTTTCAAGGGGTAAGTCTCTCTATAATACACAAATTATTAATCAGAAAATATTTTAGATTTATCTTATCTTCTGCACCTAATAGAATTATCCAACTCCTATTTTTCAACATTTCAAATCATGCTCTTGTGATCTGAAAGCATATCTTTCAAATTATTTTCTGGATATTTATTCTTCCTTCCTTCAGAATGTTAAATATGATTTGGCGTACTTATTTCAAATAGTTGAATAAGGAAACTGTGAAGATGAATAATACAATTATTATTACTTTGAAATGTTTCCCTCAAATTGGTGTAAAAGATCCTCACTTGTGCTGTTTGTATTCCAGGAAGCGTTTGATTATATTGGTTCAAGTAGAATGGTATATGAAATGGAGAAGAACAGTTTTCCTTATGAAATTAAAGATGATGTAAAATCCAGCCAGATTGTTAAACTACAGTCTATATCACATTTAATAGAATTAGCTCAGTTAGGTCATCGTGATGAGGGCAAGCTGTGGATCCATACAGATCCTATATCCAGAGGTAGTGGTTCAGCTAGTGAGGTAAGGGACTATTCACACTACTGTTCACCCTCTGAAGAGTTTTCTAATCTGTTCTGTCTTTTGTCTCTAGTTGTAAAGATCTGGTTGCTGTCTTGATCTGGTTGCAGTGTCGACCTGTTATATTTGCAATTCAAGTCTTCTTATTTTTTACAGATAGAGAAAATGATAAACTATATGAAAGATATTGGAACAGATCAGAATGTTAGTTTAGATGATGTAGGACCAAATCAACCTCTACCACCAGCTTCTGTTCAGAGATTCCTGAAAAAAGCCAACATACCTGCTATAGTTCTTACTGACCATAAACAAAATTACACCAACAAGTAAGATTTCATTTTCACAGAAGCCTATGCAAATGTTTCAAAGAAAAAATGAGACTTGTTTGGTGATTGATCAGTTTGACTTCATGTCCTACATCTTGTGGATTTGGCAGAAATTGATCCTAAACCAATATTTAAAAGAGTTTCTTACATAAATGTAGGAATTTCTGTTGCATAAAGACATAAATACTGTATAACAAAAGTGACTTTGATTGATGTTTTGTTTTCAGATTTTATAATAGTAGATTAGATTTACCAGACTTTATTAATGCTAGTTATCCAGATGGTTTAAATGAAACCGAGAAATATGATTATATAACAGAGCAAGCTAGATCATTAACTCATGTATCAACAATGTTAGCTCAGTTTCTGTTCAAATTAACCACTGGTGAAAATATTACTCCAAACATTTCCCAACAAATACAAGCTGATGAATTAGAGGTAGGTTTGTCCTTATGCGGCGCTTCTCCCCTTCCAGAAAACCTGTCACTTTGAAATTGAGCCCCGCCTATTCTTTGATAATTGGGTATTTTTTTCCACACTGTGACTGTTGGTTGATGAATAATCATTGAAAAATTTAAGAATTTCATTCTGCAAACTATATAATCTTTTGAGGAAAAACAATTCAAATATTCTAGCTCCACCATAGGCTACTAGTTTCTGTGAAGCAGAACACCCAATGTCATTCTGTGCCTGGTTAGTCAACTTACCTTTCTTCGTATTGAAGCCATTTAAGCAACATATTTGGAAGAAAATATTAAAAAGTAACAGTTCTATATTTTATTATTTCAGACTGCCCATCTATTATACTGTTTTCTAGAGAATCCTGTCTGTGAACTATTTAAACAGAGTGTTTCACCTGAAGATGCTGATGACTTGAGTAACTATATTTTAATTGTTTGATTTAATTAAAGCAAACAAAAATAGACTTAAGTAAAATTGGCATGAAATACATGTAGCATATTTTTATTTTAAATAATAATGCTTTTGAGAAAAAAATTCTGAGCTAATGTGAACAAAGTGTAGTAGTTTATATTTATACATAAGCATTATTTCACATATATCATATTTTATCTTCCAATAAAACATCAATTTATTTTTCAGAGATAGCCAAGAAACCATTCCCATTTTACGTGAGTGTAGATAGCAATACTAATCAGATTACCAGACTAACTCATTCTATATTAGCTCAGTATTTAGGAGAAAGATTGGTCAATACAAGTAAAGATGATTGTAAACAACCAGATTCGGACAAGGTTAGTGTTTTTTCCTGTTCATGAATTGAAATATCTCTGTATCTTTTTCCAATCAGCTTCAATTTAAATGTTAAAAGGGGTTACGAATTAAAGTTGCTAAGGTTATGTATATTGATGATTCAAATTGGTTTTATTTTGATTTTTTTGCAGAGTAATGTTTTCCAACTTCATTACTTTTTATGAAATTCTATCTTGAACAATCTATTTAATTACGAATAATTATGGTGTCTGTTATGTTATTGATAAATTGTATATAAACAAGAATTTAAATTGATATATTTATTTGTAGAGATATAATTATTTATGGATGGAAGGATCTATGAAGACTGGTAGTACTGATAGAGAGGGCTGGTGTATCAAGTCTACAGCAATATTGTCTAAAGCTCAATCCCCAGCATTCATTATTGATAGTAAGTAACATTTCTTCAGCCTGACTGAAGTATTTCATATTTTCATCACATGTGTATAATTGCAGTATCCATTTGCCTAGGTTGCATTATTCATCTTTTCTTTGTGCTAATGATGCACTGGAAAGAAGTTGCAACCCTAGACTTTGAAAATATTACTACTAACATTGTTATCTTATGTAATATATAATGTTAAAATGTAATTTTGTTTATCTGTAGACTATGATTGGTTATCTGAAGAATACTCAACATGGACTGAAAGTGTTTGGTCTGTGTTTAAAGTTCGAGTATTTTTAATACCTAGTGAATCACAAAAGGTAAGAAAAGTGACTAGACTATCTCTTAAAAAAAAAAAAAGAAATAGACATAGAAATGACCCAAAACTCAAAATTCCAGTACTGGAGGTTTTACAATATTTAATCTTTGGGAAATAATTTTTTGGAAGGGAGATTGTGCTTGGATAATTCTTGGCTTCTAACCATCTTCAATTTCATGACATTGTTTCTGTGTAATTTTCAGGTACTAACATTCTGTGTAGGTTTTGCCATTCTACTCATTTCATTGGTTGTCTTATACTTTCTAAGTATGAGTGCTCATATCTTGTTTTTGCCTGCTGCTACATCTGATAGTCAGCCATCTTGAAAACCTTGTACCCACTTAAGGTGTGTTCTTAATCTTCTGGTAATGGTTGCTTTGAATGATAAAATTGCAAGAATTTTTGTTCAAAAGTTGGTAGTCATTGGTGATGGTTTTATTTTTGCTGCTAGGCTTATTTGAATGTTTGTGGTTCTTGTTTTTTTTTTTAAATATGCTTATATTATATTATATTAAATGTAGAGGAAGTCCATTAATTGAAAAACACCTTATGATTCAACTTGTAGCATCTCATGGTACATTTCAGGAACAAGTAATATCCCAGTTTCTTACTTATCTGATACTTTCTGCCTCAATAATTGGACATTTGACCACTTATTAACCAACTATTTTCCACAAAAAAAACCCAAAATTTTTTAAATTGACTAGTCAATGTCAGGATTCGTAAATATCAATTTAACATGTTGCAAATATAGCCAAATAATAAGCCTTGATAAGATATCCATGTTATAGCTAGGGTTGAAATATTAGAAGCATGTGGTTTGAAGGAAAAGGAATATTTGTCTAGAATATATAGAAAGCTATTGCGTGGATATGATTAGAATAGGAGATAGTTATATATTGTTTTATGGCTTTATTGAAACTAGACAAATTATTTATTTCTACAAATGATTTCTTTGCATCATTCAGTTAATTAACTCCTGTTTAAGTAGTAAACCCAATTTCAAATTCAGAGGTATATTGTAATTTAAAAAAAAAATTATTAGTCTTAGATCTAAGGATTGAATGACATTTAGAAGTTGAGGGTAAATATAACAAGGAACACAAGGGAATAAATTATGTTATAACACACTTCTTTAATAACAACACATGTAAATTATGATGAAATGATATGATCCTTGTTATTAAAGAAGTGTGTTATACCATAATTCATTTCATTGTTACCGGTACTTGTTATATTCTAAGATGTTGATTCACTGTGTGTAGTGTACATAGAAATAAAATTCTAGGTTTGTTTGTGGGTTATAATTGTAGAGTACATATGTTCATCCATTTTAGTTATGTTTTTATTAGAACTAGGTTTGGTTGCGGAATACATTGGAAACAGCTTGAATGATCTAGTGATGTATTTAAACAAAAATTTTTACAGGCACTTAAATACAGGGTGTTGCAATGAAGATTTTAATATTGTTTCAGACAAACAGTTCTGTAGCTCTATTCTGATTGAACATTAGAGACTCTTATAGCTAATTCAAGTTTCATCAAGTCTGTTAGACTACAGACTCTAATAGTTGTGCTTACCAAAACATGATTATTGACGAGTTATTTATCCTTATATTTCAGACTCTGGTATTTTCATTAGGAATTATAATAGTCCTGAGTTCTTTAGTAATTGTTTACTTTCTCAACGACCGAGCATCACTATTGTTTATGGAAACAACTAATTCTCGGTACTATACATAGGTCATGGTCACCAACCAATTGTTCAGTTACGGTTTTGGATATCAATTTCAATCAAGTTGATGAAGCACACAGTAAATTCCATTGATTGAAACAAGTCAGGAATCAAAATATCAAGATGTTTTTATTACTGTTGTTGATTGCGTTTTGTTTACTGTTTATTTTTGACAATAACAATATCTATGCCCCTTATAAAACATTGTAAAATAAAGTATGATAGTGAAAATTTAGATGTAAAACAGATACACAATTGATTTTATATCAAATAGAATTGCTATATACCATTGTTTAAAAAGGAAATAGGTTTTTGCTATGGATGTATAATGCTTAATGGTGTTTGTATGAAAGACTTTGTATATAGCCCAATTACAAATCATTTTATGATTCAATTTTGAAGTGTTATTTTCTAAAGCTGTACATTTGGTTTTCAATGAAATTTGCTTCTGATCATTTTGTATCATTCATCATGATAGTAAATATCATTGTAAAAAAATACATAAATTATTTTCTTGAAACAAATCTGTATATATTTTGTATATTTTTTAAATCATGATGAATATTTCTTCCCTTAATGTTGTATTTCATAAAAATATTTAGTAATATACAATCTTATTATGCTTCTTCAGTCCAGTTAAAATAAATAAACGTTTGTTACGTTCCTTTTTATTCCATATTACATTTCATTTACTTTCATAACAGCCTGAATTCAATCATTTGCTTTGAGCAAATAAATATGTGACAGTAAATGTCTATTGATCATACAATTTTAATGGAAATTTCCTTTAAGATGGTTATATTAATTTTTCTGACTCAGTTTTTCTGTAGATGCCTGTACTGGTTTCAGATGGTTCACTGCACTCAGAAATTTGAGTCTTCTTCTTGACCTATGTTCTTAAAGCTTGTTAATTAATGTTACTGGTTTATCAATATTATGTAAATAAAAATAATGTATATTTATTACATTCCAATTAATATTGTGTATAAATTTATTTCTACAAAAACTTGAACCCTACCAGTGGTGAATATAGATAGTACCGGTATATAATTTTATACCTCATCTCAACCCCACAGCTAGTTATACCCTCCCTTAGATTTTATACGCATAAATACACTGTGTATAGATATATGATACGTGTAATACATGTTACCACTATGGTATATGGAAGACGGATGCGGCCACTGAAAATCTCGCGTTGTCGCCTTTAGAAATAAGGCGACAACACGACAACGCGACAACACGACAACGCGACAACGCGACAACACGACAACACGACAACGCGACAACACGACAACACGACAACACGACAACGCGACAACACGAGACAAAATACATTGGAGTGAATAGGGGAGAAATCAACACAGAAAGGTGTGTTAAAATTCTCTCGTGTTGTCGCGTTCTCGCCCTTAATTTACTTCTTTTTTCTCGTGTTGTCGCACTGTCGTCCCTCGTGTTGTCGCGTTGTCGTGTTGTCGCGTTGTCGCGTTGTCGTGTTGTCGCCTCTTAATTCTGTCGTGTTCTCGCACTGTCGTGTTGCATGACAACGCGACAACACGACAACACGAGAAAACTGTAAAAACGACAACACGACAGTGCGAGAACACGACATATTTTAGAGGCGACAACACGACAACGCGACAACACGACAAGGCGACAACACGAGGGACGACAGTGCGACAACGCGAGAAAAAAGAAGTCTGAAAGTATAAATTATAGGCGACAACGCGACAACACGAGAGAAATTTAACACACACTTCTGTGTTGATATTTTCCCCATTCACTCCCATGTAATTTCTCTCGTGTTGTCGCGTTGTCGTGTTGTCGCCTTCATGTTTTCTCGCGTTGTCGTGTTGTCGCGTTGTCGTGTTGTCGCGTTGTCGTGTTGTCGCGTTGTCGCGTTGTCGCCCTATTTTCAAAGGCGACAACGCGAGAGTCAGTGATGGCCGCATCCGTCTTCCATAATGGTATACTGATAAACATACTGTTCTACTTCAATTTTTTTATAGGTCAAAACTCGTTTCGGCCCAGCATGTCGCGCTTTTATTCGTGTCGCGCTAATTTTTTTGTGGCTAAATTTGGCTAATTCCTAAAAGCGCAAGAAAAGCACGACATATTTAGCTCGACACGTCTTGTGTCGTGCTAAATGAAAACTCGCCTGGCGATGTCGTGCTTTAAGCAAAAGCACGACTTGGTTTTATATGTCGCTTTTTGTAGTGCCGATCTTCCTGCTCCAAGCTCCGAGTATGCGCAGTAGCATAAAACTAAGGTCAAGGTTTGTGTGGAGCAGGAAGTAAACATTACGTTATTCAATCGTAGAATTATTACAGATTAGAATATAATAAGATGAGTGACAGGTAAATGAACATTGATAAACTATCTTTTCTTATCGAAAATGGCCTTAATACGTTATATTGATTCAGAATGGTGTCGCAAACAGTGACGGGCTGTATCCAACAAACAAAACAATTCAATATGATCATGATTGCAATTTAAAATAATCTGAATAGTCTGAATGTCATCCTCAAGAATCGAGGTCGTTATTATGCCAAGCTCATTTAGTGCCAACATTTCCTGCAAAACAATTCTGTCAAATTTCGCCTAACAGACATTTTATCACGTCAAATTTTCTGTATACAAACCAGTCGCTGTGCATGATAGCCTACGCATTTGTTTTTAACAATTTGTTTTAAGGGAAATACAGGCATTAATTAATAATTTCTCCGTAAAATACCCTACAGTCCAATCAGATAAACACCTCGTTTTCTCTGCCTCTGCAGCACAATCCACATCAAAAATAAGCGAAGAAAAAAGTTAAAAACTTTGAAGTTCAATGTTAGCGTGGCATTTGGGGATATACGCCCCACCTCGTATTACTTCTGAAAGATTTAGTTTATTTGTTGGACGCTGGAACTCGGTACCCTAAAGGAAGTTGGGGTTGGTCATCATTACTTTTTCTTTTATATGTTAAAAACTTTGAAGTTCAATGTAAGCGTGGCGAAGGCACGGCATTTTATACGCCCACCTCGTATTACTTCTGAAAGATTTAGTTTACCTGTTGGACGCTGGAACTCGGTACCCTACATTTCAACTAATTTGTCTGGATTTTCAAGAAAGAATCACATATTTTCTGTGTGTCGTTTGTAGGATATAAATATATCAAATATGAAGGATTTATTGCCAGGGTTCGTAGAGGAAGTGATATAGAAGCCGATATAGAAGAAAATCGCGATTCAAATGGACTGATAAATGGTTGGAAAGAGCTGTTTTAATTTCCCTTTGATGATGAAGTTTCTTCTATTGATGCATTAGATGATATGTTTGAAACCGTGCTGGTTCTATGACAGCATAAGACGGATCTGTTATCCAAAATTCCATGCCAGATTATTGGTAAATAAAACAATCATGGAAGAAAATTCTGAACATAAGCTGGAGAAGAAGAAACTCAAGAAGACATTTGAGATTGTTGAAGTTATGCATGATCACCAGTTTTTGATGCTTATATCAAAACAGCTTTAAATAAAGTTAAATTATTTGACACATCTAATGAATAAATTTTCACCAAAGATACTAAACGCTGACACTATAGTATCTTTATGTTATAATATTTATCGTCTACCTATATCTGTAAATTCGTCCATAATTAGTAATGTAATGGGATAGGGGGGGGGGGGCTATAGATTTGGTCCAATTCGGACACAATATGATAAGCACATGAAGATAGAAATACACCAAAATGGAGACGTTACGCAAAATGTTAGTCCAGACTTGAATACTTACCAATAAAATTCATTCAAATGCATGTTAAGCACAATCACGACGCAAATCATTAAATGCTGCTTTCTAAATCATGCATTGTTGCAGTATGACCAATATGGAGTGACTCAACGTTAGATAGCCAAACCCCGCTCAAAGACCACCAGCACATTGATACAAGAGAGGACAGACTCAATAGCGAGAAGACTGATCGTTTCGACGACCGTACCATCAGGCAAATTCACCCCTCGAAATGGATGTGTGACAGGGACGTCAACCCGCTGTATGTCACGAACGGTCAAACAGCAAAAACTCCTTCAGACGGTTAGAATACGAGCATACCGATTCTTCTGCAAATTGTGCATAGGTGGCAGCGAAATGAAAGGAACACAGTGCTATTTGCAGAAGAATTTCTGTCTGTCAAGAACGATGGCGTGATGAACAAATGGAGCTGGACTGTGCAAGAGAAGTTCTTCCGTGGCGTCACCCAGCACATGTGTTGTTGTTTTTGTGGGTCGTAATGGAATATCACCTCTGTGTATTGGAAAGGTTGGACGTTTGATGAGCCCCCCCCCCCCCATTCTTCCCACCTTAGGCATCGATCGATGTTTGCCTGCTATTGATGTGTGAGATCCTTGTGTCCAGCACAGGTGTTGTTGGTTTTAAGAGGATCGTGGAACCGAACTGATGCTTGCCGGAGATGTGTTGAAGTCAAAGGAAATGGTATGCCATGGTGCTGTCATGGTATTTTTGCCTATGTTCCACTACTATTGATATATCTATTTATTTATTAGGTGGTATGGTAAAGGCTGATCTATATCAAACGCCATTAAAATCGAAAGCCCACAAGGACAAGAATCTGAAGAAGGAAACATTAAAAGAAATTACTGATAACTTAATCCCCAGCCTGATCAATAACCTTCTTACTTTCATCCTCTGTCTCTACCGTAAAAATAACAGCAACAACCCCCATCAACCAATCTTTTTCTTCTTCTTTCGTCAAAAATATGCTTTCCAGATCTATTTCTGGACACATCTAGCCACTAGAGTATCAAATTTGTATTCAAATCTCTTCCTTTGTGTATACAAAGACTACTTTTTTATGTTTGGTTGTATCCAATTGTATCCCAAGCTCTATATCACTCTAAGATAGTATTATGTAGTTGATGCATGCTTTCATTGGTTGTCATAGCCCCCAAATATGTCCAATCGTCCAAAATTTGTCCAGGGCCTTGACATTGAAAAGGAGTCGTTACTCAAAAAGGCTATACGTTCCGAAAGAAGTGCCACAATTAAAAGTTCAATAAACTATTGGAGTCGTAAAATTGTATAAAGAATTCGGAGGTGAATTCTGCAGGGTTGTTTAACAGATCGGTCGTATTAAAGCATCTCAGGTAACATTTAATGATGATTCATTTACGCAGGAGTCAAAATGATCAAATTACTGTTCCTCATTAAGCCATGTCTTTGTTCAATGCATCGCGTCAATAAACATGAAATAGTATGTGAGACATATTTTTATACTATATACTATTAATATAAATAAATATAAAAGGTATATTGGCATGTTTTAACATATCCCTCCTTATCCAATTTCCGATTGATACATTTTTCATAAACCTGGCTTGTTGGGTTTAAATCAAACTTATGTTGAAGATGTAACAACGCGACAGTATGTTTATATGCCTGTGAATAATAAGCTATGCCTGACATTAGGGTAAGGCTTTTGCTGATTATCTTGTTCTGAATTAGCACTTGGGTATGGGAACGCGTTTCGTTTCTAGTCAGGTTCCGGAATAGTTTCGTACCAGACATGCAGATGGGTTTAAAGTCAAACTAGATTCACATTTTGACCAAATTGGGCTAGAAGTTATATCAATGGATATTTATCTTGTTGGACTCGATAATTTCGGATGGTGGTATGGATGACAAGGATATTGCAGAATGAAGACAATCGAAAAGGGAATCGGATAAAATTTATATGGGAACAAACCAAACCAAAGCAATTATTTAATCTTATTACAGATTGTCATCAATTTACTGGTTTTGTCGTCTTCAATATTAACAAATGCATTTTTTTACCAACCTCCAGGTGGTGAGTAGGCCTTTATATCAGTTTGATGCTTCGCTTCACACACATTACGAGGAGATATGATATAGTCCACTAATTTACTCCCTTAAACTCGACCCTGGGTGGGGTGAGTTTCTAGGACTTCGTTCTTCTTCCAAACTTGAGATTGTATTTCTTGTTGATGGGTACTTTGGTTATTTCATATTATGATAACTGTTTGAGAACTTTGAAAATGTAGTTTTGTCCTTAATTGTTTTTGACAGATATTTTACCAGAGGGTGACATCCGAGTAAAAGAGGGTGAAGGTTTTACTCTGATATGTATATCCAAATTGTACAGACCAGTCATGTTCTCAAAAGCAGATGTTGCGATTGAACCGAGCCATATCTACAACGATTCTACAATAGGGTTGACAGTGGTCTCCTCGAGAACAAATCACTCTGGTAGATATGTGTGTCTTGGTAAAAGAAGAGATGAACCAAATAAACCTTTAGATCGAAAGTATGTAATTGTTACGGGTAAGTCGGATTGATATCGGATTGAATGGCCTGATCTTATTTTACTAGCTTATATTATAATGCAATTCAAAATTCGCTAAAGCTGGTAGATTTTGCTGTATCTTCTGAGACGACCCTTGACGCTTTACCACCAATTCGTCATTTATTACAGATGCAGGTATCCTATGTTGCGCTAGCGGAACATTTACGGTAGACCGCTTGCTTGTCAGATTTACTGCAGCGACATGGACTGTTGGATCTGGCCAACAAAATACTAGTAGTAGATTAAATTTTACTACTGAAGGAGATTAGAATACTCAATGGGAGACAACTGGTGGCAAAAGGTTTTTTTCTCACTCGTCGAGGGGCTCTTGTAGCGCTTGATCAGATTCTCATAGTACCAGCTAACAGTCTTTAAAACCCACATGATTTCAGTCATAAAGTGTACCTATAAAGTTTAGATTTGCAAATTTTTATACTTCATCTGGAAATTCCAGATTATTTTTTGACAGTAAGCTTCATAATCCTATTTTCGACCTATGCACGACATCATTTTAGAAACCAATTATCAGTTTTCCACACGTATATTGGGCTCATAGTTAAATTGAAATTTCACGAAAACTGGTCAATACAAAATACTTGATCATAAATACAATTCAGTTTATATTGACTGTTTGACGGTGTCGTGTGTACGCCCATTATCTTCGTGAATGAATTGAAACTTTGTAGAAATTCCTTACTGTGATTTCGTTACTTAGATGAGGGCGACCTAGATAAATGATAAACAGTACTCTAATATTGACTTTTTCATTCAGTTATAAGTTTAAAAAAAAATCTTTCTTGTTTCAAAAGCAGCCCTTGTTAGATTCGTCAATAGTCATCTAGATCATGCTGCAGACTCTATTCAACTTTTGATGTGTGAAATAAAACATGCGCCTAACTCGGGTCTCAGGGAGCTTGTAAATGTTAGTACAGCCACCCACTCGCAATCTATTAGATAACAGCTATGATATCACTGTCTGTATTACCACTTATTGACTATATTTTGAAATGAGTGTGTAGTATTTTATCTTATCTTTTCACAAGATAGAAGAGGGACATTTGGGACCTTTCGTCGACGTAAAAGTATCGTAGGTTGAAAAGACTACTGCATTTAAATTTATCAACCTTTGAATTTAATTTTAGTTTTAGCTCAGAATACAGTACAAACTGTTGTGATTGTTGGTATAGCGAAGCAGTATAATATGCTTATTCCATGGTGCATTTAATGTGACTTGTTTTAATCTCACTGATTGTCAATGCAAAGGTCTCGAATGAGACATTAGTCAGATTGAACAGGTCATAGGCTAATCATTTCCCTATCCCGCTCGACCGTTCAAAATGGACGCATTCAAATTCCATGCACTGTTCATTTTCATGTGGATTTTCATACTGCATTGTAAAGGTAAGTGAGAAAATTTAGAATCCAAAAGGCGTTTTTGAAATGTTATTTTATAACGGTTGAAGGTAATCATAGTTTATTTGAATAGTTTCCAGATAACTCACACGTTTCACAAACGATATTACGTGTGAACTGCTATATAGGAAATTCTGCAGCGTGTGGATATAGTTTGTAGCTTTACAACAAGGGTTTTGCAGCTGTCGCAACTAGCTTCTTTTATAAAAGTTTAAATGAAGTGTCAGCGAAAATAGGTTGCTACCAACACTGCTGATAATCAATATTCAGGGCTTTTAGATCACACCGAGCATGGAATCTGATCAGCAAGTGTAGCAATTATAGAGTCATCATAGAAGGTAATATTGGAAAAAACAGGCAAGCTGCTCCACCGGATACTATGTGGACCTTTACTACTTAGTTCATTTGTATTTCAGACAGTGAGTCCGTGTTATTTCCATTTGGTAGAGATGTAAAAGATACTCAGATTAAAGATTCGACCTCGCTTACCCAATTCAACCTGTCTCAACCAATATACTATTATGGTATACCATATTCAACCCTTTACGTGAGTTAATGTTTTGTACGAGACTAATTTTAATAAAGTAAAACGTTAAATGAAGATCTGTTTAATTCGACTAGTATGCCAGTAATCTAAAGAATAATGTAGTTAAAAAGGCAGCGTTTTTAATTTCATAAACCACTTAAGTTTAACTCTTCTACTTACAGATTTCTAAAGATGGTTTAGTGGCATTTCATCCCAAGGTATCATACCTTCAACAGTTCTGGCGGGAAAATCCAAGTGAGCACAACCATCCCTTCATAGCACCATATTATTACAGTGGAGAGGGTACAATACCAAGACAACCCGGAAAACCAAGCGAAATACCCGGAGAGATATACTATAGGATTTTATATGATGATGGGAAAATTGAACAAAGCTCTAGTTTTCTACGTTCATTAGAGCAATACATCGTGAACAATGTTGTTGGCGTTCGGCAGTTCACGGCAAAAACAGCACTGGTAGTGACGTGGGAAGACGTCACAGATTCGTCTTCTGCTGTTGATGGTTGTAATGATAATGGTGTACCAGCTTGTACAGATGTAAGTATTAAGCAAACGTTACTAAATGGTTAGAGATGGTTAGCAACCTTAACTCTCTTAAAAGCATGAACATTAGTATTTAATCCTACTAAGCTCTTTATCATGACATTGCATCCTGTTTTACGTTTACAGACGGACACGTTCCAGTTAGTTCTAGTGGCAGACCAGTTCCAAACATTTGCTATATTCAATTATCTTAAAATGGATTTACCAGATCACCATTTTTACCAGGTAAAGTTTATTTCTGAAATCACATTGTGTCGAAATTTGAGAAATTCAAAGCTTAAAGTACAAAATCCCTTGCTAACTGAATTAGTCATCTTAAGCTGAAATATTATCCTCTTCTTGGGTTGTTTTTGTAATGCCATCGACTCAACGGGTTACACAGAAAACCGACACATCTGATAACAACTGAAAAACTCGAATGAAAAGTCAAATGAAACGAAAACATACCTTAAACTTTAGGAGTTTGATTGTGCCTTTTTATGGTATTTTTTTAGGTTAATAAAATAATGATATATTTCCTTACTTTAACCTATATAGGCTGGAATGAATGGTGGCCTGGGAAATGGATGGACGGATGTGTTCTGTGGTGAGCAATGTGGCAGAATGAATCTCAATCTGTTGCCAACACTCTATGGTAGTGATATCGAAGGCAGGTTTATATATAAAGTATCAGATGATGTCATAGTACGAGGTGGTTGTCTCCCATTACAAGCAAAATCAGGTTAGTTGATATAAAACATAGATCTAGAAGAAATGTATTTTATATGCAGTGATTTCAAATTGATTCGTACTTAACATATTCTATTATTTTAGGTTTGGAGTTCTTTCCCAAGTACGCAAATATGTATGGAGGGGAAATAATCGATATTTCTGGTTACTGTATAAGGCCTGGCCAATCAGTGACGTGTAAATTTGGTGAGGCAGAAGTTACGTCTGCTGTATCATTCGACAATTCCACTAAACTAAGATGTCAAGTTCCGCGCATGACTGAACGTGGAATGGTGGAACTGGTAGTGTCGGCAGCTTCTGGTGATTTAATCGGTCAATTTCATATTGGTGAGTTCCTCTCCTATTTTTGATTGTAAAGTTCAAATAGATATACTAGTTACCAAGTGTGGGATTTAATTTTTGTCCTCATTCCATTCTGCATCTCTGCATCCATTCACGTTTATATTATGCTTAGTATTTTGTGATTATGTTGTTGCTTTGTTCATTTTATAACAGCACGAGACCCCAAACAATAATGCCATATTTTAACATGTTTGTTAATTTCAGGATTATTTGCACGATCTGATCGCCATATAAGGATATTAATGAGCGATCCGACTATGTTCTGGAATGAAACAAATCCAGAAAAGTTATCATTTTCCTGGGATGTAACACCATTGGGAGACGGTAATATCCCAGTGGAAATAAGTCTATTAGGGTACAGAGAAACCTATACCGGGGTAAGTTCACGTGTCTTATGAATAAACAATCTAAACAAACAAGCTTTCGTTTGGATACAAAGACTCAAGACCAAATAAAAAAGAAAAAAATGGAGATGCTACTGGTGCTTTGGAAAGTCACCGTGACATTCGTGATTTTCAGTTAATGGTTATTGAACCGAGTTTCGTTCATTTACAGATCAACTGGGAGGTTATAGATGATTTGGGACAAGGCACTGTTCGAAATGGCGATCATCAGTTAATCTTTAATGTAGCCGATCATCAATGTGATGGTGATGAATGTTGGAAATATGAAATTGGTTTATTAGAAGTTGGAATTTCCCCCAACTCCTGGACATTGACGAACACCCATGGGTACGTTTTTTCTTTTGTAATGTGAACATTTTCTGAGACAATACACAAGCTAATGCAAGCCATATGGTGAAAAGAGTTATCACACGGAACTGTCATAATTCGAGAACAACCAGACGATGATTTAACCAGAACCATTTCCTTTCTTGTAATGTGTCCCACGTTTTCCTATTACATTTACGTGTACCATTGAAATTCCTTATAAATCAGATGAAGAAAAAGCGAATTTTTCAAAGTGATTTCGTTACACAAATATTATTTCTTTATATTGCACAGTGGCTTTGTATGACAATCTTAATTATGCAATTTCACATGTTTTTCAGATCCTACTCATTTGGACCGATACCACTAGGTTGGTTTGTCCGAGACTACATGTTGAACCAACACGGTGCAGGTTATTCTGAAATTCAATGCCGTGAATGGTATGAACAGGACCAAGAGAATATGGATTGGTTGGAAGAACTTCTAAACTGTCCATGTAACCTGAATCAGGCTGTAATGGATTTCGGCAGATTTCAACCTGATATGGGATGCAATATGTATACTGGAAGCGCTTGCCACTACCATATTGGTGCTGTACATTGCGTCAGATCAGTTAATCCAACGTAAGAAAGATACAACCCTTTTTTTCTAAAGGATAAAATATGAGGTTCGTGAGGATCCTACATTACAGATGGTCCTTGTCCAAATCTATTTTCCTTGATCACCCATACCTAGTGAAGTCAGCTTTGTAAACTTGAATGATGTGTTTATGTATCGCGTGTCATGGGTCTGAAATCAAATACATTGTCGAACGATGTTAGTGTAGAAGCAAATGTGTCATTCTTTACTATTTTCAGAGCATCTGGATCGGGAAATCAGTGCTGCTATGGTAGTGATGGCAATCTCATGTATACGGCAGACTCTTATAATGGTGCCACACCAGACCGAAGTCATGATTGGGGAGCCCCACCATTTAATAAAGCGGATTATATTCCTTCTCTGTCCCACTGGAAACATGATGTCATCAGCTTCTACCATTGCTGTCTGTGGGTTGATTATGCTTATTGTGATCTTTACATGGAACAAAGGGCGACAAGAGACTGTAGAAGTTACACGCCACCAAAAACAGGTAGGTACCGATTGATTTCGCCTGTATTTGAATTCGAAACCTTCCGAGTTTTGGTACTTTGATTCGAAAAGGGTTTTCTTATTTTAAGAACATCCTCTCAGACGTTGTTCACAGTATAATTTTCATAGTTAGTCTTCTTTATTGTTTCAATTCTTTATATAGCATTTGTGTTTGGCGATCCCCATATTGTAACGTTTGATGGACAGGAGTATAATTTTCCTGGTCGAGGTGAATTTTGTTTGATGAAAGATGACGAGTTGTCCATACAAGCCAGATTTGACAAAGGTTGGTCGGAAACAATTCATATTTCTTAGTTATTAACATCCAATAGCATATACAGTGTGAAACACAGGAAGGGACCAATTTTCCGGTAGGAGATAGCAAGATGTTGTTTGACAATGAAAATCAACTGCACTGTTTTCATGTACATATTTAATTTGTTTTCTGGGCTTAATTAACCCATGTATTCCTATATAAAGATGTGAAGACAAATAAAGACCAAACAAATCCTCTCTCCCCAGGGTTATATTTAAAGTAGACTTTGGTGTATTTGATCAGACTTTGGTGTACTTGATCAGACGTTGGTGTTCTTGATCAGACTTTGATGTACTTGATCAGACTTTGATGTACTTGATCAGACTTTGGTGTACTTGATCAGACTTTGGTGTACTTGATCTTTTCAGTGACACCACTTAATGCAACCGGACTAGTAGCAGTCGTTGTTCAGGCGCCGGGTGACAGTAAGGTTGAAGCACGAATAGCCTCTTTGGACACCGGCAAGCTACTTGATATTATTGTGGATGGAAAGAAAAGAAATTTTGGAAGTATTATGAGAGGGGTTCATAAAATGGAAACTCCAAGTTGGCAAGATTTTAATGGTGAGTTCCACACGAACTGATCATCTCTTTTAAATGGTGACAAAACGTTGGAACAACTGATTATCAATTAAATACTTCACTTTAGTGATGGCATATTAGAGATTGCAGGCTATGTTGACGGCGAATCTAGCTAAGCATAAACTATTATGACGGCTTCTTCACAATTTTTACAGGTGTGTCTATTACCAGAAATCCTTCCCACAGAAGACATGACAATCATGGTAATTTTACCATCTTACTGCAATCTGGAGTAGGATTACAAGTAGCTGCAGTTGAAAATATCATTTACCTCGCAGTAATTATACCTGATTCATTCAAAGTAGGTTTCATTTTACTTGCCAGAATATTTGTGAAATGTGTATATATCAAGAGGGACATTTCAAATATCCATTTGCATCTCTGTAGTTATAGATCTGAAAAATTTGTGCGAACCGCATGTCTATTTACAGTTCTTTGCAACTTTACTATCCTAAGAAGTTTTTTTTAACCTACAGGGTCGGGGAAACGGTTTGTTAGGAAGTTGGGATGATGATGTAGACAATGATTTTACAACGCCTGATGGTATGTTGATAGATTCTGACAGTACGAAAGAAGATATATATTTCGAATTTGGACTTCAATGTAAGTAATTGTAAATGGTTCAATGACATATTAGTTGATACAATTAATGAATCCCATCCGAAGAATTGTCCCATGCAATGAGACGAACACTAGGTAATTGTTGGTTTTGTTTAGATATTCAGCAAGACAAAACTAGGCTGTCCATAAGATATTGTCTACTCAATTTCAGATGTTGTAACCACGGATATAAGTCTCTTCCAGTATCCTGAGGGATTTGATCTGAATTTCGTACCTTTATTTGGAGATCCACCGCTGGCAGAAGGACTGATATATTTCCAAGTAAAACGAACTTGCTTGGAGGAGCCTAGATGCATCCATGACTACATGCTAACCGGAAATGTAAATATTGGGCTTGCTACTCTCCGGACTTTTGGAGTTATTGAGAGCACCAGGGAAGCCGAGAATAAAGGTAACATACAATAAATAGGGTAAAACAATATAGTTTGGTTGAATGACTATTTTTCACTACTCAAATGCTCTAAATTAACCACAGGTGTTTCGGATGCAAAATTTTCATTATAATGTGACTAGTTGTGGCATTGTTTCACCTTGTACAGTGACAAACAGTGAAAAATATTCGAAAAAAAAACTGTTTCAGTATTCTGGTTCTATATAAGTACGCTAAAGTATGCCAAAAATTTATAGACACGAGTCTTTTTGACAATTGTTTGTTGATTTAGCATGATAGTAATGGATATTAGAAGAGTAAAAGTCAATAATGTAAAAAAAGGCAAGTTTCGGGGAAATCTTACGTTGTCCTATGTTTTCAGTATTGTCATGTGGGCTGCTGGATGTTCCTGAGGGTGTGAAAAGTAATCTTAACTATACCTTGGGCAGTCAAATCACGGTGATGAGCTGCAATGCAGGAGAACTTACTGGTAATACTAATTACAGATGTGTACAGACAACAGATGACGAAGCTTCGTGGGAGCCGGAAGTTACAGCTTCTTGTCATGGAGGTTTGTCCGAATCAAATATTAAAACTCTTTGTTATTTGAAACTGAAGCGTTAGAGGAATATATTATATATTTATTATTTTCTTCAATACATGTACTATAATTTATAAATTGGTCAATCGTCAGTTTTGATGATCTAGATTCTGTCTGCTGGATATTTCAATTTAAATCTGTGAATTAGTTTCTATACGGAAATAACACCTAATGTCAATTTTAGGTGGTACAGATAAAAGTTCTGTTGGAATGATAGTTGGTATAGCTCTTGCTGTTTTAGTAGTTATTGTTATAGTAGTTGGAGTTATTTTTATCCTACGCCGTAGAAGATCAAGTTCAAAACCAGATGAGTAAGTTCATTTACACTTTTTGTTCACAATGATATCAGCTATGCTGTAAGAGCACGCTAGGTGGGAGAAAACCTAACCTCTTATCTTATACTGTGTAAAGCAAGTTTACATGTTAGTTCCATATATTTCAAATTACATGGGGAACAACGTCTCATAACTTCTTATTAGTTCTTCTATTATGAGTACTATATAGGCTACGTTTTCACGAGCATATTTGTTAAATATTGTATAGAAAGATAGGAGAATAATTGATTTAAAACAATGGCGCTCTGTTACACTTAAGTTACAGGATATGTTTGTAAAATTTAGTAGTACCTTCGTGACTAAACCAGTCTCATCAGCTAATACCAGCGTGACTAAACCAATATCATTTGCAAGTCAATATCATTAGCTAGTAGCGCCGTGTGTGACTAATTCAGTATCTTTAGCTAGTGCCATCGTGAAAAAGTCAGTATCATTAGCTAGTGGCATCGTAAAAAAGTCAGTACCATTAGCTAGTACCATCGTGAGAAAGTCAGTATCATTAGCTGGTACCACCGTGCTTGACTTAGTCACTACCATTAGCTAGTACCATCGTGACAAAGTCAGTATCATTAGCTGGTACCACCGTGCTTTAATAAGTCAGTATCATTAACTAGTACCACCGTGCGTGACTTAAAAAGTATCGTTAGTTATTACCTTCTTGGCTAGTCAGTATCATCAGATAGTACAACTGTGACTATGTCAATATCATTTGAGTTCTTGTTTATGTCAGTATCATTACCTAGTGTCATAGTTACTAAGCCAGAATCATTGTCTAGTACCATATAAAGTAAGTATCAGTAGCTAGTATTATCGTGATTAAACCAATAGCTTTAGTTTAACCCATCGTAACTAAGCCAGAATCATTTACTAGTACTCGTTCCATCGTGGCTGTGTCAGTATCATTAGCTGATACGATACTGTCTAAACCAGTATCGTTAGATGGTACCATTGTGATTTAACGAGTATTATACTTGGTGCCATCGTGACTAGGTCAGTATCATAATCTAGAGTCATCGTGACTAACCCAGTATCATTAGCTAGTGACATGTTGACTAAACAAGTATTATTAGTTGGTACTATTGTGACTGAACCAGTATCTTTAGATGGTACCATTGTGACTAAACCAGTATTATTAGTTGGTACCATCGTGATAAGGTTAGTATCATAATCTAGTACCATCGTGACTAAGCCAGTATCATTAGCTACTGCCATTTTGGCTAATCCAGTATCATCAGTGAGTGCCATCGGTAATCGTGACAAAGTCAGTATCATAGGCTAGTGCCACTCCGATTAAACCAGTATTATACTCTTGTAAAATTCAGTATCATTAGTAAGTGTCATCTTAACTAAAACAGTATCATTAGTTAATTTCATCGTTTCTAAGCCAGTATCATTAAGTGCCATCGCAATTAAGGCAGTCTCATTAATTAGTGTCATCATCAAGTGGTACCCTGACTAAACCAAAAAGCTTATACTATCGTAATTAAGCCAGTACTATTAGCATGTACAATGGTGACTTAGCAAGTATGATTGATTAGTACCATCGTGACTAAGTCATTATCATATGCCATAGTTATTAAGCATGATCCTGATGGTACATGCTCGTGTCAAAGATTCATTGGCGTGCATGTTATATGTGATAATGCTTGGGTTAAACAGGCTTAATATGTTTAGATTGCAGATGGTCGAGAGGCTTGAATTTTTACCACCTGAAAATCAGTCTCATATAAAAGTTACAGATATAAATTTGAATTGAGTTGGTAAGGTGGTCTGTGTATTTACCAATTTCCTGTTAATCAGGACAAACTTAATAACACTTTACATTTGCTTTGGCTTATTTACTAATACTAATAAAATCTAATAAAATAACGTAACTTCTTTGTCAAAATAAAACGCGTTTGTTTACTACCAGTTGGTATAATATAAATATGTACGTGTGATAAATTATTGCCGTCCCAGGGTGAATCCGGATTTTCCTATATATCAATAATATAACTATACTATGTATCAACTCGACTAAACTGGCATCTTTGGTTAGTACCATCAGAACTAAAGCAGTATCATTTGCTAGTGCCATCAGGACTAATCTGTCCATTTCACGCACATGTACTTGTGTATTTTTAAACAAATTATGCCTGGAGTATTGTATATTTATTTTTGTTGTCATGTACTTGATCGCCGGAACATAGATCTGTGATGCACATGTACCTGTGTATTTTTAGTATTTTAGACGAATTGTATATTGAGATATTATGTATTTTCGATTTTTTCTTTTCTTTTTTTTTTCCCCCAATGTATTGCCTCATGGGCTGAATGTGAGATAGGACCATGTCCTTGTGTATTGGGCCTAATTCTGACCCATGTAAAATAAAGAGTTTATTATTATTATAAATGTATCATTTGTTAGTGCTATCGGGGCTTAGGCATTGTCAATGACCATCCTTACTATGTCAATATTATAACCAATTGTCATCATTAGATTGTGTCATATTGCATAAATAATATCATCCACCCTTGCCATCCCGACTAAACCAGGTATCATTGATTTGTGATTTCATGACTGTTATTTGCCCATATCAATGCCATGCCATCGTCAGTGGGTCAATATATTTTAGTTGTGTCAGGATTTGTATCATAACACTTATTTTAGGTTTTAACAAGATTATTGTCATTTTGATCAATGTGATTATAGAAACATGTTCAAAATTAAATTAAAAAGCTTGTATGGTTCTTGTATTGTAGAGAGAGCAGTGGTCCAGAAAAGGAAGTAATGATGAAACCTATTCCTAAAACAAGAAAATCGACAAGCGATTCTGATGCTGAACGAGAACCAGCGCGACCAAGAGCCTCGTCTAAAGAATCTATTTAAACACGTGAACGTTGAAATGGAATGATTTCGATGCAAAACAAGAGTAATGAATATCAGCCGGTTTCTCGATTCAATTATATAGTTTAAATGTTTCTTTGTGATCAATGTTACACATAGCTGCCATTAAGGAACTGGTTGCGATTCAGGTTTTTATATTTCTTACTAAATTATAATAACTTTAATGAAGTGATTTATTACAGGAGAACCAGGCGTCGGATTGTTAGTTTGAAAAGTGTGACAGATAATGCCAACCACAGCCAATCGAAAAGCATTACATTTTATAGACATATTTTTTATATTTTATACTGTTACACATTTTTCGAATCCCGTCATAGAGTCGAATGAATGTTGTGTGGTGTTCCTTTTTTTATAATACTTTGTGTGAATTAAGCTCATACATTAAACTGTCTTATGTCCGATAAGGTGACCATTCTTGACTGTTCGAAGGATTTCATTCAACATCATACTATTGGAATTGTACAATGCCTTAGAACAAACTCTTGAAAGAAACCTTATTATTTTTTGTATATTTGCCATAATATAGGAATGGAATTTTTTATGAAATGATTTATCTGTAATCGCTGCAGTATTATACTCATCATAATCTTCTTGATAGTATAGATATCACAATATCATGATCGTCACTGTTCCATAGTTACATTAATTGAACAGTTCTACAGTATTGGTATAATCGACAGAGTATGATTATCATCACAGCATAGTAATCATCACAATAAACATTAGCGATTGTCCCAGTTTTCATTCGTCACCATATCATAACGTCACAGTGTCAAAATGACGCCGTTTTCAATTGTCACAATAGCAATATCGTCACAGTATCATGATTGTCACAGATTTTCAATTGTTACAATAGCATTATAGTCCGGCGTTAATAAAAGAAGGAACCTGACCCTATGATGTTTACAGACGAAGCATTAGCCTGGTCCTCGACGAACAACTCTCATTTTACGGCCAAACGTTGGATCGACAACATTCGCCATCTCTCGGTGGCCAGCGGTACCCGCGGACATAATATATGCAGGGGCGTAGCGTACGGGAAGATTTTGCTGAACTGGACGATAAAACGCGGGATCGGTTGGTAATTGACGGAGCCGTCGGTAAAATCGGTTGAAGGAAAAGGTAAAAACCATGTACATGTGTCGGCAAACTAATGAAATAGTCTACTTAGGCTCTATTAATCTATAACTATAAAATAATTATCTACTCTGTAAATGGTTGTCGGTAAAATAGTTTCTGATTGTCACAGATTTATGATATTGTTGTCTTTTTAAATGTGATTTAGCTCCCCTTTTTGATTCTCCGTTATTGAAGTCATTTTTCTGTTCCTTCTCTCGATTGTCATGAAGAGTTTTTCGTATTAATGATCAGTCCAAAAACAACGCTTTTTCTTTTCTCGAACCAATCCAAGGCAAAACATCTATTACCACGGATATCAAATTGTCTAGGGTTTTTTAGTAACCGTACAGTGCTGTTTTACAATTGTCTTGGTTTTTCTCGGTTGTTCAATTTGTGTAATAAAGTCCTATTCAACATTATGGTAAGGCCTTTTATTTTTAATAAGTTGGATTACGATAGCGGCGACATTGAAAATGGCCATTTCAAAATAAAAATAAAATAACTTTTTAGGATTTTTTTTATTAGCGCCGATATTATTTTTCCTTCAAAACCTCAAAAAAAAAAAACAAAAACAAACTTAACTTATTCTGTTGGATACTGCGAAAAATTGATAAATATTCGAGAAATATAAAAATTTTAACGAAGCAGTAGGCCTACGCTTTCGTTTTTTTTTCTATCGAGAGTTCTCGGTTGTGCTTGTTTTGTAACGCATATCCGGTACAATGTTCTTAGTGTTCCACGGAGCAGACGTTACCAAAATACGGGGACTGAAAGTAGCTTATTCATGATGGCTGACATTTTTTCATCGGTAGCATTAATGGTATGTACCACCATGTTGTACCGCCTTCTCCACCTCTTCAGATGGCACAGTTTTCACAGGCCCGAACAGCTTTGCCGAAGTGTTTGAAAGTAGTCCCGTGTGTGTGGAACGTCCAGGACAGCGTTACGAACCGACCCCTCCATGCGCGTAAGTAACTAAAAAAAAAAAACTAACCATGTGGATGTATTTTTTATGTTATAAAAATGAAATGAATGGAGTTTTACGTCCTACTCTTCTGCACCTTATGGGCTAATGAAGACGGGCAACGCCATGCAGTGTGCAATGAGGGAAATTTTGCCAGGACAGCGGCATTAGCCTACTCTTTTTGCGATTTCCAACTGTCGAGGGATCTTTAAGGTGCTTCGGAACCTTGCAAAATAGGTTGAAAATGTTTGAAGTGAACTTTTTAATTAGACCTTTATCATTTCATATTTTGTGTTATATGGATGCCCTATTATGTTTAATCACCTAAATAAAACTTTATAAAAAAAAAAAAAATGTTTTTGAAAGGTGTAATTACCATTTATTTGAAAAAATTAACATTCACTAACAACAGAAATTCACCTGTAAAATGTCCATTAAAATAACTATTTCTTATGTCAACACAAGCTCTGATATGTAAACTACAGCACTCCAATCGTGAAATTTGGAAAAAATAAATGATATTTTAATAAAAGGCCTTTAAATTTCTTCTAAATTCAGTAAAGAAAAGCGGCCATTTTTTTCGGTACTACTTTTTTTTTTATAGTATGGTGATGTGTATGGGCACTATTCAGTCCAGTAAGATAATGTAGTGATTTCACTTTTTGCAAGAGATATTACGTTCTCCATATTAATTCCTAGCAAAAAATCTGAATTTACGGCAATACAAAAGTAATAAGATTTCCAAATAAGAACATACCACCATTTCCCAATTTCATGTTCTATGGACGAAAAAGTATGTGTAGACATGCTAGGAATCCCCATTGTTCCCATACATTCACTCAAATGGCTGTTGCCACTTCCTGCCGTCATACTTCCCCATACAACACGGAGGTTTATGTTGTAGGCTACCACTTCGAACCAGATGTGGTTGTCTTAGGTGATGTGGTCAATTTAATGCTCTGTATCGCTTTCCTCAGTTGACAGCCATGATGCTTTTTGGTCTAATTCAGGATAAACAAGATAGTAACCAAAACAGGAGTTGTACAATCAAATTGCTATTTTAAAAATCCTGCTAGGGGCTTATATCCAGTCTCAGTATTTGTTGATATATTTATCAGCTATTTGGATTTTCACTTCATTGACCAATGCAGGAGTGAAAGTAATAAACAACCACACCAGCGAAGAACGCCCTCACAGTATGATTGCAATTTCAAACACCCTACGAGACGAGTGGTAACAAAAATCTAGATCCAGCAGTCTTTGGTAGCCCGATCTGCGATCTTCTTCATCCAAACTTTACCAATTAAATTGCCTGGGTGAATACCATCCTTGTAAGTTAATAGCTGTAATACCGGCGAGTTGTTGGTTGAGCAGATTCTGCACTGGTACTTCTTTTTCTGCACGCTTTAGACACCCTGTAAAGATCCATGTAGAAATAATGAGAATGACTTCCAATGTAATTATTTATAGATCTGAGGAATGTGTCCAGTTGAGAAATTTGAGCTACCAGTTGGCGGTCTTGGTCTTCGAAAACTGATGGATCTTTATGGTATCTCTTTTGGTTCCACAGAAATATGGAGAAGTAAGGGTACTTGAACAATCTGCTGATATTTGTCAGCTATATCCCTGACTAATGAATTGTCACAAGATACAAGACTGATAAAGCCAGATTTGTCCTTGGATGTCAAGTCACAGGTTCCAAGCCAAGCATACACAGGGGGGCCTGGAACCCAATCTCCTCTGCAAGATTATCTCAGATAGTCAAGGGCATGGGAGTCCTTCCTCCTTTAGAATTAATGACAATTTGTCTTTCAACATCATTACTGTCATTAGGCCTAGCAGTAGCAGATCTGGGCCTAGATCTACTAAACTCTAAATGATTCCCCTTGCTATCTGTGAAAAGTAATGGTGTGTAAACCTTATCTTCCTTCGGAATGCAGCTTTCCTTGGTCATAAATTTTTGAAGTTTCCTTTCCATTTTTGAATAGCAATCCTCACCTGTATAAGAGATGCGAGCTCTAAGACACTATCATGCTGACTGCCTGTAAGCCTACGTAGGTATGGTGTAAAAACGATATCGCAGACGTTGAGTAAGGATCCACCTGCTTTGGCTTCTTCTGTGTATTAATTTTTCGTTCTTCTTGGCCTTTTTGCCGGAGACTGAGTAATACGCTGTCGCGTGCCGTTTTATAGATTGCTGCACGGAGAAATCGTGTTACTTCCGTCACGTGGTCAAAGAGGTGACGTAATAACCATCACTATGGAAGACTCTGGAAGTAAAAATTTCTCTCATTGTCATATTCGTAACTGAGGAAGAAATCCTTACTGTTCATTTCTTGTTTTGGAGAAATATTCATATTACATTGGTCCATATTTACTTATTGAGTTATATGTGGACTCAAAAGTCACTTTTATAGATAGGCCCCTTGCCTAGGCCAAACATTTTATAGTTCCCATCGTAGGGGCCTAGCACCTGATTCCACATGATTCCAAAACTTGCAGGAAGTGATGTTTCGAAAGTTTACACGGTTCAGGTTAATAACTGAATATAGCTTGACTGTAATTTGCGTTCGTTTACAGGAGTAACTCATTGGCAAGGATGTAGACCTAATCTGTCCACTCAAGGCTTAGGTGTAACAAAATTTTATGACCTCTTTGGACTGCCGTAAACACATGCCATTTATGGTAAATATTGTGGTAAATACTAAAACATTTTTTTTTTAAATTTACAATGACATATGAATGTTTTATTCGGTAAATTATCACCGTTTACATAAAAATATGTCATTAAAATATTTTTGATGAATAATTTCGAAACTTTATAAACAAAACTTGTGAGACTTGCACCATCACGTGGTCTGTATGTTTACATTGACGGTTTCCTGTTTGAAGGTAAATTTCTTTTATTTTCGAGATATTTATTTCCTTTTTATGCTGATTGTATTATTCCATGTACATCAAAGTTAAAGGGTTGCATAATGTAACCTCATGTCAGTTTCCCGATCTTTCACATTTCATCAATGTTGACATTTTTCTTGAGAAATACCGATTGACTCCCTATGAACGAAGACCTACGCACATCAAAGACTTCTGTGTGGTTTTGATGTTTTCAAATAAAGTTTTCGTTTCAGTCAGTTTTTAAATGCATCAATTAATCAATTATTTTCAACGCTTATTTTCCAGCGTAAAAATATGAACTGTTTGGGTTGTATTGCCATGCACAAGGATATGTTATGCATCGAGCACGAAGCTTCGTGTCAACAAATATGAACCGTGATGTGAAAATTGGTATTAGTGACCGATAATCGTTGAATCCGTGTAAGGCGATTTGGTACTACCGAAGAGAAGAGATTCCCAGCTTCAATCTTGTGTGTATGGATGTATGTGTTCTGGAAATCAGTGGAATTAGTGTACATTTTAGTCATTTTTGACAGACAGAAGAGCCGCCATATTGTCCGCCATTTTCTTTACCATGTGTTGCACTTGCCATAAAATCAAGGAAGTGTGGCTTATAGGTGTCTATATTGGAAAACTAAGGTTGGAGTGATGTGCCTATAACGTGTGAGCTACCTTCTGTGTATCTTTTAAGAATTATGTATGTGTATTTGTGGAGAATTATTGTTGTTAGAGATTTGTTATTTTGTCTTATTTTCAGACTAAAAAGCTGGGGTCATTCAGTGCATTTGATGATTTAAAGGGAAACGTTCACAAAATTTGGTTTTTGGTGTTTATGTGCATATTTTGAGCTTTTGTATCCAAGGTGGCCACTTGTTGCAACTGAAATAGCTTTTGCAATATTTTTGGACTCAGCTCATTTATTGCAAGGTTCCGAAGCACCTTAACGTGTACAGCCTGTAGCACACGGGGCCTCGGTTTATTGTCCCATCCGAACGACTAGACGCTTTTTCCATGTCAGTCCCTCCGACCTGCATCACTGACAAGGGGAAACCGGGCTGAAAAATCCGAAAGTTCATCTCGACCTTTGCCGGGTTTGAACCCTGGTTAGCGAGCAAGCGTCTAACCCACTGAGCCTCCGCGGCTCCCGTATTTTTTATGTTAAAATGAGTAAAATGACTGAAAGTTTGTTTTCATGTGTAATACAAGTACACCAGGGACATGAATAAAAGCGTTACTTTGTAAAGGCCTTGCCTGAGGATACAGTTGGCGAAATCTTGTTGGTTCTAACAGAAAGTGAAATGACTCTGCTCCTGTAAAAGTGCTGTTTAATGTTTAATCTGTATACAATATAATAACATCTATATAAATTAATTTTGTTATCAGACTTTGGAATTGTTAAATTTTTTGACTGGAAATGGTTTTTTTTTTGTCCCTACATGTAGCAAAATGTAAATTTATTTTTATTTTTATTTCGACCACCTACACTTAATTTTAAGGAAAAATTTTCGTAATCCAACTAATATAAAATAAAAGGCCTAAGCTGATAGCCTACTTAGCTTAGGCTCTATAAATTTGTATCTATAAAATAAGTATCTTCTCTGTAAATAGTTGGTCGGTAAAATAGTTTCACATATCAAATTGTCTGTGTTTTTTCTCGGTTGTTCAAATTGTGTAATAAAGTGCTACTCTCACTCGATTCAATTCATTTGAAAGAAAGTAACCTTAAATTAACGGTTACTCTTAATCATTCAAAATGCCCCCTAAGGAGCGCACAAACCGATACAAAATCCGTTGCCTTGAATGTAATGTTGAAATGAATTTATTAAACACAATTTAAAAATTCCATCAGGATTTACTTAAACAGCGCAAAAGTGTTCGGTATAGTGTAATCGGTGCACCGAAAAACCCTTTTGATGCTGCCGCGGCTGGTAAATCTTCAAAGATACCCATTTCGGAATCGGATTCCTCAAAACATGGAGATGGCGAACCAGAGATAAAAAATCAAGCCGTGATCGAGGCTGGGGATCAATCCAATACTGGCGATGCAGTATTATTAATGGGGACTGAAATGCCTTTAATAATGCAAAAACAATACCAGATGATATGAAAAGTGATTTTTCAGTCTGTCATCCCAGTACCTCGGGAGTTAAACGCCATGTTCATGAGTCGCCAAGCCTTTTCAAACGTTTTCCAACAGAAGCGACAAAAGATTGAGCATTTCAAAGACACAGTTATTGCCATGGGATCTCCTTTGCGAAATGAGGAAACTATAGGTAGTGCCTCAGTTTCAGATAGCAACCGTGATAGTAGTAAAGAGACGACCCTGGATAAATTGGGGGACTCTTGGTCCATTTGCAAGGCTAGAAAAGTTAAAATATAACGACTACTATCACTAAATTCATAGTGGTGCGTGCGCATTTACCGTGAAACAACGATGTATAAAAACTTTAAAACACGATGCTTAAAGCTGGGTTTATACTTTTTACGCCATCAAACGCCGTTTAACGCCGTAAAACGTTGCGCCGGTTAGCGGCGTAAAACGCCAGATCTGACCGCGCTGGTCTTAAGTGTAAACACACGCGCGACAACGCCCACATGCGCCGACCTTTTTTTTGGCTTTGGAATTTTTAAATTTTTTACGGGAAAGGTACAAGAAAATGTACGAAAATTTTTTTCGCCATAATTCCTTTTAAATAAAATTTTGAAACCAATTAAAAATCGAAACCTCTTCCTTTCTTTCTAAAATATTTTTTTATCTATAGACATAAGTACTTCTCGTAAATAGGGGGGAAAATAACATAAAACTGTTTTTTTCAAGGGTTTTTAAAATTGTTTGGCAAGAAAATTTTTTAAAATCCAAGTAAACTTCCTTAATCTTCTGTCGTACAAAGCTACTTTGTTAAATTGGTTGAAATTTTTTCGGCATTTTAAACCTAGGTTTACGTTGGAAAGCTCAACACAGTTGATCTCTGGAAAAAGTGACGTAGCTATAATTAGCTCAAAAGCTGAAGGGGCGGGCGTTCGTCGCTAAATTTTAGAGGTTACAACCCCCCCCCCCCCCCCGTCAGAATTTTCACGCTACGCCCCTGATAATGTTGCATTTAATTCGTTACATATAATCCGAGAAAGCAAACTTAAATATAAGGATGTACGAGTATGATCACATTTTCTCGTCCTTCTATTAAATATCAAAAGTTTACAATCAATGATTTTCCGTTTTTTGGTTATAATTGTATGGCTCTTAGAAGCAATACACATAAAGACTTCAGTCTTTGACTATATCTTTTTTGGTGTCAAATGAATGTTCTCATAAATGAATTTAATGGAGTTTTCTAAATTTTCGAAAGCAATATAAATAACCGCCACTGTGGACAAACCAAGCTTAGCAGCGCGGTTAGCTGAATATTTGATCTACATGGCACAGAAAACAAAAGTGGTTTATATCCATTGGTTTCAGGGTGACAGTCCACCAAAATTGTCTATACTCTAGACTATTTTCCCTCAGATTTTTGGCCTTAGTTTTTGGCCAAAAATGCAGGAAACAACTTTGAATCGAATTTCCGGTATCTCTTGGTCCCCCCCCCCCAAATCAATTTTAGCCAAAAGAGGAGAAAACAAAATTCTGGTCCAAAATTCAAAATTTTCCCATCAAATCGATCAAACAATTGCTGTTTTTTTTTTGTTTTTTTTTTGGCTTCTTCAAAAGTTATATATTGTTTTTTGCTTTGTTTTTCTGACCCTCCCCCAAATAGCTATCAGAGGCTGGGAATAGAGTCAGCAAGTTTCGGACTACACATGTATGTAGCTTGCAACTCGTCTTCAATGATAAAAAGCACGTGCATGTTTTTATAGCTGTTACAGTGTGATTTGTTATTGACTTGACAAAATGTTAATGTGTTTTTAGCTCTGTGTTGGATTTACCTCTATTATTTTACCGTAGGTAATTTTGTCCATTATTCATTCATTTATTCATTTATACATTTGCCAAGTTAATCGTATTTCAAAACAAGCTAGGAATGAGCTCTTGCAAATACGAGAAGCGAAGCACTGTGTCCTGTACGTCTTGTATTCACTTCTATTTACTTTTGTATTGATTATCCCACACTGACTACTCACGGCACCAATTTTGGATCTACATAGTTTTCTAAATATAGGATGCTGAACATCATATGGTTCCAAAGTTACCGCCTCTCAGTTTTTTCGAATACATTGACACAATATTCTTCGTTTCGCCCCTAGTTTTCACCAACACAACAAACAACAAACAAAAAAGAACGTTCCTAGATCCTACTAGTAAATTCACATGCCAGGTATCATGATGAAATTTTATAACCCACAACTTGAATATATGGAAGGCCAAACAGCGCTTAGTCTGTAATGCTTATTCATAATCCTTCATTTGTTAGTCAAATAATCCATATTCAAGTAAGATTTGTAAAAGTATGACTCTACTTTGTTTTTGGCTATTAATGCTTAATTGAAATACACAAGTGTCCCTTAACATTCCTTTGGTAACAATTCCTCAAATACAAAATTTGGTCAACAAAATGTTGCTTAACATTTGAGCAAATACATCTCTGGAATAGCTTAACAGCGCTGTCTGTCTTCATTGAAATTTTGACGACAAGCCGCGCTGATGGTTGTTAGCATATTTGATACAGACTATTTTACTTGACAAATTATTCACGAATTTTGATTTCTATGAACAAATGTTGATTTTGTTACTCAAATTTAAAAAATGATTAACAAATGAAGGAGTATGAGTGAAGTATTACAGACTAAGGATTAAGGATTAAGGCGTCTTGTTATTGGGCTGTTCGGCCTTCCATACGAATGAGGTCAGCTCTTAACAACTAATTTGGCTTGGATGGCACTGATGAGAATTCTATAATCGAAACACAGTCTGTGGCATATGAAAGTTCTTTTTTGATTTAATTACATATGATTTCAAATCCTTCGAAATTTGCCTGTTCCGTTTTATGTCCGAGATACCATAAAGAATTTGGTCTGCTTTCGACAAAATTACTTTGCACTTTGTTAACCTATAACGTAATATTTTCACACATTCATCGTTCTTTACCATAATTCTGTGATGCATAGCCAATTTTTGGAGGAATGCAGGAAATGAGTTTGAATCGATTTTCTAGTTTCCTTCCTTACTTCGATGTTTTTGTAGGCTCAATCATACCATCGGTCATTATCCCCCTACACCACTCATGTCACGCTTATTGTTGTTTTTTTTTCTAGAATTTCAATAGGTCAGTCGCCATTTCAAATTGCACCCACATCCAAATTCCAACGTCATTCGTTCATTTATTCATTCATTCGTTAGTTCATTCCATGAAATATTACTAACATTATATTGATGATAAAAAGTACCGCCTTTGTTTTTAGTATTGTGAAACACAGAAGTACAATGTTGAGTGCTATAGATAATCCGAGAAACCAAACTAAAATATAAGGATGTACAAGTAATTTAAAACTATAACGTTCTTATAAATTTCGATCTAAAATGAATTATGATAAAAGAAAAATTATCTGTTATTTTCCTGCATATATTTTAAAAATCAGCCTAATGTAGTTAAAGGGGCCCAGGCTTAATTTTTAGGGGTCGTTTTGGGCCTTTGTTACATTTAAACAGTCCTCAGAAATATTCAAGCTCTGAGAAAATCACAAAATACCTTGAAATATGCCTCAAACAAAAAATTTCGCTTTTCATTTTTTTCCGTGCTGTACGCGGCTGGTCTCCAGTCAGTCTGAAAATTGTGTGTCCTGTTGACAAAGTCAACAATTGAAAAATGCGTTGTAGTCTGTTTATATAGATGACCGCTATTGCACGACGGGAAGGATAACTCTTTGATTATCAAGACGAACCGTTTTCCAATATGGCGGGACGTTCGTAATTTCTTAAGTCATTATGATCTTTCAAACACGGATAATTATGGATACACATGGATTTGAAGGCTCAAATTTCAAAGGTAAACGCTGTAGACTATTTCTGATTAGCTAACCAAAAGATTTCATGTGTTTGAGGCTGTCGGATGATTGTCCGAAACAAATAAAGCCTGGGCCCCATAACTAAGATATTAGTTGGTTGTTTTCTTTTACCTCTAGTTTTTCGCCAAAATGCAAGAAACAAGTTTGAATCGAATTTCTGGTATTCCCCGACACCCCGTATCGATTTTAGCCAAAAAAGACAAAAATAATTTTTGGTTCTAAATTCCAAAATTTTCCTTATTAAATCGATCAAACATTTGCCGTTTTTTGAGTGTTTTTTGGCTTTTTCAGGCCTTTGTGAAAACCGTCACTGTGGACGAACCAATGGTGCCAGAGAGTTGTGCTTTGCAGGGTGGTTAGCTGAATAATGGATCTACATGACACAGTAAACCAGATCCATTATTCAGCTAACCACCCTGCAAAGCACAATTCTCTGACACTATTGGTTTGTCCACAGTGGCGGTTTTCGCAAAGGTCCCCACAAAGTTTGGTAAATTTTCAACTTTTTGGACCAGTTTTTTGCCTCTAGTTTTTCGCCAAAATGCAAGAAACAAGTTTGAATCGAATTTCTGGTATCCCGCGACATCCCCGAATCGATTTAAGTCAAAAAAGACAAAAATAATTTTTGGTCCAAAATTCAAAAATTTAACTTATTAAATCGATCAAACATTTGCCGTTTTTTGAGTTTTTTTGGCTTTTTCAGGCCTTTGCGAAAAAACCGTCACTGTGGACGAACCAATGGTGCCAGAGAGTTGTGCTTTGCAGGGTGTTTAGCTGAATAATGGATCTACATGGCACAGTAATCCAGAATGCTGTATGTCCACTGGTTCCAGAGTGACAGCCGCCCAAACTTTGGTAAATTTTCAATTTTTTGGACCAGTTTTTGGCCTCTAGTTTTTCGCCAAAGCCACATGTTCATCATATAATAATTTATGTCCGAGATACCTTTCTAATATGTTTTTATCCTACAAAACATCTTATTCATCCATTAATAAAAAGTTAACGTTTACTAAACCTAAAATATACCTTTATAAACACAGTTTAAAATATAAAGGTGTAAAATTGTGGAATAATCTATCAGTTAAAATAAGAGAAGCCAAATCAGTCTATTCTTGATTTCTATACAGTGCTTAAACTTGCAATTTTATGATTTTCGGTATAGTCAAGTTATTTAACTTTACTATTTTAAATTGTTTCAAATACATTTCCTAGGTTCCAATGGTTATTTCATTTTTGGAACTTTTGGCAAATTATGTCTTAGACACTTAATTCCTTCGTAATGAAAATTTAGTTAGAAGACATGTCAAGCCGTCTATCGCCAAGACTCTTTGACATTGATTTTTGATTTTTATATTTTGCCAAGTTGAAATTCATAATGAAATGCACCGCATTTCTTTGTATTACTGTAAGCAAAGCAGTACTACAATGTGTCTTCATCGTGGCAGGTATTCCGAGTAGCCGAACTAAAATGTAATTTAAATTAAAACTCAAGCGCTGTTAAACATCTATTCCAAATTGATTAAATGATAAAAACAAAATTATGAATTGTTAGCTTCCTAATTTTGGCAAGATAGCCTGATAAGCCTTAAAAATCTTTTTTAACTTCGGAGTATTCTTAATACAGTGTAATACGGATTACTTGTTTTCTTCGGACCACTATAATATCAAAATGATCTCCCTTTGACCACATGCAAATTCTATTGATTCAAGCGCTAATGTTAAAAATAAATGGATGCAACAGGTAAATTGCATTTTAGTACAGAATTATGTACAATAAAGGCGTTTATTTAAAGGTCAGTTACAACATTTCTAAACCAATTTTTCTACTTTTGTTTCGTCTTGGATTTTCTAAGATATAACAAATTCAGTAATATTTTCAAACTCACAATGGCATAGTCCGAAACTTTCGGTACCATGTCGTGTTAATTTTTGTAAACCGTCGTTAATTCATCCATTTAGTTACTAATTCATTTCTTCATTCATTCATTCGGGATTTTAAGAAGCATTCGTCAGCAGCTTCTACTGAGTCAAAATGTTTTCGATTTCGTTTATGAAGACATAGGTCTTAATCTGAACCTACTCACCCTTCTTATTCATTCATTCATTCATTATTTTAGTGTAATTCATCGATTCGTTCATTTACTAATTTATCCAATCATGCATTATTTCATCTACATTTCATTTATTCACCTGATAGATTCCTTTCAATGATCCTTTCATTCAGATTTTTTGTATCGGAAACAATTGTTGGCAGTACGAAACTGTACTGTTTTATAGTTGAATGAATTCCAACTTAATGTTTATCTCTATATCTTTATCTCATGTTTACCAAGATCGTTACCGTTACAATAGGAGTTGTATTGCCATTTGGTTGCTATTATCGATATTTACGTTATAATTAACTTTGGGCTGAAATTCAGAATAATGCAATTGCCCCCTTAAGCCCATTTAAAAGCTAGAAAATTGATGTACAGATCACTCTCCATTGTTCTCCCTTTGCGAAGTAGTGAACTACTTAATATACTATATTTGCTGGGCAAAAAGACAAAGTTATGTGAAAGGTAAGAAAAATTCAATCATTTCTCGTATATTGGTACTTTACTTTATTTCCAAACGAGATGACCTGATGTGTCTCTGAATCAGCTCGGAGAGGAATTCATATCACAAACACGGTGGTAAAAAGGGTCTAATGTGTAAGCCATTTGCCTTGGGTGTTCTTCAAGACAAAACATTTTACCCAAAAGTTAGATTTTGACCCATAGGTACATGGGGTTTTCAATTTTCAAACTTTTGGGCAGCACGTGAAATTGTCACACATTGTAGCCTCGATAGATGTAGATTCCATATCTCTTCCACATGGACAATTCTGGGCGTTTCAGTAAAGTCGGGAATTTTTGGCACCTTTTTCGCAGATTAAAAAAATTCTCGAAATCAACTTTGGGGGAGGGGAAGGAAAGCACCAAAAAACCAGAGTCTAAATTCATATTTTTCTCATCCTTCTATTAAGATCCAAAGTTTAGAATCAAAAAGGATATATATTTTAATGATAAGTTGTACTTGTAAAGCGCTGAAATCTACTCTCAATGGGAATTTTGAAAGCGCAAAAATTTTTTCCCACGTCATAATATAAAGACAAAATTCTAACTTTACGATCAAACAATTGTGTTTTTAGTTCGATTTTGAGTTGGAGATAATAGACTTTAAAGAGTTCCCTTTGATATGCAGCAGCATTATGAAAATGTTCCAGCTATTTTTTTTTAAACGTTTCTAATTTTGAAAGTTTATATCAATGTAGGTACTTTTAAATGTTGATAAGCCGATTTAGGTCCTCGAATTTAGGACCTTCGAATGCATTCTGAAGGCTGAAGTGGATATATTGCAGATTTTTTGATCGAATCCCCATTAAATTAACAAACGTGAAATTGTTAAAAGGTGTGGATTGGAAATAAATATTCACTTTTTTCATACATTGCAATTGATGTAATGTATATTTAAGTGAACTTTTAAACTAAATGATAGTAGTTTAAATCTGAGAATATATAACGGTATATATTTGATGTGTTGTAAATAACGCGTTATAAACCTCTCATACACAATCTAACCTCAGTCAGTAACATCTTAATAGAACGGGCTTGTATTTTAGCTTACCCTTTAGCATTCAGGCAGATATCTCGGCCATCTGTTTTGTGGATATATAAATTTAAAATGGCAAATGGTTAGAAGAATAGTTATAGATATACATAATTAAGAACAGATATAACTATTGAATAAGAAGAATGTTTATAGATTATGATTAAGAAGTGTCAGAAGGTTAGTTATAGAATTTTTTGGTTATAAATAATAGTCTTAAATACTTATTTAGAAGAATTGTAAATGGATAGATAAATAGTTTAGACAAAGACAATTATAAAGTTTTATTTTAATTATAATTACACCTTTCACAATCATTACATTTGGATAGGCAACATTTTTATAATGTGTTTCACCATATAATAGGCCAATGTGGCTATGTGGCTAAATTAAACTAAAAGTTAGCCTGACTGAATATCAATGTATACAAACTGATAATATATGCTGTTGCTCAGTGAATTTGTATTTCGACCCCATATATTTTTTCCCGTTTTAGACCGGATATAACTTGTTTTTTAGAACGTATTTAAAAATTTAAATTAAATTCCATGTCTTAATATATGTGATGTATTAGAAGGATAGACCAAGCTGAAGAGAATTGGGTTTTGTATTAAATAATAAGAGGAATAGAAATAGATGTACAAGAATAAAAAAAAAATAAATAAAAGGTCAGCTTAATATTAAAACACTTTGTTTCCCTTTTTTGCAGATTGTAATAAGACAGAGGATAAGTCTTACTTAAACTTATATTAAACCATTTTGTACTGAAAGCTGAAAGATTTAACAAACCAGACTTGTGTAATATAGTTCTTAGATATAACAAGTTGATTTAGGTTTATTTGACTTGCTGTTTTTTTTTTTTTTGGCTGGTTTGTTGGGTTTGTTTGTTAAAAATTTTTTAGGTTTTTTTTGTTGGTTGTTGTTTTTTTGGTGTTTTTTTTTGTTTTTTTTGTGATTTTTTTTGGGTTTTTTTATTTTAATTTTTTCTTAGGTTTAAATTTTGGTTTTTTTTAATCCTTAAATTTTTTTCAATTTAAAAATTTTGGGGAAACCCCAAAAACATTTGTTCTCTTATATATACTAAGTTTTTAGATTATATGGTATATAAGATAATAAAAATAGGCTTTTATTTTATTTTGACATTATTTAGTTAGTTTTTTACCCTCTTTGTTTTCAATATAATTTAGTTATATCATTAGTAGCTTTCTATGTATATCTTACAGCATGCACTTCGCTATTTTTCTAGCGGCGCTTGATGTTGATTCCAGCCAAGAAACGAATTCTGCAGCTAACCATTAACGTCATCTATTAATTTGGAGAAAGGTTACAGTCTGAAGGGAAAATAACGGGCATCTGATTCCTTCTGATCACTAACCTGAAATTCCTTGGTTCAATCTCGGTATAGGTCGAGATAATGCCTTTGGATTTTTCAACCGGTCAAAGGGACAGACAGTCGTTGTATAAAAAATAAACCAAAGTACTGTAGGCATAGAACATATTTTTAACTTAAGTTTTGAACAAAGTATCACATGATAGTGAACTGAACAACTGTCATTATTTATCCATTTTACTGGGCGCTTCAGAAATCAATGTAAATTTTTATCGGATGATGGGGCCTGATGACGTATTTCAATGTTAAGTCTATGGAAGTTCTGTTTTTTCTGACATGTCCGGAAGCCAATACGAAGTTCCCTATGAATTTCAGATCGATACTTACATACTTTGAAAGTTATGGCGTTTTTTCGATTTTGGCCAAATTTGCCTTGGTCCCCCAGGCTTCACATTTTCAGATTTTGGTCAATTTTCGAATTTTTCCCGGGTTTTGTTTTATGTTTTTTTGAAGTCCCCTGGTCCAAATGAAAGGAAATGGGCAGAATTGGGCAGTTTGAGGAAATTTCGGTCTGGCCATTTTTGACCTTTTTGGCAATTTCAGAAAAAACGGCTATTTTCCCAAATACGCAGATATTTGGGTTCTGTTTTTTCTGGCATGTCCAGAGGGCCAAGGCGGATGTTTCCTATGAATTTCAGATCGATAGCTTACATACTTTGAAAGTTATGGCGTTTTTTCGATTTTGGCCAAATTTGCCTTGGTCCCCCAGGCTTCACATTTTTCGGATTTTGGTCGATTTTCGAAGTGTTTCCGATTTTGGTTTTATGTGGTTTTTTGAAGTCCCCTGGGTTCAAATGAAAGGAAATAAGCAGAATTGGGCAGTTTGGGGAAATTTCGGTCTCGGCCATTTTTGAGCATTTTTGGCTAATTTCAGAGAAACGGCTATATTTCCCAAATAACAGCAGATATTTGGGTTCTGTTTTTTTTTTCTGACATGTCCAGGGGGGGCAATGTGGATGTTCCCTGTGAATTTCAGATCGATAGCTTACATACTTTGAAAGTTATGGCGTTTTTTCGATTTTGACCAAATTTGCCTTGAGTCCCACAGGCTTCACATTTTCGGATTTTGGTTGATTTTAGAAGTGTTTCCGATTTTGGTTTATGTGGTTTTTTGAAGCCCCTGGGTCCAAAGGGCAAATTGGCAGTTCCTGGGGAATTTCGTTCGAAGCACATATTTGAAAGTTATGGCTTTTTCAGAATAAAGGCTAAATTGTTTCCCAAGCTACACAATATAGGTTTCGGCTTTGTCGATTAAAACTTTTTTGAAGTTTTAATAGTTGGTTTTATGTGGATTTTTGAAGTCCCATTGGTACAAATGAAAGTTGAAAGACCAGAACTTGGATTAGTTCTTGATTGAAATTGTTTAGGCCATTTTTGATGCATTTTTTTAACCATTTTGACAAAAGCGAAGCTTAAAACAAAATTACAGCAGTATATTCTTGTTCACTGTTTTTTTTTGACTTGCAATGTGTTTTTTTGAAGTTTCAGATTTTTTGTATATGTTAAGTGACTTTTAAAGTTTGGCTTTTGTTTGGATTTTAAATTTCTTTCGTAGGCTAGTAATTTTCGGATTTTTGTAACAATTTGTCAAGGTTCCAAATTTTTCATGATGTTATTTTAAAATCTGATCATTGATTTTAAACCGGAAATGGCAGAACTTCGATTTTAACTTTGAGTCTGACATGTTTTGATCATTGGTTATAGCAACAGTAAAACGACTATTATTAAATTCAGATATTTGGGTTCTGTTTTTTCTGACATGTCCAGGAAGCCAACGCGGATGTTGCCTGTGAATTTCAGATCGATAGCTTACATACTTTGAAAGTTATGGCGTTTATTCGATTTTGGCCAAATTTGCCTTGGTCCCCCAGGCTTCACATTTTTCGGATTTTGGTCGATTTTCGAAGTGTTTCCGATTTTGGTTTTATGTGGTTTTTGAAGTCCCCTGGGTCCAAATGAAAGGAAATGGGCAGAATTGGGCAGTTTGGAGAAATTTAGGTCTGGGCCATTTTTGAGCATATTTGGCTAATTTCAGAAAAACGGCTATACTTCCCAAATTACAGCAGATATTTGGGTTCTGTTTTTTCTGACATGTCCAGGGGGGCAATGTGTATGTTCCCTGTGAATTTCAGATCGATAGCTTACATACTTTGAAAGTTATGGCGTTTTTTCGATTTTGGCCAAATTTGCCTTGGTCCCCCAGGCTTCACATTTTTCGGATTTTGGTCGATTTTCGAAGTGTTTCCGAATTTGGTTTTATGTGGTTTTTTGAAGTCCCCTGGGTCCAAATGAAAGGAAATGGGCAGAATTGGGAAGTTTTGGGAAATTTCGGTCTCGGCCATTTTTGAGCATTTTTAGCCAATTTCAGAAAAACGGCTATATTTCCCAAATTAGAGCAGATATTTGGGTTCTGTTTTTTCTGACATGTCCAGGGGGGCAATACGGATGTTCCCTGTGAATTTCAGATCGATAGCTTACATACTTTGAAAGTTATGGCGTTTTTTCGATTTTGGCCAAATTTGCCTTGGTCCCCCAGGCTTCACATTTTTTCGGATTTTGGTCGATTTTCGAAGTGTTTCCGATTTTGGTTTTATGTGGTTTTTGAAGTCCCCTGGGTCCAAATGAAAGGAAATTGGCAGAATTGGGCAGTTTGGAGAAATTTCAGTCTCGGCCATTTTTGAGCATATTTGGCTAATTTCAGAAAAAACGGCTATATTTCCCAAATTACAGCAGATATTTGGGTTCTGTTTTTCTGACATGTCCAGGGGGCAATGCGGATGTTCCCTGTGAATTTCAGATCGATAGCTTACATACTTTGAAAGTTATGGCGTTTATTCGATTTTGGCCAAATTTGCCTTGGTCCCCCAGGCTTCACATTTTTCGGATTTTGGTCGATTTTCGAAGTGTTTCCGATTTTGGTTTTATGTGGTTTTTGAAGTCCCCTGGGTCCAAATGAAAGGAAATTGGCAGAATTGGGCAGTTTGGAGAGATTTCGGTCTGGGCCATTTTTGAGCATATTTGGCTAATTTCAGAAAAACGGCTATACTTCCCAAATTACAGCAGATATTTGGGTTCTGTTTTTTCTGACATGTCCAGGGGGGCAATGCGGATGTTCCCTGTGAATTTCAGATCGATAGCTTACATACTTTGAAAGTTATGGCGTTTTTTCGATTTTGGCCAAATTTGCCTTGGTCCCCCAGGCTTCACATTTTTCGGATTTTAGTCGATTTTCGAAGTGTTTCCGATTTTGGGTTTATGTGGTTTTTTGAAGTCCCCTGGGTCCAAATGAAAGGAAATGGGCAGAATTGGGCAGTTTGGGGAAATTTCAGTCTCGGCCATTTTTGAGCATTTTTAGCCAATTTCAGAAAAACGGCTATATTTCCCAAACTACAGCAGATATTTGGGTTCTGTTTTTTCTGACATGTCCAGGAAGCCAATGCGGATGTTCCCTGTGAATTTCAGATCGATAGCTTACATACTTTGAAAGTTATGGCGTGTTTTCGGATTTTGGTCGATTTTCGAAGTGTTTCCGATTTTGGTTTTATGTGGTTTTTGAAGTCCCCTAAGTCCAAATGAAAGGAAATTGGCAGAATTGGGCAGTTTGGAGAAATTTCGGTCTCGTCCATTTTTGAGCATTTTTGGCTAATTTCAGAAAAACGGCTATATTTCCCAAATAACAGCAGATAATTGGGTTCTGTTTTTTCTGACATGTCCAGGGGGCCAATGCGGATGTTCCCTGTGAATTTCAGATCGATAGCTTACATACTTTGAAAGTTATGGCGTTTTTTCGATTTTGACCAAATTTGCCTTGATCCCCCAGGCTTCACATTTTTCGGATTTTGGTCGATTTTCGAAATGTTTCCGATTTTGTTTTAATGTTTTTTTAAGTCCCCTAGGTCCAAATGATAGGAAATGGGCAGAATTGTGCAGTTTGGGGAAATTTCGGTCTCGGCCATTTTTGAACATTTTTGGCTAATTTCAGAAAAACGGCTATTTTTCCCAAATTACAGCAGATATTTGGGTTCTGTTTTTTCTGACATGTCCAGGGGGGGCAATGCGGATGTTCCCTATGAATTTCAGATCGATAGCTTACATACTTTGAAAGTTATGGCGTGTTTTCGATTTTGACCAAATTTGCCTTGATCCCCCAGGCTTCACATTTTTCGGATTTTGGTCGATTTTCGAAGTGTTTCCGATTTTGGTTTTATGTGGTTTTTTGAAGTCCCCTGGGTCCAAATGAAAGGAAATTGGCAGAATTGGGCAGTTTGGGGAAATTTCGGTCTCGGCCATTTTTGAGCATATTTGGCTAATTTCAGAAAAACGGCTATATTTCCCAAATAACAGCAGATAATTGGGTTCTGTTTTTTCTGACATGTCCAGGGGGCCAATGCGGATGTTCCCTGTGAATTTCAGATCGATAGCTTACATACTTTGAAAGTTATGGCGTTTTTTCGATTTTGACCAAATTTGCCTTGATCCCCCAGGCTTCACATTTTTCGGATTTTGGTCGATTTTCGAAGTGTTTCCGATTTTGGTTTAATGTGTTTTTTTTAAGTCCCCTAGGTCCAAATGAAAGGAAATGGGCAGAATTGGGCAGTTTGGGGAAATTTCGGTCTCGGCCATTTTTGAACATTTTTGGCTAATTTCAGAAAAACGGCTATTTTTCCCAAGCTACAGCAGATATTTGGTTTCTGTGTTTTGTCCAGAGGGCCATTAAAACTTATGAATTTTAATTGTTTTTTAGGGGGATTTTTGATGTCCCAGGTACACATTGAGCAGGTGAAGACCAAAACTTGAGCTTAGTCTGTGTATTTGGAAATGTTAGCCATTTGTCATATTTGCCTCTTATGGCCAATAAGCCAGCCAAACACAATAATTTTGAAAGTATTTCTTGTTCTCTGTTTTCTTTTTTTGCAATTCTTTTTTGCAAGTCTTCAAATATGTTTTAAATATGTGTAAGTGATTTTTTCAAATTTGGTCTTTTGTTTGGTTTTAAGATGTATCTTTTATAGACTAGTAAATAACTCATTGTAACAACACATTTGTACAAAAGCATACGCTTTTTTCACTGAATAGTAATCAAGACTGATAATTAATTGAATGTAAACCGGAAATGTGAAATGAACTCACTCGATTTTAACCTTTGAGCGACAGTTTGCTTCGTTTATAGCAACCGGTAAGTCGACTTTATTAAATTCTTTAATAATGTTTATAATATCTTAATGTAAATCAAAACTTATATATGACCAAAGGAACAGAAATTAGGAATAAAATGGTCAGTTAAAATAATACAGATTATAAATAGTAATCAACAGTAACAAAAATTTCTATTGAAGAAAACATTGCATTTATACACTGTTAACATTTTTAAAACGCATCAATTCTAAGCAATACTAATCTATTTTTATATTTTTACTTGATATAACTTAGAACTGTAGGCATGTGCCTTATAATTTAGTAGTTATAAATAAAGATGTTTATTTGTTCTAAAATTTTGAATATTGAATTCCATGCCATTTCAAAATTAACCCCCACTCTTTCGTTTATATCAAAAGTTTGCGTTTACAATTATACTTGTCAAAAAAGAACATATTTTTGTTTTTTTTAAACATCACGTTAAGAATGAGGTTATCTTGGCGGGGTACATTTTTTATGTAACGCTGTGTCATTTCTATCATGGTAAATATTTAAGCAATAAACGGTCACCCTATGGCGGTTATGGTCGTATATCAGGACAAAGGTTGGATGGAAAATTAATCATAAATGCGCTAACGCGCATTCATTCAATTTTCCATCCAACCTTTGTCCTGATATACGACCATAACCGCCATAGGGTGACCGTTTATTGCTTATATTTACGTTTTTAAAACCTGTCACCACGACAAATTCTACTCTTTGCGTGAAAATTTCATATTACCCGCCTTTGTCGCTGGAGTTGATCTTGTTGATGGAATAGCCATTTTCTTTTCGTCAGAAAATAGTTCGCGGGGAAAGCTCTCAAAATGTAAGAAAAAACAGTGTTTATCTCAATTTTATGTTTAATCTTTATAAATCAATTCATTTATCAGTAAATATAAAACATTTTGGTATGAATTCCGTCTTTAACGATGAAAAGCAACAACATCATGAAATTTAATGAACGCGGATACAATTGAGCAACGGAGAGGTGATTCGTCTAGACCTGACCGCATGTAAACAAGTAGGAAAGTTGAGAAAATGAAAGAAACTATAAAGACCAATCTAGAAGAAGGCCCGCACCATATGTTGATAGGTGACCACAGTTTACACTCAATTCAGTTAATTTTCAGCAAAAGTATAGTATTTTGAAACTTAATATTAAACAATCCATAAACCTGCACTTTTAGGCTCTAACTGAAGCGAGTAACTAGGTCAAATGGGTCTACGGCTATGGCCAGTGCACTCAGGCCTAATTCGATTGAGTTCTACCGCATTTTGCCAATTATTCTTGTATGAGACTGTGAGTATTAGATTGGCTTTGGGTTAGGCTAATGGAAACTTTATTAAATATTAGAATTCAACATTAAAATTGGAATTTTACGTTCAAGCGTGAAAATGATCGACGTTAATAGCGCGACGGCCATGTTTATTTACATTGGTTACCGTGTATTACTACGCATAATGTTTTGGTGATGAGGCAATGGCAGTTATTGTCTCATAAACGCCACACGTATTAACATTAGTCCAATGGAGAAAAACAATAGCTAATGTAAATATATATAAATACTTTGGGTATACATTTTGCACCGTGTGCTTGATAATCATGGGATATTACGTCGAATCATTTCATACAATTTAAACCGATGTAGTTGTTCTATATTGCTTTGTAATATCTATAACTTTGCTTAAAAATGGAGGTATTTTCAGAAAACGATAACTATTCAATATAATATGGTGACTATCTCTCAAATGAACTCATTTGTAACTAATAATTTTGATATTTTTTGTCTTTTCGTTTCAGATCTGGATGACCAATAGCGGCTTTTACTATTGAGTTTATACACAATTATTGGGAAATTATCCCTGTTGAGGTTAGTATACAGAACAATGACAGCATCAGCCGTTTGTACTATAGGTTTGTAGGGGGCAGTCTGACTTAATTGGCGGGAAGCTGTCTCTATTGAGATAAGAAGTGGGGCCGTTATACGGAATGAAAACCAAAACAAACCACAGATAGATGGTTCTCTACTAGGAAATCTTTGAAGAATACATTTAATTATATTTGTGCATTCTTAAACCTTACCCCCTATACAACACTGCGAATTTGTACGTGTATGAAATGCACACTTTACACGTGTATAGTATGCAAACTTGACAATGACCATTATTTTTACCAAGTTGTTCATAGAGAATAAACAACATGTGAGAATGTACCTAAATGCAAATCCTTAAAGGGATAATAGGTGTTAGAAGGAACATAAAAATTTAATTTAACTCAAATTTGGACAATAACAGTATATATCCATCAGTGGACTTACCTGGTGTCATAACAATACATCAAAATCCCTCTATTATCGGTTAAATCCATAAAATCATGTAGTTAATTATAAAACGCTAAATATTTCCATCAAGCGATTTTCAAATTGTAAAATATAAAGGAAAGTAACTCTAACACATGGGTTTTCACGCTTCCTTGACCCCTACTGTTGAATTGCACAATGTTTTAGCGTTGATTTACCAGACGCTTTTATTCTCAAACTGAATGGAATAGTCGCTGGTTCACTTTTTTTTAAAATTCCGAATAATTTATTGTGGCTTTTTAAAATTTGTTAAAGTGTGGGATGCATTCTTATTTAACGAATAGTCAATATTAAACACAAATATAAGCCGTAGGACGAGTGTATTCTAGCCTATTATCCCTTTAAAAATGAAATATGAACCATGTCACTTTAGTTGAATCGGACCACCACTGATGTAGGTCTAAAGTTAAGGGTTATCATATTTTACTATTATTATTTTATTGTTATTTACAGGGTTCCAAGTAAAGTAGTTTGTCTTTAGCTACGGACAACTTCAGATACGGTGTGCAGCCTAAGTTTTTGGAGGTAGTTCACATGGAGCAAAATTATCGCGTTTTTTGGGTTGGGCTCGCGCGTAGTTTAGTTGTGGCAGCCTGTGGGCTACCTTGTTAGGGCCACTTAGGTTGCACAAGGCCATATCTTGTCCACCCAGCCTCTCTTGGAACAAATAGAGGTAAGTTATAATTATAATGTATATTTTTTGAAGACATTACAAATAAGTCTCCACAGCCTGAACACTTCATAAAACACATTTAATTGTACAAAAGATAAATAAATATATAATAGATTATGCAAAATATATTTAAATTTTTAAAATAATGTGAAATACATATTTCATTATATGAATTTTATGTCATGTTTATATGTATTTCACATTATTTTTAAAAATTTAAATGTATTTAAAATAAACATAAAAAAGATATAAAATATCAAAAATACAGATAAAATAGATATCAAATATATAAAAAAAAAAACACATAAAATAGATATCAAATATATCAAAAATACACATAAAATAGATATAATTCATATAATATAAATATCAAATAAATATCTTATAGATAAAAATATTAAATAGATATAAAAACAGATGAAATATACACATACAATAGATATGTAACATAATATCAATTAATTATGATATAAATATAAATATACACATACAATAGATACATGACATAATATCAAACGACATAAGTACACATAATAATAATAGATCCTTATTACATGTATGAATATAAAATGTATATAAAGTAGATATAAAATACAAATATAACATGTTGATTCAAATTAATCTACTTGTGTTGGCTTAAGGTTATGGTTTTCTGAAATTTGGATTTGTCTCCCTTTAATTGCTTTAAGTCTGGAAAGGTCGTGCTACTTATTTGCTTCGGGAATTATCTCCCTTACAAGAAGATCAGTTGTCACAGTTTCTTATTACTGATTCAAGATAAGTTTGTTTATATGAAGAAAATAAGGCAAAAACGTGTTCGTAAGCATAATTGAGTGACTTTTTTCAAGTATTGATGATATTCAAGAGTATTATTGTATATGTTGTAAGTTACAGTTATATGCAATGTATGTATAGGAAAACACGCTGGCGAAATTTAAAACAATTTGATCACTTTCAATTTGGTAATTCCGTCCTAATTGTGATTTCTAGAAACACTTCTATTCATTAATTCAGCTATTGGAACATCAGTGTCCCCAAATTTACGAATTAAAACACACGTAAATTATTGTGATGTGCCACACATACAAAAAAGTGCTAACAATGCACTAACTCTGAGTATAATGCAATGAGAACACCTGAATGATAAGTGCTTAAGAAAACCATCTATAAAAGTAATAAAAACTTAACATAAATGTTGTGATATTTACGAATGAGCAAAGTAGCCCCCCAATTAATTAATGACAATTCGAGAGGGCTTATATAGG